>CM043698.1:111767500-112442500 GCA_023935145.1 Bretschneidera sinensis
CTCTATAATCCACACAAACCTCTAACTACCATCATTCTTTTTAACTAGCAACACAGGGGAACTAGAATGACTAGTGTTGGGTTAAATATAGAGTCCAATATTTTAATTGGAATATTTTGAATTTCAGAGAACTTGGAAACAAGTAAATAAAGAAAGATTGATAATCAAAACTTATGTTTGGGGAGCTTTTGGAGTTTTAATAAGTGTTTGGGTAGGTTGTGAAAGGATTATAGAGTGGAAGGATAGTATTGTGTTTCATAATACTTTGTGGTGAAAAATAGGAAGAAGCAAAAATTGAAGGGGTGATTTTGTATTAAATGAAAGTTTATCCTATAAATATGTGAGAGAAGGACCAACATGAGTTAGATACTTCTAGAGAAAGAGAGAGATCGTGAGAGAGGAGAGAAAGGGAGAAGGAGATAAGAGAAAGAAGGAAATAAGGAGAAGAAGAAAAAGACAAAAATTGGGAGTTTTTCTTATAAAACTCAAAGTAAAAAAGCTTTTTTCCTTCTCTTTAAATTCGTTGACTATGTTATGACTTAAAAGATATGAGTTTTGAAGTTTGATTTTTAAGAAAATCTTAAGAAAAAGTTCGAAAAAAAAGGTTTCTTTAAAAAAAAATGAGTTTTTGTGTAAAGTTGGTTGATTTAAAGATTTTGAGTTCATTTTATCTTATGAGTAATGTTTTTTATTTGATTTTAAACTCTTAGGAACTTGTATTTTGTTTGGATTGGAAGTCTCTTGAAAGACTAGGGTTTATGTTGAAGAAAAAAATGGTGTTTTATTAAGAAATTTTATGATTTTCGGAGCAGACAGTCGGCTGTTCTGATTGCATAGATGACAATGCAACCTTCTGGTCAATGGACAGTTGATTACGCTCAAAATAATACGTGGTTATTGTGTATAGTTGAGGTGTCGATCCCATGAGGAAAAGCGAGCTACAAAGGAAAAGTGTAAACCTTAACACAAACGATAAAGATCAAGTGAGAGAATATGAGTTTTGATAATGAAGTAATGTGAGAAAATTGTGTAAATAGATTGAAGAATATAATAAAGAAACAACAAGGGTTCGAAAATCCTCCCTAGATTCGTTGCCTTATTCCAATCTCAATTCAATTGTTTTTATCTCGATTATTAATTTCATATCCCAAACAAGCAATCAGTAATTATTCAATCATAGCACATGTAAACCCTAATGTAATTGATATGAATTACTCCTTACTTTCGATTTAAGCACACATAACCTATCCTATAGATTTATCAAAAAATGACAATATCACAGTAATGGACAAACCTAAAAGATAAATCTACCGGACTCAATAACATCTAACAATCTTGACATAAGAAGAGCATGACTAGACTTCTATCGAGGAGAACGATACAATCAGCGGATTAAAAGAAAAATCTTCTAATTAAATCAAAGAGTAAATCATAACAATATTTTGACAATAAATCCAAACTACAACTGAATCAATAATGGAAAATAAAAACAACTACACCTAGGGATTCATCCCTTCGCCTTGCTTGGAGATTAGTTGGCCATGGGGCTCATTCTTGAACACTTTGATGGGGGAGAATGTGGCAGTCTTCTTTAGTTTTCCAGCCTTAATGATGTGTCTTTATCAAATCCTAAGTGATCTATTTATAATACAAAAGGTCCAAGGGTGTTTTTGGGTCTAAACTGTTATTTAAAACCTTAATTAGGTCGTGACTCGAAAACAAAACATCGCGCTCGCGTTGTGGCTCAGACTTTTGGTTTTCTTCATGCTTCTCAAGGTCGCGGCTTAGATTGGTCCAGGCCGCGGCTCAGATTGATCCAGGCCATGACACACACTGATGTCTTCTTGGCTCTTTTTCACTTGGTTCTGGAGGCCGCGACTCAGACTTTCCAGGCCGCGGTGCACAACCTTGGTTCTCTTCGTTTTGACCTTCCGCAATCATGCCTTCACTTTGGTATGCATCGAGTCATTGTGCTTCAAGCAACGACAAATTTTTCTTCTCTTTTGTACCTAAAACACCTAAAAATGCACCGAAATAGATCAATGATCCAAGAATATCACTTTAGAGATGTTTAGGTATAAAAAGTGTAATTCAAGCTTAGATCAACTCTAAAATGCTAACAAATAAGTACTCTTAAGATGCATTTTATGACTCTCATCATAACCCCCAACTAGCTTATTGCTAGTCCCTAGCAATTCAAGCGAAAACAAGACAATATGAAATGAATTCTATAGTAGGAATCAAAATAAAGTAAAGCAATGTTAGCGTTAATCCAAGAGCAATTCAACTTTTTGTCTCAAAAATCGCACATAACACACATCACAAAGAATCAATAAATATCACCCAAGTCCAAAAGTAATCCAAACATCAATCTTAAAATTGTTATCGACTCTTAACATCCATCTTACCACAATCCATTAATCTAAACACCCGGATGATTTTATGCACAACATTCATGAATACAAGTCTTGGCCTTTAAAATATATTAATTTGCGTGACATTAATCACAAAAACAAGCTCCATAGGCTCACTTTTCAAATCACTCTCCACTATTGTAGAAAAATCACACCACCTTAGATCAATAGGTCTTTAATAAGCTTGTAATGTTATGCTAAGGTAAAGGTTAAAAAAGAATGAGAAGGATTCAACAAGTAAAAGAACTCAATCTCTTAGTTTTAAACACAACCACTTTAAGCATTGGATAACCTTACTTCAACACCTAACTCTTTCAACCATTTTTTTGAGCATTTCTCTCAATAAATCACCATTTTTTTTCTTTTCTTCTTTCTTTGCCATAATTCACTTTTTTTTTTTGGAATAAGACCATTTACCTCCTTTTCCATTCTTTTCTTTTCTTTTCTTTCCCACAACCCCCAACTTATCTTCTTTAATATACTTGGGTATGGTAGTAATATTTTTTTTTTCATATTTCTATCCTTATTCCTCTTAAGTGCTTCTCAACAAATGTGTATAACTAAGTTCTTTTAAAAGAAAGGCAAGGATAAAATATTTTTAGGCTCATAAAGGTAAGTAAATGGGTTATCAAAAGAAACAAGGCACAAATTCTTTTTCAAGAAAAGGCTCAAACAGGTGACTAGCAATAAATATAGCAATGGTAAGTTTGAAAGGCTCAAATGGTCCAAAAATGACCTATATCATATCCTAAGTAATGTGCATTCTAGGAATTCACCTCAAGTGATTATCAAATAATTTCTAGAGCTTGTCGAGACCGCAAAAGTATTCACAAAACAATCATACATAAAACTTCTCTAAATGTTTTAGACTAATCATACAATCTTACCGCAAACCAGAGTCTCAAACCAAATGAAGATTGACACTTAAATTATTCTCAAACCGAAGCAAGATTTAACTTCTTCTAAATGCTATACGCTATCTCAATTAGGCTCATATCATTGACATGTGAATTAACTCCAAGGCTAACACAAAGCATGTTAAGAACAAACAAAAAGGGAAAATGACACCAAGCAGTTCAATGGAAAGAAGAAATGCGTTTCCTCCACCTCCAACTTAAAAATTGCATTGACCTCAATGTGAAAGAAAAAGTAAAGGAAACTCTCTTTGTAACCAAAAGGGCACAGAAGCTGAAAATTGTGCACCACCATTTGAACTGTATGTTGTTCTTCTTGTTGAAATTTCGATCTATAACATAAAACAAAACAAACAAAAAGAAAGCAATTGCGGTGTAACATTAAGATTCCCACTGTATGTTAGGTTAACACATGAAATGAAAATAAATACTAAAAACAAAAATAAAGTACGAAAAAATAAAATAACAAAAAACAATACACAATAAATGTTAGTACATTCATCCGATAATAAAAAAAATAAAATAAAAAGAGACAAACAAGATAGAACCCAAAACTAATCCTCCATGTCTTCATTCTCCTCTTCATTCTCGTCACCTTCCTCGGGAGCTGGATCAAAAGATGAACCTAGATAGGGTGGCAAAGTGGGAAAGTGATCCATGTCACAACCAGTGGTGGAGGCAAGGTGTTGGTACATCTGACCAAAAGAAGAGTATACCCGCTTGATAATCGGCTTTCCTAGCCAAGAATCGTTCTTGACGATCAAACCTATCATGCAAGAGTTTCTGATGCTCCTCAAAACAAATCTCTAAACGCTCAAAGTGCTTTGCAACAGTAAAGTGCCTAGAACTCCCGAAGCTGGGGGCCTTTAGGCTTTAATAAGATTGAGCATGCCATCATCGATGGGCTTCTTGGGTTGCTGGGCCTCCTCATCAAGACTGTACTGGACTCTAGCTCGGATGCATAATTGGGTAATTAATGAAGGGAAGTATAATCCAAGCTTTGGTCTCACAGTGTGTATGATAGAATTAAATATGGTCTGGCCCACATCAATAGTCATGCCCATCATGGCATAAATCATAATAGCTCTCTCAATAGTAAGGTCACTATAGTGCGTAGTAGGTATCAACCTCTGACATACAAAATATTGCCAAGCTCGAGCATTGACAGTCAGAGAAGTACCGACAAGGTTTTAGGGGTATCACCCATCATTTTTCATATTGTGCCCGGAATACAGAGAGTATTGCAAATCTCTTCATAATCAATATTAGACGCATATGAAATATACTCACTATTTTCTATGTCAGGTAGCCCATAGAATCTATTGATAGATGTGCTGCTAAAAGAGAATTTTTTTCCTCTCACCATCACCTTACCATTCCTATGTTCTTCTGCATTAGCATAGAATTCTCTAACCACATTTGTAAGGGAATGAGATGGTTGTCTTGCAAATGTACCTCAATTCCTATCAATAATCATTCTAAACAAGGCTGGGTTTCCCCTCTCTATGATAGTGAATCCTCTCTTAGGAATGGGTTTCCTAGCATTTATCAAGCTAACATATCTCTCACTAGCCTCAAAACTAACAAATTTGCTCTCATCATACTCTTGAGGTTTTTTCCCCCTTGATCTCTTAGTTTTAGGGGCTATTTGAATCAAATGTATAAAAAAACAGAACTAAGTCAAAATCAATCACCTAAATAGCACAAATGAACAACAAAGAGAAGAAATTGGTCTTACTTGATGCCCAAAGTTGGAGAGAAGAAAGAGTACCCACCAACTTGAAATTTTCTTGAAAACCCAAAATCCTCTTTGAACCAAGCTTTTTTTGTAGAAATTTTCAGCAAAATCTGTAATATGAGTGAGAACTCCTTTAAGAAATGATGTTGGAATCAAGAAATAGTGAGAAAAAGTGAATGGGTAAGTGAGGGTTTGGAGAGAGGAGGAGAGAGAGATGAGTGTGCTGCGTTTTCTCAAAGTAGAAATGAATAAGATGGTGCAGAAATGGGTTTTTAAAAATCCAGATCACGGGTTGGCAGAAATAGGTGGCAGCTGACGCCCGCGGCTTGAAAACTTAAGGCATATTCCACGTTGTTGTGCGCTACGGTGCTGAAAGAGCTGGGGCGCGGTGCAAAGATTGGGCCTGCTTACTGCTGAGCAAGGAGTGAATTGTGGGCCACAGCGTGAAGATTGGGCCTGCTTCAAATCTATCTTGCTGTGAGGCGACGCATGCTAGGTTGGGCCCAGGCGTGACCTTAGCCTGTTTCTAGTTCTCAAAAAGGAAAACAAAACACCTTGTTTGTGCAAAACAAAATAAACAAATAGCTCTTAAACTAAAAATTATATTAAATCAAACTAAGAAAATTAAAAACTGAAATAAACTTAATTAAAAGCAAAACAAACAAAAGAAAAAAATAAATAAAAACATACCTCTGTGGTGTGGTCAAGGTGAATAGACCGGATCCATAAGTGGAATGTCTTCCACTTTCGGATCTTGCCTATCAATTAAGATTTTAAGGCTTTGACCATTTACCTTAAAGATCCGACCATCTCTAGTATCCTCTATTTCGACCACCCGATTTGCAAAAAACATTCTTTACTACAAAAGGGCCGGTCCATCTTGACTAAAGTTTTTCTGGTTGCTTATGGAGTCTAGAATCATACAAGAACACCCAATCATTAGGCTTAAATGTTTTCCTCAAAATTTTGTTATCATGAAACACTTTCATTTTAGCCTTATAGATTCTAGAGTTCTCATAAGCATCATTTCTCAACTCCTTTAGCTCGGTCAACTGAAATTTTCTAAGCTTACCTGCTTCTCCCATGTCAAAGTTGAAATGCTTGATGGCCTAATAAACTTGATGCTCGAGCTCTACAGGTAAGTGGCAAGGCTTTCCAAAAAAAATTCTATAAGGTGACGTACCTAAGGGAGTTTTGAAAGCTATACGGTAGGCCCAAAGTGCATCAACTAGTCTCAAAGACCAATCCTTGCGATCCGGGTTGACCGTTTTTTCTAAAATTTGTTTAATTTCCCTGTTTGCAAGTTCTACCTGTCCACTTGTCTGAGGGTGGTAGGCAGTAGAAATCTTATGTAACACCCCATATTTTCTCATCAAAGCTTCAAAAGAACAGTTGCAAAAATGCATACCCCAATCACTAATTATAGCACGTGGTGTACCAAATCGGGATAACACATTTTCTTTGAGAAATTTAATTACCATCCTATTATCATTGCTTCTGCAAGCTGCTGCCTCTACCCATTTTGACACATAATCTATTGCCACAATGATATATTGATATCCGAAAGAAGGAGGAAATGGTCCTATAAAATCAATGCCCCAACAATCAAAGATTTCAATTACTAAAATTGGGTTTAAGGGCATCATATTACGACGAGACACAGCTGCTAACTTCTGGCACTTTTCACATGAGCGACAATAGATGTTTGCATCTTTAAACAAGGTGGGCCAATGAAATCCGCATTGTAAAATTTTTGTAGCGGTTTTTTTCATTGAAAAGTGGCCTCCACAAGCTTGGGAGTGACAAAATTCTAAGACGCTGGCAATCTTTTCATTAGGGATGCAACACCTTAAAATTTGGTCAGGGCAGTATTTGAAAAGACAAGGGTCATCCCAATAAAAATTACATACCTTATTCAAGAACTTCCTCTTGTCTTGAGCGCTTCAATCCATTGGTATCTCACCGGTAGCCAAATAATTCACGATATGAGCAAACCATGGTAGAGAAGTAATAGAGAGTAAATGCTCATCAGGAAAATCATCCTTGATTGGCATGTTGTCAGAGGTGTCCTCAAATGTGAGCCTTGAGAGATGGTCAGCCACTATGTTCTCTACTCCTTTCTTGTCTTTGATGGTGATGTCAAATTCTTGCAAGAGTAAGATCCACTGTATTAATCGTGCCTTAGCATCCTTCTTTGTAAGAAGGTACTTAAGGGCTGCATGATCCGTGAAAATAAGAATAGGAGAACCAATTAAATAAGTATAAAATTTGTCCAAAGCAAATACTACAGTTAATAATTCTTTTTCAGTGGTGGAGTAATTCATCTTAGCACTATTTAGGGTTTTACTAGCATAGTAAATGACAAAAGGTTTCCCCTCTCTTCGTTGTCCAAGAACAACACCTACAGCAAATTCACTAGCATCACACATGATCTCAAAAGGTAAAGTCCAATCAGGTGACTGCATTATGGGTGCTGAAGTAAGCTTGCCAATCAGCATTTTAAAGGCCTCTTGATAAGATTGTGTCCACTCAAATGGGGCATCTTTAACTAGGATGGCACATAATGCTCTAGATATGTTGGAAAAATTTTGTATGAACCTCCTATAAAAACTAGCATGACCAAGAAAGGATCTCACATCCTTTACTATCTTAGGTGTGGGTAACTTAGAAATTAATTCAATCTTAGATTGATCTACCTCTATCCCCTTAGAAGAAACAATATGTCCTAAGACAATACCTGAAGGTCCCATGAAATGGCATTTTTCCCAATTTAAGACTAATTCCTTCTCCTCACAATGAATTAATACTCTCTCTAAAGTCAATAAGCATGCATCAAATAAAGATCCAAAAACAGTCAAGTCATCCATAAAAACTTCCATGCAATTTTCAACCATGTCACTAAAAATATTCATCATGCAACGTTGAAAAGTAGCAGATGCATTACACAATCCAAATGGCATTCTACGAAAAGCATAAGTACCAAAGGGACAAGTGAAAGTGGTTTTATCCTAGTCTTCTAATGCAATTTCGATTTGATAATAACCAGAATAACCATCTAAGAAACAATAAAAAGGATGACCAGCTACACGCTCAAGAATTTGATCAATAAAAGGGAGTGGGAAATGTTATTTCCAGGTGGCCACATTTAATTTTCTATAATTAATGCACATTCGCCACCCAGTCACAAGTTTTGTAGGGACTAACTCTCCTAGGTCATTTTTCACCACAATGACACCAGACTTTTTAGGAACGACCTGTGTAGGACTTACCCATTTACTATCAGCTATGGGATATATAATTCCCACATCTAGTAGTTTCAACACTTCATTTTTCACCACTTCTTTCATAGTGGGGTTAAGCCTACATTGGGGGTCTCTACAAGGGCTAGTTCCTTTATCTAAATTTATCTTATGAGAGCAGATCAGGGGACTAATACCTTTTAAATCAGCCATGCTCCAACCTACGGCTGATTTATGTTCATTTAGGGTCTGAATTAATTTCTCACCTTGAGACTCAGACAATTCAGATGGGATAATAGCAGGAAAAGTATCACCTGGACCGAGAAAAACATGCTTCAAACCCTTAGGTAGTGGCTTCAATTCAACTTTGGGTGCTTCCACACTTGAGGGAATTTGTTTCTCACTCCTCTCAAGCAACTCCTCAAACTTCGGTTGCCATGTCCGAGTGCCATAATCCTAAGATTTATCAAAAATAGCACAAATATCAATTACATCAGATTTATCATTAATATAATCAAACTCAGAATTGACAAGAAAATACTCAAGAGGATCAAAAGCATGAGCTATAGAAACTCCCTTATCGATGAGTGACTCAATCATGTTTAACTGGTGGCTCTCGTCATCATCTTCCGGTTGTTTTGCAACATTGAAGATGTTCACCCCGAGGGTCATGTTTCCAAAGGATTGCTTCATGAGTCAATTCCTATAATTAATAAGAGCATTTGCAGTGGCAAGGAAAGGTCTACCCAAAATTAAAGGAATTTTAGAGTTAGTGTCAACAACAGAAGTAGTATTAAGGATTAGGAAATCAACAGGATAATAAAATTTATCAATTTGAATTAGAACATCCTCTACCTCACCTCGCGGTACTTTGACTGAACGGTCAGCCAATTGCAATACCATAGTGGTTGGTTTGATCTCTCCTAACACTAACTGCAAATAAATAGAAAACAACATCAGATTTACACTAGCTCCTAGATCTAGCAATGCCTGTCCAACCTCATGATTTCCAATGCTACATGCAATGGTTGGGTAGCCAGGATCCTTGTATTTGGGGAGAATCCTTTGCTCAATTAAATTACTAACTTGCTCTGTCAGGAACGTTATCTTCTTTACATGGTGCTTCCTCTTAATTGTACACAAATTCTTGAGAACTTTTGCATAAGTAGGAACTTGTTTAATCACATGCAAAAGAGGAAGATTAAGTTTTACTTGCCTTAGTTCTCTAGGATTTCATTATTTAGGTCTAGATTTTTCTTGTTTGATTTTAAGACTTAAGGGAATGGTACCTTAATAGGGTTCTTGGTAACCTCAGGGTCCTTTGGCAGCTCGGCATCACTACTACCTTGACCCTTTTCCACATCCTCTGATTTGTTCATTGTTGGTATGTGTAATGACTTACCACTCTGTGTCACAATGGCATTCACATCTTTTAGATTTTCTTGTGCGGTGTGTTGACCATAGGGTGTGGACTGAGCTTGAGAAGGGAACTTACCTCGCTTATTTACACTCAAGGAGCCCATCAAATTGGACACTTGGCTCCTTATTTCCTTGTTCTCTTCAACAACCTGCATAATTAATGCTTCACATCTTTGGTTTGTCTTACCTTGTGCCTTAATAAAAGCATGCAAAGTGTCTTCTAAAGAACTCCTAGAGGATGAGGGTGCCTAATATGGTGCATGATATGATCTAGGGGGTTGTGCAAGCTGCTAATTTTCAGATTTCCAGCTAAAATTGGGGTGATTGCGCCATCCCGAATTATAGGTATTAGAGAAGGGTGCTAAAGGCTTTTAGTACATGCCTAAGGCATTACATTGTTCCTCATACATCCCTCTCATATCAACATGGTTCCAAAGATTCGGCTTGATTAGCCACGTGTGTTGGCTTTGAGCCTTTAGTCTTTAACGCATCTAACTCCCTAGTGAGCATCTCAACCTTAGCCTTTAGGTTGTCCTCTTCCCTAAGATGGTAAATTCCACCACCAGTGGGGTTTCCTACAGGTTGTGACCTATTTGTGCTTTCAGTAGCACTAGGTCCAGTCCAAGTGTGAGCTTTTTCAGCAAGCTCATTAAGGTATTCTATGGTCTCATCAGGATCTTTTTGTAAAAATTCACCAATGCACATCATCTCTAGAAATTAACGCTCTCTATGTGTAAGTCCCTCATAAAAATAGCTCACTAAATGCCAATTCTCATACCTATGGTGAGGACACATACTTAACAACTCCTTAAATTTCTCCCAAGACTGATACAAAGTCTCATTGTCCTTTTGTGCAAAGGTGGAGATTTTCGTTTTTAAAGTATTGGTCTTATGTTGAGGGAAGTATTTATTAAAGAAGACCTGAGTCATCTCATTCTATGACCTAATAGATCATGGCCTCAGCGAGTATAGCTAACTGTTAGCTTTATCCTTAAAAGCAAAAGGAAAAAACTTGAGTCTCGCGATGTCATTAGTTGCATCTTGACTATGAAAAGTCACAACTACTTCCTCAAACTCCCTAATGTGCACATATGGGTTTTCATTTTCCAAGCTATGAAATGTAGGGAGTAATTGTATCATCCCTGTTTTAAAATCTTGATGGAGAGTATTGGCTGGAAACATGATGCATGCTGGTGTGGCTGTTCGATTAGGATACAAGTAATCCTTAAGTGTCCTAGCAACATTCTCATTGGGGTTATCAGCCGTGTTAACAAAATCCTCTAAAGTCTCGTTTCGGGGTACACTATGGTTTGATCTAGGCGAGGTTTCACTAAGGGACTTGGAAGGAGAGGGTAACTCTATTTTGGGTCCTCTAATGAATCTACCTCGCGAATCTCTTGGTCTAAGCATACACCAAATGAGTTAAATGAGAAATAAATAAAACAGAATAATTAAAGAAAATTAGAAAATCAAAACAACGAGAAAAGAACAATATTACCGTCTTGTCTCAAAGTTGACAACCTTCCTTGTACTTAAGTGCGTTTCCCCGGTAACGGTGCCAAAATTTGATTACGCTCAAACTAATACATGATTATTGTGTATAGTTGAGGTGTCGATCCCACGAGGAAAAGCGAACTACAAAGGAAAAGTGTAAACCTTAACACGAACGATAAAGATCAAGTGAGAGAATTTGAGTTTTGATAATGAAGTAATGTGAGAAAACTGTGTAAACAGATTGAAGAATATAATAAAGAAACAACAAGGGTCCGGGAATCCTCCCAAGGTTCATTGCCTTATTACAATCTCGATTACTAATTTCACATCCCAAACAAGCAATCGGTAAATATTCAATCAAAGCACATGTAAACCCTAATGTAATTGATATGAATTACTCTTTACTTTCGGTTTAAGCACACATAACCTATCCTATAGATTTATCAAGAAATGACAATATATCTTAATGACAACATCATAGTGATGGACAAACCTAAAAGATAAATCTACCAGACTCAATCACATCCAACAATCTTGACATAAGAAAAGCATGACTAGACTTATATCGAGGAGAAAGATACAATCACTAGATTAAGAGAAAATCTTCTAATTAAATCATAACAATGTTTTGACAATAAATCCAAACTACAAATGAATCAATAATGGAAAATAAGAACAACTACACCTAGAGATTCATCCCTTCGCCTTGCTTGGAGATTAGTTGGCCATGGGGCTCATTCTTGAACACTTTGATGGGGGAGAATGTGGCAGTCTTCTTGAGTTTTCTAGCCTTAATAATGTATCTTTATCAAACCCTAAGTGATCTATTTATAATACAAAAGGTCCAAGGGTGTTTTCGGGTCTAAACTATTATTTAAAACCCTAATTAGGTCGTGACTCAGAAACAAAACATCGTGCTCCCGCCGTGGCTCACACTAATCCAAGCCACAGCTCAGACTTTTGGTTTTCTTCATGCTTCTGGAGCCCGTGGGTCAGATTGGTCCAGGCCGCGGCGCACACTGATGTTTTTTTGGCTCTTTTGGACTTGGTTCTGGAGGTCGTGGCTCAGACTTTCCAAGCCACGGCGCACAGCCTTGGTTCTCATTGTTTTGTCCTTCCGCAATTATGCCTTCACTCTGGTATGCATCGAGTCATTGTGCTTCACGCAATGACAGCTTTTTCTTCTTTTTTTGTACCTAAAACACCTGAAAATGCACCGAAATAGATCAATGATCCAAGAATATCACTTTAGAGATGTTAAGGTATAAAAAGTGTAATTCAAACCTAGATCAACCCTAAAATGCTAATAAATAAGTACTGTTAAGATACATTTTATGACTCTCATCAACAGTTGACTATGCAAGGCTTCTGGGCAGATCACAGTCGACTGCCTAAATAGACAGTCGATTGTCCGAGCCCTTGAACTTGTTTTCAATCTTGTTTTTTAGAAGAAGAAAAAAACTTGCTTTTGTTAAAGTATTTCAATCTTAAACTTTTCCAAAATATTATGAGCTTGATTTCATGACAAAGCTTTGAATGTTAAGAGTTTGAAAAGATTTCTTTCGTTTTAAATCACGTTAGAACAAATTTTATAAAAGTTTTAAATAAAATGGAAGAAAAAAGGTGTGTGACTTAGCCTCTAGATTTTGTGCTCGTATAAATCCTAGGATATATTTGGATATATTTAATTATACATTTCTTGAGTGTTTAAATTAAGTATTTATATATGTTAGGTGTGATTAAAGGAAAATACCAAAGGCTAGAAGTAATCAAAGAATGGGGCTTGGTACGAAAAAAGTGAGTTTCACCTCACTATTAATAAGCATTATGAAATGTACAAATGAAATATGAAAATTCCAATAATATAGTTATAAGAAATATATATATATATATATATATATATATATATATATATATATATATATATATATATATATTATGAAATGTGAATATATATATATATATATATAAGATATGAGTTTAGGACCAATTTGATATAGTTGTGTTTGGGGAATTGTGATGCTTATAATTATTAATGAAAATGATTTGCTTGGATTTTTGTGAATTTTTTATGTGACTGATGGATGAATGATTGATTACAAACCATTTCATTATAAATGCATTTTTCATTATAACAATTATTTGATGGTATGTTATTG
The DNA here is from genome assembly GCA_023935145.1 of Bretschneidera sinensis. Lineage (NCBI taxonomy): Eukaryota > Viridiplantae > Streptophyta > Magnoliopsida > Brassicales > Akaniaceae > Bretschneidera > Bretschneidera sinensis. Next base: position 111,780,878 of record CM043698.1, read on the forward strand.
AGGGGCGAGTGATAGGTCAAGCCGGTAGGTCCCTTCCCACAAGGGGTTTAAGGGTACCGAAGGATATTGGACATATAGGACTCCACCCAAAAATAAGAGAAAGAGATTCTGTTGTGACATGATAAGATATGATGATTTGACGTATCGGTATGTGGGGAGATGTCCCCATGATGATGATATTAGCCTAGTAATGGGCAATGATATGATTTTTCATTTCATTGCATTGCATAGAATTATATTTCATGGATGCATCATGATTTTTTGCCCATGAAAGGCATGTATTGTAATTCGTCCATTAAAGGCACATGTTGCAATTGGTCCATAAGAGGCATGTGTTGTAATTTGAAACTTGTAGAGATGATTGTTGTTCGAAAATGGTTGAGCTATTGTGTGTGGATGTATTTGAATTACGATAATTTGATAAACTAAGAATGTTAGTATTATTTGAAATGTTGATTACTTCCTTTTGTGATAAGACATAAGAAAAAATAAATCAAAAGTATGTGTGTGTGTGTGTGTGTGTCTATATATATATATATATATATATATAAGTTGTATTATATAATTATAATTACTTGATGAACCATATAATATAATTGATAATTTATGAAATTACTTTTCAAGCGATTACTTCTAGTAATGTATATCTCACTGAGCTTTTTAGCTCACCCATTTTTTTACTAATATTTCTGGAAAGCATCGGAAGTCTTATGGTCAAAGTTGAAAGGAAATCCTCATATACGGCATCCTCATTTCTTCAATCTTATGAGAGTCTAAGTTTAGTTATAGTCTAGAAATTGTAAAAGTGTTTAAGTTAATTTTAATTGAGAAAGTTTTCCTTTCGTACTGGAACTCTTTTTGTAAAACATTAAGAATATGTTTATTGTATTGAAAAGTTTATTGTGTATAAGGAATTGTGTTGTACAATCTATTTCATTTGAAAAATAATGTTAATTGATTGTGAATGTTTTGTTTGGTTGCATCATAAATCAAGGTGCTCAATGCTGAAAGGTAATAGAGCTGTCTCGAGTAGAGCCCACTCGGGACGAGTCGTTTACCCTCTTCAAGTATGCTACTAACCAGCTTTTCTATCTTAATCTTTTGATAGTGGGGGTACATGTAAGGTCTCACATTTACAGGTTTGGCATTGGGTTCTAATGTGATTCTGTGATCAGTGAGCTTTGGTGGTGGCATTGTACAAGGTGTATCAAAAACATGACTAAATTCCTCTAGTAAATGTGATATTTCAGGGTATTGTGGAGGAGATTCAGAGGTTTGTGAATGCACTTCATGATTTTCCACAGTTATAGACATTAATATAAAACAAGAATGTAATCTATTATGCTTAGATAATTTAGTAAGAGAACTGCAAATAATGCGTTCAGTTGTTACCTCTTATTGCCCTTGGAGATGTACATTGGTGCTCTTTCAACAGAAATCCATAGTGAGGTTAGTATAATCAATGGTCACAGGGCCCAACTCTTACAACCATTAAACTCCCAAGATGAGGTTTTCCCCTTGTGATGAGATGATATAAAAATCAGCTGCATGGTCATAGCCTTGAATGGAGAGGGGTGTTTTTTGATAGACTCTAATAAAGGATAAGTATTCTCCATTGCCAACTTGGACTTTAAAATGAGAGGATGGAGCGATAGGGAGATCAAGAATCTGAGCTACCTTTTCTTGGATGAAATTATGGGTGATGCCTCCATCAATCAGAAGTTGAACTGGATGATGCCTTATAAAACCCTTGAGCCTAAGTGTTTTGGGTGTATTCTTACCAAAAAGAGCATGAAGAGATATCTCTAGAAACTAGTCCTCTTTAAGAGTTACAGAGGGGTTAAAGAATTCTAGATCTTAATTTTCTTGATCATCACCTTCCAAGAATAAGAGTGAGCTCTTTGCACTATAATGATGTCCTAGATGAAACTTTTCATCATAGTTAAAGCACAAACTCTTGTCTCTTCTTGATTGCATTTCTTGAGGAGATAGTCGTTTAATGGGGAATTTTGGAATCTGTGAAGGTGGTGGTCTTATTGTATAAGGTTGAGAAGTTACCACATTTCTATTAGGTTGAGGGGATGGATATTGAGTCTTGGAGTTGAATTTGGAATGCTAAGGTTTAGAAGTTCCTCTAATGTCTTCCCATCTGTCCTCTTTTAATCTTGCTACCCAAACTGCATCACGAAAGTCTAGAGGTCTATGAGCAAGAACCTCTTTTCTAATATATAGTTTTAATCCATAGATGAAGCGGTTCATCAAGAAATGGTCAGATAAACCAGTAACTTTACTAGACAATGCTTTAAACTTATCTTGGTAATACAGAACAATGGTTTCTTGTGTTAACTTTGTCAATGCTCCTTGAGGTTCTCAATAAACTGAGGGGCCAAACCTTGAGCACAATGCTTTAACAAATTGAAGGCAAGATTGTATCAAATTGTTATAGTGAGTCCACTAGAACTAACTCGTTGATGGTCTTTCCAAGTGGAACAAGATAAGTGATAATTTTATGTGATTTGGAATGTGGCAGAAGAAGAATAATTTCTTAGCTTGGAAGAGCCAATCCGTAGATTCTCCTTCTTTAAATCTTGGTAATTCAAGCTTCAGATTCTAAATGGGGAAATTTGGACAGATTATTGTTGTTGTTCTTGATCTTGAGCAGGGATTAATGAAGTTGAAGTTTCTTCCATGTTCTGCGTCTGTTTAAGACCATCAATATCTTACTAAAGATGCTTGATGTAGCAGTAACCAACTCCTTAATGAACTTGTCAAGTTTCTCCAAAGAGAAGTCTTCCTTGTCAGTCTTAGAATGCAAACCTTCTGCCATTGTGGAGTAGAGTACTAGTAACAATGAAAGCACCAGATGTTGAGGGTTGTTGCATGGACAGAAATGAAAAAAGGGAATGGAGGTTTCTGGATAGTAATTGGGAAAGGGTTTTAATCTTGTTTTGAGCACAAGAAGCTCCTTAAGTGTATTTTGATTTCTTATCCTAAATATTACATCTCAATAGCTATTTGTAGAGCTCAATACAAAGGTATACAGCAAGTCAACAATGCTAACATAATTGTCACTAACATACAACTGTAATACAACTATAGTAACAACTTTCTAACTAACTTCCTTTAACTTCAATTTTTCAACTCTTCTTTCTTTGTTGTTTCACCTCTTCTTTTTCTGTTTAAGCTCCTTTTCTTTTCTTTTACTTGTCTTATCATCCGGATTACTTCAAGCTCTACTGTTCTAGCTTACTGCCAATACCTTTACTTACTGTCCATACATTTCTAGTTTCTTTAAAGTATCTATATCTCTTAACTTTCTTTCTGTAACATTAGCATACACCTTAGAAACTAACATGTTCCACTTATACCTTTTTTTTTATAAGGATTCTTTTTAAGGCTACCAAATGATATTCTTTAGGACATGATTGTATTTTTAATCCTTTCAAGCCTAGTATAATTACTCATGGGAGTACCGAATGACTTAGCATTTTCTAATCCAAATATCTTTATGAGATCTCTTATGCAGTTTAAAAAGGCGAACGTTGGGCGCTCCCAGAGGTGTAATCGGGCTAAAATGCCCTAGGGCGTGAAACCTGAGGCAAAACTATCGCCAGGCGGACGTTTTTCTGGTCCGGGCATTTGACACCCCGAGCATCTGGGTGTACGCCAAATGAATTTTTTTTTTATTCTGCAACCTCAGAACGACGTCGTTTTGGATTAAATGAAATCAGCCCCATTTAACCAAAATGATGTCGTATTAATAAGCTCTCTTAAAAGAGCTGAAGTATTATAAAACAAATCAATTAACATCAGTCCATGGACTTGGGCTAATCTTGCATCAACATAGAGCCCAAAATAGAGGCCCTTCAGTGATGGCGTGAGTTTGATTTGGAATGCCACATATTTATAGTTGTATGCCTCTCATCCCAACTTCTCTCTACACGATGTGGGATTGAGTTGATCAGCAAATATCACTCAAGCTCTCACATGGACAAGAAGGAAAACAATGTTAATCCCACATCGCTTATGAAATGAATTGCTAGACTCCCATTACCCTATAAAAGCAATCCCACATCGATAAAAAGGCTTTGCAATCAATAAAAACTTCTTTATAAAAGGCTCACCTTTGTCATCATTTGGCATTCCAAACTCACTGAGATTTGCCTATAAGGTAATGCCTCTGGTTCTTCAAGTGAGATTTTTTTTTAAGTTTTTAGTTTATTGATTTTCTATTTTCAATAAACCAAGAAATGTAACAAAAATATCTTTAATATATACATAAAAAAAATTCAGAACAGTAATTCGAGTTGACTCGCGAGCCATCGAATTGAATGGCTTGAGCTTTGTTCGTTTATTTAATGTATTAATGCTATATAACTTGTGTAATTTGTTATGTAAATCAAGAGACTCAAGATCGAAAAGAGGCAAGCAAACTATATTAGACTCAATTATGGAAGACATGTCACAAAATATTTTGATAAATATTCATTCATAGGTCTTAAATTAGTAAAGTTTATTGATAATTAATTAATTTATATTATTTTAATATTTTTATAATTTAATTAACATTATTTTATTCAAAACACCCCAACATTTCAAAAGGCTTACGCCCCAACGTCTCAGGGCTTACGCCTCGCCTCATTAAGGCAAAACGCCTCGTCCAATGCCCTCGCCTCTGAAAACACTGCTCTTATGTACTTTGATTGGTTGATGAAGATACCCTCATTATTTTACTTGATTTGGAGTCCAATGCAGTAATTTAGTTCACCCATCACATTGATTTCAAATTTATCTTGCATGAACTTGGAGAATTCCTCACACAAAACTCATTAGTAACACCAGATATAATATCATCTACAGAAATTTAGACTAACAAAATATTATTTTTATCTGACTTAGTGATTAGTGTGGTGTTTATTTTGCCTCTTGTAAAACCATTTTCAAATAAAAAATTGTGTAGTCTCTCAAACCATGCTCTAAGAGCTTTCTTTAACCCGTAAAGGGCTTTAAACTGCTTGAAGATATTATTTGGGATTTTTGAATCCTTAAAACCAGATAGTTGTTCAACATACACTTCTTCTTTAATAAAACCGTTTAAAAATGCACTATTTACATCCATTTGAAAAGGTGTAAAATTTTTGAAACATGCAAAATCAAGTAACATCCTAATAGCTTCTAACCTAGCTACTAGAGCATACATTTCATCAAAATCAATTCCCTCTCTGATTATATCCCTTGGTAACCTAGCTTTATTTCTAGTTATTATTCAAGATTCATCTACATTATTTCTAAACGCCCATTTAGTTTCAATAACATTTTGATTTTTAGACCTAGGAACTAATGTCTATACTTTATTTCTTTCAAATTGATTAAGTACTTCTTGCATGATAAGAAGCCAATTTTCATAATGTTTATCTTCTTCTATGTTCTTAGGTTCTATTTGTGATGGAAAAGCAATGTGGTTGAACAAATTATTTAGACAAGAACGAGTACTTACCCCAAGTGATGGATCACCAATGATTTGATCCTTAGAATGATTGATTACATACCTCCATTCCTTAGGCAAGTTCTCATTATTTGTAATTTCCTTACATTGTTCTATAAGTATTTCTCGCACCTCATTCTCTTTTGGTTCATCATTAATCATGACTTGCTCCACTAATTTCTCTAAATTTGCAGCAATGTCACTATACACTTTTCGAGGAGATAGGGTTAGATTAATCAAATACAATAGGTATGGATTCCTTAACTATTAGAGTTCTCTTATTGAATACTCTATAAGCTTTGCTAGTAGTTGAGTATCTTAAAATATATCTTCATTAGATTTTGAATCAAATTTCACAAGGTTGTATTTCTTATTATTTAAGATGAAGCATTTACAAGTAAATGCATGAAAATATGAAATGTTGGGTTTTCTACCCTTCTATAGTTCATATCGAGTTTTTTTGAGTATATACCTAATCAAAACACGATTTATAACACAGCATGTAGTGGTTATGCCTTCAGCCTAAATGTATTTTGGTAAATTATTTTTTCAAAAAAATGTTCTTCCCATTTTTCTAGTATATAATTTTTCTGTTCAACAACTCCATTTTGTTGTGGAGCCCTTGCAACGGAAAAATTTTGTTCCATTCCATTCTCATCACAAAAATTTGAAAACTTATTATTTTCAAATACTTTTTATGGATCACTTCTAATACTTGAAATAGCAAAACATTTTTCGTTTTGAACTTTTTTGCAAAATTTTGTAAATGCATGTAAGGCTTCATCTTTATGGGAAAGAAAGATAACATGAGTAAATCTTGAATGGTCATCAACAATAACAAAATTATATTTGTGGCTACCTAAGGTCATGGTTTTAGTGGGTCCAAATAAGTCTATATGAAGTATATGTAAAGGTCTTGAAGTGGAAACAATCTTTTTATGTTTAAAAGAGGTCTTATTTTTCTTATCCATTTAACAAACACTACAAATCGTATCGTTTTCAAACTTTAGTTTAGGAAGACCTATGACTAAATCCCTTTTGGAAAGCTTTTGTTTTAAATCCATTTGTACATGAACAAACCTCTTATGCCATAACCAAGAGTCTTCTATAAAGGTTGAAAAACATTTTTCATTTCCTAAAGGCAAGTTATCTAGGTCAATGACATTGACATTGTCATGTCTTTGGTAAAAAACCATTCACCTTGTTAATTTTTATGTCAATTACAAGAAAATAATATGCTTAAAAAATAACCTTATTACCTTTATCACACAACTTGTTAACAGTATGCCCTACAAGCCAATGACATTTGATATCTAGGCATATTATTTGTAAAACATTCTTATTCAAATTATTATCACAATGAATGATGAGTTTTATTTATCATGAATATCTATTTAATTACATTGTCATAGTTAAGTCCATAGAGTAATAGCAATGGAGATAGGATTATGACGAGATCATAATTTTGAAACCTAGTCTTCTCAAAAGTTTTCTCTTAAATGTTCTTGGTCATAAGATACTAATTAGACGTTATTAATCCAGTTAGAGTGGCATATACTATGTTTGCTTAATTGGAAGGCTGATTGAAATTAATGTCACTTGTGTGGTAGACACTAAAACAAGTATGTGGGTGCTAATTAGAGAATGAGTTCATTGAACATGACTTTTCCTAATAACACCTACATAGAGTTTTACTTTCATGTCGATAGGTAGTTTTTATGTTACATTTGTGTATATGATCCTTAAACATGAGGCACCATGGTTATCTTGTATGGGACTTATTATACTTTGATGCTATTTAATACGGTTCTATTCGTAGATCATTAATTAATAGTAATTGTGTATAATGGGCTTCATATGGAGGTATGCGAGTGTACAATAAAGGATTAATCACTCCTAAGTAAAAAAGGAGAGAATGTTCTATGTGATCTACTAAGATATCATTTGGAAAGCACGTTGTCCAAAGCAGAGTGAGAATTAGAAAGGAGTTTCTAATTTCACCTTTATAATTATATTCTTGAGATCTATACACATATAATTAATACTAACGGTTTGATAGTAATTGCATGCCCTAATTATCTTAATTGGGAATAACATGATGGATGATTGAATTGCATGGTAACTGATAACAGAAAGGTTCAAGGTTTCACAATTAAATTCATATTATCTAGGTAGTCATGATATGCTGCTTATGATTGTAAAAGATCTAAGATTTAATTTAATGGATAATTAATTAATTCTTATAAAAGGAAGAATCAAAAGGAGTTTTGATTCAAAATAAATTAGGAGTTCTTATTAATTGAAAATTATTCCAATTGAAATTATATTAAATTTATAGCTTACCATTATACTAGTTTGAACCTAAGGGGTCACACACAAAAAGGGCAATGTGTAATTAGAAAATAATTGTAGGGATTTAGTTTGAAATTAATGGTTAGTTGCATTTAACCCTAACATTATAAATATTTTAGGAGCATGAAAAATTTTGCTAGCAAATAATCTACACCCTCTCCTAGAGATTGAGTTCTTCTTTACCAAAAAGAGAGCCAATTTAGAGAGAAATGCTAATTCGAGATTTGCCTTGTGTGGATCAACCTTGGAGATCACATACGCTTGTGAATGTTGTGAATTCAAGAAGGTAGGAGAATTTGGATTCAAGCATGATGGAGAATTCGGCTATATCAATTCAATGAGTTAAGAACATAACAAATCAAAGCTAATAATTCTAAACCTTGAAATTGCTTGATTGTGAGATGTTCTATACAAATCATAAGGTGATTAAGGTTCAAAGGAATTGATGAAAATTTTAAATTTTGGTTGTGTTTTCTAGATTGATTTCATTCATAACTAACTTATATTTAGTAAATTATGCTTTAAACCTTGCAAAAATAGGACATGCTCTATAGTGGAAGAGGAGTTACCAACTTTACCGATACAAATTATCTTCTTCTTGGAGTTGTCCCCAAGAGTCACATTTCCTCCTTCCTTATGTGCTAAGTCTACAAAGTTTTCTTTGTGACTAGTCATATGCCTTGGGCACCCACTCTCTAGGTACAAATGGTCTTTATCCTTAGCTTGAAGACATACCTATACCACAAACATTTTCATGATGTATGTCTTAGGTACCAAAAATTGATTTGGTCCTTGGGGTTAGTCTTAGAAAATAAGGATTCTTCACAATATAATTTATTTTTCTAATATAAGAAGAACGAACGTATGTATTTCTATAGTTGTTATGATGAGCATACCTAGAATGTGCATGAGTTCTTCTAAAATGTTTATGATAGTTATAACACTTCCTATGATAAGCCTTATGTTTTTTTTTTTTTGCATGATTATTGATAATGAAAATATGTTAGGTAGTTGAACAGACGCGGGGTGTTACCTGCGCACACAAAAACATGATAAACCCTAAGGAGTCGCTGGACGATAGTAAAGATTAAGCCTTTAAAGGGACTTTTTGATTCCTAAGTAGTAAATTAAAGGCGAGAGAAAAGTAAGGAGCAAGAGAGCTGGAGAATTTATGAGTGAAATTATGTGTATACATGTTCATAATGAGAACCCCTTTTATATAGAGTTTTAGAGCAGAGTCCAATTAGGAAAGTGATTAATGAGGAGTGTTATAGTGTGATTAGGGTTTTCATAGGCTGAAGTATCTTAATAGAATTAGGGTTCTATAAGCTAGAATGTCTTTAACACCTTTAGACATGCGTAAGGAGCTCATTTGCTTGGTTTCTTGGTTTGCGAGCTTATCCCAAAGTGCCACATGTCATAGCTAGTTGGATGAGAAAAATTACCCTATATCATATGCCCTCCACTTTTTTAAGTGAACTTTATATATTTGAGAAAGTAGTTTTGTCTGTATATCTCTTTAGAGAGTAAATTTTTGCTTTGTTTGTTGAGAAAAATGATCGAGGAGGTGAAGAGCTATGGGCTCTCTCCTTGAACTTTTCTTGAAAAATGGTTGAAGAGGTAAAGAGGCCAGAAGCTATCTTCTCAGTCTTTGCTTGAAAAATGGCCGGAGAGGTGAAGAGCTCGAGGCTCTTTCCTCGAAATTTGCTTGAAAAATGGCTGAGGATGTGAAGGTCATTTCTCTTCAGACTTTGCTTGAAAAGTGACCGAGGAGGTGAAGAGCTCGAGGCTCTCTTTTGTACTTTGCTAGAAGAATGGTCGAGGAAATGAAGAGCTCAAGGCTTTCTCCTTGGACTTTTCTTGAAAAATGGTCGACTAGGTGAAGAGCTCGAGGCTATCTCATCGAACTTTTCTTGAAAAATAGTTGAAGATGTGAAGAGCTCGAGGCTCCCTACTCGAACTTTGCTTGAAACATAGCCAAGGAGGTAAAGAGCTTGGAGCTTTATCCTTAGATTTTGCTTGAAAAGTGGCTAAGGTGGTAAAGTGATCGAGGCTTTCTCCTCGGACTTTGCTTGAAAAATGGCCGAGGAGATGAAGAACTTGAGGCTCTCTACTCAGACTTTGCTTGAAAAATAGCCGAAGAGGTGAAGAGCTCGGGGCTCTCTTCTAGGACTTTGCTTGAAAAAAGACCGAGGAGGTGAAGCACTCGAGGCTCTCTCCTCGGACTTTTCTTGAAAAATAGTATAGGAGGAGAAGAGCTTAAGGATCTCTCCTCAAACTTTGCTTGAAAAATGGATGAAGAGGTGAAGATATTGGGACTCTCCTCAGACTTTGCTTTAAAAGTTGTCGATGAGGTGAAGGGCTAGGGGATCTCTCTTTAGATTTTGCTTGAAAGATTTCCTTGGAGTCTGTTAAGGCTTTTTACTTGGCATTTTTTTAAAGTTTTGGGAGTAATTAGTCAGCTATGGGAGCAATAGGACTTTCTTAGTCATAGTTTAACCAGCTGTGGGAGTCATGGGCCCTTCTTGGTCATGAGCTAACTAGCTAATAGGGTTATGGGTTTTATGGGCCTTACCCAAAGGATAGTGTGTGGAATGTTCTATCGAGGGGAGATGAGAAGTCTGAGTGCCTGATGATGTTTCCTTGTGACTGTTGTCATTCCGTGGTATCGAAAAAGTCATGATCTGGACCATTGATTTGAATTAATCTGTTCCGTCCAACTTTCTATATAAGGCTTTGGGATTTTGGAGGAGAAGTATACCATTCTCAAAATTTCTTTTGAGTATCCTTCTTTCAAAGCCTTTGGCAAAGACTTTCTCAATCTTCAACTGTCTTCCTGTTTTCATCCTCGGTCCTTTGATTTTTTGGTGAGTTCTTTCTTCCTTTCCTTTTTTCAGACTGACGTTTCCTCATCTTAGCATAAGTAGTAGTAGTACTAGGGAGTCATTATACTCATCTTAGGAGGCTAAGGTAAGTAGTACCTCGACCAGTTCTAAGGAATCCCTGGAGGTTACCGAGGATGAGGCAGCTCAATGCTTCTTCAGAATGAGGCCGGGCTAAGTTATACATTGGATGACATCTAAGATAGTTTAGCTGAGGATGCTAGGGATATAATGTATCAGGCTGAGCATGAGTCGAACCAAATGAAAAATGGTCTCTCATAAGAGATTAGAGAGATGTATAGAATTCCGACTGAGTATTCTCTCAAAGAGGCTGAGGTCGGGGAGAGGGATTATGACGAGCCTCATTAAGACCTCCCTCATAAGGTGTGTGTTTATTTGGATTCCCTTAAGGTTGGACTTAGGTTTCCTCTTCACCAATTCATTCGCTTAGTACTCAACTACTATCAAATTGCACTAGCTCAAGTTGTCCCCAATTTTGTTCATCTCCTAGTAGGCTTCATTTATGTTAATAAGAAAGTTGGAGGGATGATGACCTTAGATATTTTCAAGAAACTTTTGTTTTCCAACCGCCATATGGGTGACGGTTGGGTTTATTTCAGCCAGAGTGCGAAAAAGTGTGGTGAAGAATAACCCATATTCTGTTAAGAAATGGAAGAACAAGAGTAAGTACTACTCTTTTCCACTTAAGACCTATGCATCCGGCTTATTACCCAAGGTCACTCCTCTTAAAGACGGTGGATATGGCGAGAGAATGGATTATGATGAGTAGGCATCTGTAAACAAGTGAAACCTACCAAATTTGATACAAACCCTCTATTAGTAGTAACGAGGCTCCCGTGATGGGTGCACTTTAAATGTATTAAACAAGGGGTCATTTGTCACCCAAGTACTAAGCAAAGATGACGGGTAAAGAGCCACCCTTGAACCTTGATGGGGTCCAAATCTCTTGTCATTGGTCTACATGAGAAATTCCAAGGCTCGAGAGATTTGGGTGCTAAAGAGAGAAGAATTAAACCTCCCTACCTTACCTAGACCGAAGTCTAGCCCTTTGTGTTTCAAGGAAAATTAATTTAAATTTTAATTCAAGTATTATTACAATACACTAATAATAAAGCGAAGCACACATTTTGCAATGTATATTCAAATAAAACTACACCGAATATCGACTTTGAGGTAATGCAGTAAAAGTAAGCATGTAAAAGGAAAGAATTACTTTAACTATAAAGCAAAGAAAATATTAAAACTACATCCAAATTATAGATTAAAAGCGAGAAGTAAATTAAAATGGACGCATTCAAACTAAGTAGATTAATTATGTAAGTTAAACTAAATGGATTAGGACTAAATTATTTTAAACTAGATGGATTAAACTTGAAGATTAAATTAAATATGTGTGGCATGCCTGTAGATTAATTCTAAGTGCATGCGAGTGGGCGCGCGTGTGCGGGGTGTGTGCAAGTTGTGCTCTAAAGTGTGCACGTGTCTACAAGTGCACGCAAAAGTTTGTATGTGTGTGCAAGGTGCATGCAAAAAGTGTACATGTGTGTGCAAGGTGCATGCAAAGAGTGTATATGTTTGTGCAAGTGCGTGCAACAGTGTGCATGTCCGTGGTAAGGTGAGCACAAAAGTGTGCATGTGTGTGCAAGTGTGTGCAAGGTGCATACAAAAGTATGCACATGTGTTCAAGTGCATGCAAGGTGCACGCAAAAGTGTGCACGTTTGCAAGTGTGTGGGGCAATGTGTACGTGTATGCAAGTGCATACAAGGCGAGCGCAAAAGCATTGTCTAAGTGTTTGAATTAAATGGATTGAAACTAAATTAGCTGAATTAGTTAGGTTAAGGTAAGTTACTTTAAACTAGCAAAATTAGAAAGGAGACTAAACCAAGTGGATTTAACTATTACATATAGTTAATAATAATTTAAAATAACATATCTAATTTAGAAAGCATTAAATAAAAAAAAATCTTAAATGACTAAACTAAAAGAAAAAACTTTAAAACTACCATTGACTCAAAATTACAATCAAAGAGAGACTACAATATGACTAGTAGCTAACTTAAAGAAAGCCACATAACTAGTGAAAAATAAAATGCTAAGAAACCAGTAAGTATCTTTAGATGAAATTTTTTAAGTGAGCTAAATTAATCTAGTCTATTTTCATGGTGGTTTGAATACATAAATCATGCTAACAATTTATTTTGCAAAAAAAAAAAAGGTTTAACTAACCTTTTTAGTTCAAGAAAATTCCCACCTATGGGGATTATCCTCGAAGATTCATGTGCTTTTGTGGAATTAGTGAAGTTGGAAGAATGGTTTGATGGAAGATGGGAGAACCAAAGCAAAAGGATGGTCAAAAGTGATGGAAAACTCTCAATAGTTCTTCTGTTTTGGTTTCACTCTTTGCTCTTTTCTCTCTTTTCTTGAATATTCTCTCTTTTTTTGTTGTGTTTCTCTCCTTAATCTTCCTATTTTTCTCTCTTTTTTCTCACTTCTTTCTTTCTCTCTAAACTTTCTATCTTCTCTCTCTTTCTTTGTATTACTTTGCCTTAGCTTGTGTTGGTATGTTTTGTTAGCAAATGAAGGGGTATTTATTGGAAGAGATAGGTTTTCCAAAGGATTAAAAAAATAAAGAGGAGAAGGACTTGGCCAGCCATAGGGAAGAAAGTGGAAAAGGTTGTAACTTTTGAGGTGAAAAGGGTGGGGCGAGGAAAGGTGAGGTGTGTTAAACCAAGTAAAAATGAGAGGAAAGAAGTTTTCTTGATGGCTAGCCATGGGGAATAGCAAGGGGGTTCTTTAAGGTAAATAAGTGAAGAAGAAGGGTGGTTCCAATAAAGCAAAAGAATGAGCAAGAAAGTACAAGTGGAGTTTTCAATAAAGCCAACAAAAAAAAAAGTGAAGGGAAATTCTCTCTTGGTGTGGCAGACAATAGAGAGGGAAATGACTCAAATTTTTGAGGTTTTGACACTTAGGGAAGCAGGAGAACTTAAGGAAAAAAGTGTGCAATTAACAAATCAAGATAAGGCTTCCAATTTCCATATTCATATAAAAATATTGTTTTTTTTAAGTGAATAATTATTGTTTTTTAGGTAGAAAATGTGTTTTTTATGTGGAAAAAGATGGTATTTGGCATATGGGAAAGGTTGGAAGCTTAAGAAATTAATTTCCAATTAACCAAGAAAAAGAGAAGGAGATAAACTTATTCTTTTTGGTACACATGGCTATCCAAAGAGGGAGAAAAGTCTGTTTTTTTTAAGTGCATAGTTGATTTTTTAGGTGAAAATGTGTTGTTTGTTGTGTAGAAAATGTGGTATTTGGTACATATGAAGGTGGGGGAACCTAGAAGGGAAAGCTGAGTTCAAAAAGCAAACAAGGAAGAGAGAAATTTCCTCTTTATGGCTGGCCACATAGGGAAGGGAAAGAGATAACTTTTTTGCTTGTAAAAATAGAGTTTTATCTTAAGAAATGTGAACAAATAAAAAAGTGCCAAGTAGAGGGTGAAATTTAAAGTTCACCCTTAAAAATTAGAAGTCTTCATGGGCTTAAAATTTGGGTCAAAAATGTTTGAGCCTAGTAAAAATCAATGAGCTGTAATTGGTTTTGGATTGGACCAAAATTTAATTAAAGACTTTGGTACTGAATTTGGTTTACTAAAAAAAAGGCCCAATTGATTTAAACTTAAAGTGGATTTAATGGATTGAACAAAAAGAGCTTGCAATTGGACCTACTCGTTATTTAAATTCAAACCTCCATATTTACCAAATTCGAGCACACTAGGATAAAAGATTCGACATAGGAACCCATGCATGGTCCATTCAAAAAATTTGGAACGAAAATTGGTATTTACAGTTTGCCCCTTTTATTGGGGTTCCTTTGAGAGTTTCAATCAAAGGTTGAAAGAGATCGCTTTTTCGTTTCAAAATTTTGGAATGGCAAATATGCAATGCACACAGAAAAGTAAACATGCTGTAGGGAAAAGTTGATGCCATGGGAACACACATGAGAATAATATGTATCTAAAGTGACGCTGGTGGCATTCGTTCATTGTGCAATACTCTGAATTGACTAATGGCTATTATGAGGGCTTTGGTTTGCTTACTCACGAGGACTTTTGGTTTGCTTGGTAATGAGGACTTTGGGTTTACCTGCTAACGAGGACTTAGTTTTGTGATTTACTTATTCTGAGGGCTTTGAGTTTGCCTACTAATGAAGTCTTTCGGTTTGAATACTGACGAGGAATTTTTGGTATTTTGCTTGTTGTGAGGGCTTTTGGTTTACCTGCTGACGAGGACTTAATTGTGCTTGTGGACGAGGATTTAGGTTTGCCTACTACAAGGACTTAGCTTTATGATTTTTCCTGTTGACGATGACTTAAGTTTCTGATTTGCCTGCTGGGACGAGTTTTGGTTTTTCTGCTGGGAGGACTTTTGGTTTTCCTGTTGATGAGGACTTTTGGTTTTCCTGTTGATGAGGACTTAGGTTTGCTTGCTTCGAGGACTTTGGCTTATGATTTTTCCTATTGATAAAGACTCTGATTTGCCTACTGGGAGGACTTGCTATTTTGCCTAGGTTTGTGATTTCCCTTCTGTGAGGGCTTTTTGGTGGTTTGCCTACCATGAGAGATTTTTAGTGTTTCCCTGTTGTGAATGTTTTTTTAGTGGTTTGCCTATTATGAGGGATTTTTGGTGATTTCCCGACTATGAGGACTTTTTGGTGGTTTGCTTACTGTGAGAGCTTTTTTGTGATTCTGTAGAGTCTTGTTAGTTAAACTTTGAAAAAAAACTTAGGTATGTGCCGAGTCATGACATTTAGGATTATGTCTTATAAATTTTGGAAATAACAACGTATGCAAGAGATGACTTTTTGAAAAACAATTCACTTAGTGACCTCTTTGACAACTTATTTTATTTGACTCAAAACTTATATTTAAACTCATTTTTCCTCCCGATGGAGTCAAGATAAAAAGATTTGACTGAGGATTTGTGTTTAAACTCATATTTCCTCTTATTTGGTACACATCCTCTTGTAAATCTAAGAATAGAACTTCACAACTTTTCTATAATCTTTCTTCCTTACTTCTTCAAAGGAATGGCCATGGAAGCTATCTCAGCTCAAATGATACGTGAGATCGACAAAGTAAACGGTATCTAGCTCCACAATTTCTGTTGGTAAGGCATCAATGCGATCTTCTCACTAAAAGGTGTTAGTATTGAATGGAATTTCTTAAGGGCTACAGTGGCAAAGTGGGATCCTGACACCTATGTAATTATTCCAAATTAGCCCCCATTGTTCTTGCTCATAAATCTGTCCCCACTGTTGAGCTCGAGACTAAGTAAAAAAAAAAAACTTAACAATAACATGATTCTGCGGGTTTTTTGTCTATAGTATGTGTTCTAAAATCCACTAAAAATGAATGATTGGCATAGTCGTTTTCAATACAAGAAAAAAAAATGTATTAATTTGGATACTAAACAATTCCATTTCGTTTTTTCATTCGTTCGGGTCTTAATGAAGTATTTCCATGGTTCTGATAAAGATAGAAGGGTAACTAAGGTTCTTTTGCAAGATCATGGATGCATCTAAGTGGTTGCCTACGTTCCTAAGGAGGTATCAAGCCATACATAGTTCAAGGATTTCATCTCATGCATTCAACGAACACAATCGATCAGCTTGGATGTATTCACTAGGAGTGGTGTAAGGTGGGATTTTGTGAAAATCTCTTGCAAGTGGTGCAGGAGCGAGTGTTGGTTTGGCAAAGTTATTTTGGAGGGATAATCTTTTGTGAGTGGTTTCAAGATGGGATATTTTCGCTTGGGAAAGATAAGTTCTATCGTTATCCAAAAATAGTTGTGAGGCTAAGCGGTCTTCATCAATCTAAGAGGACTTTCTCAAGGCTTGTAACATGGCTAATGGTTTATAAGACTAAAGAAAGAAAGAATAATCGAAAGGCTTAAACAACATTTCAGGGTTCCTGTAAGCCAAGGATTTTCTTTTGCTCTTCTTTTTTTGTTTGACTTTCGTCTCCTTCGTTGGTCATTCTTTTCATTTTTTTTTTTGCTTTGTCCTCTTAGTGTGGCTTGTTCTTTTGGAGATTTTCATCATCAAATGTGTCGACACTAAAAGGAAGTGGAATCTGCTTGGGTATATCGAGGAGTAGAATCCGTTTGGGTCGAATCTACATGAGTAAAAAATCAATGGTGGGGAATCTGCTTGGAAATGAATCCGTTGGGGTCCCTAGATGCTGCCATATGTCGGGCCTTCATTAGGTGGTGTGAAAAATAATCCTTGGTGAGGATTTTTTTGAAAGAAATCATAATGAGGAAAAATTTTGATGAATGGGAAAAAAAAAACATCAACCTCTCGTCATCTCAAACCCCACAGCTTAGTCTTTCCAAACTAAAGATTTTATAGGTTCAAGATTACAAGTGAACTTCCTAATGTTTTCTTTTTAATCTAAGGTGATATTTTTCTCAAATTTTTAGGTAGACCATGCATATATACCATGAAATTAAAATGGAACAGATGCAGTATCCAAATTAACGGACAGAGTTCATTTGTTTCAGTTTTTTGTTTTCAAAATCAAGTTCATTGAAAGGGATTTTTTATCATATATTGAAGATATATAATGTTCAAAATCAGATATCATTTCACTGATATAGGAAATGTATTTGGATAGGAAGTAGAGACAATACTCCCTTACTTATCCTTCAAAAGAAAGGGTTCAGACCTTTGACTCATACTGATCTAACCATTCAAGTTCCTTCTTGATGCTCTTATACTAACTGGCATCATTTACATGCTCTAAATTTGGCTGGCATTCTTAGTTTCACTTTGTTTCTCAAATGCATCCTTTTAGTCTGATGTCCATATGCTGCAGTTGCCCTTCAATATGTTGTTCATGTGTTGTAATAGAGCCTACCACTGACATTGCATTGCCTTCCTCCTTTGTTGCGATCTTCAAAGACAAACCATCCAAATCCAAGAATTCTTCAATTCGGGCCATCAACCCCCAAAATTTGGCACTACTCATTTCTCTAAAGTTAGGCTTAGAAGGGTTAGTGTTTATCGTGGAGGGGTTAAGGATTGTGTTTAAGGTATAGGGGTTGGGGTAGTGAGTGATTCATTGATGATGCTAAGAAAGTTTGGTGAGGCTATGTTATGGTAATTAGGTATGGGAGCGAAATTGTTAATAAGTTTCTCCATTAAAGTTAGATTGGACTCGTGAAAGACTTTTTCTTTAACTTTCCACTAGAGGATCGGTACTAAAAAAAAGGACTACCCCTTGTCTAAGACCTATGACTCATTTTTTTTTTATAAAAAGACACTTTTTTTAGTTCTTTATGCTGTGAATCTTTTTTTTCCATGCTCGCTTATCTGTAGTATTACTTTAATTTTGTCACTGGGTTTTGTTTTTTCATCCAAAGTCCCACTGAATAAATTAAAGTTCACTTGGAGATAAGTTCTTAATTAGCCCGATTAGTGGAGATAGAAACATAAAAGAGAAATTCCTTTGATTAAATTACAATAAAATTTTCTTGGTTTTCTCATGGTTAAGTGGGGTGGATTTTACATTAACAAGTTTCCACAGGGTTTAGACTCTAATAGTGATCCCAAGAAGCCAAAACAAAAAAATTGAAGATTGCCCCTTACATGGATTGTTCCACTAGATCCTTAGACCTTCAGTCACTTTCACTTTAGATTTCTTGGGTTAAGGCCTAATCAATAATAGTTTCTTCTGATGGGCTTCTCAATGATGTCAAACTATCTTAACTAAAAGAAAATTCTCTATTTTGAAATAAATTGGGCTCACTTCATTTGGTTGTAATATAATCAAATGAAATTCCCTCCGACTGAATTCCAATCAAACTTTCATGTTTTAGGCCCTTCAATCTTTTATGGGTTTTCTCATAGTTAAGTATTGTGGATTTATCATCGTTAACTCTCCCAAGGGGTTTGGAACCTAGTGATGATTAGGGCTAAATCCAATAAGCCCAAATGAATGATAAAGAGTGCCCCTAGCATGGATCTTTCCACATGGTCCTCATGCCTTTAGTTATATTCATTTTAGATTTCTTGGGTTAAGCTCAATCACCACTAGTTTCTTTTATGGGCTCCTTAACGATGTCAAAGTAGCAGGACTTGACTAAGAGAAAATCCACTATTTTAGGCCAACTTAAGCCCAACATTGAGTTTAATTTATTTTATTATGATTTAATCAAAGGAAACACTAAAGTACTAAACACTAAGAAACATTTTAAGGTTAAATCTCCCCCAATGGAGTCACCAACTATAGGTACCGCTCTTTTCCACCTAAGACTTATGCAATCAGCTTATTACCCAAGGTTACTCCCCTTAAAAAAGGTGGATATGGTGAGGGTGCGGATTACTATGAATAGGCATATGAAAACAAGTGAAACCTACTAAGTCTAAAATAAATCCTTTTATGAGTAGTAAGTAGGCTCCATGATGGGTGTGCTTTTAATGTATTAGAAAATGAGCCAATTGTCACCCAAGTACAAAATAAGGATGACGAGTAAGTGATAGTTGCTTAAATATTTTAAGCACCCTTATTTACATTTATTAGGTCCTTAGTTATGTTATTTTAGTCCATTTTACTTCATTTGTGTGTTTTACATGTGTTTATAGGGTCTTGGAAGAAAAGAAGTAGTTTTGGCACTTAAAGGAAGAAGCCTGGAAATCCTGGAGCAGTCTCTGGTCAAGCTGCGATCGATCGCACCATGCAATGCGATCGAGCGCACATTGCGATCGTGCACGCACAAGAAAGATCGAGCGCACACTGCGATCGAGCGCAAGACGTGTGCGATCGAGCGCAAGACGTGTGCGATCGAGCACACATACGGATGTGAACAGTAAACTACATAACCCTATTTTGGAAATAAGAGAGTTTTTACGGTTTAGGAAGTCTAGCGTTTCCTGCACCTTCTAGGACTACTAAAGCCCTATAAATACACCTGTAAAGCACACACAACTAATCACAACTTAGAGAACACTTCTCTTAGCTTTTACTTGGAGTTGTAAGCTTTGGGAGAGAATTGACGCCTCTTCTCTCGGGTTTATTCTTCCATTTATGTTTAGTTTATATATGATGTTTATTTTAGATAGCATATGTAACTAACTTTCTTATAGGGCTCGATTGAAGCCCTAGTTATGCTTTCTCATATATTTATTCATTGATAAATCTTTGCTAATAGCCTTTATTATGTTGCTTAACTTGATTAATGCCTGTGCTTATTTAAATTCCTCATATGTATGTGTATGGCCAACGTATGTATGTGGTATGGATTGGTTAGTTAGATCAATTTGGATGACCGAGTCCTGGGTCTAATATTAGTAACAAAAGATATCCACACTGGATTCTTGGATTAATCAACATGGGAAACCGGGAGTAGATACCATGCCCTAGGTCTCATGTGGTTGTCAATTTTCATAGTACTTATGCTTTCTTAAGGAACAACTCAAGCAGATACCATGTTGAATCCCTTAAGGAAGAAAAGAGTTAGAGTAGATACCATGCCTAACTCGTTGCTTAGGGAGATCAATAGCTTAAGGAGTAGATACCATGCCCTTAGGTTAGCGACTTGTAGGTATACATGATAAGGCTAGTGCACTGATACCTTATACAATTGGGAAAGTATGACTAGTGGTGGATATCAAAGCCCAATGTCTTTATTATTATCAAATCACACACAACATTTAATTTATTTCGTTTTACTTAAAGAAACGAATTCTAAAACCGAACTTTACCAATCCCTGTGGAGATGACCTTGCTTTCACACAATATACTACACTGTTGACCTTGTGCACTTGCAAGTAAAACTAGTACGATTATCTGCTTATTTATTTAGGTATATAATCGTCCAACAAGTTTTTAGCGCCGTTGCCGGGGATTGCGCTAAATTTCATTTTAGGATTACTTTCGTTTAGTTTAATCATCGTTTTTATTTTATTTACCATCTTTATTTCTACTTTTCATCAAACCCTAATCGATTTCTTTTTTGTTTCAAGTACATCAAACCCTAATCAGTGGTTCTGTAATACTTGCGATCGATCGCAACCTTCTGTGCGATCGAGTGCAAATAGGACAGAGAGTTACCCGAGCAGCTGAGTTGAACTACTGCACTGAAGCTGTTTTACCTGATTTATGCACGGACTTCGATCCCGACATCCAACAGTCTTTCCCCTTGATCTCGAGCTTGAGCGAACCATCCAACAAAATCTTAGAGAAAACTTTGAGGAGGAAGAAGAGGAATTCACGGAAGATGCACCAATGGTGGAACAGCTAGAAATCCAGCAACCACCTACACGAAGACCGATGAAGCAATCCTTAATCCCACATAACCTCAACCATCCTTCATGCATTGCATATCAACCGGAAGCAGAGGGAAACTATTACATATCCCCATAGATACTCAATGCTTTAACTCACTTTCGGGGTACATCCAACGAAGATCCACGCTTACACCTCCGAGAATTTTTCGATCTTTGCAAGTTCTAGCATATCCAAGGCCTAGACCAAGAAGGAATAAGGTTAATTCTATTTACCTTTTCCTTAAAAGATAATGCTAAGCTATGGTACAATTCTTTGCCTGCAGTATCAATCCACACTTGGGAGGAGTTGGCTGGCAAATTCCTAAGAAAGTTCTTCCCAGCCCAAAAGATGAGGCAAATGAGGAAAAAGATCCAGTCTTTCCAACAAAAGGGTGGAGATCTGTTCTTTGAGGCATGAGGACACTTCAACGAGCTACTACTCAAATACCCACACCACAACCTACCTCAAGATGAGCTAGTACTAGCCTTTTATGAAGGTCTAAATGACATGAATAAAGGTATTGCTGATTCTCGTTGTGGAGGTGTGCTGATGGAGAATAGTAGTGAATAAGCCATGGAGCTGTTTGAGGCATTAAGTGAGCATACCCAACAATTCTCCTCTAGAGGTAAACAAAGAGTCAAGAGCAAACGTATATATGAGGTTACTCTGAATGGTGGACCCTCTGCCCAAATAGCTGCTTTAGAGAGGAAGCTAGATATGAGGCTAGATATGACTGTAAAAGCCATATCTACTCAAAACATCTCTCCTCGACTACAAGCTACACAAAGCTAGGTATGTGCTTTATGTTCTCAATTTGATCACACTACTGAGACCTGCTATTTGTATTCATCTACAGATCCCGAGCAAGCAAACTATGTGGGAGCAAACAGTGCATATGCAAATACATACAACCCTAGATGGCGAGACCACCCCAACCTCTCATGGAGCAATAATTAAAACACCTTGAACCTTCAAGGGAAACAAAGGAACTTCCATAAAGCAGCCCAACCAGTTCCAGAACCCAAGAAAGATGGTCTAAAAAGTCTTGTAAAGCAATTAGCCACTCAACAACAGCAACTAATGACAACATTGATGACTTCATTAGATCACCAAAAACAAACCACTCAAAGGCTAGAAGAACAAATGGGGCAATTGGCTAAGGAGCTAAGTGAAAGAAAGCAAGGTGAACTTCCTGCACAAACACTACCAAATCCAAGAGGATATCAGCAGCTGAAAGCTGTTATAACTCTCCGAAATGGTAAGATCATAGGAGTTAATGAGCTAGCTCAAGTATCTCAAGCTAAGCCATCCACATCCAAGGTAAGTGAAGTAGAGAAGTGGAATGCACCACCCTTCCCTCAAAGGTTAGTAACACCAAAGAAAGATAAATTGCTTGATATTTTTGAAACTTTGAGAAAAGTAGAAATTAGCATTCCCTTATTAGATGCAATTAAACAAATTCCTGCTTATGCTAAATTTTTAAAAGATTGTTGCACTAATAAAAGAAAGTTTCAAGAACATGAAACAGTGGCTCTAACTGAAGAGGTAAGTGCGGTATTGTTAAGAAAACTACCACCAAAACTAAAAGATTCAGGTAGTTTTACTATTCCCTGTAGGATAGGTGATCAGTTGTTTGAGCTAGCATTACTAGATTTAGGAGCAAGTGTCAATTTGCTACCATACACAGTAGTTGAAAAACTAGGTTTAGGGGAGCTTTAACCAACTTCCATCACTTTGCAATTGGTAGATAGAAGCATCAAAAGACCTAGAGGTATACTTGAAGATGTCCTGGTCAAGGTAGGTGAGTTTATTTTGCCTACTGACTTCATTGTATTTGATATGGAAGAATGCTTGATGCCATTACCCCTGCCCATCATCTTAGGAAGACCTTTTATGAGAACTACTGATACAATAATTAATGTGAAAAAGGGTATTGTAAGTATGACGGTAAATGGAGAGACAATAGAATTTAAGATATTTGATGCAATGAAATTACCCCAAGATGATAATGATGATGAATGTTTTAATGAATGTACGATGCAAAGTGCTGTCAAGCAAGTTTTTCAGGTCCATCACACTGATCCATTGGAGGTCGCCCTCACCTATAGCTTCAAAAGATCGGATATTGAGCCTGCATCAGAAACTATCCCTGATAACATCTTGGAAGCTATGCACCTCCCTAAAGTCTATCCTATGCATCCAAGACCGGGTGATAAGAAGAAATCACATTTGAATACACTGAAAGGATTGAGTCATGATGAATGTGCAACACCACCAAGAGCACTTGAGCCACATGAAGTGAACTTTAAGTACTCCCTGCCAAAAGACTAAAGTTGAGAGAATACCCCGTCCAGCTGAAGACGTTAAACTTAGCGCTCATGGAGGCACCCCACAGCATATCCTTTTCTTAGTTTATTTCATTTTATTATTTGTATTTCCTAGTTTATTTTTCTATCTGTTTATTATTACTTGTTTTCCATTTTATGTTTGTTTTTCTTTCTTTTTCAAGGACAGTGTTAGTGCATCCAGTTGAAGTTTGGGGGCATGCTACGAGCCATGCCAGCCATCAGTTCTCCATCTCCCAGGTCAGCTCCTTCCATGTTATTTACACATTGAGGACAATGTGCAATTTAAGTTTGAGGGTATGGGGACACATTCACACACTCACTATGTCCCACATTTTTCTGTTTTGTTGTTATTTTCATAGATAAATGCATGTTCATTCTGTCCAATAAACTTCTTTTTTTTTGTGATCTAAACAAAACTTTATGATTCGACTTCATCAGCGAGCTTAACACTTTGAACATATAGGCCAATAATCAAGTTTTGAACCTAGATCACTGCCTTTTAGACATTTAAGGATTCATAAGTTTGACCTAAACTATCACAAGCATACTAGCACATAACTGTGTGGGTTATGACATGTTATTTGGATGTGTATGTTTCTTTTGCTTAACTGTGAGCTATATGACTTATTAGATTGACATTTTGGCATATAAAAATAGAAAAGATTGATTAGTTCTCAAAAGAATAAATAAATGCTCCTAATGATCAATAAAACTTGTTTTCTGCTGAGTAACTGGCCCTCTTGCCTCAGTAAGCATTGAGTGTCACGTCAAAAGGTGGAAAATCTTAAATGATCATTAAAAAGAACTTTCCACTGAGTAACTGGCCCTCTTGCCGCATTGAGTGTCACGTCAAAAGGTGGAAAATTCTGAATGGTAGCATTAAGACCAGTTAGTTTCGTAGCCTTTTTGACTCGAGCTAGTAAGTCCTTAGGGGTGTCTTTACACCTAATGCCCTAAAACCATCTGGTTTGGGAGTCATTGGCTAAACGCTCGTTACATGAGTCAAAAAGAAAGCTTAAGGGAACTAACTTGACAAAAATATCGCAAACAAAAGAAAAGAAGAATTATACCATCTTTGTTGATTCTAATAGGAAATTTGGTGAATCTTGAGACATCGAAACATACATGTTAGAATTATTTGGAAACCTAATCTTTTATGTGCTAGTTCACCACAAACCAAAGTCGAACTCGTGATGTCTTAAATTGCCTCATGAAAGTGATTTGCGTTCAAAGATCTTATTCATTGCAAAAATATGTTTGTATCTGTTAAGCTTGCTCATGAATGCGCATCATAGTTTTGTAAGATCTAAACTTTTGTTGGACACCATGAACATTTGATTTATCTGTTTTTTCGTTTTAGTTCTTAATTTTGTATTGCTAAGAGACTAGCAATATGTAAGTTTGGGAGTGTGATAGGTGCTTAAATACTCATATTTAAGCCCCCTTATTTACATTTATTAGGTCCTTAGTTATGTTATTTTAGTCCATTTTACTTCATTTGTGTGTTTTACATGTGTTTATAGGGTCTTGGAAGAAAAGAAGTAGTTTTGGCACTTAAAGGAAGAAGCCTGGAAATCCTGGAGCAGTCTCTGGTCAAGCTGCGATCGATCGCACCATGCAATGCGATCGAGCGCACATTGCGATCGTGCACGCACAAGAAAGATCGAGCGCACACTGCGATCGAGCGCAAGACGTGTGCGATCGAGCGCAAGACGTGTGCGATCGAGCACACATACGGATGTGAACAGTAAACTACATAACCCTATTTTGGAAATAAGAGAGTTTTTACGGTTTAGGAAGTCTAGCGTTTCCTGCACCTTCTAGGACTACTAAAGCCCTATAAATACACCTGTAAAGCACACACAACTAATCACAACTTAGAGAACACTTCTCTTAGCTTTTACTTGGAGTTGTAAGCTTTGGGAGAGAATTGACGCCTCTTCTCTCGGGTTTATTCTTCCATTTATGTTTAGTTTATATATGATGTTTATTTTAGACAGCATGTGTAACTAACTTTCTTATAGGGCTCGATTGAAGCCCTAGTTATGCTTTCTCATATATTTATTCATTGATAAATCTTTGCTAATAGCCTTTATTATGTTGCTTAACTTGATTAATGCCTATGCTTATTTAAATTCCTCATATGTATGTGCATGGCCAGTGTATGCATGTGGTATGGATTGGTTAGTTAGATCAATTTGGATGACCGAGTCCTGGGACTAACATTAGTAACAAAAGATATCCACACCGGATTCTTGGATTAATCAACATGGGAAACCGGGAGTAGATACCATGCCCTAGGTCTCATGTGGTTGTCGATTTCCATAGTACTTATGCTTTCTTAAGGAACAACTCAAGCAGATACTATGTTGAATCCCTTAAGGAAGAAAAGAGTTAGAGTAGATACCATGCCTAACTCGTTGCTTAGGGAGATCAATAGCTTAAGGAGTAGATACCATGCCCTTAGGTTGGCGACCTGTAGGTATACATGATAAGGCTAGTGCACTGATACCTTATACAATTGGGAAAGTATGACTAGTGGTGGATATCAAAGCCCTATGTCTTTATTATTATCAAATCACACACAACAGTTATTTTATTTCTTTTTACTTAAAGAAACTAATTCTAAAACCAAACTTTACCAATCCCTGTGGAGATGACCTTGCTTTCGCACACTATACTACACTATTGACCTTGTGCACTTGCAAGTAAAACTAGTACGATTATCTACTTATTTATTTAGGTATATAATCGTCCAACAATAAGGAGCAGCTATTTGATCTTGAAGGGGGTCAAATTCCTTGTCATTGGTCTACATTAGAAATTTAAAGGGTTAGGAGAAGAGAGAGGATTTAATTCAAGTGTTATTACCATACACTAATAATAAAGTGAAGCACACATTTTTCAATTTATATTCAAACAAAACGACACTGAACATTGACTTTGAAGTAATGTAATAAAAGTAAGCTTGTAACGGTAAGGAATTACTTTAACTTTGAAGTAAATAAAATATTAAAACTACTTGCAAAGCATAGATTAAAAACGGGAAGTAAATTAAAATGGACGTATTTAAACTAAGTAGATTAATTATGTAAGTTAAACTAAATGGATTAGGTCTAAGTTAATTTAAACTAAATGAATTAAAATTGAAGATTAAATTAAATATGTGTGGAAGGGTGTGTGCAAGGTGCGCACAAAAGTGTGCACATGTGTGCAATTGAACACAAAAGTGTGTACATGCATGCGAGGTACGCGTAAAAGTGTGCATATGTGCAATGGTATGCATGTGCGTGCAAGGTGAGCGCAATAATGTGCACCTATGTGCAAGTGTGTGGGATAATGTGCACGTGCATGTAAGTGTGTGCAAGGTGCGCCCAAAAATGAGTCATGGTATGCACCACTGAGAACGTTGCTAACATGGTGTGCACGTAGGGTGCATGCAATGTGTGTGTTTTGCATGCATCAAGGTACTAGGCATTCAGATGATGGGCATCTAGATGCTAGGTGTCAAGGTGATAGAGTTGACACGATGTCACTTTTGTAAATAAACACGTAGTTTTAAGTTGCTACGTGTCGAGCTAATTAGAGTTGGCATAGTGGTAATTTCATAAATGTGGTTATAAGTGCGAGATAAATAATAAGAATTTTTATGGTGTATCATTAAAATACAAGCAATGTAATGGTACTTTCGAAATTAGCTTTTGGTGAAAGATTAATTTTTTAGAGCCATTATGATAGCTCAAGTGTCAAGGATACTTCCTCCTAGCAAAGACCAAAACGACTTAAGGCTCTTTAGAGGGGGTGAGCTTGGTGCTCACTGGTGTCAAGCAGCTAGCTTACCATGTGTAGGAGCCCACTTACCATGTGGAAGAGCAAGCTTACCATGTTGAGCTGCTTTCGAAATGGGGCTTTCTATTAGCATCGCTTGGCAGTGCTTCCATGCCATTAACAACATATTCCTTTTATATTCATGTGTGAATGCACTTTGAAGAGGGAAAGATATGGTATCGGCTCTCCACCATCCTGGTGACATATAGAGATACATTGGTTGTGGTACATGTTCACACTAAGTAAGCCACCCAAGGAAACTTTGTTTGCGGGGTCTAAGCCATCTAAATAGGTGACTAGAGTATCCAAGAAGCAGGAAGCTTAATGGAAGTATTGGTGGTGTGGAAAAGATCAATATTGTGCTCTTGTTCTATTTCGGAGGGTTTAACCCTAGATTCTCTAACAAGGTCAGCATTTGCTTTTCATTTAGCATTAAATGGGCAAGCAAGTGTATGTGCTTCATGAGGCATTGAGGCACTTTGATGGGCGGTTAGCTTGATTATGCTAGTGGGCTAGCATGATGGTCAGAAGCTCAATGAAGGTTACATTGTGCATTGTTAATCGTGCTATGATGTGAGATATAAGCCTTCAGATGATTTGAGTTCCATCGTAGAACTCTTGTGGTCGTTGGGCCACATTCTTGTAAACAACATGATGTTCAGCAAATTTATTTGGTGAGCAAGTATGGTAAAGAGATTGCGAGTCCATGAACAATTGGCATGTATGGATGTCGATGATAAAACATTTCTAGGATGTCTTATGGTGCGAGTGGGGCTTGGCTCTTGTCATTTGGAAAGAGCAAGAGTCCTTCATTTGGGGCCGAATACCTAAGGGTTAATTTGGGATAGTTAGCACCCTTCTTTGACCTTACAGTGCTAATGACGCATCCTATCGAAATGTGTCTTAGTATACGACCTTGGACGAGGGTCGAATACATTGTGTTTGCTCGATATATGGTGTGGTTGATCAAGAGGACTTCTATATCAATCAAGTTTGAGGCAATTAGTGTGAATACTTGGTAGTGAACGAGCATCTAGTTAATCCATTGTTGCATAAGAGTGCACAAATGGTCCTTACTAAAAGATAGTAAAGATTCACGAAAGAATTATACATTCTTTATGGTCTCGTTAGGTTGTTCTTAGTGAGTTCTTGTGGCAAAACACGAATTGAAGATAGGCTGACCTTGACTTAGAGGAGTCTTGATGCCGCACGGTCCTCCAGATTTGGGGAAAATCTCTAGGATCATGATATTTGGTATCAGAGCATAGCTCGACTACTTGGACATAACAATTATGATAGATAATAATGTAACTGAAAACTCCCAATGGGTCAAGGAGTTTCGTATGAAGCTTTCTGTCATTGAGAACTCTCAACAGATCAAGGAGCTCCATATGAAGCTTTTGCCTTTGAGACAATGGTGAATAGCTTGAGGTACTACGACGTACAATCAAGAGTGCTTGAGACCTGATGCGATGAAATTAACACTAGCAAGTGCACTAATCGTTCAAGTAATAAAATGATGAGTAAATATCGTTCCCAACGAGGACTGAGCAAATACTACAGAAATTATGACTTAACTCTTGCTGTTATTTGAGCAAACGAATAATTGTAGGAGAAAAGTTTACTAGCAATTAACTAAAGAAAAAAATAGAAGCACTAATAATTAACGGAAGATTTGCAAACTTTGGAATGAAGACTCTTATGAACTAACGTGCTAAGGACTCGACTTCACCTAAACCATAATTGACAAGAGTTTTGAATGGACAAGTTTCACTTACTATGTTTTTCAAGATGGTAGAATCCCCAATCAATTGGTTATCCTTATTCAGGTCTAACCACAATCTCAAGAATCATCAACTTCAAATATCCATATTCCAGGTCTATTCTAGATTGATTCAACTTAAGAAGCATTAAGTTCAATGGAATTCCTTTCAGTTAAATCTCCCTATTCGGTTATGATTTAAACAGACCACATGAACTTCCTAGAATCCCTATTCGGTTACTCCTATTTCATTCATGGCATGTTTTACCCTGGCTTTACATAGCTAACAATCCAAAATCATATTTATTAATTCAACTATTCATAAAAGCATAGCTTCTCTATTCGACACATCACTATGCCTCAAGAAGGAATCAAAATAATAAACAGCATTAAGAACAATAAAACACACTCTTTGAAAAACAAAGGAAATTCCAACTTATCCAAATAGCACTCAAGATATAGGTTTAGGATCCATCTATCCTTAACACAAATATATCTACTCTATAATAATATTTAAACAACCCATGTTCATATTATAAAACATCAACATAGCTAGATAAGAATAATACAAAACCGGAGAAGAATGATTTAAAAGCTTGACGCGTAGCCTCCCGGAGTGTCTCCAACTCTCCTTTTGCGTCTCCTCTCCTCCAAATTCTGTTTTCTTCTTCTACGGCCGCGCTCCTCTTCCTGTTCAGCTAGGGTTTCAATTTATAATTTCCAGAATCCGTGGGCTGGCGCTGCAGCACCAACATCCCGGTGCTGCAGCTTTAAGACGTATTTCTAACCCTAGTCTGGCGCTGTAGCTTCAACATCCCAGCGCTGCAGCGCCAACTTTCTGTCCAAATCCTCTTTTTTTGTCAGCTACCAGCGCTGCAGCGCCAACATCCCAGCACTGCAGCCTTGAGTTTCTGTCTCCTTTATGCATTTTGCCCTTCTAGTGCTCTAGCAAGTGTCTGCACAACATATTTCTATGACATAGCATTGATCATTCAACTAAAAACAACTTATTAGTAGAATAAGATAGACTAAACTCAAATTGCTAAAAACACATGCAACATAATTCTAATGCTTAAGATTAACACCAAAAACGTGCCTAAAAGCAGTATAATAACATTATTTATTCAGAGTTATCACACCCCCAAACTTACGTTTTTGTTCGTCCTTGAGCAAACTATAACAAAATTCTATGCACACACATCCTAAGAGTGAGAGATGGTTTGATTTGATTTGATATAACATGCCTCAAAGATTGCATATAAATTATAACGCATGAAAACTTTTCAAATGCTGCTAATGTCTAGAATTTCAAATTCATTGCCAGCTTTATCTTACATCAAATTCTTAAAGCGTGTGTATGTGTAACACCTTTATAAACTTAATCATCTCGCCACTCTGATTGGTTTATGCAAGCAAGTAGGATAATGCCAATCTTTCAAAGTCCATAAGCTTGCTTTTCACACCACTCTCCACTAATGTAGGCCATGACAATACCTGAGATCACCAGGACTTTATTCAGCTTGTAACTTTAGCTAAGGTTAAGGTATGGTAAAAGATTTATTTGAGGCTCACATCACCTTAAGCACATCAACCAGTAACAATTTTAAACTTTCCCTCAGTTATCATGGAATACTTCCAATGCTTTTGTTGTTGTCACATCTTCTTCTTCTTCTTCTTTTCTTTTTCTCTTTTTTTTTGTATGCTTGTACTATAGTAGCACCAATCTTTATTTCCATGTGCATTAATGAAACTACAACATAGCATGTACACGACGATCAAACACGACTTTGCCAGCTGCTTGTGATAGGCAGAATACAAATTGATCAAATAATTTGTGTGGTAAACCTTTTTTACTTCGATCTTTCCCTTGGTCACTCTCGATGGGAAATATGTGATACTTATCATAGCCAAGTGAAGACCGTTTTCTCTTGCTCAATCCTCTGCCACCACTTAAGAGAATAGTCCATTCATTAATCGATGTGCTCACAGGTGAAAGGTAGAATTGTAGCATTTTGATCTTTTCATGTTTTCTTTTTTTTTTTTTTTTTTGAAAAGCAAAGTAGGTTAGACGATCGGGTGACAAAACAATAGATATCCAAGCTCAAAAGGGGAAAACTAAGGATAATCACATATCAAGGGTTGGCTAGAAAGGCTCAAACTTTCCAAACATGGCCTGGATCCTTTCTTTGGTACTGTACTACCTAGGATTTCACCTCGAGTGGTCTTCAAACAAGTTCTAGAGTCTAAGAGATCATAAGAACTACACTGCTCACATAAACGTTCTGCGAAACAACAAGACAACAAAGTGCTTAGGTGTAAGTGCTCATTGTATTCAAATAGTTCGATGTAAAATAAATCCAACAACAAATTCAAGAACACAGACAAACACAACATTTTTCAAAATTTCGATGGCTATAATCAAGTCAATCTATTTTTCATCATCAGCAAAATCAAAATCAAACAACAGAAATCACTCAAATAAAACAACCAGAAAAATAACTAGAAACATGAGCAGCGCACAACACTCAGATAAAGTTCAAACAGACAGAGAGCACTCAGATATAACAAACAGAAAAATAACTAGAAACATTAGTAGCGCACAACACTCAGATAAAGTTCCCACCCCCCAAACTTAAATGATACATTGTCCGCAATGTATAAAATTTGAATTATAAAGTAAGAGAATGGAACTCCTCTGATTAGTCGGAGGCCGAATCAATCGTCTTTGTCAACGTCCTTAACCTCTAGATCACTGCTATGACTGGGATATAGTGGTAGTTAAGGAAGCTGCTGAGAATCGATGCCCAAATGATTGGCAAAATTCCTCATCATCTGGTCATTGATTTGAAAACAACCTGCAATGTAGGATGCCTGCTGTTGACTCCATTGCCGAAGCTCATGAAGCTCCATCTCAACCACTGTCGAACGATCAGAAAGTGATATATTCTGTTGTTGGCGTGCTGGAGGAGGCTGTGAGGAACAGGCGCCTGGGCTCGGTGCTTCTTCTATATCCGTGATCCGATAGATAGTCCTAAGATCTAACGGATGCATTGGTTGTTTGATTTGTTCCCCTGCAGTCCGGGTAACGCCACTCGATCCACAAAGTGCTGTTATCAAAGATGGGAAATACAACCCCACACTGATCGAATTTGCGCTGTATAGAATGTTGTTCTGGATAATGCGTCCCACATCAATACTCAATCCTTGGTAGATAGCGAATAAAAGGATTGCTTGTCTTTTGTGACATCACTTAAATGGGTCATCGGAAGCAAACGAGCGCCCACAAAGTACTGCCAAGCTTTTGCTGTCCTATCTATTGCACTCGATGGAAATGAAGTCCGCTCATCACCGGACAATTTCCATTGTGTCTCAACTTTGCAAAGAACCCGGAGTACCTCGTCGAGGTCAGGTGCGCTGGCATAAGCACTGTACTCATCCATTGGGATGGTGGGGGTGGCGAGCAATTTGTTGATTGTGCCTCTGTCGAATGCCACTAATTTCCCTCTAAGCTTTACCTTCAGATTCATGTGCTCTGCAGCATTTGCATAAAATTCACACACAACCGGAATAATTGCAGCTTCTGGTGTTGTGCAGATTTGTTCCCATTTTCGAGCAGTGATGATCCTGTGAATGAGGGGGAAGTGTCCCTTGGTGATATTAAATACCCGTTCAGGAATTGGGACTTTCTTGAGTTAAGAAAGCTCAAACCTCTGTTCTGCTTCCTTTGAGACAAAAAGCTCGGAATTGTAACTGGTGGAGCTAGGTCTCGCGCGTTTGGGAGGAGCCATTTAATCAAGAATTTTGTGCTTTAAATAATTACACTTCAAACTGCAGAAAATAACCAAGAGCAACACCCACTTCCACACACACAGATTCCCAAATAAAAAATTTTCAGTAGAACTATCAATCCAAGTTGGGCAATTGCTTCAATCAATTGAGTCTTGAATAACCCAGCATAATAGAGTTCATATTTAACTTATTAACACCATAAATTTATTCAGCTACAGTACCCCTCTCTCCCAACGCACAGTCCAATGAAAATTTTCAGCATAAACTTATGAAAATGCAACTTATCCATTCATACTTTCCTCAATTTTTCATCAAATCACCATGCATTATAAGCTACCCATAAACAACTCAAGTGATTTCACTTAAAAATCTGAAGTTTAGGAGTTTCAAAGTGGAGAAATCTTACTTGATTAGAAGACCTCAACAGCACCCAAAATCACTTGAGATGAGTGATTCTCGGGAAGAATGGAAGCAATCCATGGTGGAAAATGCAAAAGACCCTTGATTATGTGTTGCGATGGGAAGGAGAAGTGAAATTTTGGTGTTTTGGAGCGGGAGAGCAGCTGGAATTCTGATTTTGGAGTGCCCTAACTGTGGAAGGGCTGCATATTTAAATCTCAATTTGCGACCTGGCGCTGCAGCTTCCACAGCGCTGGATTTCTAGGCAGATTTAATGTGCTTGAGTGCAGAAACAGCTTGTGGGTGCAGGTCCTAGCGCTGCAGCACCAAAATTGTTAGGTTGCAGTGCTAAATCTCTGACCTGGACAACGTGGAGGGGAAGGACTTGGTGCTGCAGTGCCAGAAATGTGAGGCTGCAATGCTGAATCTCTGCCCTGACTGCAAGTAAGCCTGAAAATAAACCAAAAATACACACTGTAAGGCCATAAAAATTAAAATAACAGATAAATTAAACAAAACAAAAAAATTTAAACACACAAAATAACTTCAAAAGGCAAGAAAAATAAAAAGTAAGAACCAAAATGGTAGTTCTAATTTATAGTCTTTAGCTTGACTTTCGGATTTATGGCTCTTGGAGAATGGTGGTGGACGATTGAGGGTCAAAAGTCCCCATAAGGTAGTGCTTCAATCTGTGCCCGTTAACCTTGAATGTCTCCTTGTTTTTCTCATGTCGAACCTCAACAGCATCAAAAGGTGAGACACTTATCACGATGTATGGTCCAGTCCATCGAGATTTCAGTTTTCCTGGAAATAGACGAAGTCGGCTATTGTACAGAAGAAGTTGTTGCCCTGGAACAAATTCTTTCCTCGAGATGTGTCGGTCATGCCATTTTTTTTCCTTATACAGCTTTGCATTCTCATATGCTCATAGTCGAAGTTCATCCAATTCATCAACCTGCGACAAATGCTTTTGTCCTGCAAGGGTTATATCAAAATTCAAGAATTTGGTGGCCCAGTATGCTTTATGCTCGAGTTCAACAGGAAGGTGGCAGGCTTTACCAAAAACCAGCCTATATGATGACATCCCTATGGGTGTTTTGAAAGCCGTTCTATATGCCCATAAGGCATCATCTAATTTAAATGCCCAATCTTTCCTAGAAGTATTCACAGTTTTTTCTAAAATTCGTTTCACCTCCCGATTTGAAACTTCTACCTGACCGCTTGTTTGTGCATGGTATGAGGTGCCAAGTTTGTGAGTTACTCCATATTTTCTTAACAAGGTTCTAAATTGATGATTGTCAAAGTGTTTACCTCGATCACTAATTATTGCCTTAGGGGTTCCAAACCGGGTAAAGATGTTTTTCTTGAGGAATTAGAGGACTACTTTGGCATCATTAGTGCGGGTTGCTATGGCTTCTACCCATTTAGACACATAATCAATAGCAACTAGAACATACTAGTTTGACAAAGATGCATGATAGGGTCCCATGAAATCGATACCCCAAACGTCATATATTTCGCAAACAAGAATATTGTTTAAAGGCATTTCATTTCGTTTAGAGATGTTACCAATTCGTTGACACCTATCACATGAGGAGATGTAAGCCTGGGCATCCTTAAACAAAGTCGGCCAATAGAAACCTGATTACAATACCTTTGCTGCGGTTCGGTTTGCACCGAAATGTCCCCCAGCTTCTCTGTCATGGTAGTGATACAGAATATTGTTAAACTCATCATCCGGCACACATCTGCGAATTACTTGGTCTGCACACAATTTGTATAGATGCGGATCCTCCCAAAAATAATGCTTCATGTCGGACAGGAATTTCTTTCTTTGTTGATAAGTAAAATGCCCTGGGATCCAGTTTCCTACAAGATAATTAGTGAAATCAGCAAACCATGGTGTCTTAGATACTAATAAAACAGAATCAAACGACGAAATAGAAAATATTTTCTCATCCTGAAATTCTTCGTTGATGCTGATATTAGTCTCTTCTGATTTTTCGAGCCTTGATAAGTGGTCTGCTACTTGATTGTCAGTCCCCTTCTTATCTTTGATTTCTAAATCAAATTCTTGAAGAAGGAGAATCCACCTCAACAGTATTGGTTTTGCGTCCTTTTTCGCTAAAAGATACTTTAAAGCTACATGGTCAATATAAACAGTAACTTTTGATCCAATAAGATAGGATCAAAATTTATCAAATGTAAATACAACAACTAAAAGTTCTTTCTCGGTGGTAGCATAGTTCAGTTGGGGTCCGGTAAGAGTGGGCCTCGCATAATAAATTGTCCTGAAGACCTTATCTATTCTTTGAACAAGCACTGCTCCAACTGCGGTGTCACTGGCATCACACATTAATTCAAACAGGAGGCTCCAATCTGGGCAACTACAACAGGGGCGGTCACCAATTTATCCTTTAATGTAACAAATGCCTGCAAACAATCATCAGAGAAGTTAAACTTCACATCTTTTACAAGAAGATTCGAAAGAGGTTTAGAGATTTTTGAAAAATCCTTAATGAATCTCCTGTAAAATCCTGTATGCCCTAGGAAGCTTCTGATGGCTTTGACTGAAATGGGAGGTGGGAGTTTTTCGATCACATCCACTTTAGCTTTGTCAACTTCAATACCCCTCGATGATATTTTGTGCCCCAACACTATCCCTTCCTGGACCATGAAATAACATTTCTCCCAATTTAGTACGAGGTTCGTCTCTTCGCACCGCTGCAAAACTAAAGAGAGATTATGAAGGCAATCATCAAAGGTTAGACCAAATAGTGTAAAATAGTCCATGAAGATCTCTAAAAAATTTTCAGTCATATCAGAAAAAATTGCCAATATGCAACGTTGAAAAGTTGCTGGTGTGTTACAAAGACCGAAGGGCATCCTTCTATATGCAAACGTGCCATAAGGACATGTAAATGTCATCTTTTCTTGGTCCTCGGGTGCTATGGGGATTTGATTATATCTCAAGTATCTATCAAGCAGACAATAGAACTTGTGACCTGCCAATCTTTCCAACATTTGATTAATAAAAGGTAAAGGAAAGTGATCTTTTCTTGTGGCGTCATTCAATTTTCTATTGTCAATACAAACCCGCCATCCTGTCACAGTTCTGGTGGGTATCAATTCATTGTTATTATTTTTCACAACAGTGATCCCACCTTTCTTTTGTACTACTTGTACCGGGCTGGTCCAAGCACTATCAGAAATTGGATAAATAATACCTGCATCAAGCAGCTTGACCACTTCTTTCTTTACAACCTCCTACGTTGCTGGATTTAAGCATCGCTGTGGCTGAACAGTAGGCTTGAAGTTCTCCTCCATGAGAATTTTGTGAGTTCAAATGAAAGGATTAATTCCCTTTATATCCACTATTGTCCATCCCAAAGCATTTTTGTGCCTTCTCAAGACTTCCAACAAGTGTTCTTCCATTTTACCTATCAATGAAGAGGATATTATAACTGGGAAAATAGTTTTCTCTAGATAAACATATTTCAAATGATCAGGTAAAGTTTTTAATTCAGGGGTTATTATTGGTTCTTCTGGCACTTCTTTTCCCATTTTAGCTTCCAAATTCCTTGTTTCTTCTTGGATGACAAGTTCTTCAGTGGTGGTAGTTCTAGATTCCATGATGCATCTTTCCAAAGTATCTTCATTTAATGTCTTCTCCTGAAACTCTTTAATGAGGTCATCAACAACATCAGCATGAAAACAAGAAGAAGTAGATACATCATACGGATATTTCATGATTTTATACATATCAAAAACTACTTGTTCATCATTAACTCTCAAAATCAATTTCCCTTGTTGTACATCAATCAGGGCTTTCCCTGTAGCAAGGAATGGACGTCTGAGTATAAGGGGTATCTCTCGATATTCTTCCATGTCAAGAACAATGAAGTCTACAGGGAATATAAATTTATCAACTTTTACCTGTACATCTTCTATAATTCCCCGTGGTCTCTTAATAGATCGATCAATTAATTGTAATGACACTGTTATTGTTTTGACTTCTCCTAATCCAAGTTTCCTGAAAATTGAAAAAGGTATAAGATTAATACTGGCACCAAGGTCATATAAAGCTTTATCAAAAAATGAATTTCCCAAAGTGCAAAGTATAGTAAAACTCCCTGTATCTTTCAATTTTGGAGGTAGCTTGTTTTGCAGTATAGCGCTGCACTCTTCAGTTAACATCATCGTTCTATGTTCCTCTAGCTTCCGTTTATTAGACAAAATTTCCTTCAAAAATTTAGTGTAGCTAGGCATATGTGCTAATGCCTCTGCAAATGGTATGTTAATATGCAACTTCTTGAAAATCTCTAAAAATTTTGAGAATTGTTTGTCTAATTTTTATTTTTGGAATTTCTGAGGATAAGGAAGAGGTGTCATATAATTAGTTTCAGAGTTAGAATCAATCAAACCTTTACCAGTAAACTTCTTTGCTGAAACTTGTTTTTCCTCTTGCTCAGTCTCTTCTTTCTCGCCAACTTGCTGAGTAATTTCCTTAGGTTGTGGCTCTTCCAATTGTGTGCCGCTCCTTAGTGTTATGGCCTTGACATCCTCCTTAGGATTCTTTTCTGTGTTACTCGGGAGGGAACCTTGTGCACGTCCAGAAATTGTGGTTGCTAGTTGATCGACCTGAACTTCCAGGTTTTTGATAGATGCTTCTTGATTTTGGAATCTAGTTTCTGCTGTACTTAAGAATTTGGCCATCATATCTTCCAAGTTGGGCTTTTTTTCTTGAGGAGGATATTCAAGATGATGTTGCTTCGCATTGCTTTGATTCAACGAGAAGTTCGGATGATTCCTCCATCCCGGATTATATGTGTTGCTGTATGGATTGTTCTACCTGTGAAAATTTGAAACAAAATTAGCTTGTTCAGCAGATGAATTATATGCAAACTGATTACCTACTTGGCAATTACTGCTGTGATGACCACTACCACCACACAATTCACATATTGTATGTGAGTTGGGACTAAGTCCATCAATCTTCTTGTTGGGCATCTCCAGTTGTGCTGCTAGAGCTGTAACAGCATCTACATTGTGCAATCCTGAGGTTCTGTTGACAGGTAACCTTTCAATTGGCCATTGATAAGAGTTTCTGGCCATTTCTTCGAGTAATTCAATGGCTTCTTCTGGAGTTTTTCTCATGATAGTGCCACCTGCAGCTGCATCAATCATGTTTCGGGTTGTACTAGTTAAACCATTATAAAAAGTTTGTACCTGCATCCAAGTGGGCAGCTCATGATGAGGACATCTTCTCAAAAGGTCTTTAAAACATTCCCGTGCCTCATAGAGTGACTCCCGATCAACCTGCAAGAACATAGTAATTTCATTATGTAACTTTGTAGTTTTTGCAGGAGGGAAGTATTTCCCTAAAAATTTATGTGCCAATTCCGCCCATGTTGTTATGGATCCGGCAGGCAAAGAAGTCAACTAGCTTTTTGCTTTATCCCTCAATGAAAATGGGAAAAGCCTTAAGCGAATTGAATCCTCTGATACTCCATTATGTTTGAATGTGTCACAAATTTCAAGGAAATTAGTCAAGTGAACATTTGGATCTTCTTGCGATAGGCCCCCAAATTGTACTGGATGCTGAATCATCTGAATGATAGCGGGCTTAATTTCAAAATTGTTCGCTTGTATAAGTGGTCGCCAAATGCAAGATTCAACACCATCCATCTTTGGCATGGCATAATCCCATAGTGCACGTTGCACCTCTGCATTGTTTCCTTCTGCCATTGTGTCAACTGTTACTGGTGCTGCTCTTCTCAAAGTGTGAAAAGTGCGCTCGATCTCTGGATTATGTTCTGCAAGTATTCTCCCACGAGTACGTGTCATGCACTAGTAATGAAAACCCTGTAAAATAGACTTAAAAAACCAAATTAATAAACTCTCAAATTAACTAGTAGAATCACAATAAATGTAATATATTATTTCAATCCCCGGCAACGGCGCCAAAAACTTGATGCGATGAAATTAACACTAGCAAGTTCACTAATCGTTCAAGTAATAAAATGATAAGTAAATATCGTTCCCAACGAGGACTGAGCAAATATTACAGAAATTATGACTCAACTCTTGCTGTTATTTGAGCAAACGAATAATTGTAGGAGAAAAGTTTACTAGCAATTAACTAAAGAAAAAAACAGAAGCACTAATAATTAACGGAAGATTTGCAAACTTTGGAATGAAGACTCTTATGAACTAACGTGCTAAGGACTCGACTTCACCTAAACCATAATTGACAAGAGTTTTGAATGGACAAGTTTCACTTACTATGTTTTTCAAGATGGTAGAATCCCCAATCAATTGGTTATCCTTATTCAGGTCTAACCACAATCTCAAGAATCATCAACTTCAAATATCCATATTCCAGGTCTATTCTAGATTGATTCAACTTAAGAAGCATTAAGTTCAATGGAATTCCTTTCAGTTAAATCTCCCTATTCGGTTACGGTTTAAACAGACCACATGAACTTCCAAGAATCCCTATTCGGTTACTCCTATTTCATTCATGGCATCTTTTACCCTGGCTTTGTATAGCTAACAATCCAAAATCATATTTATTAATTCAACTATTCATAAAAGTATAGCTTCTCTATTCGAAACATCACTATGCCTCAAGAAGGAATCAAAATAATAAACAGTATTAAGAACAATAAAACACACTCTTTGAAAAACAAAGGAAATTCCAACTTGTCCAAACAGCACTCAAGATATAGGTTTAGGATCCAT
Source organism: Bretschneidera sinensis (assembly GCA_023935145.1). Lineage (NCBI taxonomy): Eukaryota > Viridiplantae > Streptophyta > Magnoliopsida > Brassicales > Akaniaceae > Bretschneidera > Bretschneidera sinensis. The sequence continues at coordinate 111,820,816 of CM043698.1, forward strand.
CTATCCTTAACACAAAAATATCTACTCCATAATAATATTCAAACAACCCATGTTCATATTATAAAACATCAACATAGCTAGAAAAGAAAAATATAAAATCGGAGAAGAATGATTTAAAAGCTTGATGCGTAGCCTCTCGGAGTGTCTCCAACTCTCCTTTTGCGTCTCCTCTCCTCTAAATTCTATTTTCTTCTTCTACGGTCGCGCTCCTCTTCTTGTTCAGCTAGGGTTTCAATTTATAACTTTCAGAATCGGCGGGCTGGCGCTGCAGCGCCAACATCCCGGTGTTGTAGCTTCAAGACGTATTTCTAACCCTAGTCTGGCGCTGCAGCTTCAACATCCCAGCGCTGCAGCGCCAACTTTCTGTCCAAATCCTCTCTTTTTGTCAGCTACCAGCGCTGCAGCGCCAACATCCCAACGCTGCAGCCTTGAGTTTTTGTCTCCTTTGTGCCTTTTACCCTTCCAGTGCTCTAGCAAGTGTCTGCACAACAGATTTCCATGACTTAGCATTGATCATTCAACTAAAAACAACTTATTAGTAAAATAAGATAGATTAAACTCAAATTGCTAAAAACACATGCAACATAATTCTAATGCTTAAGATTAACACCAAAAACATGCCTAAAAGCAGTATAATAACATTATTTATTCAGAGTTATCACATCCCAAAACTTACGTTGTTGTTCGTCCTCGAGCAAACTATAACAAAATTCTATGCACACACATCCTAAGAGTGAGAGATGGTTTGATTAGATTTGATATAACATGCCTCAAAGATTGCATATAGATTATAACGCATGAAAACTTTCCAAATGCTGCTAATGTCTAGAATTTCAAATTCATTGCCAACTTTATCTTACATCAAATTCTGAAAACGTGTGTATGTGTAACACCTTTATAAACTTAATCGTCTCGCCACTCTGATCGGTTTATGCAAGCAAGTAGGATAATGCCAATCTTTCAAAGTCCATAAGCTTGCTTTTCACACCACTCTCCACTAATGTAGGCCATGATAATACCCGAGATCACCAGGACTTTATTCAACTTGTAACTTTGGCTAAGGTTAAGGTATGGTAAAAGATTTATTTGAGGCTCACATCACCTTAAGCACATCAACCAGTATCAATTTTAAACTTTCCCTCAGTTATCATGGAATACTTCCAATGCTTTTGTAGTTGTCACATCTTCTTCTTCTTCTTCTTTTCTTTTTCTCTTTTTTTTTTTTGTATGCATGCACTATAGTAGCACCAGTCTTTATTTCCGTGTGCATTAATGAAACTATAACATAGCATGTACACGACGATCAAACACGACTTTGCCAGCTGCCTGTGATAGGAAGAATACAAATTGATCAAATAGTTTGTGTGGTAAATCTTTTTTACTTCGATCTTTCCCTTGGTCACTCTCGATGGGAACTATGTGATACTTATCATAGCCAAGTGAAGACCGCTTTCTCTTGCTCAATCATCTGCCACCACTTAAGAGAATAGTCCATTCATTAATCGATGTGCTCACAGGTGAAAGGTAGAGTTGTAGCATTTTGATCTTTTCATGTTTTCTGTTTTTTTTTTTTTTTTGAAAAGCAAAGTAGGTTAGACGATCGGGTGACAAAACAATAGATATCCAAGCTCAAAAGGGGAAAACTAAGGATAATCACATATCAAGGGTTGGCTAGAAAGGCTCAAACTTTCCAAACATGGCCGGGATCCTTTCTTTGGTACTGTACTACCTAGGATTTCGCCTCGAGTGGTCTTCAAATAAGTTCTAGAGTCTAAGAGATCACAAGAACTACACTGTTCACATAAACGTTCTCCGAAACAGCAAGACAACAAAGTACTTAGGTGTAAGTTCTCATTGTATTCAAAGAGTTCGATTTAAAATAAATCCAACAACAAATTCAAGCACACAGACAAACACAACATTTTTCAAATTTTGGATGGCTATAATCAAGTCAATCTATTTTTCATCATCGACAAAATCAAAATCAAACAACAGAAATCACTCAGATAAAATAACCAGAAAAATAATTAGAAACATGAGCAGCGCACAACACTCAGATAAAGTTCAAACAGATAGAGGGCACTCAGATATAACAAACAGAAAAATAACTAGAAACATTAGTAGCGCACAACACTCAGATAAAGTTCCCACCCCCAAACTTAAATGATACATTGTCCGCAATGTATAAAATTTGAATTATAAAGTAAGAGAATGGAACTCCCCTAGTTAGTCAGAGGCCGAATCAATCATCTTTGTCAATGTCCTCATCCTCTGGATCACTGCTATGACCGGGATATGGTGGTAGTGGAGGAAGCTGCTGAGAGTCGATGCCCAAATGATTGGCAAAAATCCTCATCATCTGGTCATTGGTTTGAAAACAACCTGCAACATAGGATGCATGCTGCTGACTCCATTGCCGAAGCTCATGAAGCTCCGTCTCAACCACTGTCAGACGATCAGAAAGTGATATATTCTATTGTTGGCGTACTGGAGGAGGCTGTGAGGAAGAGGTGCTTGGGCTCGGTGCTTCTTCTATGTCCGTGATCCGATAGATAGTCCTGAGATCCAATGGATGCATTGGTTGTTTGATTTGTTGCCCCGCAGTCCAGGTAACGCCACTCGATCCATAAAGTGTTGTTATCAAAGATGGGAAATACAACCCCGCACTGATCGAATTTGCGCTGTATAGAATACTGTTCTGGATAATACGTCCCACATCAATACTCAATCCTTGGTAGATGGTGAATAAAAGGATTGCTCTGTCTTTTGTGACATCACTTAAATGGGTCGTCAGAAGCAAATGAGCGCCCACAAAGTAATGTCAAGCTTTTGCTGTCCTATCCATTGCACTCGATGGAAATGAAGTCCACTTATCACCGGACAATTTTCATTGTGTCTCAACTTTGCAAAGAACCCAGAGTACCTCGTCGAGGTCAGCTGCGCTGGCATAAGCACTGTACTCATCCATTGGGATGGTGGGGGTGGCGAGCAATTTGTTGATTGTGCCTCTGTCGAATGCCACTAATTTCCCTCTAACCTTTACCTTCAAATTCGTGTGCTCTGCAGCATTTGCATAAAATTCACGCACAACCGGAATAATTGCAGCTTTTGGTGTTGTGCAGAATTGTTCCCATTTTCAAGCAGTGATGATCCTGTGAATGAGGGGGAAGTGTCCCTTGGTGATATTAAATCCCCGTTCAGGAATTGAGACTTTCTTGAGTTGAGAATGCTCAAACCTCTGTTCTGCTTCCTTTGAGACAAAAAGGAAATTATAACTGGTGGAGCTAGGTCTCGCGCATTTGGGAGGAGCCATTTAATCAAGACTTTTGTTCTTTAAATAATTACACTTCAAACTGTAGAAAATAACCAAGAGCAACACCCACTTCCACACACACAGATTCCCAAATAAAAAATTTTCAATAGAACTTTCAATCCAAGTTGGACAATCGCTTCAATCAATTGAGTCGTGAATAACCCAGCATAATAGAGTGCATATTTAACTCATTAACACCAGAAATTTATTCACCTACAGTACCCTTATCTCCCAACGTACAGTCCCATGAAAATTTTCAGCATAAACTTATGAAAATGCAACTTATCCATTCATACTTTCCTCAATTTTTCATCAAATCACCATGTATTATAAGCTACTCATAAACAACTCAAGTGATTTCACTTAAAAATCTGAAGTTTGGGAGTCTCAGAGTGGAGAAATCTTACTTGATTAGAAGACCTTAACAGCACCCAAAATCACTTGAGAGGAGTGATTCTCGGGAAAAATGGAAGCAATCAATGGTGGAAAATGCAAGAGACTCTTGATTATGTGTTGCGATGGGAAGGAGAAGTGAAATTTTGGATAGGGGGAGCAGCTAGAATTCTAATTTTGGAGTGCCCTAACTGTTGAAAGGCTGCACAATTAAATCTCAATTTGTGACCTGGCGCTGCAGCGCTGGATTTCTGGGAAAATTTAACGTGCATGAGTGCAGAAACAGCTTGTGGGTGCAGGTCCTTGCGCTGCAGCGCCAAAATTGTGATGAGCAAGGTCATATCCACAGGGATTGGGTAGATTTATTTTAATGAAAATTAAAGCAAAGAAAAAGGGGGTTTGAAATATAGAAGATATATAAAGGAGAAAACAATTATAATCAACTAAAAACTAAGGAGAAATCAATATCAGAAAAATATCCAACCGAAGGTATAATTTCAGAATTGGTTCAAAGAATTGATCATAGATACACGGATAAAATCTTCTCTTCTTCACTAAATTGGTTATGGTTGTTAACAAGCTCTAACAACCTATCTCTCCTTACTTTCTCGATAACCAAAACAAGCTCTTTGATTACTTCCCTTGTTAATAAACAACCCTAAACAAGCTCTTAGGATTTAATCTATCGACAGCATTAATAATTAGAGAGACTACCAATTCTAGCCAACAAATACACAAGCTCGATTGATTTAGACTAGGTTATATATCTCCATAACATAAATCGAAAATCTCTCTATAATCAACTTTGTTATTTTACCACTAATATTAGAACAATTAAACAATTACGAATTTAAAGTTCTAAATGGCAATTTATTGACCTGATAATTGAACAACGGGCCCTTTGCATCAATCAACCAAGACAATAATTTTTAATAAACACTGAAGATATATAAATAGAGAAGAAATAAAAGAGCAATGAAAATTATTTAGATCTTACAATTCTTAAAGAACCAAAACTTCAATTATCCTTTAGTCAGAAGAAAAGTGTTTAGCTACTCATAATTAAAAGAAAACCTAAAGAAAAGAGAAGAGGGATTTTCTGTTCAACAGCCGCGCCTTCTATCTGAGATCCCCCCTTTTCTTTCAGCCAGGGTTTGCATTTATAACTTTCAAAACCCGCAGGCTGGTGCTGCAGCGCCAACTTCCCAGCGCTGCAGCTCCAAGTTGCTGCCGAATCTTCACATATTATCACCATTTCAGCGCTGCAGCTTCATCTTTCTGTCTTCTTTTCACAATTATCGCCATTTCAGCGCTGCAGCGCCAACTTCCCAGCGCTGCAGCTCCAAGTTGCTATCCAATCTTCATAAATCTTGCCATTCCAATGCTATTCCAACGCTGCAGCACCCTTGAACCAGCGCTGCAGCTTTGAGCTTCGACTTTTCTTCACAAATTTCTTGATTTTGGATTCAATTTGATTTAACTCTTCAATCTACTCCATAAAATACGAAACATAATCAGAATCCAAGATTTAAGCATTTATAACCATTAAAACATGAGGAAATATAACAAACATATAGATATTATGAATCCTTATCAAATTCCCCCACACTTAAACAATGCTTGTCCTCAAGTATACAATAGCTCAAGTTCGTCACCTTTTCTCATCATCGTTCCTTCTTCTACCTTAAAGATTTAAATCTAAAGACAAATAAGAAACGAACGATTTCATAGTGTTAATTTTTATAAACCACACCATGAAAAATCACCTCAATGATCTTCTCGAATTCAAAATGCAATAGGATCTAACACCCACTCATTGGATTCACTCAATACACTCAAAGTGTTTAGGGTATCAATAAACTCTCAAGTCAAAACATAGAAGATCTTTACCATAAGCTTGCTAATATATCACATCAATGGATTGAAATGAATGCAAAGAATCTAAGGGTCTTAAATGGGTTGTAACGGGGCTTAGGTAAGGTGTGGTGAGAAGGAATTTTTAGGTACTTTTATCAAAGGAATTATACCAACTTCTCCACACAAAGCACAACTCAATAATGTCAAATTTTCTTCAATCAATTCACTTCCAAAAAATTGAAATTGCACAACTTTTCTCCCTTTTTGGCCGGTTATATATATTTTTTTCTTTTTATCTTTTTATCTTTTTTTTTTCTCTGGCTGCCTATTTTCTTTTTTTTCTTTCTTTTTGCAATTTAAGGCACTTGTAACTTGAATCACTTTATTCCCAGCATCTTTCAATCCTTTCAGAGATAATTTGAAGCTTCATATGAACAAGCTAGTACGATCCTTCAATTAGAGGTTCAAAAGAGGGAAAACGACAAAAGAATGGGTTGACATTGCTTATACCATGGTTAACTTCCAACAAAAGGGTCAAGGTTCAAAATTGGTTTTCTACAGTAAAAATCAAGGTAGGCTTTTTAAGAAAGCTAAATGGTTCAACCTAAATGCCCTTACTAATTCAATACATCCAATTCAATAATATAGTCTCTTGACATGCATAACAAAGCAAGTTCTAGAAAAATCAACTATGTATGACAATCACTCAACTAAGAAAATGGAGCATAATATAATATGAATGCTCATTGGCTCAAAAGCGCACAAAAAAGGTCATGTGCATTAAATCCCACACACTTTTCATTCAATCAATCATCAAGAGCAATTAATCACTGTGTAGTAAATAAGAATTCAACCATTCATGCTAATCCCTTATTATGCCTCAATTTATCTCAATAATTCACAATAATCCAGTTCATTTAAGACAAGCATCGACAGAATCTAGAAATCATAAGAGAATGATCACAAACAAGAACTAAAGTATCACTTGGATTTTGAAAATTTTCTTGAAAAATGACGCAAAAGTTTGATCAAAATGGAGCTAAAAGTGAAGTTCAAAGTAAAATCAAATTCATATGTCAACGACCCTCCCCCACACTTAATCCATACATTGTCCTCAATGTATCAAAAAGTGATGCTCAAAAGCTATAAAAGAACAAGAGTAAGTAGAAAACTCCCCTGAAAATGTTGAGTATCAACCATGACATCAGTCACGTGCTTGGGGGTGAAGGTGGTGTGAATCCTAGGTAAGCAAGGAAAGCTGTCATGTTCCTGTCCAATCTGGCAGCTGATTTAACAATTTCTTCTGGTTTGTTCCCTATTTTCATGAATCAAGATTTTCCATGAGGTGTGCCCACGGGTTACGAAAATCATCTTCTGCCAAAAAAATTAGAAAGAAAATCACATGCACTCCGAAAAATGATAAAAATAAAATAAAATAAAAATAATCTAAATAAAAGAAAAAGGAATAAAGAAAACAAGAAAAGTAAGACAAAAAGTTGGGTTGCCTCCCAAAAGCGCTAAGTTTTACGTCTTCAGCCAGACACTCTTATTCCCTCCTCGACAAACATAGGTTGAATGCACCAACCACTGCTTCATTGCCAAATTCGGTGTTTGTATGCTTTGGAGAGGCCTCAAGGATGTCATCAGTAACATCCGCAAATTCTGGCTTGATATATGCTCTTGTGAAGCCATGGGTAATGCATATTTCAGATGATCTGGTAAGGGTTTCAATTCCAATTTCAGTGCCTACACAATAGAAGGAAGAAGTTTTGTGAGAGAAAGAGGTAACTCAATGTAAGACACATCATACCTTACAGATTTAAGTGATTCTAATTCGTAGATTGCATCCTGCAGGTCGGACTCCAACACAAACTTCTTCATGATCTTCCGTAGCCCTTCAAGAGTGAGATGCCTGCTAAGTGTAACTTTTAGCTTATCATCATCAACTAGATCAAAGATTTCCTGCGCCAACGGGTCAATAACATCCATAACAAAAACAGAAGACACATCATTAGGGTACTTCATGGCATCATAAATATTGAATTTAATAATTTCAACATCAAATTCCATTGTGAGTGTACCATCATGCACATCAATTTTTGTCCTAGATGTTTTTAGAAATGGCCTTCCTAATAACATTAGTGTTGAATTAGAACAGTCATCTTTTTTCATGTCAATAACATAAAAATCAGCAGGAAAGACCAACCCATTAACTTGTACTAAGACATCCTCTAAGACTCCTTCAGGATATAAATTAGATCTATCAGCAAGTTGAATAATCACACATGTTTCTTTTAATGGACCAAGATTCAAAGATGAATAAATAGAGAGAGGCATGACATTTATTGAAGCTCCTAGATCTAACATTGCTTTCTCAATCCTAACATCACCTAGTTTGCAAGGGATAGTAAACATACCTGGGTCCTTTCATTTTGGAGGTAATTTTTTATGGAGGACAGCTGAAACATTTTCCTCCATACTTATCTTTTCATTACCTTTCAACTTCCTCTTGTTGGTGCACAACTCCTTGAGAAATTTAGCACATCGAGGCACTTGTTTAATTGCATCAAGTAAGGGAATATTTACCTCAACCTTGCGAAAAGTTTCAAGAATTTCCTTCTCTTCCTCTTCTTTCTTGGATTTAGTCAATCTAGTAGGAAATGGAGGATTTGTCACCAATGCCTTTGGTTTTTCACTATCGAGTCCTCTAGGCTGATCAGTTTGAGGTTGATGAGCAACTACTTCTTTTTCAATTTCTTCTCCACATGCTACCTTACTGGGTTCCTTCAACTCCTTCCCGTTTCTCAAGGTAACTGCACTAGCATTTTGTTTTGGATTACCAACAGTTTGAGAGGGCAATTTACATTGAGATTCCAATCGGTTCACAGAAGATGCCAATTGACTCATTTGATTCTCCAATTATTGAATGCTTGTTCTTGTCTCCTGTTGAAATTGTTTTGTGTTAGTTGCAAGTGATTTAACAATTTCTTCTAGAGATATACCTGAACTTGTGGAGGTTTGTTGTGGTGGTGGAGCAGGTGGTCAATGCTGAAAGTGTTGGAATAGTGGTCTTGCTCCATAGCTGAAATTGGGATGATCCCTCCATCTTGGGTTGTAGGTATTTGAGTAGGGATCGTATCTCCGTTGTAGTGGGCCTAGAAATCCTCCAGCTACATTGGCATGCTCATAGGAATCATCTCGAAGTGTAGGGCACATGTCAGTTGGATGACCGATGGTAGCACAAATCCCACAAGCTTTCACTTGTTGCATATTTCCTACAGCTAACTGTTGAACAATAGAAGCTAGGTTGGATATTTGATTTTCAAGGGAAGATATACTTACCTCATTCACCCTTATTGGAGATGTGTCCTGCCTGAATCCAAATTGTTGTGAGTTAGCGGCCATGATGGAGATCAAATCTCTAGCGTCACGAGGAGTTTTGATCACTATGGCACCTCCACTCGCTGCATCCATCATCTTCCTTTCCATGGGTAGGAGCCCTTCGTAGAAATATTGAATGAGGAGCTATTCAGAAATTCTATGTTGTGGCCAGCTTGCACAGAGTTGCTTAAATCTTTCCCAATACTCGTGAAAGGTCTCTGTATCTTTCTGTTTTATTCCATATATCTCCCTTCTAATGCCAGCAGCTCGTGATGCAGGGAAAAATTTATCAAGAAACAATCTTACCATCTCCATCCATGTGGTTATAGAGTCAGGGGGCAAATAAAATAACCAATCCTTTGCTTTTTCAGTCAGCGAGAATGGAAAAGCACGTAATTTGATTTGTTCATCGGTCACTCCTTGCAGTTTCATGCTCGAACACACCACGTGGAATTCCTTCAAATGCTTGTGAGGATCTTCATTCTCAAGACCATGAAAAGTTGGTAGCAAATGGATCAATCCAGATTTTAACTCAAAACCCACTTCCAAAGCTGGATATGTAATGCAAAATGGCTGTTGATTTACCTTTGGTGCAGCCAATTCCCTTAAAGTTCTCTCTTGATTAGCCATTGCTTCTTCTATTTCAGAATCACTAGATGAATCAACCAAGTCAGGTACTAAATTAAATCCGGAGGGTGAGGATGAAGATGCTTGTTTGTCACACAATTTAGCTTCCTTCCTCAACTCCTGAACCGTCTTCTCAATCTCAGGATCGTATTGGAGTTCACCTGCACGAGAAGATCGAAGCATTAAAATAAATCTAATTAACACCAATCCCTGGCTACGGTGCCAAAAATTTGTTCTTTTATCCATTTATTAAATCCCACAAGCTTCAATAAATGTCATGTCTCTCTTTATTTATTCATCTTTGAATCTTGGTCCATTAAAAAAAACAGGTGTGATTATTCAACTTGCTGATAGATCTAATGTATATCCTGAAGGAGTCTTGGAGGATGTCTTAGTACAAGTTAATAGGTTGGTCTTTCCTGCTGATTTTTATGTTCTTGACATGGAAGAAGATGACTATTCTAATTCAACACTAATGTTATTAGGAAGGCCATTTCTAAAAATATCTAGGACAAAAATTGATGTGCATGATGGTACACTCACAATGGAATTTGATGGTGAAATTATTAAATTCAATAATTATGACGCCATAAGGTACCTTAATGATGTGTCTTCTATTTTTGTTATGGATGTTATTGACCCATTGGCGCAGGAAATCTTTGATCTAATTGATGATGATAAGTTAAAAGTTACACTTAGCAGGCATCTCACTCTTGAAGGGCTACGGAAGATCATGAAGAAGTTTGTATTAGAGTCCGACCAGCAAGATGCAATCTACGAATTAGAATCACTTAAACCTGTAAGGTATGATGTGTCTTACATTGAGTTGCCTCTTTCTCACACAAAACTTCTTCCTTCTATTGTGCAGGCACTGAAATTGGAATTGAAACCCTTACCAAATCATCTGAAATATACATTTTTTGGAGAAGGAGAAATTCTTCCGGTGATAATCTCAAACAAACTCTCCATATTAGAGGAAGAAAAGTTGATTCGGATGCTTAGAGAGTATAAAGAGGATATTGGCTGGACTATAGCTGACATTAAGGGATTGAACCCTTCCACATGCATGCATAGGATACTATTAGAGGAAGATTGTAAGCCGTCTAGAGAAGCCCAATGCCGACTGAATCCACCAATGATGGAAGTGGTAAAGATAGAGATTTTGAAACTTCTCAATGCAGGTATAATCTATCCAATTTCAGACAGTAAATGGGTAAGTCCGGTTCAGCCTATAAGACCCCCATAGGTATGTCTCCTTACCGTTTGGTATTTGTCAAACCATGTCATCTCCCAGTCGAACTAGAACACAAGGCATATTGGGCTGTCAAGCATTGCAACATGGGAATGGATGAATCAAGAGGACAAAGGAAATTACAATTGCAAGAATTAGAGGAAATCCACAATGATGCCTATAAAAGCTCGAGAGTATACAAAGAAAAGACCAAAGCCTTCCATGATCAACTAGGTTCTAGGAAAAAAATTTCTATTGGTCAGAAAGTTTTACTTTATCACTCTAGACTCAAATTATTTTTGGCATCTAGAACACAATTTACCAGCATATCCAATTTGGTGGGTGTCAAATCCAACAAATAATAAAATTCTCACTCTCGAAAAATACAAATTCTAACAGTGATGAGCAAGGTCGTATCCACAGGGATTGGGTAGATTTATTTTAACGAAAATTAAAGCAAAGAAAAAGGAGGTTTGAAATATAGAAGATATATAAAAGAGAAAGCAATTATAATCAACTAAAAACTAAGGAGAAATCAATATCAGACAAATATCTAACCGAAGGTATAATTTCAGAATTGGTTCAAAGAATTGATCATAGATACAAGGATAAAATCTTCTATTCTTCACTAAATTGGTTATGGTTGTTAACAAGCTCTAACAACCTATCTGTCCTTACTTTCTCGATAACCAAAACAGGCTCTTTGATTACTTCCCTTGTTAATAAACAATCCTAAACAAGCTCTTAGGATTTAATCTATCGACAGCATTAATAATTAAAGAGACTACCAATTCTAGCCAACAAATACACAAACTCGATTCATTTAGACTAGGTTATATATCTCCATAAATCGAAAATCTCTTTATAATCAACTTTGTTATTTTACCACTAATATTAGAACAATTAAACAATTACGGATTTAAAGTTCTAAATGGCAATTTATTAACCTGATAATTGAACAACGGGCCCTTTGCATCAATCATCCAAGACAATAATTTTTAATAAACATAGAAGATATATAAATAGAGAAGAAATAAAAGAGCAATGAAAATTATTTAGACCTCACAATTCTTGAAGAACCAAAACTTTAATTATCCTTCAGTCGGAAGAAAAGTGTTTAGCTACTCATAATTAAAAGAAAACCTAAAGAAGAGAGATTTTCTGTTCAACAGTCGCGCCTTCTATCTAAGATCCCCCCTTTTCTTTTAGCTAGGGTTAGTATTTATAACTTTCAAAACCCGCGGGCTGGCGCTGTAGCTCCAACTTCTCGGCACTGCAGCTCCAAGTTGCTGCCCAATCTTCACATATTATCACCATTTCAGCGCTGCAGCTTCAACTTTCTGGCGCTGCAGCTTTAGCTTTCTGTCTTCTTTTCACAATTATCGCTATTTCAGTGCTGCAGCACCAACTTCCCAACGCTGCAGCTCTAAGTTGCTGTCCAATCTTCATAAATCTTGCCATTCCAATGCTATTCCAAAGCGGCAGCGCCCTTGAACCAGCGCTACAGCTTTGAGCTTCGACTTTTCTTCACAAATTTCTTGATTTTGGATTCAATTTGATTTAACTCTTCAATCTACTCCATAAAATATGAAACATAATCAGAATCCAAGATTTAAGCATTTATAACCATTAAAACATGAGGAAATATAACAAACATATAGATATTATGAATCCTTATCAAAGTCCCCCACACTTAAACAATGCTTGTCCTCAAGCATACAATAGCTCAAGTTCGTCACCTTTTCTCATCATCGTTCCTTCTTCTACCTTTACTCATCCTCTATAATCCAAATTATCATGCTTTAAAGACTTAAATCTAAAGACAAATAAGAAACGAACAATTACATAGTGTAAATTCTTATAAACTACACCATGAACAATCACCTCAATGATCTTCTCGAATTCAAAATGCAATAGGATCTAACACCCTCTCATTGGATTCACTCAATACGCTCAAAGTGTTTAGGGTATCAATGAACTCTCAAGTCAAAACATAGAAGATCTTTACCATAAGCTTGCTAATATATCACATCAATGGATTGAAATGAATGCAAAGAATCTAAGGGTCTTAAATGGGTTGTAACGGGGCTTAGATAAGGTGTGGCGAGAAGGAAGTTTTAGGTACTTTTATCAAAGGAATTATACCAACTTCTCCACACAAAGCACAACTCAATAATATCAAATTTTCTTCAATTAATTCACTTCCAAACAATTGAAATTGAACAACTTTTCTCTCTTTTTGGCCGGCTATATATTTTTTTTCTTTTTTTTTTCTCTGGCTGCCTATTTTCTTTTTTCTTTCTTTCTTTTTGTAATTCAATGCACTTGTAACTTGAATCACTTTATTCCCAGCATCTTTCAATCCTTTCAGAGATAATTTGAAGCTTTATGTGAACAAGCTAATACGATCCTTCAATTAGAGGTTCAAAAGAGGGAAAACGACAAAAGAATGGGTTGACATTGCTTATACCATGGTTAACTTCCAACTAAAGGGCCAAGGTTCAAAATTGGATTTCTACAGTAAAAATCAAGGTAGGCTTTTTAAGAAAGCTAAATAGCTTCACCTAAATGCCCTTATTAATTCAGTGCATCCAATTCAACAATGTAGTTTCTTGACATGCATAACAAAGCAAGTTCTAGAAAAATCAACTATATATGACAATCACTCAATTAAGAAAATGGAGCATAATATAATATGAATACTCATTGGCTCAAAAGCGCACAAAAAAAGTCATGTGCATTAGATCCCACACACTTTTCATTCAATCAATCATCAAGAGCAATTAATCACTGTGTAGTAAATAAGAATTCAACCATTCATGCTAATCCCTTATTATGCCTAAATTTATCTCAATAATTCACAACAATCCAGATCATTTAAGACAAGCATTGACAGAATCTAGAATTCAGAAGAGAATGATCACAAATAAGAACTAAAGTATCACTTGGATTTTTGAAAATTTTCTTGAAAAATGACGTAAAAATTTGATCAAAATGGAGCTAAAACTGAAGTTCAAAGTAAAATCAAATTCATATGTCAACGACCCTTCCCCACACTTAATCCATACATTGTCCTCAATGTATCAAAAATAGATGCTCAAAAACTATAAAAGAACAAGAGTAAGTAGAAAACTCCCCTGAAAATGTTGAGCATCAACCAAGATATCAGTCACATGCTTGGGGATGAAGGTGGTGTAAATCCCATGTAAGACAGGAAAGCCATCATGTTCCTGTCCATTTTGGCAACTTGGTCTTCGAGTCTTGTAAGCTGATTTAACAATTTTTTTCTGGTTTGTTCCCTATTTTCATGAATCAAGATTTTCCATAAGGCGTGCCCATGGGTTACGAAAATCATCTTCTGCCAAAAAAAATTGGAAAGAAAATCAAATGCACTCCGAAAAATGATAAAAATAAAATAACATAAAAATAATCTAAATAAAAGAAAAAAGGAATAAAATAAAGAAAACAAGAAAAGTAAAACAAAAAGTTGGGTTGCCTCCCAAAAGTGTCGTTCTTTATCATCTTAGGCTAGACGTTGCCACCTCTTAATCGCTATAAGTCGGATATTCCAAAATAATTTGATCAACATTATACACTTGAAAACCTTCATAAAAAGGTTTCAAACGATGACCATTGACCTTAAAAGTTTTACCTGTATCCGAACTTTGTATTTCAACTGCACCATGAGGAAATACATTAGTAACAATAAAAGGATCTACCCATCTAGAATGCAATTTACCAGGAAATAACTTAAAGTTCTATCCAAATCCTCTCTTTTTGTCAGCTACCAGCGCTGCAGCGCCAACATCCCAGCGCTGCAGCCTTGAGTTTCTATCTCCTTTGTGCATTTTGCCCTTCTAGTGCTCTCCAATGCTCCAGCAAGTGTTTGCACAACAGATTTTCATGACTTAGCATTGATCATTCAACTAAAAACAACTTATTAGTAGAATAAGATAGACTAAACTCAAATTGCTAAAAACACATGCAACATAATTCTAATGCTTAAGATTAACACCAAAAACATGCCTAAAAGTAGTATAATAACACGATTTATTCAAAGTTATCAAGACCTTACATCAAGAACTTGTTGAATCGATGAGTGTGCTCACTAATGATATAAAAGATATTATTGATGCTCTTTTCCATGAGATTGCGGAGTTAAGAGCCATCGTATCCATAAGGTTTGTGTGTGCTTAATATTTTGGGAGAGTATAACTCTATGAAGTATGCATAGGTGTGTTTGTTAAAGGCACGTTAGAGTTAGTGCTTGTGTGCTTGTCCAAGAAAATGGATTTGCACTTGAAGTGTGGTTACGTGACACATTAGTTGTGCCTTTAGGCCTTGTGTTTCAGTACCATGAGATGTGGTAAGTTATTCATTTTATCTTTGAGTTTCCATATTGGTAATTGAGAGCTTTGTGGGAATCGTACTATAAGAGTTGGCTTATTTATTAAACTCTTTAGATTTGAGCTATGTTGTGTGAGTCTTTAAAAGTTCAAGATTGTATCTTATATAAAGGCACAATGTCATGGTGGTCTCCTTGGTAAAATCAGGGTTACCATGTTGAGTTTGGGAAGCAGATTCCCCTAGCCATTAGATTAGCATTGAGTTGAGAATTCGGAAAGTGGATTTCTCTAGCCATAGATTTAGCGTTGAGAAGAGTTGTGGAAGAAAGCCCACGGTGTCAAGAAATGACACATTTGAGTTTGAGTTTGAGTTTTGAGCACGGTCCCTTAGAAATGAAGGATTTTTTTTGGCTTAGTGCAGTCTTAAGTTGTGAGTTTGAGTGGGGGTGCCCTCAAATTTAAACTTACTGTCATTGTGGTGTTCTTCAAGAGTGGATACACTTTGAATTTCATTTGGGATTAGAGATTAGTGTTCTTAGAGGGCGGTTGGCTTGAAAGAAATAACTTGCGAGGTGAATTCCTTATTGTGTCCTGGTATGGCCTAAGAGTAGGCACATTTTGAGAACTTGAGTTGACAAAAGAGTGGTGTCATTAGAGGGCGGTTAGCTTGCAAGCCACACCTTGAGAAGTGCATGCCCATTTGCATCCTCATTTGGTTTTAGAGAAGGAACATGATTAGTACATTATGTGTTTTGCAATTGGATCTGTGTTATCCTTAAGTGACAGGTTTGCCAAGTTTTCAGATTGGATTTTAGCTCAGTGGAGCTCAAGTTTAGGGCAAGCCATATGGCTTGAGCCTAACAACTTTGTCTTGGTATATGCGTGCTCAAGACAATTGAAGTACCAGAGGGAAGGATCCTGAGTTTAGTAAGCACAAAGGGCGCACCTAAAAGAAGTAGTGCCACAAAAGTGTGGTTGACATAAGTGCTTAGCTCATAGGATCTAACCAAAGGTTTAAGAGTGTTGAGGGGCATGCCATTTCACTTGAGTCAAGTTAAAAGGTTACCTCATAGTGTGGCGAAGAAAGTCGCACACCACGTTGAGAGTTGAGTTTTGTTTTGAAGTATAGTGTAGTATCATGATTGAGTCATCTAGGAAGTGTTCCAACTGACTTTGAGTTGAGATTTGAGGTAGAATTTTGAGTTGAGTATATTTTTTCCTTATGATAAGAAGTGGCTTCTAGCTTGAGTAATGTGGAAGCGAAAGTGTGAATGTGCATCTTTGATCGAGTCCATAGTGTTGGATGACGAACTCTTGGAGTCTATATAGGTCAGCACATGCAGTTCACCATAAGTAATGGGAAGATGACACAAACCCTTTTGTGGAATCATAACTCTAGTTCTTATTTGATGCGTCAATAAGGGCATCAACATTATGAGTGGGGGAAAATGTTCACAGTACGCACCATTGAGAACGGTGCTAACATGGTGTGTACGTAAAGGTGTGTGCAGTGTGTGTATTGTGCACGCAATGTGCGTGCATCAAGGTACTAGGCATTGATATGCTGGGAATCGAGATGCTAGGTCTCAAGGTGATAGAGTTAGCATAATGGCACATTTGTAAATAAGTGCGCAGTGTCGAGCTGCTTAGAGTTAGCATAGTGGCATTTTTGTAAATATGGTTTTAAGTGTGAAATAAATAATGACAATTTTTAGGTTTTATCATAAAAATACAAGCAATGTAATGGTACTTTTGAAGTTAGCTTTTGGATAACATCTTATTCATTAGAGTCATTATGATGGCTCAAGAGTCAAGAATGCTTCGTCCAAGCAAAGGGCAAAACGACTTAAAGCTCTTTAGGAGGGGTGAGCTCGGTGCTCTTTGGTTTCAAGTTACTTACCGTGTCGAGTTGCTTCCAGAACAAGGCCTTATGTAAATGTTTCTTGGTGTTGCCTCCTTGCCCCAAATAGCGTGTTGCTTGTGTGAATACACTTTGGAGAGGGAAAGATATGGTGTCGGCTCTCCACCATCCCAGTAACTCATGTGGATACATCGGTTATGGCACGTGTGTGCACTGAGCGAGCTACCCAAGGAAAATTAATGTGCTGGTTCTAGGCCATCTAAATGAGTACGAGAGTCTCTATGAAGCGGGAAGCTTAATGAATAGTATTGGTGGTGCGAAAAAGACCAATATTGTGCTCTTGTTTTGTGGCAGAGGGTTCGACCTAGATTCACTATCGAGGTCATTATTTGCTTGTCATTTAGCATTGAATGGGCAAGCAAATGTGTGTGCTTCATGAGGTGTTGAGGCACTTTGATGGGCAGTTAGCTTTGAGATGCTAGTGGGCTAGTATGATGGTCGTAAGCATAATAAGTGTATTGTGCATTGTTAAGCATGCTATGATGTGTGATGTGAGCCTTCAGATGATTTAAGTTCTGTGGTAGAACTCTTGTGGTCGATGGGCCACATTCTTGTAAGCAACATGATGTTTAGCAACATTATGTTGGTGAGCGAGTATGGTAAAGAGATTATAGGTCCATGAACAAGTGGTGTCCATGGATGTCAATAATAAACTCATGGCCTTAGAGTTTAGTAATCATCCTCTTGTCATTTTCATCATATTTATATTCTAACTTAGGAACAGTCTTTTCTTTTACAATCTTCATTAGTGTACTTATTCCTCTAACTATGACACTCCAAAGCTCATATTCTTGAGTTTGAACAAAGATTCTCATTTAGTTTTACAGTGCAATTCATTCCATTGAACAAATGAGGCCTAATGGGAGATCGGCCTTTGGTAATAATGGTGGCTACAACGGTTTCCATTTATTTACTCAAGTCAATTAAACCTAACTAAAAAACCAGACTCTGATACAAATTGAAGGTCTAGGGCAACCTAAGAAATGGTGAATTGGGTTTCCAAAAAATCTCTTAATTAATTTCCAAGAAATTCAGGGACATATAAATTCAGATTTTAAGTTATTTACAATACATTGATTAATTTAGTTTGTTACTTATTCAAACTCACCAATTTATCAATCCACACAATTATAGTAAAATATTTAAACAAATCAGAAAATAAATTGCAATAAATAAAAGATAAGGGAAGAGAAACTTGCAAACACAATTTATCGTGGTTTAGCAATATTGAAATTTCTTTCGACCCTACATCCACTCTTCAAGGCTCATCCTTGAAATTTTTCTTCACTAGCATGAACAAGCAACTTAATGGATATTGCTTAAACTGAGTACAACACGAGAAAATTCATTGGTGTCATTCCAACCAATTACACGAGTTTCTAAGATTATATCTATATGAGTGTTTATCCCAATGCTCAAAGCACTATTATAGAACTCTAGCAAAACATTTGCAATAATTACACCAACTCTTGTTACAGATTTATTTTAGATTGAAAAAGATACAACATAGATGAAAGTTAAGTATAACTCGATCTTGATATTTCTCTCATAGGTACTCTTAAATTAATATGGCTCAAAGTTAATTTTGATGAATTTAAAGAGGAATTTTTGAGCTTTTTAAGAAGAACGTTCAAGGGATATGATGAAAGACAGTTAAGGTCTTGATATTTATAGCCACTAAGGTAAAATCTATTTTAAACATGTTTAGGAAACTTTAGATATCAAATCTTTTGGTTTATATACGTTTTTGTCAGTTATCAGTAGGGGTCAAATCAACTATGCCCTCGAGCCTGTCGACTGGCCCTTTATATCTGATACAAAATTAGTTTCAGATCGGGCTGATAGTCGATTATCCTAAGTTTATAGACGACCATGAAAAGTTTCAATCCAATTTTATTTAATCTTTCATCAGATGTTAGTCGACTATGGCCTTTTGACGTCGCCTGTAAAAAGTTTTTGTCCCTTTGAAAATATTTTCACTTTTTGCCTAGTCAACTACAACGTTGAAAAACAAGTTTTTTACTTAGAAAAATTGAAGTTCAAGAAAACAAGACTTTACAAAAAAAAAGAAAAAATTTAAGCTTATTTTTTATCAAAAGACTTTAGAGAAGAGACTTCCATTAAGAACATGATCTAAACCTGAAGTCTTCTCTTCATTCTTCTCTTCATTCTTCATTTTGAAACTAAACTAGCTTAACCATAGTTTGCAATGAGAGTACTAACTATACACACTTAATACACATGTTAGTAGGTCACTTCGAAACTAAACTATCAAAGGTAATGCTATTTTTGAACACTTCACTGAACACCCTGTGGATGATGAATAAGATTCAATGTACATGTTTTCTGATAAAGAGCCTATGAACGTTGATACTAGTAGAGGATGGAAAATTTACTTAGATGGTGTTTTGAATCAGAATAGTTATGGTGTTGGTGTTGTGATATTGTCACCAAAGTAGTTGTATACTCCTTTAGCAATTAAATTGGACTTCCTTGCAATGAATAATGTGACCGGGTATGAATTATCTGCAATCGGTTAAGAAGCCTTGATAGCCATAGGAATTAAAGAAGTAGAAGTCTTTGGAGATTCAACTTTGGTCATGTTTCAAGGGCAAAAGAAATGAAAAATTAAATAAGAAAAGCTTAGACCTTATCATGAGTACATAGAAGATCTTGTCAAATAATTTGAGAATTCCACCTTTACCTACCTCCCTAGGGCTCAAAATCAATTTGTCGATACATTTGCTACCCTGGCCTCTTTAGTTAACATGCTTGAAAGAGTGGAGTTTATTAAAAAGAAAGATGAGCTTATGTATCATCATAAGTTTGAGATTGAAGCGAGAGTCTCTAAAGGTTTGCCATGGCTCATTGATATTAAGAACCTCATCAAGAATAGAGAATACCTCCAAGGTGACAATAAGAGAGATAGACAAGCCATTTGAATGTTAACATTCAAGTATATACTTTGTGGTGGACAGTTGTATAAGACATCATATGGTTTAACTCATTTGTGTTGATGAAGATGCCTGTGTGATGAGAGTCATAAAATGCATCTTAACAGTACCTAATTGTTAGCATTTTAGGGTTGATCTAGGTTTTAATTGCACTTTTATATGTTAACAACTCTAAAGTATCATTCTTGGATCATTGATATACTTCGGTGCATTTTCAGGTACTTTAAGCTCAAAAGAGGAGGAAAAGTTATCATTGCTTGAAACACAAAGACTCGAGGCATACTGGAGTGAAGGAGTACTTCCGAAAGGACAAGATGGAGGGCTTAAAAGAGCAACAGCTGTTGACCGCATTGGAAAGGAGTTTCACTAAATTGCGAGAATTGCCCGTACAGATCAATCATCTTTGAAAATTAAACTGTATTGATACAAGAAGAACCTGAAGATAAACCATATATGCTTAGAAAGATCCGGAAGTCTATTTTCTGGAGAATTTTACAGTTCATCAAAAGGATTTTTCTAGAGAAAGTTATGGCAGTTTTAGTAGACAAAAGTCAGGCTGTGCGGGCTGTGCGGGATTTCAGCGTGATTTTAGGCTTAAATCCCACATCGGTTGGAAAACGCATTTCTATATCCCACATCGGATGGGAGACACATTGCACTATTGGTATTTGCCTATATAAGACCCACTCCACTTTAGCTTTGGGCATCAATCGGAGCTCATCTGAAATCATCAGAGAGTGAATCCAGAGGGCCTTTAGGAGCAATCCAGAGGGACTTTAGGACAAATCCGAAGTATAATTTTGGAGGGAAAGCTGAGGAATCGCCGATGCTTTGGCTACCAAGGAGGAGATGTCGTTGAGAGGCCGGAGGCAACTCAAGGAAGCATGAGCTCCATGGCCGGCTAGTCTCCAAGCAAGGCGAAGGGATGAATCCCTAGGTGTAGTTGTTCTTATTTTCCTTTATTTGATTCAGTTGTAGTTTGGTATTATTTTCATTAAATATTGTTATGTTTTATTCTTTAATTTAATTAGTGGATTTTTACTAGTCCGGTGATTGCATGCTTCTTTTCCATATAAGTCTAGTCATGCTCTTCTTATGTGTATTTGTTTGGGTGTGATTGAGTCTGGTAGATCTCTTTTATAGATTTTTCCATTGTTGCGGTATTGTCATTTAGATATATCATCGTCTCTTGATAATTTATAAGTTACGTCATGTGTGCTTGAAAGTAAAGAATAATTCATATCAATTACATTAGGGTTTATACATGTACTTTAATTGAATATTTGCTGATTGCCTGTTTGGGATGTGAAACTTGCAATCGAGATAAAAACAACTGAATCAAGTTAGGATTAAGGCAACGAACCTAGGAAGGATTTTCGGAACCTTGTTGTTTCTTTATTATATCCATCAAATCTATTTACACAATTACAATTTTCTCACAATTCAGATTCTTTCAATCAATCTTTTATCGTTTGTGTTGAGGTTCACACATTCTCTTGTAGTTATCTTGTTTCCCTGTAGAATCGACACCTCAAAGCTGTACTACAATTACTGCGTTATGTTTTGGGCGTAATCAAATTTTGGCGTCGTTGCTGGGGATACGTGCTTAAGTACAAGGAAGATTGTCAACTTTTGACATGACGGTAAAAGAATTGTAAATATTTTTCTTTTCAGTAGTTTGTAAATACGGTAATATTTTTCTTTTACCTTAGTTTTGATTTTCTGATTATTTATTTATTTATTATTCTTTTTTTATTTCCTCTCTGATTCATTTGGTGCATGCTTAGACCGAGAGATTTGCGAGGTAGATTCATTAGAGGACCCGAACTAGAATTACCCTCTCCTTCCGAGTCTGATAGTGAAACCTCGCCTAGATCAACAAATAGTGGAAACCCAAGTGAGAATTTAGAGGATTTTGTTAACATGGCCGATAACCTTAATGAGAATGTTGCTAGGACACTTCAGGATTACCTCCACCCTACACACACAGCCACACCATCATGCATCATGTTTCCAGCCAATACTCGCCAATTAGATCTTAAACCAGGGATGATTCATTTACTCCCTACATTTCATGGCTTGGATAATGAAAACTCATATGTGCACATTAGAGAGTTTGAGGAAGTAGTCGCGACTTTTCATAGTCAAGACGAAACCGATGACATTGTGAGGCTTAAGTTCTTTCCTTTCGCTTTGAAGGATAGAGCTAAGAGTTGGCTATATTCACTTAGACCACAATCTATTGGGTCGTGGACTGAAATGACTCGAATTTTTTTTAATAAATACTTTCCCCAACATAAGACCAATGCTTTAAAAAGGCAAATCTCTACCTTTGCACAAAAGGACAGCGAGACTTTGTATCAGTCTTGGGAGAGATTTAAAGAGTTATTGAGTATGTGCCCTCACCATGGGTATGAGAGTTGGCGCTTAGTGAGCTATTTTTATGAGGGACTTATATATAGAGAGCGTTAATTTGTAGAGATGATGTGTAATGGTGAGTTTTTAGACAAAGATCCTGATGAGGCCATAGAGTACCTCAATGAGCTTGCTGAAAAAGCTCACACTTAGACTGGACCTAGTGCTACTGAAAGTACAAATAGGTCACGACCTATAGGGAACCCAAATGGTGGTGGAATTTACCATCTTAAGGAAGAGGATAACCTTAAGGCCAAGGTTGAGATGCTCACCAGGGAACTAGAGGCATTAAAAACTAAATGCTCAAAACCAACACACATGGCTAACCATGCCAAATCTTTGAAACCATGTTTTGTGTGTGGCGGGGTAGGTCATCCCGCTCAAGAGTTCCCCATATTTGTTGATATGAGAGGTATGTTTGAGGAACAATGTAATGCATTAGGCATGTACATGAAGCCTTTTACACCTTTCTCTAATACCTATAATCCGGGATGGCGTGATAACCCCACCTTCAGTTGAAAATCTGAAAATCAGCAGCTTGCACAACCCCCTAGCTCATATTATGCACCATATCATGCACCTTTATCTTCTAGGAGTCCTTTAGAAGACACTTTGCATGCTTTTATTGAGGCATAGGGTAAGACTAATCAAAGACTTGAATCTTTGATTACGGAGGTTGTTGAAAAACATAAGGAGATAAAGGACCAAGTGTCCAAGTTGATGAGCTACTTGAGTGTGACTGAGCGAGGTAAGTTCCCTTCTCAAGCTCAGTCCACATCCCATGGTCAACACCTAGCATAAAAGAATTTGAAGGAGGTGAATGCCATTGAGACACTGAGGGGTAAGTCATTACACATCCCAACAACGGAAAAGTCAGAGGATGTGGATGAAATCCATCAAGCACAAGCATACATGATTGACTCATTCATGGAAAAGGTTCAATACCTTAATCCATTTGAGTCCACCCTCATCCATAGCTTCACCAAAGCATACATCGAGCCAGAATTTGTGGATGTTACTGATGACATCCTTGAGGCCCCCGGAAAGCATAGAAGCACCAAATTTAGCAATGAAGCAATGACGGATGCATTCAACCTATGTTTTTCAAGGAGGGAATAAGAGCGTCTGGCTGAAGACGTAAAACTTAGCGTTTATGGGAGACAACCCACAACATATCCTTTTATTTTTATTGTTTTTTTTATATTTCCTTTTTTTATTGTTTATTGTTATTATCTTGTTGTTTTCCAGTTTTACTTTCATATTTCTTTTTCAGAGACAAAAATACGAAGCAGTTCAAATGGTGGAGCACAATTTTCAGCTTCTGTGCACCTTTGGCTACAAGGGGAGTTTCCTTTACTCTTTCTTTTACATTGAAGTCAATGCAATTTTTAAGTTGGGGGTGGAGGAAACGCATCTCTTTGTTTCCATATTCTTTATTTCCATACATTTTTTTCTTTTTCCATTGAACTGCTTGGTGTCATTTTCCCTCTCTTTTTGTTTTAAGCATGCTTTGTGGTTGCCTTAGAGTTAATTCACATGTCAATGATATAAACTTAATTGAGATAGCAGATAGCATTTAGAAGGAGTTAAATCTTGCTTCGGTTTGAAATTAATTTAAGTATCAATCTTTATTTGGTTTGAGACTCTAGCTTGTGGTAAGATTGTATGATTAGTCTTAAACATTTA
Organism: Bretschneidera sinensis; assembly: GCA_023935145.1. Taxonomy (NCBI): domain Eukaryota; kingdom Viridiplantae; phylum Streptophyta; class Magnoliopsida; order Brassicales; family Akaniaceae; genus Bretschneidera; species Bretschneidera sinensis. Next base: position 111,844,940 of record CM043698.1, read on the forward strand.
GAAAAGTTTTATATGTGATTATTTTGTGAATACTTTTGCGATCTTGACAAGCTCTAGAAACTACTTGATAATTACTTGAGGCGAATTCCTAGAATGCACATTACTTAGGATATGATATAAGCCATTTTTGGACCGTTTGAGCCTTTCAAACCTACCATTGCTATATTTATCACTAGTCACCTATTTGAGCCTTTTTCTTGAAAAGAAAAATCGAGCTTTGTTTCTTTTGATAAACCATTTATTCACCTTTATGAGCCTAAAAATTTTTTATCCTTACCTTTCTTTTAAAAGAACTTAGTTATACACATGTTGTGAGAAGCACTTAAAAGGAGTAAGGGTGGAAATATGAAAAAAAATATATATATTACTACCATAACCCAAGTACATTAAAGAAGATAAGTTGGGGGTTGGGAAAAGATAAAAAAAATGATGAAAAATGAGGTGAATGGTCTTATGCCAAAATACAAAAGAAAAGAAAAAAAAAGAGAAGTGAATTATGGCAAAGAAAGAAGAAAAGAAAAGAAAAGTGGTGATTTACTGAGAGATATGCTCTTATAAAAAAATGTTGAAAGAGTTGGGTGTTGAAATAAGGTTATCCAGTGCTTAAAGAGTTGTGTTCAAAACTAAGAGATTAAGTTCTTCTACTTATTGAATCTTTCCGGTTCTTTCTTAACCTTTACCGTAGCCTAATGTTACAAGCTTATTAAAGACCTTTTGATCCAATGTAGTGTGATTTTTCTACAATAGTGGAGAGTGATTTGAAAATTGAGCCTATGGAGCTTGTTTTTGTGATTGATGTCACGCAATTTATTATGTTTTTAGAGGCCAAGACTTGTATTCATGAATCTTATGCATAAAATCATATGGGTGTTTGGATTAATGGTTTGTGGTAAGATGGATGTTAAGAGTCAATAATGATTTTAAGATTGATGTTTGGATTACTTTTGGACTTAGGTGAAATTTAATGATTATATGTGCCGTATGTTATGTGCAATTTTTGGGACAAAAAGTGAATTACTCTTGGTTCAACACTAGCATTGCTTTACTTTGTTTTTAACTCCTACCATAGAATTCATCTCTTATTTTCGCTTGAATTGCTAGGGACTAGCAATAAGCTAGTTGGGGGTTGTGATGAGAGTCATAAAATGCATCTTAACAGTACTTAATTGTTAGCATTTTAGGGTTGATCTAGGTTTTAATTGCACTTTTATACGTTAACAACTCTAAAGTATCATTCTTGGATCATTGATCTACTTCGGTGCATTTTCAGGTACTTTAAGCTCAAAAGAGGAGGAAAAGTTATCATTGCTTGAAGCATAAAGACTCGAGGCATACTGGAGTGAAGGAATACTTCCGGAAAGACAAGATGGAGGGCTTAAAAGAGAAACAACTGCTGCCCACATTGGAAAGGAGTTTCACTAAATTGAGAGAATTACCCGTACAGATCAATCATCTTTGAAAATTAAACTGTATTGATACAAGAAGAACTAGGAGATGAGCCATATATGCTTATAAATATCCGGAAGTCTATTTTCTAGAGAATTTTACGGTTCATCAAAAGGATTTTTCTAGAGAAAGTTATGGCAGTTTTAGTAGACAAAGGTCAGGCTGTGCGAGCTGTGCGGGATTTCAACGTGATTTTGGGCTTAAATTCCACATCCCACATCGGTTGGAAAATGCATTTCTATATCCCACATCCCACATCGGATGGGAGACACATTGCACTCTTGGTATTTGCCTATATAAGACCCACTCCACTTTAGCTTTGGGCATCAATTGGAGCTCATCTGAAATCAGCAGAGAGTGAATCCAGAGGGGCTTTAGGAGCAATCCAAAGGGCCTTTAGGACGAATTCGAAGTATAATTTTGGAGGGCAAGCTAAGGAATCGCCGAAGCTTTCGCTACCAAGGAGAAGATGATCGTTGAGAGGCCGGAGGCAACTTAAGGAAGCATGAGCTCCATGGCCGGCTAGTCTCCAAGCAAGGCGAAGGGATGAATCCCTAGGTGTAGTTGTTCTTATTTTCCTTTATTTGATTCAGTTGTAGTTTGGTATTATTTTCATTAAATATTGTTATGTTTTATTCTTTAATTTAATTAGTAGATTTTTATTAGTCCGGTGATTGCATGCTTCTTTTTCATATAAGTCTAGTCATGCTCTTCTTATGTGTATTTGTTTGGGTGTGATTGAGTTCGGTAGATCTCTTTTATAGATTTGTCCATTGCTGCGGTATTATCATTTAGATATATCATCATCTCTTGATAATTTATAAGTTACGTCATGTGTGCTTGAAAGTAAAGAATAATTCATATCAATTACATTAGGGTTTATACATGCGCTTTAATTGAATATTTGTCGATTGCTTGTTTGGGATGTGAAACTTGCAATTGAGATAAAAACAACTGAATCAAGTTAGGATTAGGGCAACGAACCTAGGGAATATTTTCGAAACCTTGTTGTTTCTTTATTATATCCATCAAATCTATTTATACAATTACAATTTTCTCACAATTCAGATTCTGGCATTTGATCTTTATCGTTTGTGTTGAGGTTCACATCTTCTCTTGTAGTTATCTTGTTTCCCTGTGGAATCGACACCCTAAAGCTGTACTACAATTACCGTGTTATGTTTTGGGCGTAATCACTCTGCTAAGTTGATTGAAGAAATAAACTGGTGACTGTGGTTTGCAGATGAATGGGAGAATTCTTTTTAAGAAAATCCTAAAATAAGGATACTATTGGATTACCATGGAAACCGAGTGTGTGGATTTTATGAGGAACTGCCAAAAAGTGTTAAATCCATGCAAATCTCAAGCATATGTTACTATCTCCTTTGTACAACATGACTACTCCTTCATTATTCTCAATAAAAGGAATTGATTTTATTGGGAAGATTACTTCTAAGCCTTCTGATGGACATGAATATATTCTAGTGGTAATTGATTATTTCACCAAATGAATTGAAGCAACTCTTATGCTACAATGGAAGCTAAGCATATTGTTAAATTCATTCGTACCAACATTATCTGTAGTTATGAAATTCCACATGAGATTATTTCTTACAATGGTTCACATTTTCAAGGTGATGTATTGGCTTTGCTATAAGAGTACATAACAAGTCATGTTCATATCTTCGTCAAAACAATGGTGTCGTTGAAGTTGGAAATAAGAACATCAAGATAATATTTGAAAAGATGATCAAGACTTATAGAGATTGGCATGAGAAGTTGTCTTATACTTTGTGGGGTTATCAAAAATCTTTTCGTACTTCTACAGGTGAAACACCTTATGGTTTGGTTTATGGTATGAAAGTTGTGATGCATGTTGAGATTGAAGTGTCATCATTGAGAATAGTTTTGGAAATCGAAGTATCCGAGGAAGATTGGTTGTGTGTGTGATATGAAGAATTAGTCTTAATGGATGATAAGAGGTTGAGCATCATACATCATGTGCAAGGTCACCAAAGGAGGATAGCAAGAGCATTGAAAAAGAAAGTTAGGCCAAGGGATTTTAACAAAGGAGATTTGGTTCTTAAAGAATTTTGTCTGCCTAATTTTGATCCAAAGGGAAAGTTCAAGCCAAAATGGATTGGTCCTTATATGGTTAAAAAGATTTTGAGTGGAAGCACTGTGAAAATCGTTAATGTTGATAGAAATGAATTTTTAGAACCCATTAATCTTGATAAATTGAAGAAATACCACATGTAATGCAAAATTTCCACAATAAAAAATGAATATAATTCTCGCTAGGTTAAAACCCCAAAGGGGCCTAAACTAAAGTTAGAGCTAAAGAAGAAAAATAATGAAAAATAAAATAGAATAAAGAAAAGACAAATGTGCTCTCTAGGCTAAAAACCCGCAAAGGTGAGTTAGGCAAAAGTTAGCAAAGGAAATAAAAAAAAATGAGAAATGGAGAAAATTATGCAAGTATGATCATTCTTGGATAATATTTAGGGTAAATCGTCCTCTTTCTTTTCCTACTTGCCTTCTTTACATTCTTATTTTTTATGCTTTGCTTCATTTTCTTATACTTGTGATCCCGTGTATCGATGTGTGTTATTTTTGCATTCTTCATAATCCAATAATAGTAATTGTCGCTTGGTTCAAATGCTTCTAATGGGTAAGTCATAAGCAATGAAGGAGGATTCGCCTAAGTTTCCTTAATCTTTGCAATTATTTTCTATGATATGAGAAGACATTTGTACTTGCAACCAGAGGGTGAAATATCTTGAGTAGCACCTGTTGTTATTCACCCCACTAAAAAAATGAATTGAATTATTAATTAATTTGGGTGCACTGATTGACATTTATCTTTTTATTTCTTTTTGTGATAATTGGGGCATGATCAACTCAAATAAAAATTGGAGTCCTCATCAATCATTTTATTCTGCTGGTTGAACACGTTCAAAACAAGGTGATTATCCAAATATTAATTCCTAACTCAATCGTATTCTAATCACCTAAGTTTATGTTAACTAGATTGGATTCTAAAAGTCGGTTAAGCTCGAGGAAGATAAACACTCTCGTAACCCTTGTCTAAAGACGATACCAAATTACCTATCCTATCTAACATTTACCTAAAAATCTATTATATGCTCCATTTCCTCCCTTTAATTAACTTGGGTTAACCAATGAGGAAGAAATTTATTTATTTTATTTGAGTTGATACCTCTCATGGGATGGTATCAATCCGCTTGTTTTTATTTTCTTTTTTTTCTCTTTTATAGTTTTACTACTTGTTCCCTATCTAACCTAAAACTAATGAACTTATGATCCATTTCATATCTACTAGAGGGCTTTATTCATTGGGCCAATGGGGCCTCAAGCCTTTAATTGTTATTGCGTTTACATCTAGTTACAGTGATCACCACGTATAAAATTTAATGTAATATAGTCATTTTAAGAGCAAATTAGATTATTTTTTAGTTCATATTGAAGATCTAGAGGTCTACTTTCTAAACTCTTTTGAATTACCCATAAATGTTATATAATGGGTGAGATAATGACATTTTAGTGGACTTTGTTCAAGCGTGGTATATTTATTTAGCTATTGATTTTACCGATGAATGTGCACGTGTATGTTCCAGTGAATGAAGAGTAGTTATCAGCACTAAATGAAGGATAATTGTTTAAGAGGTGTATTTTTGGACTAGTCCTAACAGGTTAGCCTCCCTATTGGGTGTGTGTTGTGCACAGTGTTACACTATTGATTGATAATGAATGAAAAACATTGCTTCGACGAGATACTTGAATCCATCATTACAGTGATTGATTGAATGCTATTGACGTGCTCACGAGGTTCCAACTAGATCAATTGAGATCTTTCTTTGATCGGTTTATGCCTTAACGTATGCCTTAACGAATTGGTCTGAACAAAAGTGGGGTAAAGGTTTGGATGGATGGGTTGATTGTTAGTGAACAATGGAGCATTGCTTGGAAGTGATACCTGAATTCATCTTTACAGTGACTGATTGAACGCTATTGACATGCTCACGAGGCCTTTACTAGATCAATTGAGATATTTGTTTGATCAGCTTAGACCTTGAAGGATCAATTTGGACCAAAGTGAGGTGGGATGAAATTTATTGGTATGGAGAGTATCTTTTCAGGACTAGTTAGTAATGAATTGCATATAATTGCTTAGAGTAGTTGGTTGTAATTAATAGTATAGGACAGTGGAATACACGCATCTACCTGACCTGCTAGTGTGCTATGTGTTCTTGATATGATACCACTACATTCATAGTTCATCCATACATGTATATATAATTGCACACTTCCACATATCCACTCTAAATCCCTACTGAGCCTAGTTGTTTAACTGACCCATTATTTGAATGACCTACTTTTTAGATCATAAAAAGAGTTAAGGAAGCTAGCATAGCAGTGTTAGTTGAGAAAATCTAGAGTTTGGTTTGTAAGAGAGTTGGGCACCATGTATATTTATAAATAGAGGGTGGGAGTGGTTTCTAAAGTTATGTGTCAGTGTAAGGTTTTGATGTGATGCTTATGTATATTGATGATTTCTAGTTCACTTTAATTATCCTTCAAGATACTTGTATTGATTAATCGATTGAAGGACAAAATGTCCCATCTAGAGATGTTTCGAGTGTTTATAGGTAATTGGGGCGTGATCAACTCAGTATGAAAATAAAGTCATCATCAATCATTTATTAGACTAACTGAACATTTTCAAAATAAGTTGATTATCCTATTATTAACCCCTAATTTAATACTATTCTAACCACTTAGGTCTAAGTTACCAAGTCAAATTTGAGGATGGGGAATGAATCTAAACACCCATGGATCCCTCGCCTTAAGACGATACCAAGTTGTTGTTCTAATCCTAATCCTTTTTTATTTATCATTTTCATTTTTCATTATATCTCTAATCTAAACAACACTAATACATCCTAAATCTATTGACATTATTTTTGGGGTAGATATCATTTATCAAGTGAAGATTATCACCCGAACGACACCTTAGATGTTTCCATTGTCCATTGACCGTTAGATTATAATCTTGATTTGTAAATAACATCCACCAATTTTGCTTTATTGCTTTTATAATTTGATCCTAAAAGATGCATCCCAAGCTAACGTTAATTTTAAATTAGCAAACAAAGACCTCATTTAACTTATCAACTTCATTTAGTTTGCTCATGATTCCAAACTAGTTTCCAACTCTTTACTTATCTAAATTTAAGATTGTAAACCGTAGGTGTATGGGAATAAACTCTACTAACAGTAGGCTTTACAAAAGGAGAACAATAATAAACAGTAAGCATTAAAATAATGGGTCAAGCCCAATACAAGTAAAATAGAAGGCCCCTTATTACCTGAAAATGGACTAGGCCCATTACATTACTCTCACTCTCAACCCAATACTAAATCCCAAAATTAGTCAAGCAAAGAGGCCTGCACACCAAATGGACCTTGAAGGCCTGCGAGCACATTAAGATAATAAAATGGGTCTGTAACCAAATGCCCAAAAGGCCTAAACAACCACTTGGGCTCTACTAGCTCAAATATCAAACAAAAATGGGTTTATAATTTAAATGAGCTATTGAAGCCCAAAACTCATTTGATTCAAAACACTTTTATTTTGAAAATGTGTTGGGCTTGGACCACGGCCCTTTTTTGGCAATTTTATTTTAGAAAACAATGAAAATATATTTTTTTTTCTTTTTGAAAACAGAAAAAATACTTCTTAAATTAACAAAACTGGTCATAAGCATTCTGTTAAATCGGGGTTAACATTAGTTGCCAGGAAATTCTTTCAACAAAATTTTTAAGTCACATGCACAGCCAATTCTTGAACTATCACAGCTATGCAAACAAAAATTCCCCAGATTTCAAAATCTTACCAATTACACTACTTTCCCCTTTGCACAAAGAATTAATGCAAGAGGAATCTCAGTCACCTAAGAAAACAACCTGGCAATGCAATTTCATGCTAAAATGCCCACCCTTCAAACTGAACACCATAACCGAGCAAACATAAAAACAAATTTTATTTGGTCAAAAAATCTACTTTCTGCAATCGATTACGCAAGAGTAAATGAAAAGAGGAACAAAAGACTCAAAAAGCCAACACAGAAAGGCCTGAAAATCCCACCAAGGAGCTAAGATTCACCACCTCCCCCAAAGGATGTTGTCAGCTTCTTTCAAGTCTTCCCCAATCAAGCTGAAATAAACAAAACACTCAATAAATCATACTCAAGCATAGAACAGGGTGTCAATATCCCATTTACTTGCCTTCCCTTTTACACATTTTAGGCAAACAGAGTATTAAGCTAAACAAGTAACTCTCTATTACATCAGTACTGAAATGTTCAAACGACAGTGCCTCCAGTTTTACAGGGACCACTCTTTCAAGTAACCAAACGTAAGATTGATGCACAGAAAATAAGCTTAGATATTATTATGTTCAAATCAATTGCACATAAGCTCAACATCTCAATCACCAATGATCATCGTTCTATATGGCATCATCAGAGCACAAAAGAAGGGGAAGAAACTTACTGTAACCGAGTGGCGATTAATTTTATATATATATATATATATATATATATATATGGAGTCTATATGTTTATTAATTATACTTGTGGTTTTTTTTGAGAAATTATTAATTCGATTTATATATTTAATATTTTTCAATAAATCTTAATTAAAAAAAACATAACCTGGAACTCACTATGATCCCAAAACAAAATAATAATCTGTAGGACACTTTTAACATCAATTGTTAAAAAAATGACTAAATTAAAACCAATCGAATCTTGAAAAGACAATTAAATTAATTGAAAATTTAATGCAAAAATTCACTATTAAGCTTCATTTTTCTCCCTAAAACCTGTTACCTAGTCCTTATCGATTTGGAATACATTCAGCGTATTTATCACTCTTATAGTTGTTGATGACTAGAATGACTCCTCTTTTATTTATTTTTTATAGAACTAGACTTACTCTGCTACAGTAATTCTAACAATTATATTTTATTGTTTTGCTTTGTCATGTTTGTCGTACATAAGACTTCCCCAATTTTTTTTAAACAAGTGGGTGCTTGTCTTTTGTGCAACGTCCACATGAGAATATATAAATCCCACGATCCTATGGGAAAATGGATTTGTTAAAAACCATGGGAAGCTACAGGTATCACTATCGTGCAAAATTCTAGTACTAAAATGTATCCCTGTAAAAGAACATAATGAAGGAGAAAAATGAGAAAAAAGGAAGAAGGAAAAGAAATCATTACATTTCTTTGAATTCGGTATAATATTTTGGCAGTTGCCATATCTTTTTCTTGGTTCATAAAGTCAATTCGCCATTTGTCCATTGATCTATAAGAGTTATTTTTTTTTTGTCTTTTTAGTTCGCTAGTCAACAAAATGATACAATAAAGATTTAAAATGAATTTAAAGGACAAAGAAGAAACCTTTGTTATCTGTCACTCGCAACTTTAATAAGCATGTCATTTTCCCTTGGTATCACAGGGAACAAATTATTCTAATTAATAATCATATGGGTTTCCTAATTTGCTTCTTTTTTTATTTTTTTTTTAAATTTTAGGAAGAAAAATAAAAATTGAAAATTGATTGCAACTAAATTTTACATCGCTACATTAATTGAAAGAACGATAGATGGAAGAAGATGATTCATATATTAATTTTAAAATTATTTAGAAATGTAATTAGTCGTAATTTCATACAATATGTTGATCGACGAAATACATCAGTTTCTTCTATCAAATATACTAGCCGGTAGACAAGTGGATGGGCCAATAAATGATGATCTTGTTCTAGTAGTGTTTGACTTTAGCCACATGAGCTCCACGAGTTCCATACTTTATTAAATTCCCAAGTTCTTTCCAGAGTTATATTTCTAACTAAAATAAAACATAACAACTTTCATAAGTCCAACAAATGGAATTACACAAATAACTTCATCCAGTTTTATACTTCCCTTTCTCTAACAAAAATTATACTTCCTCCCTTTCATATTACTATTCATGAACAACTTTAATTATTTTTTTTATATTTTTTCAATTTAAAATCATAAAAAATATTTTTTGAAAAGCTCTTAGACTTAAAATAATATTTCAAAAAAAATAAATATTTTATTGATTTTAAAAAAATTAATCATTTAATTTGATGAATAATATATTTCTATAAAATAAATGAAGTATAAAATTACGTGTTTCAAATCCATTCATGAAATCTAAAAAACTAAAAATTAAATAAATATGTTGATCGACGAAATATATCAGATTCTTCTATCAAATATACTAGCTCGTAGGTAGGTAAGTGGTGAGGCGAATATATGATGGCCATGTTCTAGTAGTGCTTGACTTTAGCCACTTGAACTCCACGATTTCCTTCCTTAAATTTCCAAGTTCTTTCCAGAGTTATATTTCTAACTAAAATAAAACGTAACAATAATTCTCAAAAGTCCAACAAATGGAATTACACAAATAACCTCATCCAGTTTCATACTTCTTCTTCTCTGAAAAATAATTATACTTCCTCCCTTTCATATTACTAGCCGTGATTTGACTTTTTAGAATAATTTTAATTAATTTATTTTCTGATATTTTATCAATTTAAAATTGTAAAAATATTTTTTAAAAGCTTCTGGATTTATAAAGTAATATTTAAAAAAATGCTCTAATAATTTAACATAAGCAAAAAAAATTAACAATTTAAATGAATGAATAGTATATTTGGACAAGCAATATAAAATAAATGGAATAAAAAATATGTGTCCAACACTTTTATTACAAAATAATAAAAAAATGATAATTCCACATATCTAATTCCTTTGTTATTATCATGGATTTAAAACATAGTACATCGTATAATACACACTATATTAAAAAAATAACTTAATAAAAAATAAATAACATTTAATACCAAAATTATTATTTAAATTTTTGTAATTGATGAATTTTTACGGTTCCTAGATAGTTATCAAGAAACCGATTTCATGGCTCATCACATGTATAGTCAAAGCAAAATGTTTATGTAATGGAATCAACAGCCAGTTGTTCTTGCATAGAAGACAATAGAATTAAACTGTTTATACAAAGTTGCGTAATTCTTTAAAATACAAACGGTAGATAATATTCATTATTGTTGAAGAAAGAGTGAAAGACGGACAGATATTGCAATAACAGCTAAAGGTGCTTTATTAGTTTAACATCGGCACCGCATGTACCAACTAGTGAGCAAGAGTTTGATTGGAACTTGGGAATTTCATATATATATATATATATATATATAAAAAAAATAGAAACTGTAAAATATTATTTAAAATTTACAAATTTATAGAAATAAAAATTATTAATCTTAATAAATGAATATTTTCTCAAATGATAACAAGAGAAAATGATGAATATTAATAATTAAGCTTGCACTCATGATTGTTTAGTTATCAAGTGAATTAAATGTTAAATCTTTTATATTTTTTTGATCCAATGGTTATAAACAACTTAAAAAAATTGTTATTCTATTTATATGCAAGAAATTGGGTACATAACTAGTTATTTGACTTTAATATTGCCACTACCTAATTCCAACCCCACCCTAAATTAAGTGTCCACCCAACATTAATAAAAAGAAAAAGGAAAAAGAAGAACAAAAACAAAATTGTGCCTATAAATAAAGCCCTCCATTACACCTCAAAACAACTCAACAAACATTGTTCCCTCAAAAACCTCAAACATAAACCACAACAATATATGGAGCATTTCTATCTCACCCTCCTCCTCCTCTTTGTCTCCTTCATAACTCTCTCCCTCTTCATAATCTTCTACAAGCACAGATCTCAGTACATCACCCCAAACCTCCCTCCAGGCAATATAGGCCTCCCTTATGTCGGCGAGAGCCTCGAGTTCCTGTCCACAGGATGGAAAGGTCAGCCTGAAAAGTTCATATTCGACCGAATCGCCAGGTACTCATCCGAGGTTTTCAAGACAAACCTTCTGGGTCAGCCTGCAGCCGTCTTTTGTGGCTCTGCAGGTAACAAATTCTTGTTTTCCAATGAAAACAAACTAGTAAACGCGTGGTGGCCTGACTCCGTTAACAAAGTCTTCCCATCATCTCTTCAGACTTCCTCCAAAGAGGAAGCGAAAAAGATGCGTAAACTTCTCCCTCAGTTCTTGAAACCGGAGGCCTTACAAAGATACATTGGTATCATGGATACCATTGCACAAAGGCACTTTGCTTCTGGTTGGGAAAACAAAGATGAAGTGATTGTTTTCCCTCTTGCCAAAAGATACACTTTCTGGATAGCTTGTCGATTGTTTTTAAGCATTGAAGATCCTGAACATGTTGCAAGATTTGCAGATCCTTTTCACCTTTTGGCTTCAGGGATTATTTCAATTCCAATTGACTTGCCTGGTACCCCTTTTAACAAAGCGATAAAAGCATCAAATTTCATAAGAAAAGAGCTTTTGGGTATTATAAAACAAAGAAAGATTGATCTTGCAGAGGGAAAGGCGTCGCCAACACAGGATATATTGTCTCACATGTTGTTGACTAGTGATCCTGAAAATGGAAAGTTTATGAATGAACTTGACATTGCTGATAAGATTCTTGGGTTGTTGATCGGTGGACATGATACAGCTAGTGCCGCTTGCACTTTTATAATCAAGTATCTTGCTGAGCTCCCTCATATTTACCAAGAAGTCTACAAAGGTAATTAATACTTTCTTTCAATTTTGTCTGTCATATTATTGATATGATATTGTTTTTATGTAATAGTAAAATTTTGTCTATTCAAAATAATTGAAGAGTTAAAATGAATTTAATAAATCTAAAGTTCTTTTTCAAAATTAAAAGAATTAAAATATATTTTTTAATGCGTTTTATTTTTTTAATGTGTTTTAATTCTTAATTATGTTCCATTGGTTTTTCATTTTGTCATTGACAAGCATAACAAAAAAATATATATAAAATAAAATTTATTTTCGTTGTACATAATTAATGAGATTTCAACATAAAGTGGTTGGTGCTAGAAAAAACAATCCTTTTATTAGGCCGAAGACAGGTGAGCTACGTATATATATACTATATTCTTAATTTAAATCTCAAGGCTCATCTACCATGAAGATTCGTGGCCATCAAAATGGCTTTGTGAGGACAAGATATCTACTATCATGTAATTTGCATTTGCATGGTCAAGTAATAATGATTTTTCCTTTTTTTTATTTTGAATTTCATCAATCTATATATACGAAAATTAAGGTCGATCATGCCTCTTCATATTTTATTTGTAGAAATAATAAAATAATTTATCATTTGTAAATAAATTAAGCCGGCTCACTGATTCAACTAGTCATATATATTATTATATAATTAAATCGACTCATTTGATTAATTATTTTTCTTTGAGTAGAACAAATGGAAATTGTTAAATCAAAAGCGCCGGGTGAATTGTTGAACTGGGATGACATCCAGAAGATGAAATATTCATGGAACGTGGCATGTGAAGTGATGAGACTTGCACCTCCGCTCCAAGGAGCTTTTAGGGAAGCCATCAATGACTTCATTTTTAATGGTTTCTCCATTCCCAAGGGATGGAAGGTAAGTCACGACTTTGACTACTACATTAATTTATTAATTTGATCCATATTCTAAGAGTGGCCAATTTTCAACATAACCACAATTTCTTTCAGAATGTTAATTTAAGTAAATACTCAGTCTAATTGTCTAACTTTTTTACTCGTTTGGTCTAACAACATAAATTGTTTATAATTTGTAAAATAGTTTTTGAAATGGTTGAATTATAAACTATTTGATATTTAATAAAATAACAATGAAAATAATCTATTTTTTTTATATAATTCAATTTTTAAAAAAATAATTTTTTTTTCATAAACCTTTTTAAAGGATGTTCTAAATAACTCTTGTTTTTTATGAAATAGGTCTTTAATTACGGTGGAACTTGTTCCACGGTGCATTTGGTTAGGTCCATGGATTAAGGAGATTAAAAGATAATTTCACCTATAATCAATATTTAGTATGAAGGTTTAGCAATTAAAAATAAGGATAATAGTGTATTTTCTATTTCTTATGCCGTGGATAAAGCAAAAGTCACTCTTAATTTATCAACTTAAATTAGTTAATATCTTTTTTTTTTCTTAATTAATTTGTGTAGTTATATTGGAGTGCAAACTCAACACATAGAGACCCAAAATGCTTCCGTGAACCAGAAAAATTCGATCCAACAAGATTTGAAGGAAACGGTCCTGCACCATACACATTTGTTCCATTCGGTGGAGGTCCAAGGATGTGCCCAGGAAAAGAATATGCTCGACTCGAAATACTTGTTTTCATGTACAATGTTGTCAAGAGGTTCAAATGGGAGAAAGTGCTTCCGGATGAGAAAATTATTGTTGATCCAATGCCTATGCCTGCAAAGGGACTTCCTGTTAGCCTTTATCCTCATAAAGCTTAATGTTGGGTCAACTCTTTTTATTATGTTTCTTTTGTTTGTCAATCATGCGTGTTACCCTGTACTCTTTTCTTTTTCTGCAAGGCAGTTCCAAATTAATGAAGAATCAATAAATTTTGTTATTATTTATATATATATATATATATATATTTTTTATATATAGTTAACTATCATGTATGACATCCAAGATATTTAAATTGACTTTAACATCTATATACCTGTTAATATAAATATTTAAGAAGATTTTTTAAGAGGTTTATTATCCTGTCATCTGTCCTCCCTTTTTATTTGGAGGAGACTTATTATTCTACTATGTGTCGTTTCTTTTTATTTTATCCACCAAAATTGTGTAGCTTTAGTTCTATAATTAGGGCTATAAATCCCAGTCCATAAATTCTATAAAAAATAATATAAAAAATCTAATCAACTTAATAATTAAATAGTAAACAAACTTAAAATTAATATTTAATAATAATTTATAAGATTATATTTAAAGAAGAAAAAAATATCAAAAAAATTGAATGTAAAACAATATTTCACCAAAGATGGTTTCACCAGGGACCGTAAACAAACTTTGTATTTATATATCATTTGAGTGGAACTCAATATGATATACCATATAATCATAAAATACTGTTATTTGTTGTTTTTTCATGGGGATTTGAGTATCCGTGTCATTTTTCTTACAATAGTTTATACTTTACTCTTTTTTTTCCACTTATTTGATTAAAAAAACCTTAAATGCAATTGTTTGCTAAGAAACAATCTTTGGCAGAATATTTGTTCGAGGCATGCCAGAACCTTTCTAAGGTTCAAAGAGTCTTGCAATGCTTGAAATAATTCTCAATAACTATAAAATAAAATTAGACGATTGTAGTAATTAAGTCACTTCTACACAATTACAAAATACGAAGCAGTGTAATTCTTCACGTAGAAGGTCGAAATGGTGACAGAAGAATGATAAAAACATCTTTATTGATGGCATTCCGAAATATTCAAATACAATTGAAAATAATTGAACAACTTGCTAGAATATCAATGATTTAACCAATGTTACCTTTAAAGACTTAATTAACACTACTGAATTGCACCTTTGTTGAGAAATAAAGTACTTGTTGACTGCTAGAATATCTTATTCACTAAGAGTTTTGTTTTGACGACTAATTGCTCCTTGAGCTACCGATTGTTTCAATAGGATCACTTGAGAAATCTTCTATCGCTACTTGATTGCTCCTTGAGAACTCTACTTCTAGCTCTAGCATGACCACATATCATCCTCAGACTCTGCATTTAAAATATAATTTATTTAGATCTTCCAATTTTTAAGTTCTGATGCAGTCTACAAAATCTTAAAACCTTATGCTCTGATACCAAAATTGTAACAACTCATCTCGGGTTGGCCACCCCCGAGACGGTATCATCACATTTTGAGAATCCTAGCATGACACATATATGCAACAATAAAAATAATTCTAACAGAAATTTCTTTTTTTATCATTATGATATTAATTTAAACATAATATACAACGCAAAATGCATGAATATTTACAAATAAAATTTTTATTTCATTTTCTCATTTTTCTGAGGATATTGACACATATATGGCTTACAGAAAAATGATTTCCTTTGACTATCAACCCACCAGACTACTTGTCCTGTCTGCTACCTAAAATCATTGTACAATGAGGGATGAGCTTCACAAGCTCAGTGAATTAAATTTACTAAACGTATTCAAATTTACATAAATAGCCCTTAATATTTGATCATTTATCTCTCGTATTACTGAATAATAACATATAGTCAAACATTTAAATAATTCTTATCACATCATACTTCAATATTTTTTTCTCGCTGTAACTGTCTCACTGTGAGACTCATTTATCTACAGATAAAATAAATTTATAATATCCACAACATTTCAGAAATAAAATATCAACATGTAAAACAGATGCAATGCATGAATTATTATTACAGGAACGTCTTCCCACATGTCGACATGTTTTTATTATCTTAGACCAGCTGTCTTCCCGGTTATTTTCTTTATAGCTTATCCCGATTGTCATAGTATTTATTTCCAGCATATACCAGTTGTCCAGTGTCTTTTTTATTTTCAGCATATACCGGCTGTCACGGTTTTTCAATTAGACCGGCCCCTTCTCGGTTCTGTCGGTTCTTTTATTTAATTCGTATGCATATGAACAATGATATGAAATATACATATGAATACTAATATAAAAACAACAGGAACTCAAAATATTTAAATTTAGCTATTTTGTCTTTCCTTAAATTATTACAAAAAAATTTCACTAAATTCCTCTCATTATAAATCACATCAAATCATCCATCTTAGCTTGTCAAGATCCACTAAATTTCATCTCTTCATAATTCGTATCTACCACCAAAGTATAAGCTAATAATTTATTTAATATTATCATTAGATAATTTTATTTTTTATTTAGATTACTTATAGTAAATCTAACTTACCATATAGCACTTAAAGCTACCCGTGGATCACCTCCTTGCCTTTCCCGTTCTTCTCCGAAATTTCCCTCAGTTGCTGACCACCAACACCTGACATAATATTTGTATTAAATTTCTAATTATTTCTTCAATTCTTCATAAACCACACCTTTCGAAAATTCTCACTTTGAATTCCGGGAAATTTCATGAATGCTAAAAAATTCAAAAATAAACATTACATTATTACCTTCTATTTTTCTGATAGCTTCTCGTGACTCTCTATAAAATTCCTCCGTAAACCCTTTTAAATTTTTTTTTCTTTCAACCTTTCTTTTGGTCCCCAAATGTTTAAAGAAAATGAGTGATTTGAAGGAAACTAAATGAAATTCAGCAAGTATATCTTATGTTTACGTATTATATATATATAGACACACACACACACACACAAAATCTTATTGAAAAATGGCAGCCCCGCTTTTGGTACCATCATCACCTAAGCTTCCAAATGACTCCAAGTTTTGAAATGTGCAAGCCATGCAAATTTTTGAAACTGCCACACTTTCCTGTATTTTTTTGTGGAAAACTTTTTTTTCTTCTAGGACATCTCTGGACGTCCATGAAATTTTATTTTATTTTATTTTTTACAATTTAACTTTTCTATTTTAAATAATACATAACTCTATGTCATTTTTATTAAAGTACTTCTATACTCTTACTTTACAAATACGAGTATTACAATATGCTATTCACTGGGCCAATCACATCATGTGCCCTTCATTGGGCCACATCACTCATAAAATGAAATGCAATGCATGATCATGTCTTAGTTCATTTCATCTCAACATTTCATTACCCCTCACTGGGCTAACCACATCACATTGCACATCATTGGGCTAATCATATCACAACGGGGACGTCTCCCTATGTACTGGTACGTTTCTCAGCACATACAACTCGGATCCTCCCTACCCTTTCCCCGGGTGGGGTCTTATCCTCACTTTTCATAACTCAGATCCCCACCCTACCCCTTCCCAGACAGGATCCTATCTTCACTTTTATCTTCACTCATTCCACACAATCATTACATGAACCAAACTTATGCCGATGCATTCACATCATAGCAAATTCTCAAGCATAACAAATCACACAGAAGGCATTCATTTCCATTCCACAACCAATTCAATGTTTTACATATAAACCACAATACACACTTCATATTTACAACAATTCGCCATAATCCAATCACAATCTATTCAAATGATCATATCACGTCTTATATATATATTCAACTCATTTTTGCATACATACTACATCCAAGCACATAATCATTTATCGTATCGAGGCTGTATTATCAACTTTATATATATATATAAAGTGAACTTAAGATATATATATATATATATATATATATATATATATATATATATATATATCTTAAGTTCACATTCATCAATTATTAAGCCCTTCTCGCTTACTAGGAGTAAGGTGTACTCACCTCGCTACGCTCTCCACAACTAGTCCCAAACTACTTCCTTTATCCTTCAATGATATTCACCACTTGCACCCAAAAGTAATTAACACTTAGTCTCATTACTTTAAATCATTTAAATTAATACCAAACAATCCCAAAGTGTTTTGTATACTTTAAATATCATGTGTGCATTTCGAGCGCAACAATAATCAAAGGAACAAGTGTTATGCTCTCTTTCATTCCTTTTTCAAATAATTTACTTTGGGTTTCAAAAAATTTTTAATCTCATGAATACTAGGCATTGCAAAGATGTTTGAATCATATTTCCAATATATATATATATATTAAAATCATTTTGAAAAAGTTTCACATTCAAAAACTGAAGGAAAAAGTCAAATTTTCGAAAATCAGCATGATACAGTCAATTGAGTATCCGATCTAGCCAACTGGAAAAGGTCCAAAAGCTTTTGCCACTTATTTAGTCGATTGGAAATCTGACACAGTTGACTGGATCCTTCAAAAACAGCTCAAAATTCGCCCAGAAGCTTCACCTAGTCGACTGGACACCTAATCCAGTCAACTGGGTCCTTTGTTTTCAGCAAAACTTCTTCTTGAAAACTCATATTTTTCTCCAAAACTCTTCTTGACTCATATAGATCTTTCAAAATCTTCAAATACACAAGTTTCTAATAGTTTTATTAACAAAAACCAACATTACCCATACCAAAAATTGAACCCCAAACTTTAAAATCACAACTTTGGTTCAAAAACCTATTTTCTTCAAAACAACACAAACCCTTTCCTAAAATCTTTCAAACAAACCTCAAATCCACAAACCCAAACTAAAATATTATGTTTATGAACAAGCTTGAAGATTAAGACTAGAGAAAATTAGATTTTACCTTGGTCTTAAGCATTTTACCCTTCTTTTTCCTTCCCCTTTCTATTCTTCTTCTTATTCTTTTTCTCTTCTTCTCTCTTTTTTTCTCTCTCTCGGTCTCTCTAGATTTTTCCACATAAAATCTGATCTCTCTCCCTCTTTTATACTCTATATTTTTCATTATTACACAATTATCCTTCCCTTTCTCATTTTTCCTACATTTCACCACACCATTCTTTATAATTTCAGTTTTTACTTAGTTTTTCTTACCAGCCTTCAGAAATTTTGTAGCTTTCTTTTGACATGTATTATTATTATTATTTGATTATCAGTTTATTTGTTTATTTCTAAGTCTCACTAATCCCAATATGAATTTATTTTGATTTATTTTTTGAATAGACACGCCAAATCATGAAAAAAATCACTCTCCCATGATTTAAAATAAGTTAATTAAAATACTAGAATCCAAAAGTTTTATCCATTTGGACGTAATTTTATATTTCTCAAACCATTTAATCTTGAATGCAACCAACCTATATTAATTTCTAACTTCCTGATTGATTTAACAACCCATGATTTAATTTGACTTGAATTAAACTCATGTGCAAATCAACCTATATTTTAACACAATGGGCTTAATAACATCTAATGGTCCATGAATTTATTTAATTTTGACTCCAACTCATGATCCATTAATTAAATAATTAAATGGTCCAAGAGCCTATTTAATTATTTTATCGTTTTGACCTATCTTGAGATGGCCTAAATTGGATTTAATTTGGGTCAAATTCATTTAGTCTAAATTGGGTGTAAACACCAATATAATAGGTGTTAAGTAGAATACTGTACATTTAAATCATATAATTTTTTCTTGAAAAATACAAACTAACTTTCATAAGAAAAAATTTAAAAATAATAAATATTTAATTGCAACAATCATTGATATCTAATTAACTACACAAGATTGTAGATCTACATATATTCTTTGAAATCAATTAATATTGGGACTATAAAAATATAACTATACTAAAACTAAAATATCTTAAAAGCAAAAGAGGTGATTAATTATATTATAAGATAAGTCAATGAAAAAAATATGAATTACAAACACATATGTAGTTAACTAACATAAATTATATATTAAAATTTTGAATTTATCAAATAACCTTTCATTGTTGATCGTATTTTTTTCATTATATATTTGTGGATAAAATACATGCATAACCCTCTGGTTTGATTCATTTTCATAGCAAACTCTGAGCTTTTTCCATATATTACAAATCTTGTCGTTTTAATTATTTGCAATATATGTAACTGTAATACTCATATTCTTAAAGAAAGGGTAATGAAGTAATTCGATAGATATGACATAGAATTAAAATAAAATATATAAAAGATTTATTATTGAATAATATAATTCTTTTGAAAAAAGGACACCTAGATGAAACATCCAGGTGAGTTGAAAAAAAAATGTGTGGCGCATATACCTGAAGTGCAGGTGTAAACTACCAACATGCAAAGGATTGCATGTTGGGCAACAATGCTATAAACAACGGTGGGGTGGTTTGTGTATGTGTGTGTATATATATATATATATATATATATATATATATATATATATATATATATATATATATATATATAGTTTTTGTTTTATTTTATTTAATTCTTACCAGATCCTGTTTAGTCTCCTTCCTTCTTCAATTCAAATTACTCTCTTTCTTTAAACACTTGGGGACTCAAAGAAAGGCTGAAAGATTGAAATTTTGAAGAGGTTTACGGGAGAAATTTTAAGAGATTCGAGAAAAGCTTTAAGAAAAACAAAAGGTAATAATGTGAATTTGATTTTTGAAATTATATATACACGAAATTACTCGGAATTTGATGTGAAAATTTAAAGGGTAGGAATTCTGGAAGAATTGAAGAACAAATTATAAATTTTAATATAAATATTATGTCAAGTATTGACGATAAGCAATTGGGTGAAATTACTAAAATGAGCAGAAAATGCAAGGAGGTGATCCACATGTAGCTTTAAGTGTTACGTGGTGAGTTAGATTTACTTTTAGTAATCGAGATAAATATGAAATATAAAGTGATGATATTTGAATTAATTATTGAACTATAATGATTGGATGATAAATGAAAGTTGATTGTTTGATATTATATGAATAATTGATATGTTCAAAATTTATTATATGAGAAGTAATATTAATGAAATAATGAGTTGATGAAATATATGAAGAAAGGATAAATGAAATTTTCGACAAGTTATGATTGATAATTTGATATGATATATGAGGAGATAATTTAATGAATATTATAAAAATAATAATTTTGAGAAAGAGCTAGATAGCTAAATTGAATGCTTGAATGTTTGCTTGTTTTCTTTATTGCTTATATGCATATTTCATATTATTGTTCATATGCATGAAAATAAAAGAACTCTGACAACCGGTATATGCTGAAAATAAAGGAACCGGGAAGTCAGCCGATTTAAATGAAAATAAAAGAACCGTGACAGCCAATATATGCTGAAAATAAAAGAACCAGGAAGGTAGCAAATCTAAATGAAATGAAATGAGCCGTGGCAGCCGATATATGCTGAAAATAAAAGAACCGGGAAGGCAGTCGGTCTAAATGAAACTAAAAGAACCGTGGCAGCCGGTATATTCTGAAAATAAAAGAACGGGAAGGCAATCGATCTAAATGAAAATAAAAGAATCGAGAAGGCAGTTAATCTAAACGAAAATAAAAGAACCGGGAAGACAACCCATCTAAGCTAAAACATGTCGACATGTGGGAAGACGTTCCCAAATGATAATATGAAATGATATGATAATTTAAATTCATGCACTACATTTGTTTTAAATGTTGATTATTATTGCTTAAGATGCTAAAGTATCTTTCTTGATTGCAAATTTATTGATAGATAAATGAGTCTCGTAGAGAAACAGATATGATGAGAAAAAAATATGAAAGTATGATATGATAAGAATTATCTGAGTGATTGATTATATGTTGTGAACCTCATAATGAGGTAAAAAAAGATGTTGAATTGATAGTCTCAAGATGATTAAATATATGAGAAGAAAGATTGATATATTTGATGATTAACTTAAGAAGAGATTGATAAATGATGAGGATTATGATATGAGTAGTGATAATAGAACACTATTATCGAATTATATGAGATATAGATGAATAAATATTGGAAGACTATTTGAACAATTGAATTATAAGATGTGACTGGAAGTATACAAATTGAATACTTCTAGTAAATTTAATTCACTAAGCTTGTGAGGCTCACTCTTCATTGTTAAATAATTTTAAGAAGCGAGCAAAAAAGATAGATTGGTAAGCTGAGATTCAGACTGAGTCATTACCTGTAAGCCACGTGGTCCACATCCTCAGATTAATGGAAAGAAAAAAAAATTTGTAAATATTCATGCATCATATGTTGTATATATTATTTTAGTTGCAATTGTAATAATGTAACTCCCCCGTTGATGGTTAAGGATTGATGTATAGATATATATACATTTAGTTGATGTACGTTTCTATATTGTTGCATATAAGTGCCGTGCTGGGATTTCAAATTATAATGACACCATATTGGGGGTCGCCAACCTCGGATGGGTTGTTACAATTTTGGTATTAGAGCATTGGGTTTTATGATTCTTTAGACTACATAAAAAGAAAGAAAGTGGATGATTAAAATAAATTATATTTTAATGAATATTCTTAGGATAACACATGGACGTGCTAGAGCTAGAGTTAGAGTTGTTGACTTGAGAGGGCGTGGAAGGCCCCCAATATTTAGACAAGTCAAGGTTGAGATGGAGGTTGGGTTTGAGTCTGTGGTTCTTAGAAGGGAACGTGTTGACAGTATAATTGATACTCGTAGGGGTGTGAGAGAATCTAGAGTTGAAAGAGATGAGCTAAAAAAAGCTCTTGCTCATGCTCTTGAGAAAATGAATGTAATAGATGATAGAGTTGATAGTCTATAGCATAGACTAGATGAACATGCTAGAGTAGTGCCTGAGGTTGTTGTAAATCTAGTAATGGTAAACGTTCAGAAGGAGAAAGGTGAGTTTATGCCCGAGATGTAGGGAGATTGTTTTGTTAGATATATTAAGTTGAATGCTTTGTTTTTTAAAGGATCTGTGAATCTTTTTAAGCCTGAAATATAGGTAAAACATGTAGAGAGATTATTTGGTATTTTACCAGTGACTGACAGGCAGAGGGTCGCCATTGTTTCGTTTAAGTTAGAAGGAGAAGCTTTAGAATGGTGGGAGGATACTCTTCCCAGGATAAGTGCATATATTGATAGACCTTTAACTTAGAATAGGTTTGGGGAGGCTTGTTCTTTTATAAATGTTGGTCCAAAATATACTATGGCAATACCTAAGAGGAGGGGGGGTGAATTGGGTATTAAAAAATTAAATACTTTTGCAATCTCAAATATCAAAATATATGCAGAATTAAATCAAATTAATCTTTCTAAATTACTAGCACAAAGATGAGAGAGTTTTTTTGCTTAATATAGAAATGATAATTGAATTATAAAAACAACTTACGGGTGTTGCTCAAACCGAACACAAGCAACTTATAAGTGTTGCTCAAACCATAACACAAGCAACTTACGGGTGTTGCTCAAACCATACAATCCCCTTCCTCTCAAAAGTAATCCCCTTCCTCTCGGAAGTAATCCCTTTACAATAAATGCTGTAAAGTAAATGGTAGAGAGATAACAATGGAAGCTTATACAATTGAATAATATCTCTCTTTCAAAGTAAAGCTTGAAGAATGGCTCAACATGAATATTTCAAAGCTTTTTGAGTTTCAAGGAGTAAAAGACTTGATTGAATGTGTTCTCCTCTTTTTGAATGTGTTCTTCAGTTTTTGAATGTCTTCTCATGTCTCTTGAATGCTTAATAGAGTGGGTTTATATAGCCATGTATTAATACGGCCGTTGGACTTTAATTTGAAATGCTTGTTACTTTAAAAGTTCAGATTTTGAGTCCCAACGGTCATATTTTTGAACTACCAGTCGACTGGGTCTTGATACTAGTCGACTGGGTCCACTTTAAAAATAACATTTTTAAGGCTATAGTGGTACCAGTCGACTGGGTTGATCTTACTAGTCGACTGGGGACTGTCTGTCCATTTTGCCAGTCGACTGGTATGATTCACCCAGTCAACTGGTATGATTCACCCAGTCGACTGTCCTTTATAACTAATGTGAAAACTGACTTTTAGAGCACCCAGTCGATTGGTACTATTCACCTAGTCGACTGGGTCAGTATTTGTGCGCTGCTACAATGTTTTCAAGATGAACAGTGTTTTCAGCATCAATTTTCTTCATATCTCTTTATTCTTTTTGGATTTTTGAGTTCCAAAAAATCTCCTAATTGAATCAAACTTTTTTGCACATTAAACACACGATTTAAACACTTCAAAAGTGTTTTGTTATCATCAAAATTAATCTAATCAATTTCTTGATTAAGACATTTTTTATGATGACAAAACATATTACAAATTTAAGTATAATGTGTGTGCAAGATATATGAAGAATGATATATTACAAATGCTTAAGTAATTTTCTATGTCAACATAAATTCTTCTTAAGTTCAATTAGAGAATGTTAAGTATTGAGCCCAAAGAATTTATTTATATTTAATAAAATCACGTGGAGATTTTATATCTTTAATTAATTAAGACTATATAATAAAATGCAATGCAAATATAATTAGCTCCTAAAAATTGAAATGCTTACAAAGAGTATCTTAGGATTGAAACCTATAATTTATCCCTATTGTCTTTGAAGTTGCATTTAAATTATTCTCCTTGAATTTGATCTTTTGGAGAGTTTATTGACTTTTGAGATCATCAACTTTGATTCACCAATTTCTACAATCTTGATCTCCTTTAATGTATAAGCACTATTAACAATCTGTATTACTTAAGTAATATTCATTCGTGCTTAATTAAGATTTTTGTCACTATCAAAATCATTCAGGGTCAACAATCTCCCCATTTTTTATGGTGACAAAAATCTTAAGAATAAGGTCTAACAAGATCTCTAATACTCATATTTTTCTCCCCCTTTTTGTCATCATAAAAAAGGGTGGATTTCAAAGAAGAGCTCCCCCTCAAAATACATTATTGAAAATATTTTGATGAAACATATTGAGAAAATAATCATTTTACAAGATATCAAGAAATATAAAGCTTTTGAAAGAGTTAGGCTCAAAGAGACTTAAGTGCTAAATTTTATATAAAATAGGACAAAGTTTCCTTTATTTTTCCAATATTTCCTTTAGCACATAGAGATAAAATAATTGAATTTCAAAAAATGGCTCCAAACAAGGTCTTGGATTACTAGTCGACTGGTATTGACTTACTAGTCAACTGGAAAATTAGGTAGAGACTTACTAGTCGACTGGGATAGACTTACCAGTCGACTGGAATATTGGGCAAAGACTTACCAATCAACTGGAATATACTTACCAATCGACTGGACCCTTAAGAAAATTTTCAGTCTTGAGTCTTAGCATGAAATTTGTTTATGATGACATCTTTGAGTGAGGGAGATATTAAACAAGAATTAATACTCTTTCACTAGATGTCAAGTATGCAAATGATGAATGATGAAACAATCAGACATTCGGTTTATCATAATCCAGTAATCCCATTAGCAGTTTAATTTTGCAAAAGCTGGCTTCATTTAGAGGTTTTGTAAGAATGTCAGCTATTTGATCTTCTGAAGGTATGAATTCTAGTCTTATATAACCTTTTTGAGCATGGTCTCTTAAGAAATGATGTCCAATTTCTATGTGTTTAGTTCTAGAGTGTTGAATAGGGTTCTTAGTTAGGTTGATAGCACTAGTATTATCACAAAATATCGGGATGCCTTTGAGGTTCATGCAATAGTCTTCTAGTTGTTGTTTTATCCAGAACACTTGGGCACAACAACTTCCAGCTGCTATGTATTCCGCCTCGGCGGTTGATAGTGCAACAAAAATTTGTTTCTTGGAAAACCAAGAGGTTAACATTGAACCTAAGAATTGGTATGTTCCACTTATGCTTTTTCTATCTAACCTACATCCAGCAAAATCAGCATCTGAATATCCTACAAGCTCAAAAGATGAAACTCTAGAGTACCATAATCTTATGGTTTGGGTTCCTTGTAGATGTCTAAGGATTCTTTTTACTTCAACTACATGTGATTCCTTAGGATTAGACTGAAATCTAGCACACATGCACACACTGAACATAATATCAGGTCTACTTGCAGCTAAATAAAGTAAAACACCTATCATACTTCTATAATATTTAGTATCTACACATTTACCTCCTTCATCAAGATCAAGTTTTGTAGAAGTGCTCATAGGTGTTCCAAGTGGCTTTGAGCTTTCCATCCCGAACCTCTTTAATAGGTCCTTAGTGTACTTTGATTGATTGATGAAGATGCCTCCTTTTAGTGGTCTTATTTGAAGTCCAAGGAAGTAGGTAAGCTCTCCCATCATGCTCATTTCAAATTCACCTTGCATGCACTTTGCAAACTCTTGACACATAGATTCATTAGTAGCACCAAATATAATATCATCAACATATATTTAGACTATCAAAGTGTCATTTTTGTGAGTTTTTGTGAAGAGAGTTGTGTTTATTCTACCTCTTACAAAGTCATTGTTAATTAAAAACTTGCTTAGTCTTTCATACCATGCTCTTAGAGCTTACTTCAACCCATATAGAGCCTTAGAAAGCTTGTAGACATGATTTGGAAGACTAGAATTTTCAAATCCAAAAGGTTGCTCAACATAAACCTCTTCTTCTATAAAGCCATTTAAAAATGCACTTTTTACATCTATTTGAAATAACTTGAACTTATTAAAGCATGCAAAGGCTAATAACATTCGAATAGCTTCTAATCTAGCTACGGGAGCATAGGTCTCATCAAAGTCTATTCCTTCTTCTTGATTATATCACTTAGCAACTAGTCTAGCCTTGTTTCCAGTTACTATTCCATTTTCATCCATCTTATTTCTATATACCCATTTAGTGCCAATTATTGAATGATTCTTAGGTCTTGGAACTAGATTCCAAACATTGTTTCTCCCAAATTAATTTATTTCTTCTTGCATTGCAATTATCCATTCATTATCCTTTTCAGCTTCTATAAATGTCTTAGGTTCTATTTAAGACAAATAAGTTACATAATTGCACATATTTCTAATAGAGGAACGAGTTCTTACCCCTTGTGAAGGATCACCAATCACTTGATCAATCGGGTGATAATTTACATACTTTCAATCTTTGGGAAGACTATCCTCTTGTTGGCTTGTAGATGGTTTATCCAAATTGTGAGTTTCCATGTCTTCATTTGCTTGAGGTGGACTCTCCTTTGGGTCAACAATGGGAGTAGGAGTTTCTGTTCTTGGAATAAAATCTACATCATCATTAAAGGAAACTTCTTTACTGCTAATTGGGTTAGACTCATCAAGACTTACATGTACGGATTCTTCTACCACTAGAGTTCTCTTATTGAAAACTTTAGAAGCCTTACTAGATGTTGAATATCCTAAAAATATCCCTTCATCGGTCTTAGAGTCAAATTTACCCAAGTTAGTTTTATTGTTATTTAGGATGAAGTATTTGCAACCAAATGTTCGAAAATAGGAGATATTAGGCTTTCTATCTTTCCATAGTTCATATGGGGTTTTATCAAGCATAGGGCTAATTAAAATTCTATTCAAGATATAGCAAGAAGTGTTTACTGCTTCAGCCCAAAAGTATTTTGGTAAACTATTTTCACAAAAGCATCGTTCTCGAAAATTCTGCTAGAACTCTATTTTTCCTCTCAACAACTCCATTTTGTTGAGGAGTTCTAGGAGCTAAAAAGTTGTGATCAATTCCATTTTCATCACAAAATTTTGAAAAACTTTAGTTTTCAAATTCCTTTCCATAATCACTTCTAATGCTTGAAATACAAATTCCTTTTTCATTTTGAACCTTTTTGCAAAAGTTTTCAGATTCTTTGAAAGATTCATCCTTGTAAGCAATTAAAAATAACAAAGGTATATCTTGAATAGTCATCAACAATAACAAGAGCATAATGATGGCCACCCAAACTAATGGTACTAATTGGACTAAATAAGTCCATATGCAAAAGTTCTAATGGTCTAGTAGTTGAAACTACATTTTTTGATTTAAAAGAAATCCTAGTTTGTTTTCCCATTTGACAAGTATCACATACTTTATCTTTTTCAAAACTGATTTTGGGAAGTCCAATGATTAAATCTTTTCTTGAAATGATTTTCAGCAAGTTCATGTTCACATGACCAAGCCTTCTATGCCATAGCCATAGATTTTCACTACTGGCAGGAAAACATTTTTCATTTTCAGAATGCAAGGATTTTAAATCAACTATATAGACATTTTCATGTCTATGGCCAAAAAATTTGATCTTGTTACTCTTGATGTCTATAACTAGACAATGAGAGGTCTCAAATGTGACTTTATTGCCTTTGTCACAAAGTTGACTAATACTCAGTAAATTTGGCTTAAGCCCTTATACTAGCAATACATTATCTATAGTTGAGAAGTCATTACCAACTTTTCCATACCTGATGATCTTTATTTTTGTGTTGTCTCCACAAGTCCACCATCTCTTAGAGTTAGCTCCTTGAATACACTTTTATCACCGGTTATGTGTTTTGAGCATCCACTATCAAGGTACCAACAGTTACCTTTCTCCTTGGTGAGGAGACATATCTACATCACACAAGGATATACGATTGCACTTTTAGGTACCCAAAATTTCTTGGGTCCTTTGGGGTTAGTCCTTGAAAATACAGTTCCTTTTGGGACCCATACGTTCTTAACAACATATGTAGTTTTATAGACATGATGATGCACAATCCTAGGATAATAGTTATTGAAATTTCTAGGATTTCTTAGTTGTGTATGTCTATAATTCTTAGGATAGGAGTTCCTAGGATACATATTTCTATTGTGAGGAATATGAATATGCATGCCATTTCTAGAAAATGTATGATGATGATTTCTAGGATACATGTTGCATTATTATGAATATGCATATTATTTCTAGGATAACCATGATGGTAATTCCTAGGATGTGCATGTGCAGTGTGCAAGTTTTGATTATACATATTATTCTTAGAATGCACATAAATATTTCTTGAATGAGCATACATATAAGCATGAGTATTTCTAGGATGCTTCATTATAGTATATACATTAGAATTAGTATTTCTAGACCTACTAGCATTCATTGAGGGAATGCTTTTGACCTTGCTAGTGGTCTTTGAAGTGGAGGCTTCATTCACACATGATACTTTTATGAATAAGCTCTCTTTTGATTTTTGCTTGCCTAATGGAGAATAACATAACCCAGATTTTCCTCCATTTAATCTTTGGCAAGATAGCACTTCATCTAGTTTTTCGTTTCCAAGCATAAGTCTAGATATTGTGCCATTTAATTCTATTATCTTTTTCTTTAAGTTTTCATTTTCATCTTTAAGAAGATCTTGAGAAGAATCATAAAGTAATGAAGATAATTTATCTTTTTCTTCTCTTAGACCTATCATCTCTTTAGAAAGAGATAACACCTCTTTTTTGAGAATGGTGTTTCTAGAATCGAATTTTTTCAATTCTTCATACATTTTATTTATGACTTTTATCAATTCTTCACTACTACTAACAACGTTATTTTTTGAAGAGGAAGAAGTCGATACCTCATTTTCGTCGTCGATTGCCATAAGATATAGGTTGGCAATTTCCTCGTATATGATCTCTTTATTCGAGGAGTCTTCTTCTTCTTCATCACCATCATGATTAACATCTTCAATTTCCATAAGAGGTAAGGATGTGGTGGAACCATCAATTTTGTAATCCAAGTAGCTTTCATGCTTCTTGAGGGATTCCACAAGCTCTTCTAAACTTTCACTTGTAGAATGCTTTGTCAAAATAATTTTCTATTGATTTGACAAAGACCTAAGAAATATTCTTACAAGTTCAAGGTTAGAATAAATTTTATCTATGAAAGATAAAGTTTTAACAAGTATGGTAAACGAGTTTGCGAATCAAAGATTGATTCATTTTCATTCATTTTAAAATGCTCTAACTCATGAACAAAGTTTTTCAATTTGAAATTCTTTTCTTGCTCATTTCCTCCATGTATGACCTCCAATAAATCCCAAATTTTTTTTGCAGTCTTACATGAGGAAATTTGATCAACTTCATTTTGATCAAGAGAACTATAAAACATGTTCATAACTTTAGCATTTAGTTGAATGAATTTACAATCGTTTACATCAAAATCATTTTCATTTTCAAGAATGAAATACCAAGCATAATAATCATGAGCTTGAATAAAAATCTTCATTTGAGCTTTCCAGTGGGTGAAATTTGTTCCATGGAGAAGAGGAGGACTAGAAGGATCTCTTCCTTCTAAAAATATAGTTGCCATAGGATCAACTCTAGAATGTTAAGCCTAAAATTGCTCTGATACCAATTGTTGGTCCAAAATATACTGTGGCAATACCTTAGAGGGGGTGAATTGGGTATTAAAAATTTAAATACTTTTTGCAATCTCAAATATCAAAATATATGCAAAATTAAATCAAATTAATCTTTCTAAATTACTAGCACAAAGATGAGAGAGTTTATTGCTTAATATAGAAATGATAATTGAATTATAAAATAATTAAGCAATCAATCTCATTTACTTGAATAATAAATAATTATAAGCAAGTAATTAAGGAGATAGAGTTAGAGAGATGCAAACTCGATTTATAGTGGTTCGGCAATATTTGAATCCTTCCGACCCTACATCCACTCTCTTCAAGGATCCTCCTTGAAGTCTTTCACTAAAATAAGAAACTTCACGGGTGTTGCTCAAACCGAACACAAGCAACTTACGAGTGTTGCTCAAACCGAACACAAGCAACTTACGAGTGTTGCTCAAACCGTAACACAAGCAACTTACGGGTGTTGCTCAAACCATACAATCCTCTTCCTCTCGGAAGTAATCCCTTTACAATAAGTGCTATAAAGTAAATGGTAGAGAGATAACAATGGAAGCTTATACAACTGAATAATATCTCTATTTCAAAGTAAAGCTTGAAGAATGGCTCAACATGAATATTTCAAAGATTTTTGAGTTTCAAGGAGTAAAAGACTTGATTGAATGTGTTCTCCTCTTTTTGAATGTGTTCTTCACTTTTTGAATGTCTTCTCCTGTCTCTTGAATGCTCAATAGAGTAGGTTTATATATCCATGTATTAATATGACCGTTGGACTTTAATTTGAAATGTTTGTTGCTTTAAAAGCTCAGATTTCGAGTCCCAACGGTCATATTTTTGAACTACCAGTCGACTGGGTCTTGATATTAGTCGACTGGGTCCATTTTAAAAATCACATTTTTAAGGCTATAGTGGTACCAGTTGACTGGGTTGATCTTACCAGTTGACTGGGGACTGTCTGTCCATTTTACCAGTCGATTGGTATGATTCACCCAGTCGACTATCCTTTATAACTGATGTGAAAACTGACTTTTCGAGCACCTAGTCGATTGGTACTATTCACCCAGTCGACTGGGTTAGTATTTGTGCGCTACTACAGCGTTTTCAGGATGAACAGCGTTTTCAGGATGAACAGCGTTTTCAGGATGAACAGTGTTTTCAGCATCAATTTTCTTCAAATCTCTTTATTCTTTTTGGATTTTTTAGTTCAAAAAAATCTCCTAATTGAATCAAACTTTTTTGCACATTAAACACACGATTTAAACACTTCAAAAGTGTTTTGTTATCATCAAAATTAATCTAATCAATTTCTTGATGAAGGCATTGTTGACGATGACAAAACATATTACAAATTTAAGTATAATGTGTGTTCAAGATATATGAAGAATGATATATTACAAATGCTTAAGTAATTTTCTATGTTAACATAAATTCTTCTTAAGTTCAATTAGAGAATGTTAAGTATTGAGCCCAAAGAATTTATTTCTATTTAATAAAATCATGTGGAAATTTTATATCTTCAATTAATTAAGACTTTATAATAAAATTCAATGCAAATATAATTAGCTCCAAAAAATTGTAATGCTTACAAAGAGTATCTTAGGATTGAAACCTATAATTTATCCCTATTGTCTTTGAATTTGCATTTAAATTATTCTTCTTGAATTTGATCTTTTGGAGAGCTTATTGACTTTTGAGATCATCAACTTTGATTCACCAATTTCTACAATCTTGATCTCCTTTGATGTATAAGCACTATTAACAATCTGTATTACTTAAGTAATATTCATTAGTGCTTAATTAAGATTTTTGTCACTATCAAAATCATTCAGGGTCAACAACAAATATTTTTCATATACTTACAGAGCCCTATAGAAGAGAGATTTCATTTATTTGAGGTAAAATATGTTGACTGTGCCTTAGTATGATAGCAGATTTGTAGCCTTGTCAAGGTTTGTATCAAAAAGGGTAGATATAAAGGAGAAGAAGTGTAAGAGGTTCATAGATGGACTATGTTTTGAGATTAAATTGAAACTATCTTATATGAGGCATATGAATTATGCTAGGTTGGTGGATATAGCACTACAGATTAAGAAGGGTGTGATGGAGTTTAGAGGTAGGAGGGATTGGCTGAAGAGGTCTAGATTTGAGGGACCCAGAGGTGGTAGTAGTATAAGTGTGCATGGTGGGAGACCACCCCAGAGAGGGCGTTCCTTGTCATAAGGAATTGTAGTACAGAGCCAGAGGCAAGCATTATCTATTGCTTCTGTAGCTCAGAGTAATATTAGTGGGACCCCTAGATTTAGGAGACAGGCTATGAGAATTGGGAGTTATGGTAGAGGAGTAAGTATGCCACCAAAGGGAAGTGGTAATCTGATGTATGATCAAAAGCCAAGGGTTTGCTTTAAATGTAATTGATAGGGCATCTGTCTCGAAATTACCCTAATCAGATATGCTTTGTATGTGGCAAGGGAGGACATGTTAGTGTAGATTGTCCAGTAGGGAAATTTGTTGACATAGGTGCTGAAGATTTTGGGAGAAGAGAGGTGGAGAGAGGTGGTGGATTAGGGAGTATGCGGGGCAGGGGTAGAGGATTAGTAGTTGACAGAGGATATAGTGGTAAGTTATAGCCTAGAGACAGCAGAGTCTATGCGTTGACCCAGCAGGATGCACAAGCCACTCTTGATGTTGTTATGGATATGGTATCTATTCTTGATAGACCTGCTAGAATATTGATTGATCCTGATGCAACCCATTCTTTTGCATCCAGTGCTTATATGAAATATATTGATGCTAGTGTTAGTCCTTTGATGCATGTTGTTATTGTTGAGGTTCCTACTGGAGATAGGGTTATTATCAAGATAATTTATCGGGGTTATGTGATTAGTATGGCTGATAGAGAATTTGAAGTTGATTTGTTGCCTTTAGATATGATAGATTTTGATTTAATTCTGGGAATGAATTGGTTATCTACATATCATGCTTAGGTAGATTGTTTTAGGAAGAATGTGGTGTTCAATATACCAGGACAAGAGGAGTTTAATTTTCAGGAAGAACGTAAGATACTTGCCAACTGTCTTATTTCTGCCCTAACTGCTAGTAAAAGGTTGAAAAAGGGTTGTGAGGGGTATTTGGCATATGTAGTGGATTCTAGAAAGGAGATTAGGAAGTTAGAATAAATCTTGGTAGTAAAAGATTTTTCTGATGTATTCCCTGAGGAGTTGTCTGGTTTGCCTCCCAACAGGGAGATTGAGTTTTCTATTGACATGATTCTGGAATTAACACCCATATCTATAGCACCTTATAGAATGGCACCAACTGAGTTGAGAGAGTTGAAAGTTTAGCTTTAAAAGTTGCTAGATAAATAGTTTATTCGACCTAGTATGTCGCCTTGGGAGCCCCTGTATTGTTTGTGAAATAGAAAAATGGAATGATGAGGTTGTGTATTGATTATAGACAGTTGAATAAGATCACCATCAAGAATAAATATACTATGCCCAAGAAAGATGATTTATTCGAGCACTTACAGGGGGCTAGGGTGTTTTCTAAGATAGACCTAAGATCTGGTTATCATTAGTTAAGGATAAAGGAGGGGGACGCGCCTAAGACTGCTTTTAGGACACGTTATGGCCATCACGAGTTCTTTGTGATGCTATTTAGGTTAATTAATGCTCCTCCAACATTTATGTATCTAATGAATCGGGTGTTTAAACTATTATTGAATATATTTGTGATTGTATTTATTGATGATATTTTGGTATATTCCAAGAATGAAGAGGAGTATATGAAACATTTAGAGAGAGTACAGAAAGTAGAGGCAGTGTTGAATTGCGAAAGACCCACTAATGTAACTGAAATTAGAAGTTTTTTGGGGTTGGCTGGTTATTATAGAAGGTTTATCCAGAATTTTTCTATGATTGTTGGACCATTGACTAGATTGAGCAGGAAGGAAGTGAAGTTTATGTGGTAAGAAGAATGTGAGAGGAGTTTCCAGCTTTCGAAAGAAAAATTGACTACTGCTTCAATATTAGTACTTCCTTATGGTGATAAAGGATTTGTGGTATATAGTGATGCGTCACATCGAGGGTTGGGATATGTGTTGATGCAACATGGGAGAGTTATAGCTTATGCTTCTAGGCAATTGAAGAACCATGAGAGGAATTACCTGATCCATGATTTAGAATTGGCTACTATAGTTTATGCTTTGAAGATTTGGAGACATCATGTATATGGAGCCACTTGTGAAATTTTTACTGATCATAAAAGTTTGACGCATTTACCTACCCATAAAGAGTTGAATTTGAGACAGAGAAGGTGGATGGAGTTGATACCTTATATATATATATATATATATATATATATAAAAGGTTGATCCCGTTTGGTCTCCTTCTTTCTTTAATTCAAATTACTCTCTTTCTTTAAACATACAGGGACTCAAAGAAAGGTTGAAAAATTGAAATTTTGAAGAGGATTACGGGAGAAGTTTTTTGAAATTACGTATACCTGAACTAACCCGGAATTTGATGTGGAAATTTAAAGGGTAAGAATTCTGGAAGAATTTAAGAACAAATTAGAAATTTTAATATAAATATTATGTCAGGTGTTGACAATCAGCAATCGGATGAAATTGCTGAAAAGAGTAGAAAATATATGGAGGTGATCCACGGGTTGCTTTAAGTGCTACGTGGTGAGCTAGATTTACTTTTAGTAATCGAGATAAATATGAAATATAAAGTGATGATATTTGAATTAATTATTGAACTACAATGATTGGATGATATATGAAAGTTAATTGATTGATATTATATGAATAACTGATTTGTTCAAAATTTATTATATGAGAAGTAATATTAATGAAATAATGAGTTGATGAAATATATAAGGAAAGGATAAATGAAATTCTTGACAAGCTATGATTGATAATTTGATATGATATATGAGGAGATAATTTATTGAATATGATAACAATAATAATTTTGAGAAAGAGCTGGATAGCTAAATTGAATACTTGAATGTATGCTTGTTTTATTTAGTGCTCATATTCATATTTCATATTATTGTTCATATGCATGAAAATAAAAAAACCAGAAAGGCAGCTGGTCTAAGCTAAAACATGTAGACATGTGGGAAGACGTTCCCAAATGATAATATTAAATGATATGATAATTTAAATTCATTCATTGCATATGTTTTAAATGTTGATTATTATTACTTGATATGCTAAAGTGTCATTCTTGATTGTGAATTTATTAATAGATAAATGAGTCTCACAGAGAGACAAATATGATGAAAAAGAAATATGAAAGTATGATATGATAATAATTTTCTGAGTGAATGATTATATGTTGTGAACCTCATAACGAGGTAAATAATGATGTTGAATTGATAGTCTCAAGATGATTAAATATATGAGAAGAAAGATTGATATATTTGATGATTAACTTAAGAAGAGATTGATAAATGATGAGGATTATGATATGAGCAGTGACAATAGAATGCTATTATCGAATTATATGAGATATAGATGAATGAATATTGGAAGACCATTTGAACAATTAAATTATAAGATGTGATTGGAAGTATACAAATTGAATACTTCTAGTAAATTTAATTCACTGAGCTTGTGAAGCTCACTCCTCATTGTTAAATTATTTCAGGAAGCGAACAGGACAGATAGATTGGTGAGCTGAGATTCAGACTGAGTCATTATCTGTAAGCTACGTGGTCCACATCCTTAGACTAATGGAAAGAAAAAAATATATATTTGTAAATATTCATGCATCATATGTTGTATATATTATTTCAGTTGTAATTTTAATAATGTAACTCCCTTGTTGAGGGTTGGGGATTAATGTGTGTGTATATATATATATATTCAGTTGATGTACTTTCTTATATTATTGCATATATGTGTCGTGTTGGTATTTCGAAACGTGATGACATCGTCTCGGGGGTGGCCAACCCGGGATGAGTAGTTACAGTAACCCTTTTAAAGATTATTCATAAATGAAATTGTCTTAAAAACTTAACAACACACGAAATTTGATCATGATTTTTTGTACACAGGCAAATATAAATTTGATCTACCATGATAAAGTATATAGAAATTTTTTAACTACTGAAAATATTTTTTCTTCTTTTTTACTATTAAATATTAAAAATCACAAAAAATGGCACGAGAGTGAAAATGTCTTAAAAAAATTATTGGATCATCTCTAAATGGTTTATAGGATTTATTCAGTGTCAAAATAGGTCAATCTCATGTCCAAATGGGTGTTGATAAATGGTTGAGATAACAAAAGCCCACCATATGCTAATAGTGCAAACCATATTGTTTGTTATTTACTAGAAAAAAGCTCAAGGTTTGTTATGGAAATGAGCTAAACCAAAAGGTTATGCATGTATTTTAGCTTATATTTTCTATTGAAACTCGATTGTATGTATATCAAGTAATCATAACATATTATTATTTTATATTTTTTTGTATGAGGGTAAAAGTATCTATATCATTTTTTACAAGAAAATATTCTATACTCGTATCCTTTTTTCACTTATTTGATAAAAAATTATCAAGTAAAATATTATAGGCATTTATTAGAATAAATTAAATTTAAATAATATTATTTTAAATGATATAATATTGATTAATAAAGATAAATCAAATTTTATGATAAATAAAACTTATAAAAAATATATTCAATTGCAACAATTCTTAATATCTATAGACACTTCATTTTGTACCCATTTTATTGATAAGTGTCCTTCCTCTTGGATCTCTTTGAAAATAACTAAGATATAGGTGATCAAGACTTTGAAAGTGATTTCCAACAATTATGGTTACAAGCATGCACTAAAATTGATAAAAATGAAATATGGAAAAAGGGTAGAAAGATTAGTAGGCTTTAAATAAATAGGAAGAACAAAGAACACGAGTAAGGAAATTTGGGCATCTGTACGACTCTAGATTTGTACATAAGACACTTGCACTACTCTAGATATATGTAGATTAGTATAGTCCTCAAATAAATTTTTTGGGTTGATAGATAGTTTGCACACCACCTCAATAAGTCTCAGTTAAAACGGTTTTGGAATTGGAGCAGGAATGAAGCTTAAAAATATCTAGAATTGTGCAAGCTACCCTTGGCATATCTAGGAAAGTGATTCTACACCAATGTGTAACTGCTTGGATCTAGTAGGGCTCTCTAAAGGTAGGTATGGATGATAGTTATTAAAAAAAAAATTCATTCTTTGTATGATCATTTTCCTTGAAAATAGCATGAATATGTTTGTTTGAGTGATTCACTTGAAATTTTGTATGATGAATGGTGCTAAAATGATTGAGATGTTATTTTAGGCAATAATCCATGTGATAATCTATAGTAAATTAATTATATGCTATAGATTTGTATTCTATTTGATTTCGCTATAGGTTTGAGTTAGGATTTCAAAATGGTACAAGAAAAACTCGTTATTTTCTTGTCAAATTTATACAGTAGCTTAGAATTTTGGTGTGCATGTGAATTATGAACTTGTGGTACTATTTTGGTGTTGCATGAAGGTTATTTAACTCTAGATATTTGTAGGCTATGTTTAAAGCCAAATTGTGTTAATTTTCTTTTTTTGTAACTTCTTGCTATTGTATGAACCCTATCTGTCATGTTAGAACTGTATGATAACCAGCTTAAGTATGATGAGCATTAGAAAGCATGTTTAAGGCTGAGATTGAGTGAAATATGATTTGATTTTCTTGCTGCCATGTTTTATGAGAATCTGATAATTGATTTGATATAATATGCTCTTTGGATTGTTCATTGAGTAAACATGTTTATATGTTTAGACTGGCGTGATATGTTTTAGTTTATTTAGCTTTAAATTCTTTACAACTTTTCTTTTCTTTGCTTTGATAATTGATTCATTCATCAAGATATTGTGTGCTCCATACTGCTGCATGTGGGATTGATTATGGAACTAAAACTTGGAGAATATGAGTGTTCTTAATTAAGTTATCCTTTAATGAGAAAAAGTAGAGGCTAGGTCCCTTTGTGGCCTAGAAATATGTGGGGTTCTCTTTCTTTCGACATTCCCATAGTGTATCCTAAGTCTTGAATTCAATCTCACTTTGACCAGTAGCTAAAGGTTCTTGGTTCCTTGAATTAATCATATGGCGACTACAATCAAGTTTCCCTACATTTGACTTTATGTCTTTGGTTCGTTACTTTTTTATTGGGTTGACCATTTGGATTAGCTCTTGTTCAATGATATACGATTCACGAGGCATTGCTGCATTGATGAAAAGTTTAAAGGGAAAATACCTCATAAACACTTTGACACTTAAAAACGTGCCTTTTATGAGGAGTCCTTTACTATTAATAAAGGGTTATAAGAGATTAGTAGAACTCCCATTTTCTATTAAAATGAACTACTTTGATATGCACCCTCACTCATTCATCTTTCTTTAAAAAGAATAACCTTGGGTATTAAGTTGGAGTTACGGAAGAGGTGAAACTTCGATAGGGTACCCTAATGTTGGCAACTCCATTAGGGACTTAAGACTCGAAAAGTTTTCTCTTAAGGAAATACTTAAATAAGAACCTTTTACTTTATTTTCTTGTGATGATCTAAATTAAAACCTTAGGAAGCCACCGAGGTTAGGGACTTGGTGCACATGTATTACTTATATAGAGTTGTAATTGAGTACCCTCCTCATTCTATGATGGTGCATTTTGATGCATAAGGAACTATCTAGTTTCACTCGATCATGACAAAGCAGTGCGCCTCCATGGGAGGTATATATGATGTCCTTTACGATAATAGCAACTAAACTCACCATACCTTTCACTAGATAAACTAAAACCTAATCAAAATGAAACAAGGACCTTGTGTGCTATGCTTGAGCATTACATTCAAACACCCATCATGATCTTCCTTACGATTGATTTACATGAGTGTCTTACTTTGTAAGAATGATTTTCTCTTATATAAACATCTTTTTGTTTTTCTTGCATCGTTATGCATTTACCTACATAATTCACACACTCACTTTATAGGTGCAAGTGCCCAATTTTCTTGACATATATAAATTTTTGCTTTCATATGAACCCATTGTTTGTTTGATCTAGACACGTGTGATAGATGAGACTATTCTTGATTGCATGAAATGGACCAAATGACTTGATTCATCTTGAATTAGGACTAGGACTCCTTGTCACAAAAACTTGATCCTCTTCTATTGTTATTTGTCTAAGGTTCAAACATATCCAAACATGGTCTAAGTTTGGTTAAACTCTAAACTAAATGTGGAGTTTCAAAGTTCAGCAAGTCTAATGGCTGCGCACATGTGTGTGCATCAATTTGGAGCAAGGGAAGACCATGCGCACTAGTATACGCACTTCTGCATAGCAGTAGAAGCATGTGCACACAACATCAAAAGGTAGCAGCATCAGGTCAGGGCGCAGCGCGTACGCCCAGCGCCTCGCCTCACAGCATGCACGCCCTCAAGAACAGCCCCAGCACTGCACCACCGATGCCCAGCGCCGCACAACCCAGGCACACTGCTGCACACTTGGGCAGCAGGATTTAAGGCTCTCCAAAAGTATGTGCGCAAGTCCAAAACGCACAGCACCACTTGGAGAACGATAAAAGGCCATGATTAAGTGAGGATCATGATCAAAGGGTGGAGATTAATTCACAAGAATGTCCAAGAAGTGAAAGGCTATAAAAGGGGTTCTCAAGCCTTATTTTCACAACACTACAACAAGATATACAACACATATACATGAGAGATTTGTGACATTGTGAGATCATTGTAAACACTCAGAGAGAATTATGTAGAGTGACAAACACAATAGAGACTCTTTGTTAGGCTGGTTGTAAAGAAGAGAGGATAGTATAGAATTGATAGAAAACTTTGTAATAGGACTATCACTTTCTAGTTCTCTTCTTGTTTCTTCAAGAACTTGGATTCTTGAAGAGGATTGCTGTAACTTTGTAAGAACCATTGAGATAGTGCAGAGAGTTCGGAGGAACTCACGGGGACATAGGCACATTGCCGAACCTCAATAACAATTGCTTGTCTTCTTTCATTTCTTTGATTTTCTGTTCTTGTGTTCGATTGTTGTTTTTCTTTCTACAAGTCATTCAAGACTTGGGTGTTTGGAAGATCACCACCTGGGCATCTTGTCAAGGTGATTTCCAACAGTGGTATCAGAGCTAAGCCGCTGGTTATCGGAGCAAGAAGTAGAAGGTACGGAGCCAAGACTCTAAGAATCAAAGATCAAACTTCTTGGGTGATTCAAGAACGGTGTAAAGATCAAGATCCGGTCGTGTTCTTGAAGGTTGATTCAAGAACGGTGTTAAAGATCCATCTTCGATCGGTGTTCTTGAAGTTGAAGAAAGCAGTTGTGGTTAGTGCACAAATCTAGGATCTTGTCCGCAAAAGATGGCTTCAAATTTCTGTGTGGAGAAGTTTGATGGAAAGGGGGACTTTGCCCTATGGAAGCGGAAGATCAAGGCGGTTCTAATGCAGCAGAAAGTGGACTTGGCTATTGGAGAAGATGATGCTTTTTCAGCAAGTGTCATGGAGGACCAGCGGACTGAGATGAAGAAGATGGCTTACAGCACCATTTTCTTGCACATGTCGGATAGTGTCACAAGGGAGTACGGAGACTCGGAGGATTCGGCTATCATATGGAAGAAACTAGATGAGTTGTTTCTTACCAAAACTCTCCCTAACAAAATTTATCTTCTTAAAAGAATCTTTGCTTTTAAAATGGACCCTCGTAAGGAGTTGCAAGATAATCTTGATGTCTTCAACAAGCTAGTTCAAGATTTGAATAGCTGTAGCATTACTTTTCTGGATGAACAATTGGCTGTCATTTAATTAAATTCACTTCCAGATTGCTTTGATAATTTGATTAATGCAATTGAGTATGGAAGGGATTCTTTGAAAAAGGAGATTATGATCAATTCCATAAGGGCACATGATTTCATAGCCAAGATGAAGGAGACATCAAGTGGTGAAGGGCTGTTCGTAAGAGAAAGGCTAGTAGCTTGGAATGGCAGCAGCAACCATGGCAGCTATCGGGAGAAATCAAGAGGTAGAGGGCAGAGCCATGGGAGATCCCACTCCAAGACAAGATATGGAGGAGGAAAGAGATGCTTCTACTGCAACAAGGAGGGCCATTTCAAGAAAGACTGCAAGAAGAGGTTATGGGATGAGAGGAGAAGCCATACCAACAATGGAGAGGCTTCGGTTGCCAAGGGAGAACAGCAAGATGAGGTTCTTGTTGTGTGCTCAATTGTGAGCAGAAGGCAAGGCAGCGAAAAATGGATTCTTGATTCCGGGTGCACCTACCATATGTGCCCTCATAAAGAATGGTTCAAGAATTTCAAGGAGATCAATGAAGGAATGGTCTTCTTGGGGAATGAAAATTCTTGCCAAGTAAGAGGGATTGGAGATATCCAATTGAGGATGTTTGATGGAGTTATAAGGCTGCTACGAAATGTAAGATATCTTCCAGATTTGAAGAGGAACTTGATCTCATTGGGGCAACTGGATTCCATGGGGTACACATGCAAATTAGAGGGAGGAAAGATCAAGGTGGCCAAGGGATCTTTGGTAGTGATCAAGGCAGTAAGAAACGATGGACTCTATGAGATGATCAGAGAAATAGAAACCAATGATCAAGTAGCAAGCTTGATGGCTGAGCTGGACAAAGCAGCCTTTGGCACACTCGCTTAGGACACATGAGCGAAAAGGGCCTGCAAGTGCTTAGCAAGGAAGGTCTACTTGGTGGTGACAAAGTAGAAAAATTGGATTTCTGTGAGAGCTGTGTTCTTGGGAAGCAACACCGGGTCAGCTTCAACACCGGAGTGCACAAGTCTAAGGGGATCCTTGATTACATTCATTCAGACCTTTGGGGACCAGCAAGAACACCAACACAGGGAGGTAACTTTTACTTTCTATCTTTAATTGATGATTATTCAAGATGAGTATGGGTTTATTTGCATAGGAATAAATCTGATACCTTAAATAAATTTGTTGTGTGGAAGAAATTGTTGGAAACCCAAACTGGTAAGGTAGTTAAAGCTTTACGAACCGATAATGGCTTAGAATTTTGTAACAAGGATTTTGATAAATTCTGTGAATTAAATGGCATTCTAAGACATAGGACGGTTGTAAAAACACCACAGCAAAACGGAGTTGCTGAAAGAATGAATCGAACCCTTATGGAAAAAGTCAGGTGCATGCTAATAGGATCCGGGTTACCAAAATATTTTTGGGGAGAAGCTGTAGCAACAGCTGCATACTTGGTGAATAGATCACCCTCTAGAGAAATAGTACTCAAGACTCCCATGGAGATGTGGAGTGAAAAACCCCCTGAATTAAACAACCTTAAGACTTTTGGGTGTGTAGCATATGCACATCAAAAGGAGGATAAACTTGGCCCTAGGTCTAGAAAATGTGTATTTCTAGGATATGGTGATGGAGTTAAGGGATATTGGTTGTGGTCCTTAGAAAAGAAGGGCATGAAATTAATTGTAAGTAGGGATGTTGTCTTTAATGAATTATTATTTTCCTACTTGGAGAAAACTAACCCTGTAGGGGCTAGTGAGCAAACCAGTCCAGAAATTGTTGAGCATTGCATCAAGGAGCACTCAGTTTAGGTAGAGCAGAGGAGGCAAGAGGGTTCGGACCAGGTAGAGCCCTTGGATGAAGGCCAAGAAGCTCAAGAAACTCAAGAAGAGGCTGAACAAGAAGTGGTTGATGCAGTAAATAACTACTCGCTCATAAGAGACCGGGAAAGAAGAGTGGTTATA
Organism: Bretschneidera sinensis; assembly: GCA_023935145.1. NCBI lineage: Eukaryota > Viridiplantae > Streptophyta > Magnoliopsida > Brassicales > Akaniaceae > Bretschneidera > Bretschneidera sinensis. The sequence continues at coordinate 111,888,075 of CM043698.1, forward strand.
CCACCCTTGAGATATGGTTTTGCAAATGCTGCAGATGCAGCAGCTCCTTGGATACAAGGAGGGATGGCAGAACCAAAAACTTACACAGATGCCATGGAGTGTAAGGATTCATCAAAGTGGCAGCTGGCTATGGAGGAAGAAATGGACTCTTTGATGAAGAACAACTCTTGGGAGTTGGTGCCTAAACCAGAAAAACAGAGAGTGGTGGATTGTAGATGGCTCTACAAGATCAAAGAAGGAAATACTCCAGGGGATGAAGTCCGATATAAAGCTAGGCTGGTGGCAAAGGGGTTCACACAAAAAGAAGGCATAGACTTCACCGAAATCTTCCCACCGGTTGTGAAGTACAAGACAATACGGATAGTGTTAGCATTAGTGGTCCAATTTGATTAGGAAATCAAGCAAATGGATGTGAAGACTGCATTCTTGCATGGAGAGCTCGATGAGACCATTTTCATGAGGCAACCCGAAGGCTATGAAGAAGGAAGGCAGGGAGAGCTAGTGTGCAAATTGAAGAAGTCTCTCTATGGCCTAAAGCAATCACCTCGGCAATGGAACAGGAGGTTTGATTCCTTTGTAATCAGCTTGGGTTTCATGAGGAGCTACTATGATTCTTGCTTGTACTATAAGGGGCAGAAGATTGAGGAGATGGTGATCATCCTCATCTATGTTGATGACATGTTGCTGGTTGGGAGCAGCATGAAGAGGATAAATAAATTGAAGGCTCAACTTAGTGAGGAGTTTGAGATGAAGGATCTTGGCCATGCACTAAAGATCCTTGGGATATGTATCATCCGGGAAAGGGAGAGAAACAGATTGAAGATCTCTCAAACTTCCTACATAGAGAATATGATATCTAAATTCTATATGGAAGATAGCAAACCAGTGAAGGTTCCACTTGCTGGTCATTTCAAATTCTTCAGCGATCAATGTCTAAGATCGGAGGCGGAGAAGAAGGAAATAGAGAAAGTCCCTTACTCTAGTGCTGTTGGTTCTGTTATGTACTGGTTCTGCGGAGTCTTCTTATTCAAATTTGTTAAATCACAAGAAAAAACTTGGGCGTGAGTTGAGTCATTCATTTAGGATTCTTTTTTTATAAAGTTTTGGAAAAAAGAAAAAGGAACAAAGCGTGAAAGAGATGTCATTTCACTTTAAAATTTTGGTGAAGAGATCACGCTATAGTTTAAGGCTTTTGCTATTTTCAAAAAATTTTAAAGGGAAACTTTTATAGAGCCCTATAAAGTAACCATTGATTTGTATAGTCTAGCCTATTTGAATTTTAGTGGCCTATTCTTTGACTAATTAATTTTATTTGACTCAAAACATGCATTTAAACCTAATCTTTCCTCTAACTTGGTACACATCCTCTAGTAGTTCTAAGAACGAAGCTTCACAACTTGTCCATAATCTTTCTTCCCTACTTCTTCAAAAGAAATGGCTATTGAAGTTATCTCAGCTCAGTTGATACACTAGATCGACAATATGAAAGGCATCGAGCTCCACAATTTCTCTCACTATAGCATAAATGCGATTTTTTTACTTAAAAGCATTAAAATCGACTGGGATTTCTTGAAGGCAGCTGCAACAAGTTGGTCTTGATATGTCCAACGTATGAGGAATTTTACATGCTCATCCATCGAGAGTCATCCAGCAAAATGTTTCTTCCTCCACACACGGATCATCACACTGAACTTGCCATGGAGTTATTTGGGATCACCAAGGCCCGAGTTGAAATTATCTTGTCAGGAAACTGTTTTGACATAGTGCTTTTAGCGTCTGATCTTTTTGGAACTGAAGTGAAAGATCTTACCAACAATCATTGGAATATACTATTCCTCTGCCTCTTTGTCACATTTTTCAAGAAGGGTCATAGTTTTAGGGTACACGAAACATTGCTTGATGTGGTCAAATAATCAAAAGAAGGATCCTGTCTGGCGGGTGCCGTATTAGCCACCACTTTGAATGGTCTTGATGCTTTCTATCGACGTGAGTCCATTAATCTCATTGGGAGCCCCTTTTTACTCCAGGTAAGTACTTTATGTTTTACTGACTCCTTTCAACTGTAAAACAGTATATGATGTTTTCCTCTTCAGATGTGGCTATTTGATAAGCTGTCAATATTAGCTCCTCCCAATAATTCTGACACTGAATATGAGCCAAAACATTTTCAGGGGCACAAACTCTTGGTTAAGCAAGATTCACTAGAGGTCTGGCTCAACTGGTTCCACATACCCGGTGCTTTGCGAATATACCAAGTATGGCTACTTTGTCAACCTTTAAAAAAGGTTGTGCAGTGTTTGCCAGCAACACTCACTGCTCTTATTATTCCCAGTATAGATTCTCAAGCAATATGGGCAGCCACAAACTATTCTGCCACCTAGCCATAGCTATTATACTTGTCCAATGAGCGAACGATTGATTGAGCGAATCCGAGGTACTTAGCCCAAGCGCACCATGACTCAAATTGCTCACACCATCTCTACAACTTGCTTCATTGTCTTTGATGATTATCTGGTATGGGTCTGGGGTCAAGCGAAAGCATCTCGGAAGGAAGAAAAGAAAACACACTATTATAGGGAGTCTAATACAACTTTGAAATAATATCACGTACTTGCATTTTCATTATGTAATAAGAAAGTCCTTCGAGAATGAAAAAGAAATGGTATGTCCAGAAACTTAAGTTCTTAATATATTAAATTGATTTCGATTTCAATTCTTTTATTGGCTCAACATATCTTATTCAAAGTGTGAATTTCTTTTTATTATCTTATGATAATTGTACAAGGGATGTATTTACGAGAAAAATACAAGTACACAAAAAAGGAAGGGGTTTCCAACAAAAGTATAATTGCACCAAAGTGGTTGCCTACGTACCCACAAATGAGATCAAGCCTTTACGTAGTTCGAGATAGAGAGATTCAATTTTTTTTTTATAGAAAATGGTAGATAGAGCGGGGGGGGGGGGGGGGGGGGGGGGTGCAACAATGAGGAAATAGAAAGAGGATCACAAGTAATACTTCTTAAGATGATCTAGATTGATAGTTACAGCGAATTCGATGCCGTTGATATTTGTGAGACGTACGGCTCCCCCAGATAGGATCTTCTTAACCAAATACGGACATGCCTAGTTTGGTCTAAAATTTTCCCTCGGATCATGGATTGGTAACCTGAGTTCTTTTACCACATAATCTCTTTCCTTGATGCCTCTGTTCTTTACTTTCTTGTTAAAAGCCTGTGTAACCCTTTTTTGATACATTTGGGTGTGATGGAGAGCCTTCAACTGCTTCTCGTCAATCAAAGCCAACCCATCATATCGCCCTTGAATCCAGTTTATTTCTTCCAATTGACTTTCTGCGGTTGTGCTTAGTGAAAGAATTTTCGCTCGATTGGAAGAATTGCTTCCATATCATAGACCAAGGAGTAAGAAGTGGCGCATGTGGAAGACATTATCAAGGTTCGATATCCCCATAATGAAAAAGGTAGCTTCTCATGCCAATCACGACAAGTATCTACCATTTTGGCCGATATGCCCTTGACATTCTTGTTGGCCGCTTCTACTGCCCCATTGGTTTAAGATTGGTAAGGAGATGACTTGTGGTGCTCAATTTTGTATTTATTGAGTAAATTTGTGACCTCACCTTGGAAGTGCATGCCATTGACTGAGATCAACTCAAAAGGCACTCCATAATGATAGATGATGTTATGATTAATGAATTTTACCACGTGCTTAGCCTTTAAGATGGAAAATGAGGCGGCTTCCACCCACTTGGTGAAATAGTCAATTGCCACCAGGATGTACTTGTTACCATTGGAAGCCTTAGGAGATATTTTGCTGATCACATCTATCCCCCAAGTAGCAAAAAAACAAGGCGTGGTTATACTGAAGAGTTTTCGGAGTGGAAAATGGTATAGGTTTCCATGCAACTAACACTTATGGCATTTCTTCATATAATTACAACAATCAGTCTCCATGCTAATGCAATAATAACCGAAATAAAGGATCTTTCTTGCCAATATTATTCCATTCATGTGCGGACCTCCGATACCTTCATGTATTTCCATCATGATCTTCTCAGTAGCGTTTTCATCTACACAGAGTAGTTAGATCCCATCAAATGATCTCCCATATAGTCTCTCGCCACAAATGACAAACTAGGATGCCAATGATTGTATCGCCTCTCTGTCCCTTTTTCTCATTATTGGTCGGTAGTTCTCCTTTTTTGCAGAAAGTTATGAATTTAAGTATACTTGGGTAAACCATTAGATGATCAAGCTTGGATCTCGATGGCTAAAAAATAAGCCGGTTCATCCTTTTACTTGACCACTAGTGGAATTTCCTCAACCCCTCTAGGCATATCCAACATTGAAGCTAGAGTAACCAATGCATCGGCGACCTAATTCTGGGCCCGAGTTAAGTAAGGGAAGGACACCTTGTCGAAGAACTGGACCAAATTTTCAAGAGGTTTCTAATAAAGTTTCATCCTCTCATCTTAAGTTCTCCACTCTCCTCAGGATTGAAAAATGACTAAGGAGGAATTCTATAAACTGTGACCTCTTTTGCCCCAATATCAACGAGTGCTTCTAAACTAGCAATGCAAGACTCATACTCAGTCACATTATTGTGGACTCAAAATTTAGGCAAATTGACAGGGTAGTAATGATTCCTTTTGGAGAGACTAACACTGTACCAATCCCAAAACCTTTCTGATTAGCTGCTCCATCGAAATACATCTTCCATTCACAGTTTTAGACTTCCAGAATTCCTTCATCCGAAAAATTGAACTCTTCAACCTCTTCTTTTCCTTTTGGGAAATTTTCCAAGAAATCTGAAATTATCCCTTCCTTAACTGACTTCTAGGTCACGTATTGAAGATCAAACTGGGAGAGAATGACCATCCATTTATCATCCTCCCACTCAAGGCTGGGGCTTCAAACAGATGCTTTAGAGGGTCTAACTGAGCGATCACTTTCATAGAGAAGGACTGAAAATAATGCTAGAGTTTTTTAGCAGCCCAAACAAGAGTAAGACAAGTCTTTTATACCCAAGAATAGTTTAACTCATAAGCCACGAGTTTTTTGCTAATATAGTATATGGCCCTTTCTTTGTTGTCTTTGTCTTCTTGAGCTAACATGGCCCCCATAGAGGTGTTAGTGATAGATAGGTACAACAAAAGTGGAGCACCATGCTTAGGTGAGATAAAAAACGAGGGGTTCTTGAGATAGTCTTTGATCTTCTCGAAGGCTTCCTAACACTGTTCATTCCACCTTACTAGTTGGTCTTTCTGAGCAGCTTGAAGATGGGCTCACATGTATGGGTAAGCTTGGAAATAAATTTGCTTATATACTGAAGTCTTCCCAAAAATCCTCTAACCTCTTTCTCTATTTTCAGTGCACACATTTCCAGAATTGCTACCGCCTTTTTCGAGTTGACCTCAATCCCTCTTTTACTAACCATGAAACCCAAGAGATCACCCGTAGTGACTCCAAAAGCACACTTCTTAGGATTCAAACGTAGCTTGTACTTCTGAATTTTGTCAAAGAACTTTCAGAGGGCATCCTAATGTCCTTATCTATTTTCAGACTTGATGATCATACTATCCACATATACCTCCATTTCTTTGTGGATCATATAATGCAACAGGGTGGTGGCCATCTTTTGATAAGTCACCCCAGCATTTTTGAGTCCGAATGGCATGACTCTATAGCAAAAGATCCCCCACTAAGTAGTGAATGTAGTTTTTCCCAATCTTCAAGAGCTATGAGAATTTGATTATACCCGAAGTAGCCATCCATGAATGACAAAAGGCCATTGCTAACAGTATTATCTACAAGGGTATCTATGTGAGGCAAAGGGAAGTTGTTTTTAGGTCTGGCTCGATTCAGGTCCCTATAATCCACATTGTTGGAAAATCACCTTGAGATGCCCAGGTGGTGATCTTCCAAACACCCAAGTCTAGAATGACTTGTAATGATTAGAAACAAAAATAGAAATCAAAGAAAAGAAAGAACACAACAATTGTTATCGAGGTTCAGTAATAGCCTAAATCCCTGTGAGTTCCTCTAAACTCTCTGCACTAAATTAATGGTTCTTTACAGATACTACAACACCTCTTCAAGAATCTCAAGTTCTTGAAGAACGAAAGAAGAGAAAACAAAATGTGATAAAGAACTATTACAAAGCCCTTCTCCTCAATCTATAATACTCTCTCTCTAAACAACCAGCCTCTCTTTGAGATCTATTCTAGCGCCTCTCTTGTGTTTTTGTGTCTTTGCACTCTCACACTTACACTTAAATTCTCTTGTATGATGATCTTGTGTTTACAACTTGTCTCACACTTGTGTTTAGATTGAAGCTAGGTGACCCTTTATATAGTGCACCACTTCTTGAGCCAATCTTTGAAGTCAATCTCCACCTTAGATCTTGAGGACCAAAGACTCATGGCTCTTTATGAATATGAGTGAACCTATGTATTTTAAACATGTCCTATGCACCACTCAAAAGGCTGAAACATGAGTGCATCAGTGTGCCTAGAACTGCGGCCCAAAATAGGGTTGGCCGCGGTGCACACATGGCTGAAATGCACCATTCTTCTTCAGTTACTGGGCGTCGCGGCCTGGAGGCTGGACTTCTTGGTCTTTCTGTGGGCCGCGATGCCCACCAATGACCTGATACTAATTTTCCAATCCGTTTAATCCTTTGACAAACTCCAACAATCTTTACCTTTGTCTAAGCGATTAAACCCGAACCCATGTGTAGAGAACTCAGGATCCAAACTCATATTGAGTTACCATATCAACCGACTCCAATTCTAAGAAGTTCAAGGCAATGATTGAACTTACTTAGAGGTAGAACTTTGGTGCCTAAATCTGCAGGATTTTCTTTGATGGCGACTTTGTCCACATGAATGCATCCTTTCGTAACATTTTCCTGAATGAAATGATACCGAACATCCATATGCTTTGTCCTCTCATAGAACACTGGATTCTTACACAAGTGCAATGCACTTTGGTTATCCCAATACACCACCACCTGCTCTTTTAAGACCTTCAACTCTTCCAACAACCCTTTGCACCACATAGCCTCCTTTATGGCTTCCGTGGCCGCTATGTACTCAGCCTCGGTTGTTCAGAGTACTACCACTGGCTGCAACTGAGCCTTCCAACTTATACAACATCCATTTAAGTTGAACAAGTAGGAGGTAATCGATCTTCTTTTATCTTGGTCTGCTCTATAGATTGAATCAGCATAACCCTTAAGACAGATGGACTTACCCCTCTTCTCATAAACCAACCCCACATTTGGGCTTCCTTCAAGTACCTCAACAATCACTTCATCCCAAGCCAATGCTCCTTTCTGGGATTACACATAAACCTATTGAGAACACTTATTGCATGAGCAATGTCGGGTCTAGTACTTACCATGGTGAACATAACTGACCCAATCGCACTAGAGTAAGAGACCTTCTCTATTTCCTTCTTCTCCACTCCGATCTAGGACATTGATCGCTGGAGAACTTGAAATGACCAGTAAGAGGAACCTTAACTAGTTTGCTATCTTCTATAGAGAGCTTAGATATCATCTTCTCTATGTAGGAAGTCTGAGAAATCTTCAATCTGTTTCTCTCATTTTCCTGGATTATGCTCATCCCAATGATCTTTTGTGCATGGCCAAGATCCTTCATCTCAAACTCATCACTAAGTTGAGACTTCAACTTTCCTATCCTCTCCATGCTGCTCCCAACCAGCAGCATATCATCAACATAGATGAGGATGATCACTACTTCCTTCACCTTGTGCCCCTTATAGTACAAGCACGAATCATAGTAGCTCCTCATGAAACCCAAGCTAGTTATAAAGGAATCGAACCTCTTATTCCATTGCCGAGGTGATTGTTTCAGGCCATAGAGAGATTTCTTCAATTGGTACACCAACTCTCCCTGCCTTCCTTCCTCATAGCCTTCGGGTTGCCTCATGTAGATGGTCTCATCAAGCTCTCCATGCAAGAATGATGTCTTTACATCAATTTGCTCGATCTCCCAATCAAATTGGAACACCATTGCCAAGACTATCTGTATCATCTTATTTTTCACAACCGGTGAGAATATTTCAGTGAAATCCATTACTTCTCTTTGTGTGAACCCCTTCGCAACCAGCCTAGCTTTATACCGGACTTCATCCCCTGGAGGATTCCCTTCTTTGATCTTGTTAACCCATTTACAATCCACAACTCTCTGTTTTTTGGTTTGGGCACCAATTCCCAAGAGTTGTTCTTCCCCGAAGAATCCATTTCTTCCTCCATAGCTAGCTGCCATTTTGATGAATCCTTACACTCCATGGCATCTATGTAAGTTTTTGGTTCAACTATCCCTCCTTTTGAATAAGAAGCTGCTACATTAGCATCTGCAAACCCATATCTCAAAGGTGGTCTGACCACCCTCCTTCCCCGGTCCCTTGTGAGTTGATAGTCATTCTAACTTGCTGCATCATCCCCTTCTAGTTCAGCCTCCTCATGAGTGTCCTAAGCTTGGCCCTCATCAATGGGCTCTACCTGGTCCAAACCCTTTTGCCATCCTTGCTCTACCTAAACTAAATTTTCCTTAATGCTATACTCCACAAATTCTGAGTTGGTTTGCTCATTAGCCCCTGCAGGGTTAGTTTTCTCCAAATAGGGAAATAACAATTCATTAAAAATAACATCCCTACTTATTATGATTTTCATTCCTTTTGGTTTTAAGGGCCACAACCTATACCCCTTAACCCTATCACCATACCCTAGAAACACACATTTTCTAGACCTTGGGCTAAGTTTATCATCCTTTTGATGTGCAAATGCGACACATCCAAAAGTTCTAAGGTTGTTCAACTCAAGGGGTTTCCCACTTCACATCTTTTTGGGAGTCTTGATCTCTAAAGCTCTAGAGGGTGATCTATTAACCAAATATGCAGTAGTAGACACAGCTTCCTCCCAAAAAATATTTTGGTAAACCGGACCCAATTAACATGCACCTAACCTTTTCTATAAGGGTCCTATTCATCCTCTCAGCAACTCCATTTTGCTGAGGTGTTTTTACAACCGTTCTATGTCTAAGAATCCCATTTAACTCACAGAATTTATCAAAATTCTGATTGCAAAATTCTAAACCATTATCAGTTCGTAAAGCCTTAACTACCCTACCCGTTTGAGTCTCCAGCAACTTTTTCCACACCATAAATTTATTCAAAGAATCTGATTTATTTTTAAGCAAATAAACCCAAACCTTTCTTGAATAATCATCAATTAAAGACAGAAAGTAACGATTACCTCCCTGTGTTAGTGTTCTTGCTGGTCCCCAAAGGTCCAAATGAATGTAGTCAAGAATACCCTTAGACCTGTGCACTCCGGTGTTGAAGCTGACCCGGTGTTGTTTCCCAAGAATGCAACACTTGTAAAAATCAAGTTTCTCTACTTTGTCACCACCAAGTAGACCATCCTTGCTGAGAACTTGCATGCCTTTTTCACTCATATGTCCTAAGTGAGTGTGCCAAAGGGCTGCCTTATCCATCTGAGCCATCAAGCTTGCTGCTTGATCCTTGATTTATGTCTCTCTGATCATCTCATAGAGACCATCTTTTATTGCTGCTTTGATCGTTATCAAATATCCCTTGGTTACGTTGATCTTTTCTCCCTCTGCTTTGTATGTATACCCTATGGAATCTAACTGCCCCAATGAGATCAAATTCCTTTTCAAATCCGGAAGATACCTCACATTCCACAGCAGCCTTGTGACTCCATTAAACATCCTCAACTGGATGTCTCCTATCCCCCTCACTTAGCAAGAAGCGTCATTCCCCAAGAAAATCTTTCCATCATTGGTTTCTTGGAAATTCTTGAACCAATTCCGGTGAGGGCACATGTGATAAGTGCACCCAGAATCCAAGATCCATTTCTCGCTGCCTTGCCTCCTGCTCACATTTGAGCACACAATAAGAACATCATTTTGCTGTTCTCCTTTGGCAACCGAAGTCTTTCCAGTGTTGGTATGGCTTCTTCCTCTCTCATCCCACATCTTCTTCTTGCAATCTTTCTTGAAGTGACCCTCCTTATTGCAGCAGAAGCATCACTTCCCTCCAAACCTTGGTTTAGAATGCGATCTCCAATGGCTCTGCCCTCTACCCCTTGATTTCTCCCTGTAGTTACCATGAATGCTACTTCCATTCTGAGTTGTTGGCCTTCCTCTAACGAACAACCCTTCTCCACTTGATGCTTCCCTCATCTTGGCTTTGAAATCATGAGCCCTTATAGCATTAATCACAATTTCTTTGGTTAGTGTATCTCTTCCATATTTTATTGCCTCAACTAAACTTTTAAAACAATCAGGAAGAGAATTTAACAAAATAACAGCCAATTGTTCATCCGGTAACTTCATACTACAACTAGCCAAATCCTGAACTAATTTATTAAAAACATCAAGATTATCTTGCAACTCTTTATTAGGATCCATTTTAAAAGCAAAGATTCTTTTAAAAAGATATATCTTATTACGGAGAGTTTTGGTAAGAAACAAATCATCTAGTTTCTTCTATATGACAGTTGGATCTTCCTAGTCTTCACACTCCCTTGTCACACTATTCGACATGTGCAAGAAAATGGTGCTATATGCCATCTTTTTCATATCAATCTGCTGCACCTCCATGATACTTGTTGGAAAAGCATCATCTTCTCCAATAGCCTAGTCCACCTTCTATTGCATAAGAACAACCTTGATCTTCCGCTTCCAAAGGGCAAAGTCTCCATTTCCATCAAACTTCTCAACAATGAAGTTTGAACCCATCTTATGGAGAAAATCCTAGATTTATGCAGCACCCACAATTGGTTTCCAACTTCTTCTAAATCTCAAGAACATAATCAAAGATTGATCTCAAAACTGTTCTTGAATCACCCTCAAGAACACGATCAGATCTTGATCTTTACTCCGTTCTTGAATCACCCAAGAAGTTGATCTTTGATTCTTGGAGTCTTGCTCCGATATCTTCTATTCTTGCTTCGATACCCAGTTATTCTTGGACCACAGCTCTGAAACCACTGTTGGGAAATCACCTTGAGATGCCCAGGTGGTGATCATTCAAACATCCAAGTCTAGAATGACTTGTAATGATTAAAAACAGAAACAAAAATCAAAGAATAAAAAGAACACAGCAATTGTTATCGAGGTTCGGTAATAGCCTACGTCCCTGTGAGTTCCTTTGAACTCTTTGCACTAAATCAATGGTTCTTTACAGATACTATAACACCTCTTCAAGAATCTTAAGTTCTTGAAGAACGAAATAAGAGAAAACAAAAAGTGATAAGGAACTATTACAAAGCCCTTCTCCCCAATCTATACTACTCTCTCTAAACAACCAACCTCTCTTTGAGATCTATTCTAGTGCCTTTCCTGTGTTTTTGTGTCTTTGCACTCTCACACTTGCACTTGAATTCTCTTGTATGATGATCTTGTTTTTACAACTTGTCTCACACTTGTGTTTAGATTGAAGCTAGGTGACCCTTTATATAGTGCACCACTTCTTGAGCCAATCTTTGAAGTTAATCTCCACCCTTGGATCTTGAGGACTAAAGACTCATGGCTCTTTATGAATATGAGTGAACCTGCGCATTTTAAACATATCTCATGCACCATTCAAAAGGCTGAAACATGAGTGCATTAGTGTGCCTGGTGTCGCAGCCCAGAACAGGGCTGGCCATGGCGCACACAGGGCTGAAATGCACCATTCTTCTTCAGTTGCTGGGCGCCGCAGCCTGGGGAGGTTGAGCCGCGGTGCTGCCTGGAAGCTGGACTTCTTGATCTTTCTATGGGCCATGGCGCCCACCCATAACCTGGTACTGATTTTCAAATCCGTTTAATCCTTTGACAAAGTCCAACACACATATACCCTGACTTTTCCATCTTTCTTTGGCACTGCTACCGTATTCGCTACCTACTAAGATTACTCAGAAACCATCAAGAAATCGGCTTTCAACTATTTGAGGATCTCTTCTTTGATCTTAACCACCTAATCGGCTTGCATTCTTCTCAACTTCTGCTTGACTGGCTTAGCATCTGGGTTCAAAGGGATCTTATGTTGTACAATCTTTGGATCGATACAGGCATATGTTCATATGACCAAGCAAATATATCTTTGTAGTTATGCAAAGTTTTTATTAAAATTTCACTTTCTTTTTTAGATAAAGTTAAGCCAATACGAATTTCTTGTGGATTTTCATCAGTGCATAGATTATTAACTCGAGTTTATTCCATTTTAGGTTGGGCCATGCTTTCTTCTTCCTTTTCAACTAGCCCAACAATCTCCTTTGATGAAGGAGATTCTTAGCTAATTTCACATAGGTTTTTCCCATCATATAAAGAAGACTCAAAGTACTTAAAATCATTCATCATTTCATTCAGTTTTTTGGCGAGTACATCACTGGACTCAAAAAGGGGATCAGGGACATCATTCCCCTGCTCACCCTAGACTCTGTTACAAAGAGGAAAAGAAAAGGTTACTTGTTTGGGTCCTTGACTACTGCTAGTGCACTTGTCAACTGGCCTAATCAACATACTCGAAACAAAACTGCTCACATGGCCTTCTCTCGTCATTAGAATACCCATGGCTTTACCATATAGGTTATCGATCCAATCGATTATCTACACTACTTTTTGGTTCCCTATCTTTGCTTTTTTCTCAGAAAACTCGAGATTGAATAAAATTTCAAATTCTGGTTGCCTTTTCTGAGTTCTCTTGTCCATCGATGGCTCAGAGAATCCATAGTAAGGGAAATCTTCCCCTTCCTTTACGAAGTACCCATTCAGAGTCAAACGAGAGTTATCCTTTGTTTTTTAATTGCTATTACTGGGTTCATAACCTAAGACTCACCTCCCAAACTGTTGTTTGAATTCCAGGAATTCTATCACTCCTTGCCTGCATTTACCCAGACTTACTCTAGGAAGTATCTCATCCCTTTCATTATATGAAAAATTATCGGGTTAATGCAAGAGTTGGATTTTACAGTTTCAATCATTGCCACTTCCTTGAAAGTAAAGTCATATAGCTCATTTCCTTCTACTTAAATACCGAACTCTGGGGCAATACCAACTTCATCCCCGTATAAGGTTATGAATTGGTTCCCAGTTCTGTATTTTACTTTCTGATGGTAGGTAGAAGGTACTATCCCTAGGCTGTGGAGCCATGGCTTACCCAATAACATATTAAAGGAGGCAACGATGTCTATGACATGAAAGCCAATCATTATATCATGTATACCCAACTTGCACCTCAAGCTCACTGTCCTGACTATTATGCACTTTACATTATCATAGGCTGGGATTGTCTGACTACTTGGATGGAAATCATCTGGCTTAAGCCCTAAGATTCGAGTTGTTCGTAGAGGCAAAATGTTTAGAGCTGACCTATTATCTACCAATACCATGGGAATCTTTTTCTCTCAACATTTTACTGTTATATACAACGAACTATTATGAGTTCTCCCATATAGTAGGATATCCTTATCACCAAAATTCATATCTGGGCTTCCCTTTTTCGATACATCATGTAGTACCAGAAGGTTGTCAAGGGAAGTACTTATGAGAATGTCAACTTCACTTAAATGATCCAGTATAACCTGTCGATGTTTCTTCAAGGACATGAGCAACCACAGATGAAGATGTTGTCATGTGTTCTCTTAAGTTGTCTCAACACCTAGTCTCCTTCCTCTTCCTTCCCTTTCTCTTTCACTATTATCACTCTCTCTTCATCTCTTGTTCATCTTCATGGATTATCAGCTTCGAGGTGAGGTGGCTTAAAATGTCGATCACCGCGAGTCAGGTGACTCACCTCTTCTTCATCTTCACTACTATTATCCCACATAGTTTTGCCTCTCAGTTTCACTACTATAGACACTTTGTCACCATTGCCTTCAGTGACCGACCTATTTCTGACCCTGATTATTGCTTTTGCTACACTATTTGCCCCTATTGGATCTATCAATGTTTTTCCTGCCATTTTTCCTGCCACTACCCTTTAGTCATCGTTGACGTCACTATCCCAAATCCCATTGACCGAGGCTCCACTATATTCGAAATTTCTGAGGTATTCTAAGGTAAGGATAGGTATGTATTTAGGGTAGTGTTTGGGATCCTGTTTGGGGCTGTGTTTAGTTATTATGGTGATTAGGGTGGAAAGGTCAAAGACAGTGGATGAGTCCTCAATCATATTTAGGAAGTTTGGTTGGGGTACATTACGGTAATCAGGCATGGGGTGTTTTGCTACTTGGGGTGGCTCCAGACCATTATCAATGAGGTGTGACAGCCGATATATGCTGGAAATAATGAAAACCGTGATAGCTGGTATATGCTGAAAATAAAAGAATCGGGAAGGGGCCGGTCTAAATGAAATAAAAGAACTGGGAAGGCAGTTGGTCTAAGATAAAAACATGTTGACATGTGGGAAGACGTTCCCTAATAATAATTCATGCATTGCATCTATTTTAAATATTGATTGTATTACTGAAATGTAAAGACCCATCCCGGGTTGGCCACCCCCGAGATGGTGCCATCACATTTTGAAAGTCCCAGCATGACACATATATGCAACAATAAAGTAAAATAAAATTATCATGGATTTTTACTGTAACCCTCAACAAGGGAGGTACATCAATCTGATATAATTTAAACATAATATACAACTTAACATGCATGAATATTTACAAATAAATTTTTGTTTTTCATTTTCTCATTTGTTTGAGGATATTGACACGTACGTGGCTTACAGCAAATGATTTCGTCTGAATTGCAACCCACCAGACTACTAGTCCTGTCTGCTACCTAAAATCATTGTACAATGAGGGGTGAGCTTCACAAGCTTAGTGAATTAAATTTACTAAAAGTATTCCAATTTCTTAAATAGTCCTTTAATATTTAATCATTTATTTCTCCTATAACTAGATAATAGCAAAAAGTCTAATATTTATATAATTCTCATATGATCATATTTCTATGCCTTTTGCTCTTTTTCTCACTGTAACAGTCTCTCACTGGGAGACTTATCCATCTCTAATTATATTCACAATAAATACACATCTCATCATTTCAATAATGGAAGCAATAATTAAAACAGATGCAATGCACGAATGATTATGATGGGAACGTCTTCCCATCTGTCGACAGGTTATTATTATCTTAGACCGGCCCCTTCCTGGTTCTTTACAGCTTATCCCAGCTATCACAGAATTTATCTCCAGCATATACCGGCTGTCACGGTTGTTCCATTAGACCGGCCCCTTCCCGGTTCTTTCAGTTATCTTATTTAATGCATATGCATATAATTAACGATATGAAATATGTCTATGAACAGTAATATAACAATAGCATATAAACAAAAATATTTAAATTAACTACCATGATTATCCTCAATTTATCATTGAAATAAATTCCTCAAAATTTCTCTCCTCATATATCGCATCTACTAATTAAACATAACTCATCAATAATTTTACTTATCTTTTTTTTAATTATTAAATCAGCTTATTATTTCGTTAATTTCTTCTCCTCATATATCACACAAATTTATTTACCCAACTCGTACCGAATTTTATTTATCCCATTTACTATTAAATAAACTCATTATTCTAATAATATTTATTTTTACATAATAATTTTCTACGTGTCCAATATTTATAGCATATATATCAACCAAATATTTATCTACCACCAAAGCATACGCTAATAATTAAATTTAATATTATCACTAGATATTTGATTTTTATTTAGACTACTTAAAGTAAATCCAACTCACCACGTAGCACTTAAAGCTACCCATGGATCACTTCCTTGCCTTTATCGTTCTTCTCCGAAACTTCCCCCGATGGTTGATCGCCAACACCTGACATCACATTTGTATTCAAATTCTAGTTATTTCTTCATTTTTTCATAAACCACACCCTTTAAAAATTCTCACTTTGAATTCGGGGAAATTTCAAAAAATACTAAAACTTTAAAAATAAACACTACATTATTACCTTCTGCTTTTCTAATAGCTATTCGTGCTTTCTTATAAAATTTCACCGTAAACTCCTTCAAAAATTTACTACTTTAACCTTTCTTTGAGTCCCTAAGTGTTTAAAGAAAATAAGTAATTTGAAAGAAAAACAAATGAAATTGGTAAGTATTAATTTTGTACCGATTTATACGTATATATATATATATATAAATAAATAAATTTTGTCGGCAACCTTCAAAATATCAGCTACCCAAACTCCAAAACTCAACATTTGCACTTTAGGTGGAAGACTACAAGCCTTCCACATAACTAACAAACACATGTAACTAATTTACCAAAACTTGGCAAATCAACAGTTTTGTTGGCAGCAGGTGGCTGCCACCTGCTGCCAAGTTTATTGTTCATGATTTTTTTTTTAATTTTTTTTTACTTTGTCTACTTACTTTTCTGCCTTCTAGAATAGTAATGTCCAGAAAGATTTCTGTTTTGTTTTGTTTTATTTTTTATATTTAAATAACATGTAGTATTTGAACTCTATGCCTTATTTATTAAATTATTTCTTTACCCTTATTTTACAAATACGGGTATTACAATTCTATCCACTTTATAAAAATTTTGTCCCTGAAATTTCTTTACCAAAATCAAGAAAAGAGCTGGGGAAAATCCTTCTCATTCTTGTTTCATCCTCCCACGTGACTTCTTCGACATCTCTATTTCGCCATAATACTTGAATCAAGGGAATGACTTTATTGTGCAAGACTTGATCCTTTCTATCTAGGATTTTGACTAGTACTTGCATAAAAGTCAAATCTTCCTGAAATTCGATCGCCTGATTCGAGATACTATGGGATTCATCGTGTAAGTACTTTCTCAGTAGTGACATGTGAAATACATCATGTAGTTGCTTTAATTCCGGAGGCAAATCCAAACGGTATGCTACTGGCCCAATTCTCTCAATTATCTCATAGGGCCCCACAGATCTCGGGCTTAACTTTCCTTTCTTTTTAAATCTTAACACTCCCTTCCACGGAGATATCTTCAAAAACACCCAATCACCAACTTGGAACTCGAGAGGTCGTCTTCTTTTATCAACATATCCCTTCTGTCTGTTCTGGGCTACTCTGAGGTTCTCCCTAACTAGTTTGATCCTCTCAGTAGTCAACTCTATCATTTCTGGACCATATATCTTTCTCTCTCCATCTTCTTCCTAGCATACAGGAGTTCTACACCTTCTACCATATAAAGCCTCGAAGGGTGCCATCCCAATACTAGTTTGATGCTGATTATTGTATGCAAACTCGATCAAAGGCAAATAAGCATCCCAGCTCACTGAGAAACTCAATACACTTGCCCTTAGCATATCTTCTAGTATTATGATGATTCTCTCTGTCTGCCCATCTGTTTGTGGATGAAAGGCTGTACTAAATTGTAAGTGCGTACCCATAGCTTCTTGGAAACCTCTCCAAAATCTAGAGGTAAATCTAGAATCTCTATCTGAAACAATGCTCAAAGGTACTCCATATAATTTTACTATCTCAGCTACATACAATTCAGCCAACTTTTCTAGACTCCAGATCATTTTAATAGGAAGAAAATGTGAAGACTTAGAAAGTCTATCCACTATAACCCATACAGCATTATGTCCCCTCTGGGTATGGGGAAAGCCAGAGATAAAATCCATGCTCACATTCTCCCATGGCCACTTAGGTATTGGAAGAGGTTGTAATAAACCTGTTGGATGTCTATTCTCAGACTTTATCTGTTGACAAGTCAAACATATAGTAATATATTCTGCTACATCCTTCTTCATCCCTGACCACCAATAATTCTGTTTCAATCCCCTGTACATCTTATTATTACCTGGATGCATAGAATATACAGAATCATGAGCTTCCCACAGTATCTCCTTCCTCATCTCCACATCATTAGGAACACAAACTCTATGCCCCAATACTACCATGCCATCTTCTCTAATTCTAAACTCAGTTGACTTCCCACTTAATACTTCCCGCCTAATATTCTCTATCCCTTCATCTCTACCTTGCATATGTAATAAACGATCAATAATAGGAGATTGTATCATCATATTTGCCATCAATACTCTTCTATCATTGACACTCAGTTGCATCCTCATTCTTCTTAACTCTATCATCAAACTAGTATTATGACTCCCAATAGCAGTTAATCTCCCTGTAGTCTTTCTACTCAATGCATCAGCTACTACATTAGCCTTTCCTGGATGATAATGAATCGTACAGTCATAATCATAGATAAACTTTATCCACCTCCTCTGCCTCAAATTTAACTCCTTCTGGGTCGGTAAATGCGTCAAGCTTTTATGATCAGTAAAAATTTCACAATTGGCTCCATATAGATGATGTCTCCAAATCTTCAAAGCAAAAACTATGGCAGCCAATTCTAAATCATGGGTCGGGTAATTTCTCTCATGGTTTTTTAGTTGCCTAGATGCATAAGCTATAACTCTACTATGTTGCATCAACACACATCCCAACCCCTGATGTGACGCATCACTATAAACCACAAATCCTTCATCACCAGAAGGAAGCACTAACACCGGGGTAGTCGTCAGTTTCTCTTTCAACAGTTGGAAGCTTCTCTCACATTCTTCTGACCACCTGAACTTCACATCCTTCCTGGTCAATTTAGTCAATGGTCCAACAATCATAGAAATTTTTTGGATAAATCTTCTATAATAACCAACCGACCCCAAAAAGCTTCTAATTTCAGTTACACTCGTGGCCCATTCCCAATTCAACATTGCTTTTACTTTCTGTGGGTCAACTACTATCCCTTCTCCCGATACAACATGCTCCAAGAAAGATATCTCGCGCAACCAAAACTCACATTTAGAGAACTTCACATATAATTTCTCTCTCCTCAGAATCTCCAACACTATCTCTAAATGTTGCATATGCTCCTCTTCATTCTTAGAATATACCAAGATATCATCAATAAACACAATCACAAATCTATCCAAGAATGGTTGAAACACTCGATTCATTAGGTCCATAAATCCTGCAGGAGCATTAGTTAACCCAAATGGCATCACCAGGAACTCATGATGACCATAACGTGTTGTAAAAGCAGTCTTAGGCACGTCCCCCTCCTTTATCCTCAACTGATGATAACCCAGCCTCAGGTCTATCTTAGAAAATACTCTAGCTCCCTGTAACTGCTCGAATTAGTCATCTATCCTAGGCAAAGGATATCGATTTTTGATGGTGATCTTATTCAACTGTCTATAATCAATGCACAACCTCATTGTCTCATCCTTCTTCTTGACAAATAATACAGGGGCTCCCCAGGGTGATATACTAGGTCAGATAAACTATTTATCTAGCAACTCCTGAAGCTGAACTTTCAACTCTCTCAATTCAGCTGGTGCCATTCTATAGGGTGCTATGGATATGGGTGCTGATCCTGGAATCACCTCAATAGAAAACTCAATTTTCCTATTGGGAGGCATCCCAGATAACTCATCAGGGAATACATATGAAAAATCTTTTACCACCAAGATTTCATCTAGCTTCCTATTCTCTTTGCTAGACTCCACCACATAAGCCAAATATCCCTCACAACCCTTTTTTAACCATTTACTAGCAGTTAAAGCAGAAATAAGACAATTAGTCAATATCTTATGTTCTCCCTAAAAATTAAACTCCTCCTGCCCGGGTATCTTGAACACCACATTTTTTCTAAAACAATCTACCCAAGCATGATATGCAGATAACCAATTCAACCCCAAAATTAAATCAAAATCTGTCATATCTAAAGGCAATAAATCAACTTCAAATTCTCTATCAGTAATATTAATCATACAACCTCGATAGATTGTCCTGATAATAACTCTATCTCCAGTAGGAACCTCAATAACAATAGCATGCATCAAAGGACTAGCACTAGCATCCATAGATTTCATATAAATACTAGATGCAAAGGAATGGGTTGCACCAGGATCAATCAATAATCTAGCAGGCCTACCAAGAATAAATATCATACCCATAACAACATCAGGAGTGGCTTGTGCATCCTGTTAGGTCAATGTATAGACTCTGCTATCTCTGGGTTGAGATTGACTGCCACGTCCTCGCTCAGTTACGGATCCTCGCCCTCTGCCCCGTATGCTTCCTGATCCACCGCCTCTCTCCATCGGTCTTCTCCCGACACTTCCAACGCTTACGTCAATAGATTTCCCCTCTTGACAATCTGCAGCAACGTGTCCTCCTCCACCACATACAAAGCATATCTGTGTAGGGCAATACCGAGACAGATGCCCTGTCTGATTACAATTAAAGCAAAATCTTGCCTCTCGACCATACATCAGATTACTACTTCACCTTGATGGCATACTCACTCCTTTACCATAACTCCCAAATCTAGGGATCCCACCAGTATTACTCTGAGCTACAGAAGCAATAAATCCTGCTTGCCTCTGACTCTGCACTACATTTCCTTGTGACAAGGAACGCTCCCTCTGGGGTGGTCTTCCACCTTGTACCCCCATATTGCTACCACCTCTAGGTCCCTCAAATCTAGACCTCTTCAGCCAATCCCTCCTACCTCTCAACTCAATCAGATCCTTCTCAATCTGTAACGCTTTATCTACCAACACAGCATAATTTCTTATGCCCATATAAGAGAGTTTAGCCCGAATATCATAGTGTAATTCGTCTAAAAATCTCTTACATTTTCTCTCCTCCGTATTCAACAATTCAGGTATAAACCTTGATAAGGCTATGAATCTGCTATCATATTCTGCCACTGATAAACTTCCCTGTCTGAGGTGAATGAAATCTCTCTCTTGTTGTGCCCGAAAGGAATCTGGGAAATACTTCGCAAAGAACTCATCCTTAAACTTACTCCAAGTTAAAGGTTGTTCTACCTGTGTGTGCTTACCCTAGGCAAAATATCCTCCCACCATTGAGAAGCCTCACCCTCCAGTATAAAGGAAGTAAAAGCCACCTTCTGTCTATCCGACACCGGTAAAACCTCAAAATATTTCTCCACATGCCTAATCCATTGCTCAGCTTCCATCGGATTTGATGCTCCTCTAAAAGACTGAGGTTTAAACTTAAGAAACCTCACAAAACAGTCCCCTTGCATCTCATTTATAAATAGCCCTCCCTCATGACCCTCTTGCCTCACCACATCCGGTTATCTTCTATCCCTCTCCTCTAATATTCTCTGCAAATTAGCAGCCTTTTCTTCAGCTACATTCATGTTCTCTAAAGCATGATTAAGAGCCTCTCTCAAATTATCATTCCTACCTTCAGATACTCTCCCAGCTCGACTTGTACTAACTGCATTATCACCATGTTCCCTTGCGAGAATCACCGACTCAACTTCCTCCTCCACTTCAGTCCTCCTAAAAATTAGGGGTCTACCACGTCCCCTCTTATTTTGAACTCTACCTCTAGCTCTCGCACGACCATGTGTCATCTTCAGAATCTGCATTTAAAATATAGTTTATTCAGAATCTTCCACTTTTTTTTTCCTCATGTAGTCTACAGATTCTTAAAACCTAACGCTTTGATACCAAAATTGTAACGACCCATCCCGGGTTGACCACCCCCGAGATGGTGCCATCACATTTTGAAAGTCCTAGCATGACACATATATGCAACAATAAAGTAAAATAAAACTAACAAGGATTTTTTCTGTAACCCTCAACAAGGGAGGTATATCAATCTGATATAATTTAAACATAATATACAACTTAACATGCATGAATATTTACAAATAAATTTTTGTTTTTCATTTTCTCATTTGTTTGAGGATATTGACACGTACGTGGCTTACAGCAAATGATTTCATCTGACTTTCAACCCACCAGACTACTAATCTTGTCTGCTGTCTGATATCATTGTACAATGAGGGGTGAGTTTCACAAGCTCAGTGAATTAAATTTACTAAAAGTATTCCAATTTCTTAAATAGTCCTTTAATATTTAATCATTTATTTCTCCTATAACTGGATAATAGAAAAAAGTCTAATATTTATATAATTCTCATATGATCATATTTCTATGCCTTTTTCTCTTTTTCTCACTGTAACTGTCTCTCACTGCGAGACTCATCCATCTCTAATTATATTCACAATAAATACACATCTCATCATTTCAATAATGGAAGCAATAATTAAAACAGATGCAATACATGAATGATTATGATGGGAACGTCTTCCCACCTATCGACAGGTTATTATTATCTTAGACCGGCCCCTTCCCGGTTCTTTACAGCTTATCCCGACTATCACGGAATTTATCTCTAGAATATACCGGCTGTCACGGTTGTTCCATTAGACCGGCCCCTTCCCGGTTCTTTCGGTTATCTTATTTAATGCATATGCATATAATCAACGATATGAAATATGCCTATGAACAGTAATATAATAATAACATGTAAACAAAAATATTTAAATTAACTACCATGATTATCCTCAATTTATCATTGAAATAAATTCCTCAAAATTTATCTCCTGATATATCGCATCTACTAATTAAACATAACTCATCAATAATTTTACTTATCTTTTTTTTTAATTATTAAATCAGCTTATTATTTCGTTAATTTCTTCTCCTCATATATCAGATAAATTTATTTACCCAACTCGTACCGAATTTTATTTATCCTATTTACTATTAAATCAACTCATTATTCTAATAATATTTATTTTTACATAATAATTTTCTACGTGTCATATATTTATAACATATCTATCAACCAAATATTTATCTACCACCAAAACATACGCTAATAATTAAATTTAATATTATCACTAGATATTTGATTTTTATTTAGACTACTTAAAGTAAATCCAACTCACCACGTAGCACTTAAAGCTACCCGCGGATCATCTCCTTTCCTTTATCATTCTTCTCCGAAACTTCCCCCGATGGTTGATCGCCAACACCTGACATCATATTTGTATTCAAATTCTAATTATTTCTTCATTTCTTCATAAACCACACCCTTTGAAAATTCCCACTTTGAATTCGGAGAAATTTCAGAAAATACTAAAACTTAAAAAAAAAACACTACATTTTTACCTTCTGCTTTTCTGATAACTATTCGTGATTTCTTATAAAATTCCACCGTAAACTCCTTCAAAAATTTACTAGTTTAACCTTTTTTTGAGTCCCCAAGTGTTTAAGGAAAATAAGTAATTTGAAAGAAAAACAAATAAAATTGGTAAGTATTAATTTTGTATCGATTTATACGTATATATATATATATATATATATATATATATATATATATATATATATATATATAAATTTTGTCGGCAACCTTCAAAATATCAGCTACCCAAACTCCAAAACTCCACATTTGTACTTTCGGTGGAAGACTACAAGCCTTCCACGTAACTAACAAAACACATGTAACTAATTTACCAAAACTTGGCAAATCAACAGTTTTGTTGGTAGCAGGTGGCTGCTACCTGCTGCCAAGTTTACTGTTCATGATTTTTTTTTTTTTTTTTTACTTTACTTTGTCTACATACTTTTCTACCTTCTAGAATAGTAACGTCCAAAAAGGTTTCTGTTTTGTTTTGTTTTTTTTTGTTTTATTTTTTTATATTTAAATAACATGTAGTATTTGAACTCTATGCCTTATTTATTAAATTATTTATTTTTCCTTATTTTACAAATACGGGTATTACATGAAATGCTGAAGTATTGCTTATTATTGTAAATTTATTTATAGATGAATGAGTCTCACAGAGAGACAGTTATGGTGAGAAAGAAACATGGAAGTATTATATGATAAGAACTATCTAAATGGTAGACTATATGCTGTGAACCTTATAACAAAGTAATTATGAGATAATTGATGGTCTTAAGGTGAACAAATATATAAGAAGAAGAGATTGATAGAGAATGAGACTTATGATATGTGTAGTGATACTAGAATGCTATCATCAAGTTATATGAGATATAAATGATTAAATATTAAAAGATTGTTTATACAAATTGAATAATTCTAGTAAATTTAATTCACTGAGCTTGTGAAGCTAATCCCTCATTGTACAATGATTTCAAGTAGCAGGTAGGACAGATAGTTTGGTGAGTTGAGGTTCAGACAAAATCATTATCTGTAAGCCATGTACGTGTCCACATCCTCAGACTATTGAGAAAATAAAATAAAAATTTATTTATAAATATTCATGCACATTACGTTATATATAATGTTTAAGTCAAGATTAAAATGACGTATCTCCGTTGTTGAGGGTTGAGGATTGATGTAAAAAAATTTGTTGGTGTTATTTTTCTTGTTGCATATATGTGTCATGTTTGGATTTTCAAAATGTGACAACACCGTCTCAGGGGTGGCCAACTCAGGATGGGTCATAACAATTTTGGTATCAGAGCATTGGGTTTTATGATTCTGTAGGCTGCATAGGAAGTAAGAAAGTGGAAGATTAAAACAAACTATATTCTAATTAATAGTCTGAGGATGACATGTGGATGTGCTAGAGCTAAAGTTAGAGTTGTTGATTTGAGAGGGCGTGATAGGCCCCCAATATTTTGACAAATCGAGGTTGAGTCTGAATCTGTGATTCCTAGAAGGGAACGTGTTGACAGTATAATTGATATTAGTAAAGGTATGAAAGAATCTGAAGTTAAAAAAGATGAGCTAAAATAAGCTCTTACACATGCTCTTGAGAAAATGAATGTAACAGATGATAAAGTTAATATCCTATAGCATAGACTTCATGAACAAGCTAGAGCAGTGCTTGAGGTTGTTGTAAATCCAATAATGGTAGACATAAAGAAGAAGAAGTGTAAAAGGTTCATAGATGGACTACATTTTGATATTAAATTGAAACTAATTTAAATAAGGCATATGAATTATGTTACATTGGCGAATATAACACTTCAGATTGAGAAGGATGTGATAGAATTTAGAGGAAGAAGGAATTAGTGGAAGAAGTCTAGATTTGAGGAACCTAGAAGTGGTATCAGTATGAGTGTACAGGGTGGGAGACCACCCAAAGGAAGCATTCCTTGTCACAGGGAACTGAAGTACAGAGTCAAAAGCAAGCAGGATGTGTTGCTTCTGTAGCTCAGAGTAATATCGATGAGACCTTTAGATTTAGGGACAAATTATGGGAGCTGGGAGTCACAGCAGAAGAAGTAAGTATGCCACCAAGGGGAAGTGGTAATCTGATGTATGATCGAGAGACATAAATTTGTTATAGAAGTATTCAGATAAGATATTTATCCCAGAATTGTCCTAATTTGAAGTGCTTTGTATGTAGAAAATGTGGACATATCAATGTTGGTTGATCTCAGTGCAACACATTCTTTTGCATCCAATATTCATATGAAGTTTATTGAAGTATGTATTTGTACTTTGATGCATAATGTTATTGTTAGAGTCCCCACTAGAGATAGAGTGATAATCATAAATGTTTACAAGGGTCGTGTGATTCGTATCAGTGATAGAGAGTTTGAAGTTGATTTATTTTCTTTGAATATGGTTGACTGTTTTAAGGAAAACGTGCTGTTCAGGATACCTAGACAGGAGGAGTTTAACTTTCAGGGAAAAACTTAAAACACTTGCAAATTTTCTTATTTTTTTGCTCTGATTACTAGGAGATGGTTGAAAAAAGGTTGTGAGGATTATTTGGTTTACATAATGGATTCTAAAAAGGAAAATAGGAAGTTAGAAAAAATCTTAGTAGTGATAGATTTTTTCTTATGTATTTCTTGATGAGTTGTCTAGGTTGCCTCCTAGTAGGGAGATTAAATTCTCTATTGATGTGATATCATGTTCATCACATATATCTAATAGCACCCTATAGAGTGACACCCACTAAATTAAGAGAGTTGAAAGTTTAAGAGTTACAAGATAAACAATTTATTCGATTTAGTGTGTCGCCATGAGGAGACTATATGCTGAAAGTTTAAGAGTTGAAAGTGTAGACTATATGCTGTGAACCTCATAACAAGGTAATTATGAGATAATTGATGGTCTTAATGTGAAAATATATATTAGAAGAAGAGATTGATAGAGAATGGGACTTATGATATGTGCAGTGATAGTAGAATACTATTATCAAGTTATATGAGATATAAATGATTAAATATTAAAAGACTATTTATACAAATTGAATACTTCTAGTAAATTTAATTCACTGAGCTTATGAAGCTTATTCCTCATTGTACAATGATTTCAGGTAGCAGGCAGGACAAATAGTTTGGTGAGTTGAGGTTCAGATAAAATCATTTTCTATAAGCCACGTACATGTACACATCCTCAGACTAATGAAAAAATAAAATAAAAAATTGTTTGTAAATATTCATGCATATTACGTTGTATATAATGTTTAAGTCAAGATCAGAATGATTATCTCATTTGTTGAGGGTTGAGGATTGATGTAAAAATTTCTTTTGGTGTTATTTTTCTTGTTGCATATATGTGTCGTGCTGGGATTTTCAAAATGTGACAACACCGTCTCGGGGGTGGCCAACTCGAGATGGATCGTTACACTATATTATTGCCACGACACCCTGTTGCTGTCCAACATAATTATCTCGTTATATTAGGATCTTTCACAGTCTCATGGTGACCACATGATCTCTGAACCTATCTAGAGACAAACCTTTTTGTCTTAGAGTATTCTCAAATGAGATATAGTCGACATTAATCTCAACTCTCTCAACTATATCTTGTATATAGTGATAATGTGAGTCAATATGTTTTCCTTTGAAGCTATTTAATTTGCTTCACTTTTTATCAATCAAATGGTAGGTTTATTATCACAAAGCACAATGATCACTTTACCCGGTATACCAATATTGAGACTTTCCACAAATCTCACTGGTGTTAGTAGTATTGCATGCATTGTACTCAGCTTTCATAGTGTGCTTTGCAACACACTCTTATTTCTCACTTCCCCAAGAAACTGTTGTTCCATAGGGAAACATATCCACTAGATGACTTTCTGTCATCTTGATCTCTGGTGAAGTCGGCATCAGAGTATCCAATAATCTCTAGATCACTTAAACAGAATCATAATTTTAGTTTGATGGTACATGTTAGGTATCTCAAAAAAAAATTTAACAGCTTGCCAATGTATTTGTCCTTGATTGACTTAGAATCAACTTACCAATCCCATAGCTCGACAAATATCTTGTATATTACTTGTCATGGCATGCACGAGACTCCTACCACATGAGCATATAAAACTAAACTTATTTCTTGTTTTTTTTATTTTTTTTTATTTTTAGCATATATGATTCTGCTCAAATAAGTACCTTTTAGTATAGTTGTGTTTATTTCTTTACAATCATTCATTGAATTTCTCCAGAATCCTTTCTAGATACTTTTCTTAATCCAAGTATAATAGTTTTGATTTTTGATCCTTAGTAATCAGCATTCCTAGAACATAAGATGTTTCTCTTATGTTCATTATTTCAAACTTGGATCCCAAGAATGATTTCGTCTTATCCATCATGTCTTGGCAATTACCAGCTAATAATATATCATTCAAATATAACGATAATATTGTTAACTTATCTTTACACCTCGAAGTGTAAACACAGTGATCTACCGGACTCATTTCATATCATAATTCTAGAAAACTTGGTGGAACCTCAATTTTTCTTGACCAAAAGATTGCTTGAGTCTTTATAGTGATCTTCTGAACTAAAAAACTTAGTTTTTCTTGTCCTATTATGACAAAAAACCCTCGAGTTGCATCATGTAAATATCCTCATGCAAATCATAATTTTAAGAATGCGGTCTTGACATCCAACTTGTTACAACTAAAGGTTTAATTTTGTCATAATGACCTCTTCACTTTTATGGAGACAAATTCTTTATTAACAAATATATATGAACAAAGTCTTTTTCGGTTTTATCTGAAAAACTTTGCAACCAACCTGTTATTCTAGAGTACGAACCTTCTTAAGTATCTAATCATTAAGAAGCTCAATTATTCCATAAATTTCACTTCCTTTAATGAAGTTCATTTGTTTAATCAAAGCATATGCCACTTACTCAAATTAACGCGGTATTACTAATATAGATATAGGATCATTTTTATTAGGGTTACTTTCTTGTCTATGTTCTCCATAAACCTAATGATCCTCTAACCATTGAGGTTGTTCTCTAGAATGCTTTCTCCCTCTAATTCGAGCATCTTTTGCTATCTTTAGATCCTTTAGAATTGTACTAAGTCTTCAAGTTTGTCCTTATTTTGGAGAAATTACTTCCGCTTTTCCAATCATATTTGGATTTGGTTAGTGCCTTTACTATTCTTTATGAGAACCTTAATTTCTTCTGGCATCTTTGTTTCTTCCTCATCATCTAATAGCTTAATCACCTTGATTGGTTATCTTGTACAAAATTTTTCTATTTTCTACCAATTTTTTTTCTCTTTGGAAGAACCTTTACTTGGTTCTAAAATTCGACTATTCTACAAATTTTTCTCTAAAAATTTGCTCTCTAAGTAATATCTAAGGGTTTATTTTTAGGATTATCAAAAATGTTTTGAATCTTCATACTCATAACTTTTACGAGTCAGGCTTTTTACTATTCCAACATACATAAGGAGTTATTTGATTAGATTTGCATGCTCTAGTCATGTTAATATGATTTATACTTAATCATAAATATATATATATATATATATATATATATATATATATATATATATATATATATATATATATATATATACCTTAAATGATTTTAAGTGATTATGTACAAAGTATTTAGTTCTTCTTTTAGTTCTAATCCTTAAATTTTCAAGACAACTTTAGTATATTCTCTCAAGTAGATTTAATGATATCTACTAAAAGATATTCTATTCTAATTGAGGTAATGTATTCATCCTAGTCATTTTGATTATTTCTGTTAATGTTTTAATAATGAATAATAGTTATTAAAAACTCAAAGATATTCATTTATGCTTAAACTACGAATATGGATATTTTTAAATCATGCAATCAAGTTAATCTAATTATGTTCTACATCTATTTATGACTTTTTTCTCCATAATTATTGATTGGTATATGACTTTTAACTAAACTTGACTTCATAACCCTTAGCATTTAGAGTATATATAGAAAAATATGTTTCTACTTATGTTGGGAGCATACAATATATCATGGAGTCTATAACTTTCTCACACAGTGTCTCATCACACCTTGGTAAACTATTAATTATAACATCTGAAAATGGTTGCTGTAACATCTTGTTTACCTCATCCTTATTGGTAACAACTATCTTATCATAGTTGAGAAATTATTTCTTTTGAATCCTTTTTATGGAAAGAAACTAGACTTCGATGATCTTCAGTCTCGGTTTGAACAATGTCTTTATCATCATCTGTTGCTTTCTTGAATCTATTGATAAGATTAGGTGAAGGTTGCCCATTTGAACTTTTGTTTTAATCTTTCGCTCTTCATTAAGGGTTTATGTGATGGCAAAGTTAATATAATCAACAACTATCCGAGCCCATTCATTAACAAAGTTAACACATTATCCCATGAACTGGGTAAACCATTAAATTTTTTTCAAACTTGAATCGTGTCGGGTAAGTGATGCTTGACAAAAATAGCTACCAATCCAATTACTAGATTTGGTTATTGACTTTATCATTTTTGGGATGTTTTCATCAATCATACTTACCTACAAGTAACTAAATACAAGTTTTAAATTTAATGTCACTTAGTTGGAAAAGTGATTATTATTATATAATTTTATAAAATAATTTAGATGTTTATATAAGTCATACGTATTATCTTCAATCATTTTGTTTCTTATAAGGTAGTATTTGCGTAATTTCTCTGTGTGAAAAATAAATTCATTGAATCTAGGTAGATTCTATGTGTCCATATATTGTATTCATTATCAAAAAAGAAATTCTAATGTGAAAAACAGTTCTTTATATTGAATTCATTTATTTATCTATTTTTATTTAATAGAATGCCCAACTTTATAACCAATTTTCCTTGAATTTCCTTTGAACCTCAAATCTTCATATTTGTGAGTTCTCAAATTTAATTATCAGTTTATATTTCTATGCCCTTATTAAAATATTTTAGGAATGATTCAAAAATATTTCTTAAATCAAGTTACCCAAACTTAATGTATGTTAAAACTGATAATTATATTATGTTAGATTGCCTTAAAATAATTATTTATGATATTTTAAGTAAAGGTTATAAAAAAATTATTTAAATCAATTTTGATTTGAAAGATTCTATTGGGTCTTTGGGAACAAGCTGCTTAACCAATATGTGTTCTTGTGTCAAGGTCCAATGCTTAGCTGAAATTAGTAGAGTTTTTTATTGGGCAATTCAAAATAATTAAGTCAATATTTGGTTTTTCAGCCACCCAAAATTTGTTAAAGCCTGATATTTTTCCGACCACACCAATCAAAGAAGATGCTAGAAAATTTGAGTGAATCAACGGTTAATCTGTCGCAAGTTATTGCTGGATAAGAAGACTCCTTCACGGACTGAAAAAAAAAAAAACATAGATCTTCGTTGGATAGGCGTTGCCATAAGGCTCACCGCTGATCTGCCTGAAGCCAAAATCATGTGACCTATGATGTACATGTTTGGTTTTCATGTGTTTTTTCATTATTTCTTTAGCCATGTCTATCTGAGGTAGATGCATAGAGTTGTTCCAGTATTGTTTTTATGCAGTGAGCTCACTGTTGTTTTCCTTTTGGTATTGAGGGTATGTAATTGGTGGCTTGTCTTCTCTAATAAAAAATGATTCACTCCTACATCATTGAGTACAGATTGATTTCCCATTTATTTGAAAAAAATAATTAAACTAATATTGGTGGATTGTAGTTCTTATGGTCTTCATTCATCTTTTGTGCAATGGTGATTCAACATGCAATATTGGAATAGGCAATTTTCTTTGATATTAAATTGGCAATTAGTTTTCTAACGGATTTATTTCGCTTTCATGAGAAAGAACAAAATCAATTGAACGAGATGTCTACAACATTAATTAACTTGGCTCTGATACCATTGAAGGTCCAGGAATATTAATGGCTGTTTGTGAGACTGTTTATCTCACAGACAAGAGTCTGACAATCTCTAAATTCTTTGAACGTTAGTATTGCAGAGAATAAAGTAATTTGGACAAATGAGGAAAGTTCTATTTATAGCGCACCAAATTGTATATTAGTGACTCTTCAACAAGGACACAAGTCTTAGAAAATTTGTGTTATTTATCAAGGATTGTGACTCTTTTTGGAGAAGGTTCTAACCATGAGTCATGATTTGTTATGTTGTGTCCACCATGGAATGTGCTAACAAAATGTATTCTATCTTTTTAGGTTTTGAAATACATAATTTTTTTGCTCTGTTCTCATATTAAATTGATTAAGGAGCTCATATGGGAATGCAAGTTACTGTTGGGTGTGAAATCTCACACATGTATATAAAGTTATAAATTAATTGGTTGCATACGTGATAAATACATAAAATTCTATTTGTCATGATACTTTAATTGTGAGTTTGAGAATGTTATGGCAAAAGGCTTGTTATTGATTTAGTGAGATTTTGAGGCCTATGAGCCTTGGTTTGTATTGGTTGAGTTGTTAGGTTTATAGGTTAATAGACACAGATTGGGAAATAATTGAAAAACAGAGGAGACTCTGGAAAAATTTTGGAAAAATTAAAAAAATGTATTTTAATTTTCTTTAAAAAGAAAAATGGAATGTTACTAAACTATTTAACATTATAAAGTTTAGATTTGGTTAGTTGAATAAATAGAAAACTTTAGCAATGAACTTTGAATTATTACAAGAATTTTTTGGCATTGTATTCTCTTTACTATCTATTTTATTAATGACTTAGTGTGTTAGTGCTTGATGCATTCATGCATACATACATTATAGTCTTAGTTCTTATTCTAGAACTGTTATTATGCATAGGTTCAGTCATAGACGATGGGACTAGAACCTTAGCTTATTGTTTCCTTCCTTAACTTAGTATAGATTGATTTGATTTGAGACAATTCTAAACTCCAAGAAGGTTACCAGAAAGTAAATAAGGGAGAATAAATTTTTTTGGTTATTTCATTGAATGAATCTGATCATACAATGTTGGTTTTATTAATACAGTTTAGAACTGAGGTGTTAGTTAGTTAGGATTCTGTTTTAGTCCTAACAGATTGGTAACTAACTCCTAATTACTCATTATTCTTTTTAACTCTTCTCTTGGCTATTTAGATGGTTGAGGTGGTAGTCATTGAAGCCTCAATGACCTTCTAGGCTCTTGAATAGCATCCCTCATAAGTATTCATTCACTTGTTTCCCTTCTGTTTTCATTCGTCATAATCTTTTCTTGTCTTTTGGCTGCATCAATACTTCCCTCATTCGAAGAAACTTTGTCTTCAATGTGGAATTAAGGAAAACTTTTCATGAAATCTAAAACAGTTTCTTAAGTGGCTTCCTCTGTTAGCAGTCCTTCCCACTAAATTAGCCATTGGTTTGTCCATTTTCCTTGTTCAAAACCGATCTCTTTTCTAGTACTGTTAGTGGCTTGTAAAGGGAATGCCCTTCTTTACAACTGGAAGGTAAATGATATGGGACTAATCATTCTTCTAGTCCTTTATAAGGCTTCAAGAGGGACACATGGAATATATGGTGGATCTGTGCATTCTATGGCAGTTCCAATTTGTAAGCAACCTTGCCAATGTGTTTAATGATCGGAAAATGACCAAATTTTTTTTTTCTCAACTTGTTTGATTATATCTTGGCAGCTGATGCTTGTCTAGAAGGTTGTAACTTACCAAGCACCAAGTTCCTAACCTTAAAAAGATTGATCATTCCTATGCTTATCAACTGCAATCTTCATTTAATTCCAAGGTTTTTGTAGATTAGCATAGCTGTTTAGAGAATTTCAGTTTTTATCTCCTTAGTCTTGATCAGCACTTGCTAGGTTGTTGTCCCCTCTTGTGTATGCTGCTAGGTTAGTAGATTTTCTCCCAAAAAACTACTTCAAATGGGGATATGCTAATGGATGAATAAAAGGCAGTGTTGTAGTCAAATTCTGCCCAACGTAAAAACTTAGGCCATTTGTTTGGGCTATCATTTACAAAGTACCTCAAGTACTGCTCCAGTGTTCTATTGACTACCTTAGTTTCGCCATCAGTTTGAGGATGATATGCACTTCTTATGTGTACGATAGTGCCTTGAAGCTTGAACAGTTTTGTCTAGAAAGAGCTTATGAAGACAAAGTCTTTGTTTGAGATAATGGTCTTTGGACACCCACAGAGTTTACAAACAATGTTGACAAAGAGATTTGCCACCTTAGCAGCTATGTAGTGCTTTAGAAGACACCTAAAATGTGCAATCTTTGATAATCTATCAACAACCACAAAGATGACTATGAAACCTTGTGTTGGAGGTAAATGTGTGATGAAGTCCATGGAGATATCTTAGCAAATCTACTCAAGAATGGGCAGAAGCTTTAGAAGACCATAATGAGCATGGTTTACAGTATTAGTTTGTTGGCACACTAAGCATTCTTAGATAAATTTCACCACTTATTTCCTCATTTGTTTAAAAAAAAAAAACCCAGAAGATAATCTAATCATTATTCTTTGGATACCGGCATGCCCTCCCACTGATGAGGAATGATACTCATCTAATAGTTTGAGTTTGATTGTAAATTGAGGCCTAAGGTATAACTTGCCCCTCCAATAAGTCAACCCATTTCTGACTACTCATTCAGGGTATTGAGCAGGGTGATTTGTAATGGAAGCTGTTAGTTCTACTAACTCAAGTATTTGAGAATCTTTAAGAATTCAAATGTAGGTAGTGAGAGACTAAGATATGATACCTTATCTTTGTTGTCAATGTGCATTCTTGATAGGCTGTTATCAACCACATTGTCTTTGCCTGGTTTGTACTGAATCTAGAACTTGAAGCCTAGGAGCTTCCTAAGGAAGACTTGTTGATCAGGTGTTTGTATTGTCTGGTCCACTAGTGACTTGAGACTTCTTACTGAAGAATGTTATAGGATGGCCTTGTTGTAGCTGTACAGCTCCAATCCTATATCCAGAAGCATCAATTTCAAGTACAAAGGTTTGAGTAAAGTTTGGGAGTGTCAGGATTGGGATGGAAATCATTGCTAGCTTGAGTTTTTGAAAAGCATCAATTGCACACTCATTCTAGATAAAGTTGTCTCTCTTAAGCAGGTCAGTTAAAGGAAAAAGCAATAGAAGAATATGTTTTAACAAACTTCCTGTAGTATCTAGTAAGGCTTAGGAAACCTCTTAGCTACTTCATAGTGGATGGAGTAGGCCAATCTATCATAGCTTGAATCTTCTGGGGGTCTTTTGCTACCTCTTGCTCAGAAATGATGTGTCTCAAGAAGTCAATTGAAGTGGTTCCAAAGTTACACTTAGATAGCTTGGCATACATAGAAGCTTTGTTGAGACAAATCAGCACAAGTGTAAGATGATCCAAATATGCTTTAAGGGACTTTCTATAGATTAAAATGTCATCAAAAAAAGATTATGACAAACTTTCTGAAATAAGCTTAAAAAAATATAGTTCATTGTAACTTGGAAGATAGAAAGAGCATTGGTTAAACCAAATGGCATAACTAAGAACTCATAGTGACCTTGATGAGTCCTAAGTGATGTTTTCTTAATGTCATATGGATGCATTCTAATTTGATGATAGCCAGCTCTCAAATCTTGTTTGGAGAAGATCTTAGCACCATGAAGCTCATCAATCAATTCATCTACAGTTAGGATAGGGAAACTACCCGCGACAGTCACTGCATTCAATCCTCTATAATCCACACAAAACCACAAAGTGTCATCTTTCTTTTTGACTAATAACACTAGAGAGCTATTAGGACTAGTGTTGTGATGGATGACTCATATTTTCAACATATCTTTAACTAGATTCTCAATTTTTGTCTTCTAAAAATTGGGATATCTATATGGCTTGATGTTAACAAGGGAAGAGCCAGGTAGTAATTGGATTTTGTGATCTATTCTTCTTGTTGGAGGTAAGTGAGTAGGTTCCTAAAAAACTATCTTGAATTCTTGTAAAATGGTCTTGATTTGAGGGAACATAAAGAAAGAAGATAAAGAATCATTCATGGTCATCTTCCTAAGCTTACTGTACCCTACCATGTCACACTCTAACCTTTGTTGACCTTGCAACAATATTGATTGTCCTTCCCAAACAAAAGCCACGGTTAAAGTACTATAATCAGTGGTGATAGGACCTAAAGTTTATAGCTATTGCCCTCTTAACACAACACCAGTGCCTAAAACAGGTGATAATGAAATTAATCCTAGATATATGATCTTGGATCCATATGTCTACAACAGTACACATGCCAATGCAAGAGAAGTATTAACTATTTCCTACTTATACTTAAAAGTCAATGGAAGGGGTAATAGGCTATAACGACCAATCCGATAGGACTGAACGGGCTCCACTCAAAATGACATCATTACTTTTAAGTAATGAGCATCTGAACCTGTAATAGAACATGTAAAGATACCTTAGATAAAACTACATCCATTTCAATTCAAAAACATGTACATTTTTCCAACAAAATGGAGATATATACATAAATCTAAACTCCCAACAAAATAAGGTGAGGATGCCTCTTGTGAAAACCCACCTAAAGATACCTTTCTTCTTCACGTTCTTTAATAAATTGCTCCAGTTCTATTCAGTGACTTTCTAAAATATTAGAAAAAAGGGAATGAGCTAAAAGCTCAGCGAGTAATCACATTACTCGAAGTAATCATCTTCTAGAAGTTTTAAATTTACAAGGTCACAACCATATAGATTTATAATTATTCTCATTCTCATCACAAGAAAATAATCATTTCAAGAATACATTAAGATATCCAACAACTCATAACATTTAAACTATTACAAGAAAAATATTTACCTGATATCAATTTAACTCTATATACTTATCAATACATATATTACAATGGGGATGTCTCCCCACATACCAGTATATCCAATATCAAATTTTTCATCCACTCAGTTCCATCTCTCCTCCCACTCCTACTCGATCCTATCTTACTTTCCACTTCCAGTTAGTTCCATTTCACTTTCCACTTCCAGTTGGTTCCATTTCACTTTTCACTTCCAGTCGGTTCCATTTCAGTTTCCACTTCCAGTCGTTTCCATTTCACTTTCCACTTCCAGTCAGTTCTATTTCAGCTTCCACTCCTAGTCGATTCCATTTCACTTTCCATTCCCAATCGGTTCCGTTCCACTTTCGACTTCCACTCGGTTCCATTTCACTTTCCACTTCCACTCGGTTCCATTTCACTTTCCTCTTCTACTCGGTTCCATAATATCATTAAGGAATTCAATTCTCATTAAACACAGTTTATGACATAAGCAATTTATCAATATAATTCTATCAACTATTCACATTCAAAGACACATCAAAATACGTGATTAATTATTTAGGTATCAAATACATATTTAATCACCATGCTTACCAAAAGTATGGTGAAAATCACCTATGATATGTCAAAAACTAGTCTTGGGATATTTTCTTGCCCTTAGCACATTCTCCAGTCACACCTATAGATTTTTATCATTTAGTATAACAATCCAATAAATATATATGAAATAAATATCCGTCCTTAGCAAGAAACTACGATTTTTTTTGTTAAAACAAGAACTATGTCACAAGTTTGTTCTCCTTTGTCTACTGTTCCTTACAATTTCTTTAATTTCCTGTCAAATTTGAATTCATGTCTCTTGACAATGATGCTTTTTAATTTAGTCAAATAAATTTCAAGTTAAAGTATAAGAAGTTTAAACTTCTCAAGTGTTAAGACTAATTAAAATGACTTGTTTCATTTATTTCTAACATTTCTTCTTTTTTAAATTTTTACTTAAAAAGCTTTTACCAACTACTCAATAACTCCTCCAAATCAAAGAAACTATACCAATCTAACAATCTTTATATCACTAAACTTCTAACCTCAAATAATTAACATTTTCCAAATATCAACTTAGATGAAATCATTGAAAATTTAAACTTTGTAAGAGCATGCTTCCTAAACATGAAATTTTATCATGAAAAAGTCTCTTAACTCAAGAATATCCTTTGATTCCAATAAGTATTTATACTTCAAATCTAAAATTTACATATCTAACGATACCCAATCACAGGTGTAAGCTATTTCATGGTGTAGTTCAAGATTCATCTAAAACTCCACCATAAATCACATTCCAACTTCAATAAATCATAAACCCATCAATTTAAATTGATCTAAAAAAAAACAAAAGAATCAACTTTAAGAAGCCTATTTTCACTTAGAAAAGGTTACTACTTTAGCCCTCTTCTTTTTCTTTAATTAAATTGTATATTTTCCTTAACTTTCCTAACTCTTTCTATTAAAACCCAATGTTCCTATTAACGTTTCATTTAAAAGAATGTCTTTATCAAGTATTTCAATTTCCTTTATGTTTAAATTACCTCTCAATCAATAAGTCCTACGCACACCTAACATAGAAAATTTTAATTTAATTCATCAACATATTTATATAGTTTAGAATTTAAAACCAGACTTTATAAGAAGTCCTGCTAGATGCTTATGTTCAGTCTTTACCTGTTGACATACCAAGCAACGAAATACGTACTCTACTGGGCTGCCACTGACACTAAGAGGCAAAAGCTAGGGGCTCCAATAGGATTAGATACCCCAATAGTCCTAGCCGTAAACAATGGATACTAGGCGTTGTGCCTATCGACCCGTGCAGTGTTGTAGCTAATGCGTTAAGTATCCTGCCTGGGGAGTACGTTCGCAAGAATGAAACTCAAAGGAATTGACGGGGGCCTGTAAAAGTGGTGGAGCATGTTGTTTAATTCGATGCAAAGGAAAGAACCTTACCAGGGCTTAACATGCCGCAAATCCTCTTGAAAGAGAGGGGTGCCTTCGGGAACGCGGACACAAGTTGTAATACCCGTAATTGTAAAGTAAGGGTAAAGAAGTAATTTAATAAATATGATATGAAATTAATATATATATATGCGCGAAGGATTTAGTATTGAATAAAATAATTCTTTTGAAAAAAAAATATCTGGATGCGTCCAGCGTGGAGAAGGGGAAAAGAAAAGAAAAGAAAAGAAAAGAATAAATATCTGAAGTCCAGAAGAAGACAAAAAAAAAAACTCCACCTGTTGCCAGAAGGTTGAGAACTTACTGCATGTGAGGCAGTAAGGCCCCACTGCGTTGAGCCATTTTAGGGGGGGTTGTGAGTTGCAAAATTTTTGCAAACCAAATATATATAAACATAATTTACTTTATTACTTACCAAATCCTGTTTGGTTTTCCTTCAACTACAATTCAAATTACTCTATTTCTTTAAACACTTGGGGACCGAAAGAAAGGTTGAAAGAGAAAAATTTTGAAGGGGTTTATAGGAAATTTTTATAGAGAGTCATGAGAAGCGCTAAGAAAAACAGAAGGTAATAATATGAAGTTTATTTTTGAAATTTAGCATACATGAAATTTTTCAAAATTCAAAGTGGGAATTTTCAAAGGATGTGAATTATGGAATAATTGAAGAATAAATTAGAAATTTAATATAAATATTATGTCAAGTGTTGACGATCAGCAACCGGAGAAAATTTCTGAGAGGAACGGGAAAGACAAGGAAGTGATCCACGGGTAGCTCTAAGTGCTACATGGTGAGTTAGATTTACTTAAAGTAATCAAGATAAATATGAAATATGTAGTGATAATATTAGAATAAATAATTAACTTATGATTTGGTGATAGATGAAAGTTGATTGATAGGTGTGATAGGAATAGTGGATGTGTAGAGAATTATTTTATGAGAAATAATATTATTGAAATAATGAGTCGATTTAATAATAAAAGCGATAAGTGAAATTCTTGATGAGCTATGGTTGATGATTTGATATGATTTATGAGGAGAGGAAATTTAGTGAATCTTGACAAGCTATGATTGATGATTTTATATGATTTATGAGGAGAAGAATTTAGTAAAATTTTTTTAAATCATAATTTGAGAATAATCAGAATAGTTAATTTAAATATTTGAATTCTTGTTTGTTTTTATATTATTGTTCATATGCATATGCATAAAATAAAATAACCGGGAGGGGGCCGGTCTAATTGAAAAACCGTGACAACCGATATATGTTGGAAATAAAGGAAAACCGTGACAGTTGGTATATGCTGGAAATAAAGGAAAATTGTGACAGCCAGTATATGCTGGAAATTAATGAAAACCATGACAATCGATATATGTTGGAATAAATAAAAACCATGACAGCTGGTATATGCTGAAAATAAAAGAACCGGGAAGGGACCGGTCTAAGATAAAAACATGTCGACATGTGGGAAGATGTTCCCTAATAATAATTCATGCATTGCATTTGTTTTAAATATTGATTGTATTACTGAAATGCTGAAGTGTTGTTTGTTATTGTACATTTATTTATAGATGAATGAGTCTTATAGAGAGACAATTATAGTGAGAAAGAAACATAGAAGTATGATATGATAAGAACCATCTAAATGGTAGACTATATGCTATGAACCTCATAACGAGGTAATTATGAGATAATTGATGGTCTTAAGGTGAACGAATATATATAAACAAGAGATTGATAGAGAATGAGACTTATAATATATGTAGTGATAATAGAATGTTATTATCAAGTTATATGAGATATAACTGATTAAATATTAAAAGACTATTTGTACAAATTGAATACTTCTAGAAAATTTAATTCATTGAGCTTGTGAAGCTCATCCCTCATTGTACAATGATTTCAGGTAGCAGGCAAGACAAATAGTTTGGTGAGTTGAGGTTCAGACGAAACCATTATCTGTAAGGCACGTACGTGTCCACATCCTCAGACTACTGAGAAAATAAAATAAAAATTTATTTGTAAATATTAATGCATTTTACGTTGTATATAAGGTTTAAGTCAATATTATAATGATGTATCTCCCCTGTTGAGGGTTGAGGAATGATGTAAAAATTTATGTTGGTGTTATTTTCTTGTTGCATATATGTGTCGTGCTAGGATTTTCAAAATGTGACAACACCGTCTCGGGGGTGGCCAACCCAGGATGGGTCGTTACAATTTTGGTATAAGAGCATTAGGTTTTATGATTCTGTAGACTGCATAAAAAGTAAGAAAGTGGAATATTAAAATAAATTATATTTTAATAGTCTGAGGATGACACGTGGATGTGCTAGAGCTAGAGTTAGAGTTATTGATTTGAGAGGGCGTGGTAGGCCCCCAATATTTTGACAAGTCGAGGTTGAGTCTGAATCTGTGGTTCCTAGAAAAGAACGTGTTGACAATATATATGATATTGGTAAAGGTGTAAGAGTGTCTAAAGTTGAAAGAGATGAGCTAAGATAAGCTCTTACACATGCTCTTGAGAAAATGAGTGTAACATATGATAGAGTTGATAGCTCATAGTATAGACTTGATGAACAAGTTAGAGCAGTGTCTGAGGTTGTTAATCCAGTAATGGTAAATGTTCAAAAGGGGAAAAGTGAGTTTATACAAGAAATGTAGAGAGATTATTTTGTTAGATAATGCCTTATTGTTTAAAGGATCTATGAATCCTTTTAATCCTGAGTTATAGGTAAAACATGTAGAGAGATTTTTTTGATATTTTACCAGTAACTGATAGGCAACACCTATTGCCAGGAGGTTGAGACCTTGCTGCATGTATGGCAGCAAGGCCTCCTTGCGTGGAGCCATTTTACGGGGCACTGTGGGTTGCAATATTTTTGCAAACAATATATATATATATATATAACGTAATTTACCTTATTACTTACCAAATCTTGTTTGGTTTTCCTTCAACTACAATTCAAATTACTCTCTTTCTTTAAACACTTGGGAACCGAAAGAAATGTTAGAACAGCAAAATTTTGAAGGGGTTTACGGGAGAATTTTATAGAGAGTCAAGGGAAGCGCTAAGAAAAACAGAAGGTAATAACGTGAAGTTTATTTTTGAAATTTAGCATACATGAAATTTCCTGGAATTCAAAGTGGGAATTTTCAAAAGATGTGAATTACGGAAGAATTAGAGAAAAAATTAGAAATTTAATATAAATATTATGTCAGGTGTTGACGATCAGCAACCGATGGAAACTTTTGAGAGGAACAGGAAAGGCAAGGATGTGATCCACGGGTAGCTCTAAGTGCTACGTGGTGAGTTAGATTTACATAAAGTAATCAAGATAAATATGAAATATGTAGTGATAATATTAGAGTAAATCATTAACTTATGATTTGGTGATAGATGAAAGTTGGTTGATAGGTGTGATAGGAATAGTGAATGTGTAGAGAATTATTTTATGAGAAATAATATTATTGAATAATGAGTCGATTTAATAATAAAAGCGATAAGTGAAATTCTTGATGAGCCATGGTTGATGATTTGAAATGATCTATGAGGAGAGGAAATTTAGTGGATCCTGACAAGCTATGATTGATGATTTGATATGATTTATGGATCTTGACAAGCTATGATTGATGATTTTATATGATTTATAAGGAGAAGAATTTAGTGAAATTTTTAAAAATGATAATTTGAGAATAATTTAAATATTTGAACTCTTATTTGTTTTTATATTATTGTTCATATGCA
Organism: Bretschneidera sinensis; assembly: GCA_023935145.1. Classification (NCBI taxonomy): domain Eukaryota; kingdom Viridiplantae; phylum Streptophyta; class Magnoliopsida; order Brassicales; family Akaniaceae; genus Bretschneidera; species Bretschneidera sinensis. The sequence continues at coordinate 111,929,747 of CM043698.1, forward strand.
TATTTCATATCATTGTTCATATGCATATGCATGAAATAAAAGAATCGGGAGAGGGCTGGTCTAATTGAAAAACCGTGACAGTCAGTATATGCTAGAAATAAAAGAAAACTGTGACAGCCGGTATATGCTGGAAATAAATGAAAACCGTGACAGCCGGTATATGCTAGAAATAAAAGAACAGGGCAGGGGCCAGTCTAAATGAAACAAAAGAACTGGGAGGGGACCAGTCTAAGATAAAAACATGTTGATATGTGGGAAGACGTTCCCTAATAAATAATTCATGCATTGCATCTGTTTTAAATATTGATTGTATTACTGAAATGCTGAAATGTTGTTTGTTATTGTATATTTATTTATAAATGAATGAGTCTCACAGAGAGACAGTTATAGTGAGAAGAAACATAGAAGTATGATATGATAAGAATCATCTAAATGGTAGACTATATGTTGTGAACCTCATAACGAGGTAATTATGAGATAATTGATGGTCTTAAGGTGGACAAATATATATAATGAAGAGACTGATAGAGAATGAGACTTATAATATGTGTAGTGATAGTAGAATGTTGTTATCAAGTTATATGAGATATAACTGGTTAAATATTAAAAGACTATTAGTACACATTGAATACTTCTAGTAAATTTAATTCATTGAGCTTGTGAAGCTCATCCCTCATTGTACAATGATTTCAGGTAGCAGGCAGGATAAATAGTTTGGTGAGTTGAGGTTCAGACGAAATCATTATATGTAAGCTACATACGTGTCTACATCCTCTGATTAATGAGAAAATAAAATAAAAATTTATTTGTAAATATTCATGTATTTTACGTTGTATATGATGTTTAAGTCAATATCAGAATGATATATCTCCCCTGTTGAGGGTTGAGGAATGATGTAAAATTTTTTGTTGGTGTTATTTTCTTGTCAGATATATATGTCATGCTGGGATTTTCAAAATGTGAAAACATCGTCTTGGGGGTGGATGTTCTGTACATCTTGTTATTTCCTGGATGCATGGATTAAATAGTATCATGTGCTTCCTTTAAGATTTCTTTCCTTAATTCCATATCGTGTGGCACACAAATTTGATTCCCTAATATTAATAAACCATTTTCTCACACTAGGAAATATGTTCGCTTATCATCCATCCATCCATCACTATAACGACCCGTCCCAGGTTGGCCACCCACGAGATGGTGTCGTCACGTTTTAAAATCTCAGCACAACACATATTTGCAACAATATAAAAATGCATATATCAACTGAAAATATTTATATATCAAGTCTTTAACTCTTTTAAAAGGAGATATAACATCTTTCTCGTATCAGAAACAATATATATAATAATAGCAAAATACATGAATATTTACAAATTTTCAAAAATATCTCTTTCTCTTTCTTTCTTAAGTTTGAGGATTCAAACCACGAGACTTAAATTTTTCACCCTGGTTATCAGCTCAACTATCTATCAGCCCTATCTATAGCCCAAAATATTTCAGCAATGAAGAGTGAGCTTCACAAGCTCGGTGAATTAAATTTACTAAAAGTATTCAGTTTATAATAATTCAATAATTTATCAAACTCTTCTTAAATTAATCATTAATCTATAATCTTTCAAATAATATATTCCATGTATCAAACATATCAATTTTTCTTCTTATATATTTAATCATCTAACATTATCAATTCAACATCATTATTTACCTCATTATGAAGTTCAAATCATATAATTAGTCCATCAAATAATTTTATCATATTATCCTTTCGTATTTCTTTCTCACTATATCTATTTCTCTGTGAGACTTAGTTGTCTATCAATAGTTTCACAATCAAGACTGATGCTTTAACATCTCAATCAACAATAATCAAATAATCCAATTAATATATGCATGCATTTAAATCATCTTTCTTTCTTTCTTTCTTTTTCATCACGTCATCTCATTATTTCATATTATCATATGGGAATGTCTTCCCATATGTCGACATATTTCAGCCAGACCAGCTACCTTCCTGGTCAGCCAGACCAGCTATGTAATACTCATATTTTTATAATAAGGTAAATGTGTTTTTTTTTAATAAATTTGACAAAGAGTTAAAATCCTAGAAGGCTGAATGAGCTTTGAAGGAGACAAAGGTTGAAAAGTAAAAAAAAAAAGTCCAAGGTGAACAGTGAACTCGTGGGCTGCCAACCGAGTGAATGTTTTTAAAAAGGCAATTATTGTGTTTTTCTTTATTACTTCATTTTGTTGTTTAGTGTGGAAGTGGAGAGAGAGTGTAATTATTATGTTTCTTAGTCATCATTCTTTTTGGCAATTATCATGCCACCTCCCACTCTCCCAATCGTGGAAATCAATTTGAGAGAAGGGTTGCTGAATTTTTCAGCAACAAGCTCTCCTCTATAAATATGGACAATAGGTTCAAGCAGAGGACGTGAAGAATTTTGGTTAGCTTCATGGAATTATTCTATTTTCTCACAACACTTGGGAGATTAAAGAAATGTTAAAAGAGCAAAAATTTGAAAAGATTTTCTGCAGAATTTCATAGAGGATCACGAAAAGCTATCAGTATTATAAGGTGATAGCATAGTATTTATTTTTGAATTTTTAGCATATATGAAATTCCCGGAACTCAAAGTAAGAATTTTCAAAGGGAGTGGTTTACAATGAATTTAAGAAGTAATTAGAAATTTAATACAAATATTATGTCAGGTGTTGACTATTTACAACTAGAGAAATTTTTGAGAAGAACCGGGAAGGCAAGAAGGTGACCCACGGGTAGCTTTAAGTGCTACAGGATGAGTTGGATTTACTTTAAGTAGTCTAAATGAAAAATCAATTATTTGGTGATAATATTAAATTTAATTATTTAAGTATGATTGGGTGATAGATGAAAAATTGATTTATAGGTATGATAGAAAATTTGGACATGTAGAAATATTTCTCGGTGAGAAATAATATTTTTGAAAATTATAAGTTTATTTGAGAATATAAGCAATAAATAAATTATTGATGAGACATACTAATGTTTTAACACGAATTATGACGAGATAAATTTTAGTGGATCTTGCCAAATTTTGATGGATGAATCGAGATAAATTTTAGCGGATCTTGCCAAATTTTGATGGATGAATCGAGATAAATTTTAGTGGATCTTGCCAAATTTTGATGGATGATTTGAGATGAATTTTAGTGGCTGGACAGACTTTAATTGATTATTTGATGTGATTTGGGAAGAGAAGAATTTAGTGAAATTTTTATATAATTTGATAAAAATCAAGATGATTGGATGCAAAATTTTTTTAAAGAAACTTTGTTAAATAAAATTTGTGAATAATCAGGATAGGCAAATTAAATGGTTTGAATCTTTATATTATTTTTATATTACTGGTTATATTACTGTTCCATATCATTGTTCATACACATATGCATTTAATAATATAACCGAAAGAACCGGGAAGACAGCCGGTTTAATGAAATAACCGTGACAGCCGGTATATGTTGGGATGAAAAGTAAAAACCGTGACAGCCTGTATATGCTGGGATGAAAAGTGAAAATCGTGACAGCCGGTATATGCTGGGATGAAAAGTAAAAACCGTGACAGCTGGTATATGCTGGGATAAAAAGTGAAAACCGTGACAGCCGGTATATGTTGGAATTAACCGGAAAGGCAGCCGGTCTGATGAGAATAAAAGAACCGGGAGGGCAGCCGGTCTAAGATAATAACAACCTGTCGACAGGTGGGAAGATGTTCCCATCATAATCGTTCATGCATTTGCATCTGTTTTAATTATTGCTGCATTATTTGAGATGCTGAGATGTGGCATATTATTGTGAAATTAATTATAGATGGTTGAGTCTCATAAAAAGAGACAGCTATGAAGATGAGATTATTAAAATGCTGAGATGTGAGATATTATTGTGAATTTAATTATAAATGGTTGAGTCTCATAGAAAGAGACAGTTATGGTGTTAAGACTTATTTTAAATGGAAGATTTTATGATGTGAACCTCATTACGAGGTAATTATGACATAATTGATTTTATTAAGGTGGACCAATGATTGAGAATAAGAGATTGATAGAGAATAAATCTTATGATATGGGAAATGATAGTAGAAAGTTGTCATCAGGTTATGTGAAAAATAAAAGATTAAATATTAAAGGATTGTTTATGGAATTTGAAATTTGGAATACTTTTAGTAAATTCAATTCACTGAGCTTGTGAAGCTCACTCCTCATTGTACAATGATTTTCAGGTAGCAGGCTTGACAAATAGTTTGATGAGTTGAGGTTCAGAAGAAATCATTTTTCTGTAAGCCGCGTACGTGTCATCATCCTCAGACTAATGAGAAAATAAAATGAAAAATTTATTTGTAACTCTTCATGCATTTTACGGATTGATGTAAAGTTCTTTGAGTAATATTTATTTTTACTACTGCATATATGTGTCGTGCTGGGATTCTCAAAATGTAATGACACCGTTTCGGGGTGGCCAACCCGGGATAGGTCGTTACAAATTTTGGTATCAGAGCATTAAGTTGTATGATTCTGTAGACTGCATAAATGTAATACCCGTATTCATGAATTAAGGGTAAAGAAGTAATTTGATAAATATGTCATGAATTTTAATTAATATATTTATGCGAAGGATTAATATTGAATAAAATAATTCTAAAAAAAAATGTGAACAGTAAAATGTGAATAGTAAATCGTGAATAGTAAAAAAGGTGAATAGTAAAAAAATCTGGAACATGAACGTCCCAGACCAAAGACAAGAATAAATAAAATAAAATAAAAGAGAAAGGAAAAAGTAAAGGAAAAGAAGGAAAGAAAATATAAAAAAAAATGGTGCTTCCACCATTACTTAGTGGAGGTCTTTTAAAAAAAAGGGACAAACAAAATGATGAGAAAGTTAGGTGGGAAGGGGGTGGCTGCTGAAGACTAACAAAAAGGAAAAAAAAACGTGGAGTTTTTTTTTTTTAGAAAGTAGAAAGTTAGGTAGGGGGGCTGAAACTCCTATATATATGTGTAGAAACTGAAATCGTTCAGTTTCTTTCTTTCAAATTTTTGTATTCTCACAATATTTGGAGACCTAAAGAAAAGTCAAAAGAGCAAAATTTTGAATGGATTTTCTACGGAATTTCATAGAGGATTATGAGAAGCTATCAGTAATTATGAGGTAATAGTATAATATTTATTTTTGAATTTTTAGCATATATAAAATTTCCATAGCTTAAAGTGGGAATTTTCATAAGGAGTGGTTTACGATGAATTTAAGAAATAATTAGAAATTTAATACAAATATTATGTCAGGTGTTGACTATCTACAACGGAAGAAATTTCTGAGAAGAACCGAAAAAGACAAGAAGGTGACCCACGGGTAGCTTTAAATGCTATAGAGTGAGTTGAATTTACTTTAAGCAGTCTAAATAAAAATAAAATATCTCTTGATTATATTAAAATAAATTATTAAAGTATGTTTGGATGATAGATGAAAAATTGATTTATGGGTATGATAGGAAATTTGGACATGTAGAAATATTTTTCGGTGAGAGATGATATTTTTGGAAATCATAAGTTTATTTGAGAATAAAAGCAATAAATAAATTAATGATGAGACATACTGATGTTTTAACACGAGTTATGATGAGATGAATTTTAGTAGATCTTGACAAATTTTGGTGGATGATTTGAGGTGAATTTTAGTGGATCTTGATAAATTTGGGTGGATGATTTGAGATGAAATTTAGTAGATCTTGGCAGACTTTAATTGATTATTTGATGTGATTTGGGAAGAGAAGAATTTAGTGAAATTTTTATATAATTTGATAAAAAACTGGATGGTTGGATGTAAGAAATTTTTAAAGAAACTTTGTTATATAAAATTTGTGGATAATTAGGATAGCCAAATTAAGTGGTTTGAATCTTTATATTGTTTTTATATTACTGTTTATATTACTGTTTCATATCATTGTTCATGCACATATGCATTTAATGATATAACTGAAAGAACCGGGAAGGCAGCCGGTCTAATGAAATAACCGTGACAGCCGGTATATGCTGGGATGAAAAGTGAAAACCGTGACAGCCGGTATATGCTGGGATGAAAAGTGAAAACCGTGACAGCCGGTATATGCTGGAATTAACCGAGAAGGCAGCCGGTCTGATGAGAATAAAAGAACCGGGAGGGCAGTCGGTCTAAGATAATAATAACCTGTCGACAGGTGGGAAGACGTTCTCATCATAATCATTCATGCATCTGCATCTGTTTTAATTATTGTTGCATTATTTGAGATGTTGAGATGTGGTATTTTTATTGTGAATTTAATTATTGATGGCTGAGTCTCATGAAAAGAGACAGCTATAATGATGAGATTATTGACATGCTGAGATGTGGCATATTATTGTGAATTTAATTATAGATGGTTGAGTATCATAAAAAGAGACATCTATAATAATGAGATTATTGAAATGCTGAGATGTGGGACATTATGGTGAATTTAATTATAAATGGTTGAGTCTCATAGAAAAAGACAGTTATGGTATTAAGACTTATTTAAATGGAAGATTTTATGATGTGAACCTCATTACGAGGTAATTATGAGATAATTGAGTGTCTTAAGGTGGACCAATGATTGAGAAGAAGAGATTGATAGAGAATAAATCTTATGATATGGGAAATGATAGTAGAAAGTTGTCATCAGGTTAGGTAAAAAATAAAAGATTAAATATTAAAGATTTATTTATGGAATTTGGAATACTTTTAGTAAATTTAATTCACTGAGTTTGTGAAGCTCACCCTTCATGGTACAATGATTTTCAGGTAGCAGGCTTGGCAAATAGTTTGATGAGTTGAGGTTCAGAAGAAATCATTTTCTGTAAGCCGCGTACGTGTCATCATCCTCAGACTAATGAGAAAATAAAATGAAATTTTTTTTTGTAACTCTTCATGCATTTTACAGATTGATGTAAAGTTCTTTTGGTAATATTGATTTTTACTGCTGCATATATGTGTCGTGCTAGGATTCTCAAAATGTGATGACACTGTTTCAGGGTGGCCAACCTGGGATGGGTCGTTACAATTTTGGTATCAGAGCATTAGGTTTTATGATTCTGTAGACTGCATAAAAAGTAAGAAAGTGGAAGATTAAAGTAAATTATAATGAACAGTCCGTGGATGACATGTGAACGCGCTAGAGCTAGAGTTAGAATTGTTGATTTGAGAGGGTGTGGTAGGCCCGCAATATTTTTGATAAGTCGAGGTTGAGTCTGAATCTGTGGTTCCTAGAAGAGAACGTGTTGATAATATGATTGATATTAGTAATATAATTGAGGTATGAGAGAATCTGAAGTTAAAATAGATGAGCTAAGATAAGCTCTTACTCATACTTTTGAGAAAATGAATGTATCAGATGATCGAGTGGATAACTTATAGCATAAACTTGATAAACAGACTAGAGCAGTGCCTGATGTTGTTAATCCAGTAATGGTAGACACTTAAAAAGGGGGAAAAGTGGATTTTTACATAAGATGCAAGGAGATATAATTAAGCTAAATGCTTTGTTGTTTAAAGGATCTATGAATCCTTTTACGCTTAAGTTTCGGAGAAATATGTGGAGACATTATTTAGTATTTTACAACAGATGATTGCCTTTACTTCATTTGCATTAGAAAGAGACGTTTTGTGAATGATGGATGGATATTTTTCCCAAGGTAAGTACAAATGTTGATAGACCCTTAACCTGAAATAGGTTTAAGGAAGTTTTTCTTGATAGATATTTTCCTTATATCTTTAAAGCTCAACAAGATAGAGATATTATTTAAATGTGTTAACTGTGGCTCGGTATGATAGCAGATTTATGGTTTTGCCAATGGTTGTACCAAAAATGGTAGACCTAGAGGAGAAGAAACGTAAGAGGTTCAAAGATGAACTATGTTTTAAGGTTTGATCGAAACTATCTTACATGAGGCATATGAATTATGTCAGATTGGTGGGTATATTATTTCAGATCGAGAGAGATGTGATGAAATTTAAGGGAAAGAGAAAGAGTCGTCAAAGAGGCTTAGACATGAAAGTTATGGAGGTAGTGGCAATATGATTGTGCAGGGTAGGAGACCACCCAAAGGAAGAGTTCCTTGTCCCAGGAAACTGAAGAAACAGAGTCAGAGGAACTCATGACCTATTACTTCTGTAGCTTAGAATACTATTGGTGAAACCCTTAGATTTGGGAGACAGATTATGAGAACTGGAAGTCATGGTAGAGGAAGTAAGTATGCCACCAAGTGGAAGTGGCAATCTGATGTATGATTGGGATATAAAAGTTTATTATAATCAGAAAAGATATTTATCCCAAAATTTTCAAATTTTGAAATACTTTATGTGTGGAGAAGGTGGACATGTTAGTGTTGGTTGACTTTGAAGCAACCCATTCTTTTGCATCCAGTATTCATATAAAATCTATTGAAGAATTTATTAGTCCTTGGATTGCAAAATATCCTTGTTAAAGTTCTCACTTGAGATAGAGTGATAATCATGAATATTCATGAGGGATTGTGTGATTCGTACCAGTGACAAAAAAATCTAAAGTTGATTTATTATCTTTGAATATAATTTATTTTGGGAAATAATTGGTTATCGATGTTTTATGTCTGGATTGATTATTCCAGAAAGAAGGTTCAAGATATAGACGTGAGATACTTTTAACTATCTTATTTTTGCTCTGGCCAATAGGAGATGATTGAAGAAGGGTTTTAAGGAGTATTGGACATATATCATGAATTATAAAAAGGAGATAGTGATGAAAGAATATTCTAAATTAATTTTTGATGAGTTGTTTAGGTTGCCTCCAAGTAGGGAGATTAAAGTCTCTATTGATGTGATACCAGGATTATCACATATATTTAATAGCACTCTAAAGAATGACGTCAGCTGAATTAAGAAAGTTGAACGTACCGTTTTAAGAATTTGTGGATAAACAATTTATCTGACCTAATGTATTTAGGGAGTCAGGTGTTGTTAGTGAAGAAGGAAGATGGAACGATAAGGATGTGTATAGACTACAGATAGTTGAATAAGAATAAATACATTTTTACCAGGATAAATGAATTGTTTAAGCAGTTGCAAGGAATGAGAATGTTTTCTAAGATAAACCTGATATCAGGTTATCACCAATGGAGGATAGAGAAGGGAGACGTGCCTAAGACTACTTTTAGGACACATTATGCTCATAAGCTTTCGTGATGTCATTTGGATTAACTAATGTTCTAGAAACATTTATGGACTTGATGAATAAAATATTTAAACTGTTTCTTGATAATCTTATGGTTGTGTTCAGTAATGACATTCTGATATATTCTAAGAAGGAAAAACAACATATGGACCATTAAACAGTGTGCCAGAGATTCTAAGGAGAGAGAAATTATAGGCAAAGTTTCTAAGTGTGAATGTTGGTTGAAGGAAATAACTTTCTTGGAACATATAATATTCGGAAACGGCATAACAGTTGATCCACAAAAGGTAGAGATAATGTTAAGTTGAGAGAAACCAACTAATATAATTGAGATTAGAATCTTCTTGGGGTTAGTGAGTGATTATAGAAGATTATTTTAGAAAATTTTTATTATTGTAATGCAGTTGAATAGACTGACTAGGAAAAATGTGAGCAGTTTCCAGCTGTTGAAAGAAAACTGCTACTACCCCAGTATTAGTGCTTCCCTCTGGTGATGAAGGATTTGTGATTTATAGTGATGCGTCACATCAGGGGTTGGGATGTGTATTGATGCAACATGAGAGAGTTATAGCTTATGCATCTAGGCAACTAAAGAACCATGAGAGAAATTACCTGACCCATGATTTAGAATTGGTTGCCATAGTTTTTGCTTTAAAGATTTGGAGACACCATTTATATGGAGCCAAGTGTGAAATTTTTACTGATCATAAAAGCTTGACGCATTAACCAACCCAGAAGGAGTTGAATTTGAGACAGAGGAGGTGGATGGAATTGATTTGTGATTACAACTGTACAATTCACTATCATCTAGAAAATGCGAAGATGATAATTGATACATTGAGTAGAAAGTCTACAAGAAAGTTAACTGCTATTGGGAGTCCTTATATGAAATTAATGATAAATTTAAGAGAAATAAGAATGAAGTTGAATATCAGTAATAAAGGATCATGGTTAATAAATATGGTTGTACAGTCATCCATAATGAAATGTTTTAGAGATGCAAGGTAGAGATAAAGAGACAGAAAAAGATTAAGCATTGAGTGCTTACTAGAAAGCATTTTGAGTTCAAATATGAAATGAAGGTAGTTTCTTGTTGGTACATGGATGGTGTTCCCAATAATGCAAAATTGAAATGGTAGATAGTGAGAAAAGTACATAATGATGTAGATTCGATGCAATCAAGTAACAATAAGAAATATAGAGGATTGAGACAGAAATTCTGATGGTCAAGATTGAAGAGGGATGTAGCTAAGATTTTGAGATTGTATGGAGTACCATTGAGCATAATGTTAAAGAAAGATGCTAGATTTACACCTTGGTATTGGGAGAGGCTTTCAGAAAGCCACGGGTACATAGTGACAATTTTATATAATTTCATGCTCATATTATATATATATATTTTTTTACTAGAAGATATGCTAAGTACAAATATGATGAATTTCTCAGTAAATTGAGATGTTTACATGCCATTGATTGAAGTTGTTTATAATAATCAGTATCAAATTTGTATTGGGATGGTACTCATTGAGACATTGAAAGATATGAGGTATAGAACTCCTATATGTGGGGAAGAAATGAAAGAGAAAAAAAATATATCTGGTCTATTTATTATTGAGCTAGAGATGATCAAATTTGTTAGAGAAAACTGTAAAGCAACCTAGAGTAGACCTCTTGAGTCTTAAGTAGGTGATTGGGTGTATTGAGAAATATCTCAATGAAAATGTGTATTGAGATTTAAATGGAAAAAGAAAGTTGAATCCGAAGTATGTGAGACCTATGAGGTTGTTGAGAAAGTTGGATTAGTTGTGAGTAACTTGAATTTGCCTCCGGAATTAAAACATTTATATAATGTATTTCATGTTTCACTTTTAAGAAAGTGTTTACATGATATTTCGAGCTAAATTATAGAAATTCAAAAAATTTGGACCTATATACAAGTACCAGCGAGAATTTTGGACAAAAAGAGTAAGTCTTGTGTAAAAGAATAATTTCACTAGTGTAAAGTTTGATGGTTGAATAAGGATGTTGAAGAGATTTCATGAAAGCGTAAGACAAGTATGAAGACGGATTATTTATATTTTGATTATGCAGTAAAGTAAAGAAATTTCGGAGACGAAATTTTTGTAAGGTAGGTGGAATTGTAATACCCGTATTCATGAATTAAGGGTAAAGAAGTAATTTGATAAATATGTCATGAATTTTAATTAATATATTTATACGAAGGATTAATATTGAATAAAATAATTCTAAAAAAAAATGTGAACAGTAAAATGTGAATAGTAAAAAAGGTGAATAATAAAAAAATCTGGAACATGAACGTCCCAAACCAAAGACAAGAATAAATAAAATAAAATAAAAAAGAGAAAGGAAAAGAAGGAAAGAAAATATAAAAAAAAATGGTGCTTCCACTATTACTTAGTGGAGATCTTTTAAGAAAAAGTGACAAAACAAAATGATGAGAAAGTTAGGTGGGAGGGGGGTGGCTGCTGAAGACTAACAAAAAGAAAAAAAAACGTGGAGTTTTTTTTTTTAGAAAGTAGAAAGTTAGGTAGGGGGGCTGAAACTCCTATATATATGTGTAGAAACTGAAATCGTTCAGTTTCTTTCTTTCAAATTTTTGTATTCTCACAATATTTGGAGACCCAAAGAAAAGTCAAAAGAGCAAAATTTTGAATGGATTTTCTACGGAATTTCATAGAGGATTATGGGAAGCTATCAATAATTATGAGGTAATAGTATAATATTTATTTTTGAATTTTTAGCATATATAAAATTTCCAAAGCTCAAAGTGGAAATTTTCATAAGGAGTGGTTTACGATGAATTTAAGAAATAATTAGAAATTTAATACAAATATTATGTCAGGTGTTGACTATCTACAACGGAAGAAATTTCTGAGAAGAACCGAAAAAGGCAAGAAGGTGACCCACGGGTAGCTTTAAATGCTACAGAGTGAGTTGAATTTACTTTAAATAGTCTAAATAAAAATAAAATATCTCTTGATTATATTAAAATAAATTATTAAAGTATGTTTGGATGATAGATGAAAAATTGATTTATGGGTATGATAGGAAATTTGGACATGTAGAAATATTTTTCGGTGAGAGATGATATTTTTGGAAATCATAAGTTTATTTGAGAATAAAAGCAATAAATAAATTAATGATGAGACATACTGATGTTTTAACACGAGTTATGATGAGATGAATTTTAGTAGATCTTGACAAATTTTGGTGGATGATTTGAGGTGAATTTTAGTGGATCTTGATAAATTTGGGTAGATGATTTGAGATGAAATTTAGTAGATCTTGGCAGACTTTAATTGATTATTTGATGTGATTTGGGAAGAGAAGAATTTAGTGAAATTTTTATATAATTTGATAAAAAACTGGATGGTTGGATGTAAGAAATTTTTAAAGAAACTTTGTTATATAAAATTTGTGGATAATTAGGATAGCTAAATTAAGTGGTTTGAATCTTTATATTGTTTTTATATAAATGTTTAAATTACTGTTTCATATCATTGTTCATGCATATATGCATTTAATAATATAACTGAAAGAACCGGGAAGGCAGCCGGTCTAATGAAATAACCGTGACAGCCGGTATATGCTAGGATGAAAAATAAAAAAAAAACCGTGACAGCCGGTATATGCTGGGATGAAAAGTGAAAACCGTGACAGCCGGTATATGCTAGGATGAAAAGTGAAAACCGTGACAGCCGGTATATCCTGGAATTAACCGGGAAGGCAGCCGGTCTGATGAGAATAAAAGAACCGGGAGGGCAGCCGGTCTAAGATAATAATAACCTGTCGACAGGTGGGAAGATGTTCCCATCATAATCATTCATGCATCTGCATCTGTTTTAATTATTGTTGCATTATTTGAGATGTTGAGATGTGGTATTTTTATTGTGAATTTAATTATTGATGGTTGAGTCTCATGAAAAGAGACAGCTATAATGATGAGATTATTGACATGCTGAGATGTGGTATATTATTGTGAATTTAATTATAGATGGTTGAGTCTCATAAAAAGAGACATCTATAATAATGAGATTATTGAAATGCTGAGATGTGGGACATTATGGTGAATTTAATTATAAATGGTTGAGTCTTATAGAAAGAGACAGTTATGATATTAAGACTTATTTAAATGGAAGATTTTATGATGTGAACCTCATTACGAGGTAATTATGAGATAATTGAGTGTCTTAAGGTGGACCAATGATTGAGAAGAAGAGATTGATAGAGAATAAATCTTATGATATGGGAAATGATAGTAGAAAGTTGTCATCAGGTTAGGTAAAAAATAAAAGATTAAATATTAAAGATTTATTTATGAAATTTGGAATATTTTTAGTAAATTTAATTCACTGAGCTTGTGAAGCTCACCCCTCATGGTACAATGATTTTCAGGTAGCGGGCTTGGCAAATAGTTTGATGAGTTGAGGTTCAGAAGAAATCATTTTCTGTAAGCCGCGTACGTGTCATCATCCTCAGACTAATGAGAAAATAAAATGAAATTTTTTTTTTGTAACTCTTCATGCATTTTACAGATTGATATAAAGTTCTTTTGGTAATATTGATTTTTACTGCTGCATATATGTGTCGTGCTGGGATTCTCAAAATGTGATGACACTGTTTCGGGGTGGCCAACCTGGGATGGGTCGTTACAATAAAAAGTAAGAAAGTGGAAGATTAAAGTAAATTATAATGAGCAGTCTGAGGATGACACGTGGAGGCGCTAGAGCTAGAGTTAGAATTGTTGATTTGAGAGGGCGTGGTAGGCCCAAAATATTTTTGATAAGTCAAGGTTGAGTCTGAATCTGTGGTTCCTAGAAGAGAACGTGTTGATAATATGATTAATATTAGTAATATAATCGAGGTATGATAGAATTTGAAGTTAAAAAAGATGAGCTAAGATAAGCTCTTACTCATGCTTTTGAGAAGATGAATGTCTCAGATGATCGAGTGGATAACTTATAGCATAGACTTGATAAGCAGACTAGAGTAGTGCCTGATGTTGTTAATTCAATAATTGTAGACACTTAAAAAAAAAAGGAAAAAATGTGGAGTTATGCATAAAATGCTGGGAGATATATTTAAGCTAAATGCTTTGTTGTTTAAAGGATCTATGAATCCTTTTATGTTTAGAAAGAGACGTTTTGTGGATGGTGGAAGGATATTTTTCCCAAGGTAAGTATGAATATTGATAGACTCTTAACCTGAAATAAGTTTAAGGAAGTTTTTTCTTGATAGGTATTTTCTTTATATCGCTAAAGCTCAACAAGATAGATATATTATTTATTTGAGGTAAATGTGTTAACTGTGGCTCGATATGATAGCAGATTTATGGTTTTGTCAATGGTTGTACCAAAAATAGTAGACCAAGAGGAGAAGAAATGTAAGAGGTTCAAAGATGAACTATGTTTTAAGGTTTGATCGAAACTATCTTACATGAGGCATATTAATTATGTTAGATTGGTGGATATATTATTTCAGATCGAGAGAGATGTGATGGAGTTTAAGGGAAAGAGAAAAAGTGATTAAAGGAACTTAGACATAAAGGTTATAGAGGTAGTGGTAGTATGAGTGTACAGGGTAAGATACCACCCTAAATGAGGCATTCCTTGTTACTGTAAACTGAAGAACAGAGTCAGAGGCAAACAGAATTTGATGCATATGTATCTTAAAATACTATTGGTGGGACCCTTAGATTCGGGAGATAGATTATGAGAACTGGAAGTCATAGTAGAGGAAGTAAGTATGCCACCAAGTGGAAGTGGCAATCTGATGTATGATTGGAATATAAAGGTTTAATATAATTATATTCAGAAAAGATGTTTATCCCAGAATGTTCAAAATTTGAAATACTTTATGTGTGGAGAAGGTGGACATGTCAGTGTTGGTTGACTTTGATGCAACCCATTCTTTTGCATCCAGTATTCATATAAAATCTATTGAAGAATTTATTAGTCCTTGGATTGCAAAATATCCTTGTTAAAGTTCTCACTTGGGATAGAGTGATAATCATGAATATTCATGAAGGATTGTGTGATTCGTACCCGTGGCAGAAAATCTGAAGTTGATTTATTATCTTCGAATACAATCTATTTTGGGAAATAATTGGTTATCGATGTTTTACGTCTGGGTTGATTATTCTAGAAAGAAGGTTCAAGATATAGACGTGAGATACTTTTAACTATTTTATTTTTGCTCTGGCCAATAGGAGATGATTGAAGAAGGGTTTTAAGGAGTATTGGACATATATCATGAATTATAAAAAGGAGATAGTGATGAAAGAATATTCTAAATTAATTTTTGATGAGTTGTTTAGGTTGCCTCCAAGTAGAGAGATTAAAGTCTCTATTGATGTGATACCAAGATTATCACATATATTTAATAGCACCCTACAGAATGACGTCAGCTGAATTGAGAAAGTTAAATGTACCGTTTTAAGAATTTGTGGATAAAAAATTTATTTCACCTAATGTATTTGGGGAATCAGGTGTTGTTAGTGAAGAAGGAAGATGGAACGATAAGGATGTGTATAGACTACAGATAGTAGAATAAGAACAAATATATTTTTCCCAGGATAAATGAATTGTTTAAGTAGTTGCAAGGAGTGAGAATGTTTTCTAAGATAAACCTGAGATCAGGTTATCACCAATGGAGGATAGAGAAGGAAAACGTGCCTAAGACTGCTTTTAGGACACGTTATGACTCATAAGCTTTCGTGATGTCATTTGGATTAACTAATGTTCCATAAATATTTATGGACTTGCTGAAAAAAAAAAATATTTAAACTGTTTCTTGATAATCTTATGGTTGTGTTCAGTAATGACATTTTGATATATTCTGAGAAGGAAAAACAACATATGGACCATTAAATAGTGTGCCAGAGATTCTGAGGAGAGAGAAATTATAGGCAAAGTTTCTAAGAGTGAATGTCAGTTTAAGGAAATAACTTTCTTGGAACATATAATATTCGGAAACGGCATAACAGTTGATCCACAAAAGGTAGAGATAATGTTAAGTTGGGAGAAACCAACTAATATAACTGATATTAGAATCTTCTTGGGATTAGCTGGTTATTATAGAAGATTCTTTCAGAATTTATCTATTATTGAATTGCTCGACCAGTAAAGATGTGAGATTTGTATGGTAAAGGAAGTGTGAGAAAAATTTTCAATTACTAAAGGAGAAATTGACTACAGCTCCGGTATTGGTGTTTCTTTCTGGTGATGAAGGATTTGTGGTGTATAATGATAAGGCATATCAATGATCGAGATATGTGTAACATAGAAAAGTTATGGGCTATACTTCTAGGCAATTAAAGATTCATGATAGAAATTACCCTATTCATGACTTAGAGTTGGTTGCCATAGTGATTGTATAAAAGATTGGAGACATCATTTGTATGGGGACATTTATAAGATATTCATGAGTTATAAGAGTTTGACATACTTTCCTACCTAGAGAGTTTTGAATTTGAGACAAAGATGGTGAATGGAGTTGATTAGTAACTATGATTGTACAATTCATTATCATCTAAAAATACGAAGGTGGTAGCTGATGTATTGGGTAGAAAATTCTACAAGAGGGTTAACTGTTATAGGGATCCTGATGTGAAATTGATGATAAATTTAAAAGAGATAGGAATGAAGTTGAATATCAGTGATAGAGGATATGGTTAACGAATATGGTTGTACAATTATCCATAATAAAACGTCTTAGAGATGCAAGGTTAAGATGAAGAGATAGAAAAGATCAACTCTGAGTGCTTACTAGAAAGTATTTTGAGTTCAAATCTGAAATGAAGGCAGTTTGGTGTCGGTACATGGATGGTGTTCCCAATAATGCAAAAAAATTATAAAAAAAGGAGATAGTGAGAAAGGTACATAATGATGAAGATTCGATGAAATCAAGTAACAATAAGAAATATAGAGGATTTAAACAGAAATTCTGATAGTCAAGATTTAAAAGGGATGTAGCTGAGACTGTGAGATTGTATGGAGTACTATTGAGCATAGTGTCAAATAAAGATGTTAGATTTACATCTTGGTATTGGGAGAGGCTTTCAGAAATCCACGGATACACAGTGGCAATTTAATATAATTTTCAAGCTCATATTGGATTTTTAGAATACTAGAAGATATGTTAAGGACAAATGTGATGAATTTCTCAATGAGCTGAGATGTTTACATTCCATTGATTTGAGTTGCTTATAATAATCAGTATAAAAATTGTATTAAATAACACCGATTGAGACATTGTATGGTAGGAGGTGTAGAACTCCTACAAATAGGGAAGAGAAATATATTTGGTCCATCAATGACTGAGTTAACAGCTGAGATGATCAAATTGGTTAGAAAGAACCGTAAAGCAGCCTAGAGTAGACCTCTTGAGTTTCAAGTAGATGATTGGGTGTAGTAAAATATATATATATATATATATATATATATATATATATATATATATATATATATCAATGAAAAATTGTATTAAGATTTAAACAAAAAAAAAAGTTGAATCCGAAGTATGTGGGACCCTATGAGGTTGTTGAGAAAGTTGGATCAGTTGTGAGTAACCTGAATTTGCCTCCAAAATTAAAACATGTTCACTTTTAAGAAAGTGTGTACATGATATTTCGAGCTAAGTTATAGAAATGCAGAAAGACTGGGTGAACATACAAGTATCAATAAGGATTTTAGAGAAATGAACAAGTTTTGTATAATAAAGAAAATTGCATTAGTTCAAGTACAGTAGCGGAATAAGGATGTTAAAAGATTACGTGAGAGTATGAAACAATTATGAAGAAGTACTATTCATAATTGTTTATGGAGCAAAGCAAAGAAAATTTCGAGGACGAAATTTTTGTAAGGTGGGTAGAATTGTAATACCCATATTTTATAATAAGGTAAATGTGTTTTTTTTAATAAATTTGACAAAGATTTAAAATCCCAGAAGGCTGAATGAGCTTTGAAGGAGACAAAGGTTGAAAAGTCAAAAAAAAAGTCAAAGATGAACAGTGAACTCGTGGGCTGCCAACCGAGTGAGTGTTTTTAAAAAGACAATTATTGTGTTTTTCTTTATTATTTCATTTTTTTTGTTTAGTGCGGAAGTGGAGAGAGAGTGTAATTATTATGTTTCTTAGTCATCATTCTTTTTGAAAATTATCATGCCACCTCCCACTCTCCCAATCGTGGAAATCAATTTGAGAGAGGGGTTGCTGAATTTTTCAGCCCCAAGCTCTCCTCTATAAATATGGACAATAGGTTCAAGCAGAGGACCCGAAGAATTTTGGTTAGCTTCATGGAATTATTCTGTTTTCTCACAACACTTGGGAGTTCAAAGAAATGTTAAAAGAGCAAAAATTTGAAAGGATTTTCTATGGAATTTCACAGAGGATCACGAAAAGCTATCAGTATTATAAGGTAATAGCATAGTATTTATTTTTGAATTTTTAGCATATATGAAATTCCCGGAACTCAAAGTGAGAATTTTCAAAGGGAGTGGTTTACGATGAATTTAAGAAGTAATTAGAAATTTAATACAAATATTATGTCAGGTGTTGACTATTTACAACTGGAGAAATTTTTGAGAAGAACCGAGAAAGGCAAGAAGGTGACCTATGGGTAGCTTTAAGTGCTACAGGGTGAGTTGGATTTACTTTAAGTAGTCTAAATGAAAAATCAATTATTTGGTGATAATATTAAATTTAATTATTTAAGTATGATTGGACGATAGATGAAAAATTGATTTATTGGTATGATAGAAAATTTGGACATGTAAAAATATTTCTCGATGAGAAATAATATTTTTGGAAATTATAAGTTTATTTGAGAATAAAAGCAATAAATAAATTATTGATGAGACATACTGATGTTTTAACACGAATTATGATGAGATAAATTTTAGTGGATCTTGCCAAATTTTGATGGATGAATCGAGATAAATTTTAGTGGATCTTGCTAAATTTTGGTGGATGAATTGAGATGAATTTTAGTGGATCTTGACAAATTCTGATGGATAATTTGAGATGAAATTTAGTGGATCTGGACAGAGTTTAATTGATTATTTGATGTGATTTGGGAAGAGAAGAATTTAGTGGAATTTTTATATAATTTGATAAAAATCAGGATGATTGGATGTAAATTTTTTTTAAAGAAACTTTGTTATATAAAATTTGTGAATAATCAGGATAGCCAAATTAAGTGATTTGAATCTTTATATTGTTTTTATATTACTTGTTATATTACTGTTCCATATCATTGTTCATGCACATATGCATTTAATAATATAACCGAAAGAACCGGGAAGGTAGCCGGTCTAATGAAATAACCGTGGCAGCCGATATATGCTGGGATGAAAAGTAAAAACCATGACAGCCGGTATATACTGGGATGAAAAGTAAAAACCATGACAGCCGGTATATGCTGGGATGAAAAGTGAAAACCGTGACAGCCGGTATATGCTGAGATGAAAAGTAAAAACCATGATAGCCGGTATATGCTGGAATTAACCGGGAAGGCAGCCAGTCTGATGAGAATAAAAGAACCAAGAGGGCAGCGGGTCTAAGATAATAACAACCTGTCGACATGTGGGAAGACGTTCCCATCATAATCATTCATGCATTTGCATCTGTTTTAATTATTGCTGCATTATTTGAGATGTGGCATATTATTGTGAAATTAATTATAGATGGTTGAGTCTCATAAAAAGAGACAGCTATGATGATGAGATTATTAAAATGCTGAGATGTGAGATATTATTGTGAATTTAATTATAAATGGTTGAGTCTCATAGAAAGAGATAGTTATGGTGTTATGACTTATTTTAAATGGAAGATTTTATGATGTGAACCTCATTACGAGGTAATTATGAGATAATTAATTTTCTTAAGGTGGACCAATGATTGAGAATAAGAGATTGATAGAGAATAAATCTTATGATATGGGAAATGATAGTAGAAAGTTGTCATCAGGTTATGTGAACAATAAAAGATTAAATATTAAAGGATTGTTTATGGAATTTGGAATTTGGAATACTTTTAGTAAATTCAATTCACTGAGTTTGTGAAGCTCACTCCTCATTGTACAATGATTTTCAGGTAGCAGGCTTGGCAAATAGTTTGATGAGTTGAGGTTCAGAAGAAATCATTTTTCTGTAAGCCGCGTACGTGTCATCATCCTCAGACTAATGAGAAAATAAAATGAAAAATTTATTTGTAACTCTTCATGCATTTTACGGATTGATGTAAAGTTCTCTTAGTAATATTTATTTTTACTACTGCATATATGTGTCGTGTTGGGATTCTCAAAATGTAATGACACCGTTTCGGGGTGGCCAACCTGGGATGGGTCGTTACAAGCTGCCTTCCTAATCTTCCCTTTATGTAAATGAACAATAACTTTCAAGCAAGTATATATCAAAGAATTCAATTCAACGATCTCTTTCTCAAAATTATTATTTTATCATATACATATTAAATTGTCTCCTCATATCTCATTTCAAATTATCAATCATGGCTTTTCATGAATTTCATTTTTCTTTCATATATATATATATATATATATATATATTTCATCAACCTATTATTTCAATATTATAACTTCTCATATAATAAATTTACAACATATCAATTATTTATATATTATTAACCGACCATCATATATCATCCAATCATTATAATTCAATAATTAATTCAAATATCATCATTTTATATTTCATATTTATCTCGATTATTAAAAGTAAATCTAACTCACCACGTAACACTTAAAGCTACAGCATTTCCTTGCCTTTCATGATCCTTTTAGTAATTTCTTGAGATTGCCGATTACCAATACCTAACAATAAATTTTTATTAATCTTACTATTCATAACTTAATTTAACAATATAATTATTTAGTTATGAGTCTTATTGAAAATTTATCCCTAATTGAGATGAAGTCTTCATATTAAAATTGGATAATTGTAATTATCCTTAATATTGAAGAAATTTGTTTGAAGTTTTTATTATAATTAAACCCAAAGCTTATCATGTTCACATGAACATGATAAGCCATGTAGTTTATGCCGTTTGCAATTTTTTTTATATTTTAAATTTATAGTTTTGCCATCGATTATTTACGATTTTATTATCATTAAAAAATTATAGTTTTGCCATTTCTTATTTACGATTCCATAATTATTTAAAATTTACAATTTATCTACATGTTATTTTATGATTTTGCCACTAATTTTCAGCACTTAAAATTAACTGTTTTACCATTGCTTAATTACAATTTTTGCTATTCCTTCCTTTAAAATTAATTTTTTCATCATTTCTTTCTTAAAAAAAAATTCATAAAAATTATAGAAAACTATATTTTCTTCCATAAAATTTCCTAATTATTTTTTCCCAACCTTATTCAACATTTTTCTTCAAAATTATTTCACTTCAACATCAAATTTCATAATTCTCTATACTTTTTTATTCAAAATATTTTCTAACTCTTTTAATAAAATTCTCAATTTCATATTTCAAAATTATATCAAATTCAAAAATAAATCTTTCATGTATGCATAATTTTATTCAATATAAAATTAAATTACCTTGTTACTCTTTTTTTTAAGGGTATGAGTATTACAATCATTTCCTTCTTTATTGTCATCAATGTCTCTTCTCTACCTTGCGCTTCTAAAAGATGACCTGTCACAGATGATTTCACCACAATATTCGCCATTAATCCTCCATTAAGACTGGCATCAACTTTCACTTCCATATTCCTCAATTCTTTTATCAATCTTAAGTAATAAGTCTTCAAAATCGCCAACATACTGGTCGATTTTTGATTCAACGCATTAGCCACCACATTAGCTTTCCTAGGATGATAACGAATTGTACAATCATAATCACTTATCAACTCTATCCATCGTCTCTGTCTCAAATTCAATTCTTTATGGATGGGTAGGTATTTAATACTTTTATGGTCTGTAAATATTTCACAACTAGATCCATAAAGATGATGTCTCCATATTTTCAACGCAAAGACTATTGTCGCCAACTCCAGATTCATAGGTGGGTAATTTCTTTCATGATTTTTTAGTTGTCATGAAGCATAAGCTACAAATTTTCCATGCTGTATTAACCAATAACCTAAACCTTGATTTGATGCATCATTGCAAACCACAAATCCCTCATCACTTACAGGAAGTACCAATACAAGTGCAGTTGTCAACTTTTCTTTTAGCAGTTGGAAGCTCCTTTCACAATCTTCAAATCATTCAAACTTTCCTTCCTTTCTAGTTAACTTGGTCAAAGGTACAACAATAAGTTAAAAGTCTTTAATAAACCTCTTGTAATACTTGTTAACCCTAAGAAGCTTCTGATCTCAGTTACATTTGTTAGTCTCTCCCAATTCAAAACTGCTTCAACTTTTAAAAGATCCACTACCACACCTTTCTTTGACACCACATGTCCCAAGAATGTCACTTTATTCAACTAGAATTCACACTTATTAAACTTAGCATAAAGCTTTTCTCTTCTGAGGGTTTCTAGTACAATCTTTAGATGTTCACCATACTCTTCCTTGCTTTTTAAATACACCAAAATATCATCAATGAAGACCACCACAAATTTATCAAAGAATGACCTAAACACCCTATTCATCAAGTGCATAAAAGCAGTAAGGGCATTTGTCAACCCAAACGACATAACTATAAACTCATAGTAATTATAATAAGTTCTGAAAGAAGTTTAGAAAGCATCCACATCCTTAATCCACAGCTGATGGTACCTTGATCCCAAATCTATTATAGAAAACACCCGAGCTCCTTGTAATTGCTTAAATAGATCATCAATTCTGGGTAATGGATATTTATTACGAATTGTTATCATATTCTATTGTCTATAGTCAATACATAACCACAATCTCCCATCATTCTTCATAATAAACAACAACGGGGCCCCTAAGGTGATATACTAAGATGAATAAATTTCTTATCCAACAACTCCTATAATTGCACCTTGAGTTCTTTCAATTCAGCTAGAGCCATTCGATAAGGAGCCATAGAAATAGAAGTAGAACTAGACACCAGATCAATACAGAACTTAACTTCTCTATTAGGTGGTAAACCAGGTATTTCTTTAGGAAAAACATATGGAAAATATTTGATTACTAGTATTTCTTCTAATCTCACTCCTTCATCCTTTGAGCCAATCACATACGCCAAGTAACCTTCACACCCCTTTTTCTGCAACTTTCTAGCTAGATCAGCAAAAATAAGACAATGAGGAAGTGTTCTCTACTCCCTTTGAAAACTAAACTTCTCCTGTCCTAGAATCTGAAAAATTACCATCTTCTTAAGACAATCTACCCAAGCATGATAAGTAGCTAACCAATCCATGCCTAAAATCAAATAAAAATCCACCATCTCTAAAGGCAATAAATCCACTTGAAAGTCTCTACCTCCAATATTTAATACACAGTTTCGATACACATATTTAATAATTACCTTTTCTCTTGTAGGAGTTTCAACAATTGCAACATTTTAAAACATATTTTAGGTGCATCAACAAAATGTAACGACCCATCCCTGAGTGGGCCTTACCCGAGGAGGTATCACCACTTTTTAACTCCGAGCGACCCGACCTATATGAAATCATACAATTCACAATACAAACCATAAACGTTTCCAGCACTACAATTAAATACAAACACATATCTTCATATATGAAACGTTTTTGATACAACAATTCAACTCTTATAAAATTTTACGAAGAACAAATACAAGTAAAACTCCCATCAAAGTTTAAACCTAAATCAAACTTAGACTCCCAAATATTCAAGAGGTGAGGATGTTGTGGACAAGGGCAACTTTTAAATGACCACAAGTCTCAAAATTTACCTGAAAAGTTAGTAAAATAAGTGGGTGAACAATAAATCTTAGTGAGAAATCAGCTTACTAGAAGTAATCATAAATGAACCTAAATTCTTGAATTTCCAGTTTTTAAAAAAATGTCATAGAGAATTTATCTTTTTATTTCAAAGCATAGTTCTAAGAAGATTTTAGATTTTTCCTCAAGATATTTTCCTTATCTTCTTATCACAAAAGAAATAAATATCACAACAAAAATTTATTTTAAATTTTAAATCCATAACTTTATTTTATATAACATAACCTTAGCTACAATACTTCTCAATTCACAAAAATCAGTAATTTTATGCCCTTCACCGGGCCAAACATATCTCATGCCCCTCGTGGGCCAATCACAACATATGTCTTTTAATGGACTAATTACAACACATACCCCTCATGGGCCAAACATCACTTGTGCCTCTCATGGGCTAATCAAAGTCATCAATTATACACCAATCATCCATTATGCAAATGTGATCCAATGCAATGCGATGCACGTTCAATTCTTTATTTAATTCATTTCATTTCACTTCATCTTTAAATCATATTTAATATGTTCTCATCCGCCTCTCTTTGGGCTAATCATAAAAAAAAGGGACGTCTCCCATCATAAATAATTAGGGATCCCCTCCCTATCCCTTACTAGGTGAGGTCTATACATCTCAACAACTAGGATATTCTCCCTACCCTTTAATGGGTGGAGTCCTATCTTTTAGACAACTAGGATCCCTTCCTTGCCCCTTACTGGGTAGAGTTTTGTCCTTTAGACAACCAAGATCCCCTCCTTACCCCTTATTGGGTGGAATCCTAACCTCACATGATTACTTTATTCGTTTACATTATCATTAAGAAATCAAGTTACATGAAAGGCATTTACAACACAACCAATTCTCAACGCAAGTAATTATGCACTCAAATTCATAATGAACCACCATATCCACAAAAGAATATATCTTTTTAACAAATCAACAATTTCTCAAACATCATATTTATCAATCAATCATATCACAACAACTTATCAATATAAACACACCAAGACTTATTTACTCTCATTTCCTTTACATTCATTTATGTACTTTATGTCTTTTGTATTCCCTTAGTCCTTCATTAAGTTAATCATATTATAATCCTTCTTCTAGGTACAACCATATATTATTTTATATAATTCTTTAAATCATCCCTTATTCATATTTCCATAGTCCTTTTCAATTTATACTCTTTTAACTTTTCATTTTTCATTGTATAGTTTACTATGCTTACTAAAAGTAAGGTGAAACTCATTTTTTAGCACCAAGCTACTCACAAATCACCCTTTAGCTTTTTAATCAAATCTCCAATTATCCTAACGTAATAACAATAAAGATCAATGTCACAATATAAGAAACCAAACACATTCTTCTCATATCAAAGGCCTAAGACCTCAATTGAAATCATTAGGCCACCCTCATGGGCTTAGGGTTTAAAAAGGATAATATTTAAAACTAAAAAACCTAAAAGCAGGGCTGTACAGTCAACTGTCCAGTTTTCATAGTCGACTGTGGGAGTTTCTGTCTGTCGCACAGTTGACTGTCCAATTACATAGTTTTATATGGTTACGTCTTGAAGTCTCTGCCTTTGGCACAGTTGATTGGTCAATTGCGACAGTCGACTGTCCTGGGGCTGAAACCCAAAAAATGCACGAAATTCAAACTTTTTCTTTTTCAAAACCCTTTGATCCTTCATTAACGACCCAAATCTTTTGAAACACAACAAAATTTACAAAACCCACAAATTTTTTTTGACTTAAAGCTTTCAAATCATCCAACTTTTGCATGAAACATTTTCTAAAACCAAAACCTAGTTCTTCCTCAAATTTTATCCAAAAATCTGATCTCCAAGAATATAAATCTTTAAGAAATGAAACTACCTAACAATCAAAGTAAAGAAAATCAAGTTCTTACCCAAGATCTTGCCAAAGTCTCCAATTTTCTTCCTCTACCTTTTTATTCTCTCTCTTTTCACTTCATTTCTCTCTTCTCCCTCTTAGTTCTTCTAGGACCTCCCACATAAAAATATGATCTCACTCACCCCTTTTATACTATAACTTTTTCTTAATTACTAATCTACCTCTCCTCATTTCTATCCTCCCATATTCACTTCACCAATATTCTTTTCTTTCAATAAGTACCCAAGACTCTTTAAAAAAAATAACATTTCCCACAAGATACAAATTAATTACTCAACTCATATTTTATTTACTCCAAAATTCTCCAATACTTTAAAAAAAAATTAACCCACGAAAAAAGAATCAATATATCGAAAACGTGCCAAAACTAAACACCGAATTTAAAATATTCATTTTAAGTAATCGAGTCTTACAAGATATTATAAAGGAAGTAAAAACAAAAGAATGAGTAGCTCTAGGATCAATTAATATTCTTGTAGTTTTACCAAATATAAAATCCATACCAATGACAACATTGGGTGTGGCCTAGGCATCCTACTATGTAAGGACATAAGCATGACTTTGTCCTTGCTGAGCCTGACTATAATTTCCCTTCTATATCACCGATTTCGGACCATGAATTCCACTCTTGACATTTCCAAATCTGCCACCTCTACCCAACCGGCCTCTCCTAAAACCCTTAGTAGTATTCACACTAATAGTTGATCGAAGTCTCAGTGAGCATTCTAAACTCATGTGACCATTCTGTCCATAAACAAAACAAATAGGGCCTACCAAAGTGGACAGTCCTTATGAACATGTCCATTTGAACCATAGTGATAACACAACATAACAGTACAATCCTGAGACAAATGGCCTATCTGACCCATTGAAAACATGCTCTCAAATCCATTCCTAGCATAACACTACTACCCTTGCCTGAAACACTAATAGGTGCTTAAATATTCATATTTAAGCCCCCTTATTTACATTTGTTAGGTCCTTAGTTATATTAATTTAGTCTATTTTACTTCATTTGTGTGTTCTACATGTTTTTATAGGGTTTTGGAGAAGAAGAAGCAGTTTTGGCACTTAAAGGAAGAAGCGTGGAAATCCTGGAGCAACCTCTAGTCAAAATACGATTGATCGCACTACTGCATGCGATCGAACACACATGCGATCGTTCGCACACAAGAAAGATCGAGCGCAGCACTTGTGATCGAGCGCAAGATGCATGCGATCGAGCGCACATGTACAGGCATGAATAGTAAAATGGCAGAGCCAGTTCTGGAAATAGAGTAGGTTTTGCGTTTTTGGAAGTTAGGGTTTCCAGAGCTTGCTAGGACTACTCAAGCCCTATAAATACACCTGTAAAGCACACACAATCGAATAATATCTTAGAGAACACTTATTTTATCTTTTGCTAAGCTCGAAGTTTTAGGCTTTGGAGAGGATTGACAACCCATCTCCCTAGTATTCTTCGGGTTTTATATTTTATGCTTAGTTTATATATGATGTTTATCTTAGACAGCATGTGTAACTAACTCTTTATAGGGATCGATTGAAGCCCTAGTTATGCTTTCCCATATATTTATTCATTGATAATCTTTGCCAATAGCCTTTATTATGTTACTTAACTTGATTAATGTTTGTATTTATTTAAATTCCTCATATGTATGTGTATGGCCAACATATGCATGTGGTATAGATTGGTTAGTTAGATCAATTTGGATGACCGAGTCCTGGGTCTAACAATAGTAACAAAAGATATCCTCACCAGATTCTTGGATTAGTCAACATGGGAAACTGGGAGTAGATACCATGCCCTAGGTCTCATGTGGTTGTCGATTTCCACAGCCCTTATGCTTTCGTTAGGAACAACTCAGTAGATACCATGTTGAATCCCGCGAGAAAGAAAAGAGTTAGAGTAGATACCATGCCCAACTCGTTGCTTAGGGAAATCAATAGCTTAAGGAGTAGATACCATGCCCTTAGGTTGGCGACCATTAGGTATACATGATAAGACTAGTGCACTGATACATTATACAATTGGGAAAGTATGAATAGTGGTGGATATCAAAGCCCTATGTCTTTATTATTATTAAATCACATTCAACAGTTATTTCCTTCTTTTTAATTTGAAGAAACTAATTCTAAAACCAAACTCTACCAATCCCTGCGGAGATGATCTTGTATTCGCACACTATACTACTGTTGACCTTGTGCACTTGCAAGGAAAACGAGTACGATTATTTGCTTATTTATTTAGGTAAATAAACGCGCAACAAGTTTTTGGCGTCGTTGTCGGGGATTGTGCTAAATTTCCTTTTAGAATTACTTTCGTTTAGTTTAATCATCATTATTTTTATTTTATTTCACTCAAAATTTTTAAAGTTTCTAATTATCATTTTTATTTTCATCAAACCCTAATCGCATTTCCTTTCTGTTTCAGGCACATCAAACCCTAATCGCACCTTCTGTGATACTTGCGATCAATCGCATCCTTCTGTACGATCGAGTGCAATTAGGGCAGAGAGTTACCCGAGCAGTAGAGTTGAACTGCTGCACTAAAGCTGTTTTACTTGATTTATGCACGGACTTCGATCCCGACATCCCACATTCTTTCACCTCGATCCTGAACTTGAGCGGACCATCCGACAAAGGCTTAGGAACAACTTCAAGGAGAACAAACAAGAAATCGAGAACAAAACACCAATGGCAGAACAGCTCAAAAACCAGAAAACACCTGCCCGAGTACCGATGAAGCATTCCTTCATCCCACAAAACATTGATAAGCCATCATGTATTGCATATCAACATGAGGCGGCAGGAAACTATTATATATCTCCACAAATATTGAATGCTTTGACTCAGTTTAGGGGTACACCAGCAGAGGATCCACACTTGCACCTTCGGGAATTCTTTGATCTCTGCAAATTCCAGCACATCCAAGGCTTAGACCAAGAAGGAATAAGGTTAATTCTTTTCCCTTTTTCCTTAAAAGATAATGCTAAATTATGGTATAATTCTTCGCCTGTAGTTTATGTCCATACTTGGGAGGAGTTGGCCAGCAAGTTCCTCAGAAAAATTTTTCCAGCTCAAAAGACGAGGCAAATGAAGAAGGAGATCCAGTCCTTCCAACAAAAGGATGGAGACTTATTCTTTGAAGCATGGGGACATTTCAACGAGTTACTACTCAAATGTCCACATCATAACCTACCTCAAGATGAGCTGGTACTAGCCTTTTATGAAGGTCTAAATGACATGAATAAAGGTATTGCTAATTCTGGTTGTGGAGATGTGTTGATGGAAAAGAGCAGTGAAGAAGCCATGGAGCTGTTTGAGCCATTGAGTGAAGACACCCAACAATTCTCCTATAGAGGTAGACAAGGAGTCAAGAGCAAAGGTATGTATGAGGTTACTCTAAATGATGGACCCTCTACCCAAATAGCTGCTTTGGAGAGGAAGCTAGATATGATTGTAAAAACCATGTCTACTGAAAACATCTCTCCTCGACCATAAGCTACATAAAGCCAGGTATGTGCTTTATGTTCTCAATTTGATCACACTACTGAGACTTGCCATTTGTATTCATTTACAGATCCCGAGCAAGTGAACTATGTGGGACCGAGCAGTGCATATGCAAATACATACAACCCTGGATGGCGGAACCACCCTAACCTATCATGGAGCAATAATCAAAATGCCTTGAACTTTCAAGGACAACAAAGGAACTTCCACCAAGCAGCCCAGCCTGTTCAAGAGTCAAAGAAGAGTGACCTAGAGAGTATGATGAGGCAATTGATAACATCACAAGATCAGTTTATGACTCAGCAAAGACAAACCACTGCAACACATGAGCAAGTAATTCAAAGGTTAGAGGTACAAATGGGGCAATTGGCTAAGGAACTAAGTGAAAGAAAGCAAGGTGAACTCCCTACATAAACACTACCAAATCCAAGAGGACATCAGTAGCTGAAGGTCGTCACAACTCTCCGAAATGGTAAGATTATAGGAGTTAATGAACCAGCTCAAGCATCTCCAGCTAAGCCATCCACATCCAAGGTAAGTGAAGTAGAGAAGTGGAATGCACCACCCTTCCCTCAAAGGTTAGTAACGCCAAAGAAAGATAAATTGCTCGATATTTTTGAATTTTGAGAAAAGTAGAAATTAACATTCCCTTATTAGATGCAATTAAACAAATTCATGTTTATGCTAAATTTTTAAAAGATTATTGCACTAATAAAAGAAAGTTTCAGGAACATGAAACAGTGGCTCTAACTGAAGAGGTAAGTGCGGTATTGTTAAGAAAACTACCACCAAAACTAAAAGATCCGGGTAGTTTTACTATTCCCTATAGGATAGGTGATCAGTTTTTTGGGTGAGCATTACTAGATTTAGGAGCAAGTGTCAATTTGCTACCATACACAGTAGTTGAAAAGCTATGTTTGGGGGAGCTTCAACCAACCTCCATCACTTTGCAATTAGCATATAGAAGCATCAAAAGACCTAGAGGTATACTTGAAGATGTCTTGGTAAAGGTAGGTGAGTTTATTTTGCCTGCTGACTTCATTGTATTAGATATGGCAGAATGCCCTATGCCATTACCTTTGCTCATCATCTTAGGAAGACCCTTTATGAAAACTGCTGATACAATAATTAATGTGAAAAAGGGCATTGTAAGTATGACGGTAAATGGAGAGACAATAGAATTTAAGATATTTAATGCAATGAAATTACCCTAAGATGATAATGATGATGAATGTTTTAATGTATGTATGATGCAAAGTGCTGTCAAGCAAGCTTTTTAGGTCCATCACATTGATCCATTGGAAGCCGCCCTCACCCATACCTTCAAAAGATTGGATATTGAGCCTGCTTCAGAAACTGTCCCTGATGACATCTTTGAAGCTATGCACCTCCCTGAAGTTTATCCTATGCATCCAAGACAAGGCGATAAGAAGAAATCACATTTGAACAAACTGACAAGATTGAGTCATGATGAATGTACTGCACCACCAAGAGCA
This sequence comes from Bretschneidera sinensis, assembly GCA_023935145.1. NCBI lineage: Eukaryota > Viridiplantae > Streptophyta > Magnoliopsida > Brassicales > Akaniaceae > Bretschneidera > Bretschneidera sinensis. Next base: position 111,960,832 of record CM043698.1, read on the forward strand.
CCTAAGCCACATGAAGTGGACTTTAAGTACTCCCTACCAAAAGGCTAAAGTTGAGAGAATACCCTGTCTGGCTGAAGACGTTAAACTTAGCGCTCATGGAAGGCACCCCAAAGTATATCCTTTTTATTAATTTATTTTATTTTTATTAGTATTTCCTAGTTTATTTTTCTATAGCTGTTTATTATTACTTGTTTTCTATTTTATGTTTGTGTTTCTTTCTTTTTCAAGGTCAGAATGAGTGCATCCAGTTAAAGTTTGGGGGTGTGCTACAAGCCATGCCAACTATAGCTCTCCATCTCCCAGGTCAGCTCCTTCCATGCTATTTACACATTGGGGACAATGTGCAATTTAAGTTTGGGGGTATGGGGACACATTCACACACTCACTATGTCCCATTTTTTGTTTTGTGTTTTTATAGATAAATGCATGTTCATTCTGTCCAATAAAATTTTGGGTGATCTAAACAAAGAATATGATTTGACTTCATAAGTGAGCTTAACACTTTGAACATATAGGCCAATAATTAAGTTTTGAACCTAGATCACTTCCTTTTAGGCATTTAAGGATTCACAAGTTTAACCTGAACTAACACGAGCACATTAGCACATAGTTGTGTGGGGTATGACATGTAATTTTGATTTGTATGTTTCTTTTGCTCATTTGTGAACCAAATGACCTATTAGATTAACATCTTGGCATAAGAAAATAGAAAAAATTGTTATTGCTCAAAAAGAAAAAAAATGCTCCTAATGATCAACAAAACAAACTTTTCACTGAGTAACTGGCCATCTTGCCTCAGTAAGCAGTGAGAGTCACGTCAAAGGTGGAAAATTTTTTGCTCATAAAGATCATTAAAAAGAACTTCCGCTGAGTAACTGGCCCTCTTGCCTCAGTAAGTAGTGAGTGTCACGTCAAAAGGTGGAAATTCTGATTGGTAGCATTGAGACCAGTTAGTTTTGTAGCCTTTTTGACTCGAGTTAGTAAGTCTTTAGGGGTGTCTTTACACCTAATGCCCTAAAACCATCTGGTTTGGGAGTCATTGGCTAAACGCTCAATACATGAGTCAAAAAGAAAGCTTAAGAAAGCTTAAGGGAACTAACTTGGCAAAAATCTCACAAATAAAAGAAAAGAAGAAAGTCTATGCCATCTTTGTTGATTCTAATAGAAAATTTGGTGAATCTTGAGTCATCGAAACACTACACATTAGAATTATTTGGAAACCTAATCTTTTATGTGCTAGTTCACCACACACTAAAGTCAAACTTGCGATTTCTTAAACTTCCTCATGAAAGTGATTTGCGTTCAAAACTCTTATTCAATACAAAGATATGTTTATATTTGCTAAGCTTGCTCATGAATGCATATCATAGTTTTGTGTGAAGACCTAAAACTTTTGTGAACACTATGAACATCGGATCTATCTGTATGTTGTTATTTTTTGTTTTAGCTTTTAGTTTTGTATTGCTAAGGGACTAGCAATATGTAAGTTTGGGGGTGTGATAGGTGCTTAAATATTCATATTTAAGCCCCCTTATTTACATTTGTTAGGTCCTTAGTTATGTTAATTTAGTCTATTTTACTTCATTTGTGTGTTCTACATGTTTTTATAGGGTCTTGGAGAAGAAGAAGTAGTTTTGGCACTTAAAGGAAGAAGCCTGGAAATCCTGGAGCAGCCCCTGCTCAAAATACGATCGATCGCATTACTGCATGAGATCGAGTGCACATGCGATCGTTCGCACACAAGAAGGATCGAGCGCAGCACTTGCAATTGAGAGCAAGACGCATGCGATCGAGCGCACATGTACGGGCGTGAACAGTAAAACGGTAGAGCCAGTTTTGGAAATAGAGTAGGTTTTACGTTTTTGAAAGTTAGGGTTTCCAGAGCTTGCTATGACTACTCAAGCCTTATAAATACACCTGTAAAGCACACATAATCAAATAACATCTTAGAGAACACTTCTATTATCTTTTGCTTGGGTCCAAGTTTTAGGCTTTGGAGAGGATTGACAACCCGTCTCCCTAGTATTCTTCGGGTTTTATATTTTATGCTTAGTTTATATATGATGTTTATCTTAGACAGCATGTGTAACTAACTCTTTATAGGGCTCGATTGAAGCCCTAGTTATGCTTTCCCATATATTTATTCATTGATAATCTTTGCCAATAGCCTTTATTATGTTACTTAACTTGATTAATGCCTGTGTTTATTTAAATTCCTCATATGTATGTGTATAGCCAACGTATGCATGTGGTATGGATTGGTTAGTTAGATCAATTTGGATGACCAAGTCTTGGGTCTAACAATAGTAACAAAAGATATCCACACCGGATTCTTGGATTAATCAACATGGAAAACTGAGAGTAGATACCATGCCCTAGGTCTCATGTGGTTGTCGATTTCCACAGGCTTTATGCTTTCTTTAGGAACAACTCAGTAGATACCATGTTGAATCCCGCGAGAAAGAAAAGAGTTAGAGTAGATACCATGCCCAACTCATTGCTTAGGGAAATCAATAGCTTAAGGAGTAGATACCATGCCCTTAGGTTGGCGACAATTAGGTATACATGATAAGGCTAGTGCACTGATACATTATACAATTAGGAAAGTATGACTAGTGGTGGATATCAAAGCCATATGTCTTTATTATTATTAAATCACATTCAACAGTTATTTCCTTCTTTTTACTTTGAAGAAACTAATTCTAAAACCGAACTCTACCAATCCCTGTGGAGATGATCTTGCATTCGCACACTATACTACTGTTGACCTTGTGCACTTGCAAGTAAAACGAGTGCGATTATTTGCTTATTTATTTAGGTAAATAAACGCGCAACAAACACCTGCCACTCTATTCTGCATTCTTGCTGATAAAGAACTGGGAGTGATACCTGATTACACCCAAAGTATAATGCGGTAGTTGTAGCATGGCTTTGGGGTGTCGATTCCACAGGGAGACAAACTAACTACAAGAGAAAGTGCAAACCTTAAAACGAACGATAAAAATTAAACGAGAAAATCTGAGTTTGAAGTAGCGTGAAATAATTGTGTAAACATAATAGAGAACAACAAGGGTCTGGGAATCCTCCCTAGGTTCGTTGCCTTATTCTATTCTTGATTCAATTGCTTTTATCTCGATTGCAAGTTTCACATTCCAAACAAGCAATCGACAAATATTCAATTAAAGCACATATATAAACTCTAATGTAATTGTTATGAAATACTCTTTCCTTTTATGCACACATGACTTAACTTATAGATTATCAAGAATCAATAATATATCATAATGATAATACCGTAGTGATGGACAAATCTATAAGAAAAATCTACCAAACTCAATCACACCTCAACAACATCACATAAGAAGAGCATGACTAAACTTATGTGGGAGAGAAAGATACAATCACCGGATTAAGGAGAAATCTTCTAATTAGATTAAAAAGTAAATCATAACAATGTTTAATGATAATAAATCCAAACTACAATGAATCAAGACTAGAAAATAAGAACAACTACACCTAGGGATTCATCCCTTCAACTTGCTTGGAGATTAGTTGGCCATGGGGGAGAGTGTGGCAACCTTCATGATGTTTTCTCCAGCCTCCAGCCTCTCCAAAAAATGTTTTTGAATAATCATAATATCAAACCCTAAGTGGTCTATTTATAATACACAAGGTCAAAGGGTGTTTTAGGGTTTAAAAAGTCATTAAAATCCTAATTAGGTCAAAGCTCAGAGAAGAAAAACGTGTGCGCGTTGCGGTGCTAGTTGGTGGTTCAAGATGTGGAGGTTTTAGGCACCGCGGTGCTAGCTGGTGTTGTTCTGGAGGCCTGACCTTTGTCTACTAAAACTGCCATAACTTTATCTAGAAAAATCATTTTGATGAGCCGTAAAATTCTTCAGAATAAAGACTTCCTGATCTTTCTAAGCATATATGGCTCATCTCCTGGTTCTTCTTGCTTCGATACAGTTTAATTTGCAAAGATGATTGATCTGTATGAGCAATTCTGGCAATTTAGTGAAACTTCTTTCCAAGTGCTTGTGCACCTTCACTCCGGTGTTCATTGGGTCATTGTACTTCAAGCAATGATAGCTTTTCCATCTCTTTTGAACTTAAAGTACCTAAAAATGCATCAAAATAGATCAATGATCCAAGAATGACACTTTAGAGTTGTTAAGGTATAAAAGTGCAATTCAAACTTAGATCAACCCTAAAATGCTAACAATTAAGTACTGTAAATATGCATTTTATGACTCTCATCATAACCCCCAGCTAGCTTATTGCTAGTCCCTAGCAATTTAAGCGAAAACAAGAGATGAATTCTACAGTGGGAGTTAAAAACAAAGCAAAGCAATGCTAGCGTTGAATCAAGAGTAATTCACTTTTTTATTTTATCTCAAAATTGCACACAACATACAACACATAGAATTATTAAATATCACTCAAGTCCAAAAGTAATCTAAATATCAATCTTAAAATTGTTATCGACTCTTAACATCCATCTTACCACAATCCGTTAATCCGAACACCTGGATGATTTTATGCACAACATTCATGAGTAAAAGTCTTGGCCTCTAAAATATATTAAATTGCGTGACATCAATCACAAAAACAAGCTCAATAGGCTCACTTTTCAAATCACTCTCCACTATTGTAGAAAAATCACACTACATTAGATCAATGGGTCTTTAATAAGCTTGTAACGTTAGGCTAAGGTAAAGGTTAAGAAAGAATGGGAAGGATTTACAAGTAAAAGAACTCAATCTCTTAGTTTTAACCACAACCACTTTAAGCACTGGATAACCTTCAACACCCAACTTTTCAACCATTTTTCGAGCATTTTTCTCAAATCACCACTTTTCTTTTCTTTTCTTCCTTCTTTGCCATAATTCACTTCTCTTTTCTTTTCTTTTTGTATTTTGGCATAAGATGATTCACCTCCTTTTTTCATTTTTCTTTTTCTTTTCCATAAGCCCCAACTTATCTCCTTTAATGTACTTGGGTTATGGTAGTGATATTTTCTCATATTTCCATCCTTACTCCTCTTGGGTGCTTCTCAACAAATGTGTATGACTAAGTTCTTTTAAAAGGAAGGTAAGGATAAAATATTTTAGGCTCATAAAGGTGAGTAAATGGCTATTGAAAGAAATAAGGCTCAAATTCTTTTTCAAGAAAAAGGCTCAAATAGGTGACTAGTGATAAATATAGCAATGATAAGTTCAAAAGGCTCAAACGGTCCAAAAATGGCCTATATCATATCCTAAGTAATGTGCATTCTAGGAATTCGCCTTAAGTGGTTATCAAGTAAGTTCTAGAGCTTGTCGAGACCACAAAAGTATTCACAAAGCAATCACACATAAAACTTTTCTAAATGTTTAGACTAATTATACAATCTTACCACAAACTAGAGTCTCAACCAAATCAAGATTGACACTTAAATTATTCTCAAACCGAAACAAAATTTAACTTCTTCTAAATGCTGTATGCTATCTCAATTAAGTTCATATCATAGACATGTGAATTAACTCTAAGACTAACACAAAGCATGTTAAAAACAAACAAAAAGGGAAGATGACACCAAGTAGTTCAATGGAAAAAGAAAAAAATGTATGGAAATAAATAATATGGAAACAAATAGATGCGTTTCCTCCACCCCTAACTTAGAAATTGCATTGACCTTAATGTAAAAGAAAAAGTAAAGGAAACTCTCTTTGTGGTCACAAGTGCACAGAAGTTGAAAATTGTGCACCACCATTTGAACTGCTTCGTATATTTGTCCCTAAAAAAAGAAATACTAAGTTAATACTAGAAAACCGAAAAAAATACGAATAATAAACAAGAAAAAGAAATATGAAAACAATAAATGTAAAAGGATATACTGTGGGGTGCCTCCCATGAGTCCTAGTTTTACGTCTTCAGCAGAACACTCTTATTCCCTCATAGACAAACATAGGTTGAATGCACCAGCCACTGCTTCATTGCCAAATTCAGTTCTTGTATGCTTTGAAGAGGCCTCTAGGATGTCATCAGTAACATCCACAAATTCTGGCTTGATATATGCTCTTGTGAAGCCATGGGTGAGGGCGGACTCTAATGGATTAAGGTGCTGGACCTTTTTCATGAATGAGTCAATCATGTATGCTTGGTGGGTTTTGTCCACATCCTCTGATTTTTTCATTGTTGGGATGTGTAATAAATTACCACTTAGTGTCTCAATGGCATACACCTCCTTTATATTTTGTTGTGTTAGGTGTTGACCATGGGGTGTGGACTGAGCTTGAGAAGGGAACTTACCTCGCTCAGTCACACTCAAGTAGCTCATCAACTTGGACACTTGGCTCTTTAGATCCTTATGTTCTTCAATAACTTGCATAATTAAAGATTCAAGCCTTTGATTTGTCTTATCTTGTGCCTCAATAAAAGCATGTAAAGTGTCTTCTAAATAACTCCTAGAACATACAAGTGCATGATATGGTTCAAGATATGGTGCAGGGGGTTATGCAAGCTACTGGTTTTTCAGACTTCCAGCTGAAATTGGGGTGATTTTGCTATCCCGGATTATAATCATCAGAGAAGGGTGCCAAGGGCTTCTTGTATATGCCTAAGGCATTACATTGTTCCTTATACATCCCTCTCATCTCAGCAAATGTGAGGCACTCTTGGGTGAGATGATCTACCCCGCCACACACAAAACATGGTTCAAAAGTTTTTGCATGATTAGCTACGTGTGTTGGCTTTGAGCTTTTAGTCTTTAACACCTCTAGTTCCTTAGTGAGCATCTCGACTTTGGCCTTAAGGTTATTCTCTTCCCTAAGATGGTAAATTCTACCACCATTTGGGTGCCCTATAGGTCATGACCTATTTGTGCTTTCAGTAGCACTAGGTCCAGCCCAAGTGTGAGCTTTTTCAGTAAGCTCATTGAGGTACTCTATGGCCTCATCATGATCTTTCTCCAAGAACTCACCATTACACATCATCTCTACAAATTGGCGCTCTCTATATATAAGTCCCTCATAAAAATAGCTCACTAAGCGCCAACTCTCATACCCATGGTGAGGGCACATACTCAACAACTCCTTAAATCTCTCCCAAGACTGATACAAAGTCTCGTTGTCCTTTTGTGCAAAGGTGGAGATTTGCCTTTTTAAAGCATTGGTCTTATGTTGGGGAAAGTATTTATTAAAAAAAATTCAAGTCATCTCAGTCCACGACCCAATAGATCATGGTCTTAGTGAGTATAGCTAACTCTTAGCTCTATCCTTCAAAGCGAAAGGAAAGAACTTAAGCCTCACAATGTCATCGGTTTCATCTTGACTATGAAAAGTCGCGACTACTTCCTCAAATTCTCTAATGTGCACATATAAGTTTTCATTATCCAAGCCATGAAACATAGGGAGTAATTGTATCATCCCAGCTTTAAACTCTAGGTGGCGAGTATTGGCTGGAAACATGATGCATGATGGTGTGGCTGTGCGTGTAGGGTGGAGGTAATCCTGCAGTGTCCTAGCAACATTCTCATTAGGGTTATCAGCCATGTTAAAATCCTTTAAATTCTCTAATAGGGGTGCACTATGGTTTGATCTAGGCGAGGTTTCACTAACGGACGTGGAAAAAGAGGGTAATTCTATTTTCGAGTCCTCTAATGAATCTACCTCGCAAATCTCTCGGTCTAAGCATACACCACATGAATCAGAGAGGAAATAAATAAAACTGAATAAAAAAAAGTAGAAAATCAAAACTTAGAAAAAAGAACAATAATAAAAAAAATACTATAAAAAGAAAGAAGGAAAAAAATAATACAGCAAGCTAAAAGAAGGAACGAAGTTACCGCCTTTACAGTTGCTGAAAAGAAAAACTATTTACAATTCTTCTACCGTCATGTCTCAAGGTTGACAATCTTTCTTGTACTTAAGCGCATCTCCCCGGAAACGGCGCCAAAATTTTATTACACTCAAAGTATAACGCGGTAGTTGTAGCACGGCTTTGGGGTGTCGATTCCACAAGGAGACAAACTAACTACAAGAGAAAGTGCAAACCTTAAAACGAACGATAAAAGTTAAACGAGAAAATCTGAGTTTGAAGTAGTGTGAAATAATTGTGTAAATATAATAGAGAACAACAAGGGTCCGAGAATCCTCCCTAGGTTCGTTGCCTTATTCTATTCTTGATTCAGTTGTTTTTATCTCGATTGCAAGTTTCACATCCCAAACAAGCAATCGACAAATATTCAATTAAAGCACATATATAAACTCTAATGTAATTGTTATAAAATACTCTTTGCTTTCAAGCACACATGACCTAACTTATAGATTATCAAGAAACGACAATATATCATAATGACAATACCGCAGTAATGGACAAATCTATAAGAGAAATCTACCGAACTCAATCACACCTCAACAACATCACATAAGAAGAGCATGACTAAACTTATATGGGGGAGAAAGATGCAATCACCGGATTAAGAGGAAATCTTCTAATTAGATTAAAAAGTAAATCATAACAATGTTTAATGATAATAAATCCAAACTAAAATGAATCAAGACTAGAAAATAAGAATAACTACACCTAGGGATTCATCCCTTCGCCTTGCTTGGAGATTAGTTAGCCATGGAGGAGAGCGTGGTAGCCTTCATGATGTTTTCCCTGGCCTCTGGCCTCTCCAAAAGATATTTTTGAATAATCATAATATCAAACCCTAAGTGGTCTATTTATAATACACAAGGTCCAAGGGTGTTTTAGGGTCTAAAAAGTCATTAAAATCCTAATTAGGTCAAAGCTCGGAGAAGAAAAACATGTGCGCGTTGCGGTGCTCCTTTATGGGCACTGCGATGGTGGCTGGTGGTTCAAGATGTGGAGGTTTTGGGCACCGCGGTGCTGGCTGGTGCTGTTCTGGAGGCCTGACCTTTGTCTACTAAAACTGCCATAACTTTCTCTAGGAAAATCATTTTGACGAGCTGTAAATTCTCTAGAAAATAGACTTCCGGATCTTTCTAAACATATATGGCTCATCTCCTGTTTCTTCTTGCATCAATACAATTTAATTTGCAAAGATGATTGATCTGTATGAGAAATTCTGGCAATTTAGTGAAACTCTTTTCCAAGTGCTTGTGAACCTTCACTCCGGTGTTCATCGAGTCATTGTACTTCAAGTAATGATAGCTTTTCCATCTCTTTTGAACTTAAAGTACCTGAAAATGCATCGAAATAGATCAATGATCCAAGAATGAAACTTTAGAGTTGTTAAGGTATAAAAGTGCAATTCAAACCTAGATCAACCCTAAAATGCTAACAATTAAGTACTGTAAAGATGCATTTTATGACTCTCATCAATACCATTGGCCTATTTTGTTGGCTCTAACTCATAGAAAATGGGCAAGTCCCCAAACAAAGTCCTCCTTGTAGACTTGATCTGCTCCTCTGAAATGGAGGATCACCTTATTTCATAAATCTATAATTACTTTCCTTTGTATCTTTTGATTTGCTTATCTTCTTTTGTTCACGTTGTCCCTTGAATTCTATTATATATTTTTCTGCGTGTAGTGCCTTATCCACTAACTTTGAATAACTATCATGAGTTAAAATAGAAAGCCAAGAACGAATTTCAATATTTAGTCCATCAATGAATCATTAACATTTTCTTTGCTCAATATTCACCAATTCTTAAACAAATAGAGACAAAGTAACAAATATCCCATCATACTGGGACACTGTCATAGCATTTTGCTTTAATTGTATAAAATCCCTTTCTTGTTGAGCTCAAAAAGTATTAGGAAAAAACTTCTCGAAGAACACCTGCTTGAATCTATTCTAAGTCAAAGGCTGATCAACATCTTCACTCAATCTAGGAAAGATATCCTCCCACTAATTTGATTTTTCGTCCTCCAACTTAAATGATGCAAATGTTACTTTCTATCGTTTAGTGACCAACAATACTCTAAAAAATTGTTTCATTTTCTTAACCTATGCTTTTTTAGTACTATTAAAAGTTAGTGGTTGCAACTTATTAAATCAAGCAAATAAATCTCCTTCTATTTCCTACATTTGGTCCTCTTCCCTTACTTGAAAACTCTATTCTTCAAGAAGGTTTGCCTGCCCTACAGGTACATCTGAAACCTGTCTATTCTATTCTCCTAACTCACGTTATAATTCATCAATTCTACCTAAAGCTTGCTTAAAGGCTTCTCGAAATTCACCCTTTTAGCAGTAATATCTCTTACAGTTTCACTAGTAGCTCCAATTGCACTACCAACACGTTCCTTCTCAAACATTTTAGGTTCAACTTCAATTTTCTCAACTCTATGTGTACGCAAAGGGGGTCGACCACGACCCCTAATTTGAACACCGCCTCAACCTCGTGCATGTCCCCTAACTTTGGCTCATCCTCTATCATGACCACATTATATAACGATCCATCCCGGGTTGGCCACCCCCGAGACAGTGTCATCACATTTTGAAAATTCTAGCACGACACATATATGCAACAATAAAAATTTATCAACTGCAATTATTTACATCAATCCTCAACCCTTAACAGGGGAGATACATCATTCAGATCTCAACTTAAACATTGTATACAACATAATATGCATGAATATTTACAAATATTTTTTTTTCTCTTTAGTCTGAGGATGTGGACCACGTGGCTTACAGATAATAAATCTGTCTGAATCTCAACTCACCAACTATCTGTCCTGCCTGCTGCCTAAAATCATTTAACATTGAGAGATGAGCTTTATAAGCTCAATGAATTAAATTTACTAAAAGTATTCAATTCGTACAAATAATCTTTTAATATTTAAGCATTTATATCTCATATACTTGATAACAGCATTCTATTATCACTACACATATCATAAGTCCCATTTTCTATCAATCTCTTCCTCTTATATAGTTGTTCACCTTAAGTACATCAATTATCTCATAATTACCTCGTTATGAGGTTCGCAACATATAGTCTACCATTTAGATAATTCTTATCATATCATACTTCTATGTTTCTTTCTCACTATAACTATCTCTTTGTGAGACTTATTCATCTATAAATTTAAAATAACAAACAACACTTCAGCATTTCAGTAATACAATCAACACTTAAAATAGATGCAATGGATGAATATTATTAGGGAATGTCTTCCCACATGTCGACATGTTTTTATCTTAGACCGGTCCCCTCCCGGTTCTTTTATTTCCAGCATATACTGGCTGTCATGATTTTCATTTATTTCCAGCATGGCTGTCACGGTTTTTCATTTAGATCGGCCACCTCCCGGTTCTTTTATTTCATGCATATACATATGAACAATGATATGAAATATGCATATGAACAATAATATAACAACAAGCATGTATTCAGACATTAAATTTAGCTATTATGCATTTTCTTAGATTACTATTTGCTCAGTTTCACTAATTTCTTCTCCTTGTACATCACATCAATTTATCAACCATGACTCATCACGAATTTCATTTATCCCATTCATTACTAAATCGACTCAGTATCCTAAAAATATTACTTCTATTCTAATAACTTTCCACATATCAGTTATACTTATCATACACATCAAACAACTTTCATCTATTATCAAATCATAGGTTAATAAGTTATTCAAATATTATCACTATACATTTCATATTTATCTTGATTACTTAAAGTAAATCTAATTCACCACGTAGAACTTAAAGCTACCTGTTGATCACCTCCTTGTCTTTCCTGCTCCTCTCAGTAATTTCCCCCGGTTACTGATTGTCAACACATGACATAATATTCATATTAAATTCTAATTTATTATTCAATTCTTCCATAATTCACACCATTTGAAAATTCCCACTTTGAATTCCGGGAATTTCATGTATGCTAAATTTCGAAAATAAACTTCATGTTATTACCTTCTATTTTTCTTAGAGCTTCCCGTGATTCTCTATGAAATTCTCCCATAAACCCCTTTAAAATTTTACTCTTTTAACATTTCTTTCGGTCCCCAAATGTTTAAAGAAATAGAGTAGTTTAGATTTGAGATTGATAAAACCAAACAGGATTTGGTAAACTAATAAACAATTCCATATAAATAATGGAATCAGGTTGCACCACACCGCTCACCATTTGCTGTTGTTGAATATGTAAGAGAGGTGATTCATTTTGGCAACACCTAGAGCCAGGTGTTGTCACGGTCATTTTTTTAGAACTATTTTATAAAAATTAAATCTTTCGCATATATATTATTTTAACTCCATGTCATATTTATTAAATTACTTCTTTACCTTTTCTTTATGAATACGAGTATTAGAATTCTACCCACCTTACAAAAATTTCGTCCTCGAAATTTCCTTACCTAATTCCTAAAAGAGTTAGGGGTATTTTTTTTTCTCATTTTCATGCTCCCAAGTAATTTCTTCAACATCTTGGATTCGCCATAATACTTGAATCAAGGGGATGACTTTATTGTGCAAGACTTGTTCCTTCCTGTCTAGAATTCTGACCGGTACTTACATAAAAGTTAAATCTTCTTGAAGTTCTATCGCCTGATTCAAGATACTATGGGATTCATCGTGTAAGTACTTTCTTAAAAGTGAGACATGAAACACATTATTTAATTGCTTTAACTCTGGAGGCAAATCCAATCTATATGCTACTGGTTAAACTCTCTTAATCACTTCATATGGCCCCACAAATTTCGGGCTCAACTTTTCCATCTTTTAAACCTCAACACGCCATTCCACAGAGATATCTTCAAAAATTCCCAATCACCGACTTGAAACTCGAGAGGTCGTTTTCTATTATCAGCATATCACTTCTGTCTGTTCTGTGCTGCTATAAGGTTCTCTCTAACTAGTTTGATCCCTTCAGTAGTCAGATCTATCATTTCTAGACTAAATATCTTTCTCGCTCTAACTTCTTCCTAGCATATTGGAGTTTTACACCTCCTACCATATAAAGCTTCAAATGGTGCCATCCCAATAGTAGTTTGATACTAATTATTATATACAAACTCGATCAAAGGAAAATAAGCATCCCAGCTCACTGAGAAACTCAATACACTTGCCCTCAGCATATCTTCTAGTATTCTGATGATTCTCTCTGTCTGCCTATCAGTTTGTGGATGAAAAGCTGTACTAAACGGTAATTGTGTACCCATAGCTTCTTGAAAACCTATCCAAAATCTAGAGGTAAATCTAGAATCTCTATCTGATACAATACTCAAGGGTACTTTATATACTCTTATAATCTCCGCTATATACAATTCAACCAACTTTTTAGGACTCCAAGTAGTTTTAATAGGAAGAAAATTTGAAGACTTAGAAAGTCTATCTACTATAACCCACACAGCGTCATGTCCTCTTTGGGTACGGGGAAGACCAGAGACAAAATCCATACTCACATTTTCCCATGGCCGCTCAGGTACTGGAAGAGGTTGTCACAAACCTGTTGGATGTCTATTCTCTGACTTCACGTGTTGACAAGTCAGACATCTAGAAATATGTTCCGCTACATCCTTCTTCATCCCTGACCACCAATAATTTTGTCTCAATCCCTTGTATATCTTATTATTTCCTGGATGAATGGAATATATAGGATCATGAGCCTCCCTTAGTATCTTATTTCTCATCTCTACATCATTTGGAACGCAAACTCGATGTCCCAATACCACCATACCATCTTTTCTAATTCTAAACTCAGTTGGCTTCCTACTTAACACTTCCCTTCTGATCTTCTCTACCCCCTCATCTCTACCCTGCATCTGTAATAAACGATTAATAATAGAAAGTTGTACCACCATATTTTCCATCACTACTCCTCTATCATTGACACTCAACTGCATCCTCATTCTTCTTAATTCTATCATCAAGCTATTATGACTCCCAATAGCAGCTAATCTCCATGTAGCCTTTCTACTCAATGCATCAGCTACTATATTAGCCTTGCCTGGATGATAATAAATGGTATAGTCATAATGATTAAGCAACTCCATCCACCTCATCTACCTCAAATTCAACTCCTTCTGGGTCGGTAAATGCGTCAAGCTTTTATGATCAGTAAAAATTTCACAATTGACTCTATATAGATGATGTCTCCAAATCTTCAAAGGAAAAATGATAGTATCCAATTCTAAATCATGGGTCTAGTAATTCCTCTCATGGTTCTTCAATTGCCTACATGCATAAGCTATAACTCTCCTATGTTGCATCAACACACATCCCAACCCCTGATGTGATGCATCACTATATACCACAAATCCTTCATCACTAGAAGGAAGCACTAATACTGGGGCAGTAGTCAATTTTTCTTTCAACATTTGGAAACTTCTTTCACATTCCTCTGACCATCTAAACTTCACGTCCTTCCTAGTCAATCTAGTCAATGGTCCAACAATTATAGAAATTTTTTGGATGAATCTCCTATAATAACCAGCCAACCCCAAAAAACTTCTAACTTCAGTTACACTAGTGAGTTTTTTCCAATTCTACCTTCTGTGGGTCAATTACTATTCCCTCTCCTGACACAACATGCCCTAAGAAAGATATTTAACTCAACCAAAACTCGCACTTAAAGAACTTTGCATATAATTTCTCTCTCATAAGAATTTCCAACACTATCTCTAAATGTTGTGTATGCTCCTCTTTATTCTTGGAATATACCAGAATATCATCAATAAACACAATCACAAATCTATCTAAGAATAGTTTAAACAGCCTATTCATTAGATCCATAAATGCTGCATGAGCATTAGTCAACCCAAATGGGATGACCAGGAAATCATGATGGCCATAACGGGTCCTAAAAGCAGCCTTTGGCACGTCCCCCTCATTTATCCTCGATTGATAATAACTTGATCTTAGGTTTATCTTAGAAAACACTCTAGTGCCTTGTAACTGTTCGAACAAATCATCTATGCTTGGCAAAGGATATCTATTCTTGATAATGATCTTATTCAACTGTCTATAATCAATATACAATCTCATTATCCCACCCTTCTTCTTGACAAACAACACACGGGCTCCCCAGGGTGACATACTAGGTCGAATAAACTATTTATCTATCAACTCCTGAAGCTGAACTTTCAACTCTCTCAATTCAGCTAGTGCCATTCTATAAGGTGCTATAGATATTGGTGCTGATCCTGGAATCACCTCAATAGAAAACTCAATCTCCCTATTAGGAGGCAAACCAGTCAACTCTTTAGGGAATATATCAGAAAAATCTCTTACTACCAAGATTTCTTCTAACTTCCTACTCTCCTTGCTAGAATCCATCACATATGCCAAATACCCCTCACAACCCTTCTTCAACCATTTACTGACAGTTAAGGTAGAAATAAGACAGTTAGTAAGTATCTTACGTTCTCCCTAAAAATTAAACTCTTCCTGTCTAGGAATCTTGAACACCACATTCTTCTTAAAACAATCTACCCAAGCATGATATGTAGATAACCAATTCATCCCCAGAATTAAATCAAAATATGTCATATCTAAAGGCAATAAATCAACTTCAAATTCTCTATCAACCATATAAATAACACAACTTCGATAAATTATCCTGATAATAACCCTATCCCCAGTAAGAACTTCAACAACAATAGCATGCATCAAAGAACTAACAGTAGCATCAAAAGATTTCATATAAACACTAAATGGGAAAGAATGGGTTGCACCAGGATCAATTAATAATCTAGCAAGCCTATCAAGGATAGATACCATACCAATAACAACATCAAAAGTGGCTTGCGCATCCTGCTGGGTCAATGTATAGACTCTGCTATCTCTAGACTATAATTGGCTACCACATCATCTCTCAGCTACTGATCCTCGACCTCTGCCTCACACACTCCCTGATCCACCACCTCTCCCCACCGATTTTCTTCCAACACTTCCAACGCCTACATCAGTAGATTTCCCCACTGAACAATCAGCATCAACATGTCTTCCCTCACCACATACAAAGCATATCTGCGTAGGGAAATTTTGACACAGATGCCCCATTTGATTACATCTGAAGCAAACCCTTAGCTCTTGATCATACATTAGATTACCACATCCCTTTGATGGCATACTTACTCCTCTGCTATAACTCTCACTTCCCATAGCATGTTTCCCAAACCTAGAGGTCCCACCGGTATTACTCTGAGCGACAAAAACAACAGATCCTACTTGCCTCTTACTCTGCACCATAGTTCCTTGTGACAAGGAATGCCCTCTCTAGGGTGGTCTCCTACCTTGCACACTCATACTACCACCACTTCTAGGTCCCTAAAATCTAGATCTTTTTAACCACTCCCACTTACTTTTAAACTCCATTAAATATTTCTCAATTTGTAATGCTTTATCAACCAGTATAGCATAATTTCCAATGCCCATATAAGAGAGTTTAGTCCGAATGTTATAGAGTGTAATTCATCTAAAAATCTCTTACATTTATTCTCCTCCGTATTCACTAATTCAGGTAAAAACCTTGACAGGGCTATGAATCTATTATCATATTCAGCCACCGATAAATTACTCTACCTTAGATGAATATATTCTCTCTCTTGTTGCGCCCGAAAGGTATCTAGAAAATACTTCGCAAAGAACTCATCCTTAAACTTACTCCAAGTTAAATATTTTTCTACCTGTGTGCTTACCCTGGGCAAAATATCCTCCCACCATTGAGAAGCCTCACCTTCCAGCATAAATGAAGCAAAAACAACCTTCTGTCTATCTGTCACTTGTAAGACCTCAAAATATTTCTCAATATATCTTATCCACTGCTCAGCTTCTATAGAATTTACAAATCCTTTAAAAGACTGAGGTTTAAACTTAAGAAACCTCACATAACAATCACCTTACATCTTATGTGCAAACACACCTTCTCCCTCATGAACCTCTTGTCTCACCACATCAGGTTCTATTCTACCACTCTCCTCAAATTTTTTCTGCAAATTATCAGCCCTTTCTTTAGCTGCATTCATCCTCTTTATAGCACGATCAAGAGCTTCTCTCAATTCATCTCCCCTAACCTCAAATTCTCTCCCAGCTTTACTAGTACCAGTTGCACTATCAATCTGTTCCCTTGTAGGAACCACAAACTCAACCTCCTTGTCTTTTTCAGCTCTTCTAAATATTGGGGGTCTACCACATCCTTTCTAATTCAAAACTCTACCTCTAGGTCTAGCATGTCCATATGTTATCCTCAGACTCTACATTAAAATATAGTTTATTTAGATCTTCCACTTTTTTAAGTTCTTATGCAGTCTACAGATCATAAAACCTAATGCACTGATACCAAAAATGTAACGACCCATCCTGGGTTGGCCACCCTCGAGACGGTGTCATCAAATTTTGAAAATCCTACCACGACACATATGTGCAACAATAAAAATTTATCAACTGTAATTATTTACATCAATCCTCAACCCTTAATAAGGGAGATATATCATTTAGATTTCAACTTAAACATTGTATACAACATAATATGCATGAATATTTACAAATATTTTTTTCTCATTAGTCTCAGGATGTGGACCACGTGGCTTACAGATAATAAATCCTTCTGAATCTCAGGTCAACAACTATATGTCCTGCCAGCTGCCTGAAATCACTTAACATTGAGAGATGAGCTTCACAAGCTTAGCGAATTAAATTTACTAGAAGTATTCAATTCGTATAAATAGTTTTTTAATATTTAATCATTTATATCTCATATACTTGATAATAGCATTCTATTATCACTACACATATCATAAGTCTCATTTTCTATTAATCTCTTCCTCTTATAAATATATTCACCTTAAGACCATCAATTATCTCATAATTACCTCGTTATAAGGCTCATAGTTCTTATCATATCATACTTCTATGTTTCTTTCTCATTATGACTGTCTCTCTATGAGACTCATTCATCTATAAATTTAAAATAACAAACAACACTTCAATATTTCAGTAATACAATCTGTTGGGATTTGTCCAAGGATTAAACAGGAGATGTTAAGCATCAGGTTTGGAGGTGTGCATCACGGCCCAACCTTGTGCGCTGTAGCCTGCAGAAACTCTAGAAGTCCTCCTCTCTAGGCCGCGCCGCTGTACAGCCTCCCCAAGCCACGACGCCCAGCAAAGTGAAGAGATGGTGAGGTTTCAGCCTTGTGTGCGCCGTGGCCAGCCCTGTTCTGGGCTACGGCTCCAGGCACACCTGGAGCATGGTTTTTCAGCTTCTTTTGATGGTGCATGGGACTTGGTTAAAACACACAGGTTTACTTAGATTCTTAGAGAGCCATGAGTCTTTAGTTCTTGAGATCTAAGGGTTGAGATTGATCTCAAAGATTGGATGAAGAAGTTGATGCACTATATAAAGAGTCACCTAGTTTCAATCAAAACATATACAAAATACAATATCATCATACAAGAGAATTCAAGTGCAAGTAGGAGAGTGCAAAGACACAAAACACAAGAGAGGCACTAGAATAGATCTCATTCAAGAGAGACTGGTTGTTTAGAGAGAGAGTAGTATAGATTGGGGATTCAAGGGCTTGTAAGTGGAATTTTCTTGGGGAAAATTCTAGGGAAACACTAGTCCTTATCACTTTCTTTTTCTCTTCTTTCATTCTTCAAGAACTAGAGAATTCTTGAAGAGGTGTTGCTGTAACTTGTAAGAACTCATTGATTTAGTGCAGAGAGCTCGGAGTAGCTCACGGGGACGTAGGCACATTGCTGAACCTCGATAACAATTGCTGTGTTCTTTCTTTGATTGGTTTGTTTCTGTTCATTACAAGTCATTCTAGACTTGGGTGTTTGGAAGATCACCACCTGGGCATCTTGAGGTGATTTCCAATTGTGGTATTAGAGCTTTGGACAACTAGTATCGGAGCAAGAACATGGGGTTATCGAAGCAAGACTCCAAGAATCAAAGGCCAACTTCTTGGGTGATTCAAGAATGGAGTAGAGATCAATATCTGATAGTGTTCTTGAAGTGATTCAAGAACGAAGTAGAGATCAATATCTGATTGTGTTCTTGAGATTTAGAAGTTGGAAAGTAATTGTGGGTGCTGCATAAATCTTGGGATTTTCTCTACAAGATGGGTTCAAATTTCATTGGTGAGAAGTTTGTTGGAAAGGGAGACTTTGCCCTTTGGAAGCGTAAAATCAAAGCGGTTCTTATGCAATAAAAGGTGGACTTGGTTATTGGAGAAGATAACACTTTTCCAGCAAGTATCACGGAGGTCCAACGGATTGAGATGAAGAAGATGGCGTATAGCACCATCTTTCTACACATATCGGATAGTGTCACAAGGGAGTGCGGATACTCGGAAGATCCAGCTGTCATATGGAAGAAACTAGAAGAGTTGTTTCTTACCAAAACTCTCCCTAATAAGATTTATCTTCTTAAATGAATCTTTGCTTTTAAAATGGATCCTAATAAAGAGTTGTAAGATAATCTTGATGTGTTTAATAAACTAGTTCAAAATTTGGCTAGTTGTAGTATAACATTCTCGGATGAACAATTAGTTGTTATGTTATTGAATTCTCTTTTTGATTATTTTGTATGTTTGATTATTGCTATTGAATATAGAAAAGATACACTAACCAAGGAAATTGTGATCAATGCTATAAGGGCTCATGATTTCAAAGCCAAGATAAGGGAAGCATCAAGTGGGGAAAGGTTATTCGTTAGAGGAAGGCCAACAACTCGGAATGGTAGTAGCATCCATGGCAACTACCAGGATAAATCAAAAGGCAGAGAGCAGAGCCATGGGAGATCGCATTCCAAACCGAAGTTTGGAGGGAAGTGATGTTACTACTGTAATAAGGAGGGTCATTTCAGGAAAGATTGTAAGAAGTTATGGGATGAGAGAGGAAGAACCCATACCAAGAATGGAGAGGCTTCAGTTTCCAAAGGATAACAATAAGATAATGTTCTTGTTGTGTGCTCAAATGTGAGCAGGAGGCAAGGCAGCAAGAAATGGATCTTGGATTCTGGGTGCACTTAACACATGTGCCCTCACAGGGATTGGTTCAAGAATTTCAAAGAAACCAATGATGGAAAGGTTTTCTTGGGGAATGATACTTCTTGCCAAGTGAGGGGGATAGGAGACATCCAATTGAGGTTATTTGATGGAGTCACAAGGCTACTGCAGAATGTGATGTATCTTTCGGATTTAAGAAGAAATTTGATCTCATTGGGGCAACTAGATTCCATGGGGTACACATACAAAGCAGAGGGAGGAAAGATCAAGGTAATCAATGGATTTTTGATAGTGATCAAAGCAGCAATAAGGGATGGTCTCTATGAGATGATCAGAGAGACAAAAATCAAGGATCAAGCAGCAAGCTTGATGCTGAGATGGATAAGGCAGTTCTTTGGCACAATCGCTTGGGATATATAAGTGAAAAGGACCTGCAAGTTCTCAGCAAGGATGGTCTACTTGGTGGTGACAAGGTAGAGAAACTTGATTTCTGCGAATGTTGTGTTCTTCGGAAGCAACATCGGGTTAGCTTCAACACCAGAGTGCACAAGTCTAAGGGTATTCTTGACTACATTCATGTGGATCTTTGGGGACCAGCAAGAACACCAACACATAGAGGTAATGTTTACTTTTTATCTTTAATTGATGATTATTCAAGAAAAGGTTTGGGTTTATTTGCTTAAAAATAAATCAGATGCTTTGAATAAATTTGTGGTGTGAAAAAAGTTGTTGGAGACTCAAACGGGCAGGGTAGTTAAGGTGTTAAGAACCGATAATGGCTTAGAATTTTTTAATAAGGATTTTGATAAATTCTCTGAGTTAAATAAGATTGTAAGACATAGAACGGTTGTGAAAACCCCTCAATAAAATGGAGTTACTGAGAGGATGAATAGGACCCTTATGGAAAAGGTTAGGTGCATGTTAATTGGGTCCGGTTTACCAAAATGTTTTTGGGGGGAAGCTGTGTCTACTGTGAGTTAAATGGGATTCTAAAACATAGAACGGTTGTGAAAACCCTTCAGTAAAATGGAGTTGCTGAGAGGATGAATAGGACCCTTATGGAAAAGGTTAGGTGCATGTTAATTGGGTCTGGTTTACCAAAATGTTTTTGGGGGGAAGCTATGTCTACTGTTGCATATTTGGTTAATTGATCACCCTCTAGGGCTTTAAACCTTAAGACTCCCGAGGAGATGTGGAGTGGGAAACCCCCTGAGTTGAACAACCTTAGAACTTTTGGATGTACTGTGTTTGCACATAAAAAAGATGATAAACTTAGCCTAAGGTTTAGAAAATGTGTGTTTCTAGGGTATGGTGATAGGGTTAAGGGGTATAGGTTGTGGTCCCTAGAACCAAAAGGGACTAAATTGATAATAAGTAGGGATGTCATTTTTAATGAATTGTTATTTCCCTATTTGGAGAAAACTAACCTTGCAGGGCATAGTAGGCAAACCAGCCCGGTATTTGTGGAGCATAGCATCAAGGAAAATTCAGTTCAGGTACAGCGAGGAAGGCAAGAGGGTTCGGACCAGGTACAACCCATTGATGAATGCCAAGCTCAGGACACTCAAGAGGAGACTGAACTAGAAGGAGATGATGCAGCAAATCAGAATGATTATCAACTATCAAGGGACCGGGAAAGGAGGGTGGTCAGACCACCTTTGAGATATGGTTTTGCGGATGCTAATGTAGTAGCTCCTTATTCAGAATGAGGGGTTGAACCAGAAACTTACATGGATGCCATGGAATGTGAGGATTCGTCAAAGTGGTAGCTAGCTATGGAGGAAGAAAGGAATTCTTTGAGGAAGAATAACTCTTGGGAATTGGTGCCCAAACCAGAAAAACAGAGAGTTGTAGATTGTAAGTGGATTTACAAGATCAAAGAAGGGAACACTCCACGGGATGAAGTCCAGTATAAGGCTAGGCTGGTGGCGAAGGGGTTCACATAAAGAGAAGGCATAGATTTCATCGAAATATTTTAAAAGTTGTGAAATATAAGATGATAATGATAGTGTTAGCAATGGTGGTCTAATTTAATTGGGAAATCAAGCAAATGGATGTGAAGACAGCGTTCTTACATAGAGAGCTTAATGAGACCATCTACATAAGGCAACCAGAAGGCTATGAGGAATGAAGGTAGGGAGATTTGGTGTGAAAATTGAAGAAATCTCTCTGTGACCTAAAACAATCACCTTGGCAATGGAATAAGAGGTTCGATTCCTTTGAAACTAGCTTGGGTTTCATGAGGAGCTACTATGATTCGTGCTTGTACGACAAGGGGCACAAGGTGGAATGATGAGTGCCAAATATTGCATATTTTGGCCCCTTAATTTACATTTGTTAGCTTAGGAATTTGTTAATTTGAGTTGTTTTCATTGTTTTACATGTTTACAAGCACTCGGAAAGGAGTTTCACTAAAATTGCCAGAATTGCCTGTACAAATTAGTCATTTTTGTGGATTTTACTGTATTGATTCAGGAAGAACTAGGAGATGAGCTATATATGCTTGGAAAGATCCAGATGTCTATTTTCTGAAGAATTCTATGGCTCATAAAAATGATTTTTCTAGAGAATAGTTATGTCAGTTTTAGTAGACAAATGTGAGGCTGTGTGTGATTTCAGAGTGACATATCAATCATTTTTGTGGATTTTACTGTATTGATTTAGGAAGAACTAGAAGATGGCCTATATTTTTTTGGAAAGATCTAGATGTCTATTTTCTGAGGAATTTTACAGCTTGCAAATCCGAAAGACTTCTGCTAGCATTCTGGTGGATCTCGAAGGCTTACTACCACGAGGGGAAGCGCCGCCCAACAGCGAGTGGAATTTCTCCCAATGTATAGATAGTTTTAATTATTTTATTTTTTTAGTTTTTAAGTTTAATGTTTAGCACTTTTATTGTGAACTTTAGTTTCATAATTATGAGAGGCTAAAATCTTCATCTAAGGTTGAAGATGAAGCCTCACAATTGTTTGGCATAATATTTTCAGATTTGTTCATACAATTCTGATATTTTTAGTATAAATGTTCTGTTCAATTATTTGAGTAAAATCTTATGATTGATTGCTTTTAAATTGTTAAATTGGATATTCCTTGTGTTTAATCTGCCGGATACAACAGATCATTCAAATTAGATTGGATATCCATTGTGATTTGTGAATTAAACGGATACATTGGATGGTTTTTGTTTAGTTTGGGTATTCGCCATGATTTGTATAATGGTGGATTCATGGAATGATTTAATAGATTAATTTTATATAGAACATGAAGATATATGCTTTACTTTGGTTGAGTGGATTCAGAAAACCTTAGTGTTTTTATTATTTGTTTTAAATCAATTTAGTTTAGTTTATACTCTTTGCATAATACAACTCAAAATTTGGAACTAGGTTAAAATAGGCTTACTTTAGATAAAAATATATTTTCACAACGCAATTCCCTGTGGATTCGACATTGCACTTGCACAACACTATATTGCAAATGACTCGTGCGCTTGCGAGTAATTTAAAACTCATAACAAGTTTTTGGCGCCGTTGTCGGGGAGTTGTTTTGTTTGTGAAATTTTTGTCTGAATTGATTTTATTTTTCTACTAGTTTAGTTAGTATTTTCGTTTTTTTTAATTTTAATTATTTTATTTTTATTTGCAATTGTCCAAAAAAAAATAAAAAAATATTGCTAATTTTTGTTGGTCCATTTTATGAGTATTGTGTTTTCTGTTTTTGCATTTATTTTATTTTATTTTATTATGTTGGTTTTTGCTAGTCAGTTTATTTTATTGTTTTCTGTTTGGTGTATGCTTGGTTGGAGATCCCTGAATTTAGAATTGACACCTTTAGATCCCCTTAGAAAGAACTCTTAGGAGATAAAAGAGACCACTTGTTGAAAGAGAGACAATTGAGATGGGAAAAAATTTTAGGAATGCAAATCAGCCAGAGAATGTAGAGCAATCTAGAGCTTGGAACGTGGACTCTACTACATCTCTTAGAGATTTGTTTGTACCCGTTGCGACTAACTCATCTTCTTGCATAGTGTTGCCACCAACCAGTGCCACCCATTTTGATTTAAAGCCACATATTATCCAACTCCTACCCTCATTTCATAGCTTAGATCTTGAAAATCCTTACAGCCATGTGAAGAAGTTCAAAGATATTTGTGCCACATTTAAGTTCCAGAACTTCTCTGAGGAGTCAGTCCAACTTCGACTTTTCCTTTTTTCTCTTCACGATAGAGCTAGGGCATGGTTGGATTCTGACACGCCCGGGTCTATTATATCTTGGGAAAATCTGCTGAGTAAATTTTATAACAAGTTTTTCCCAATGTCTAGAGTGAATGAGTACCGAAAGGAGATTAGTTCTTTCACTCAGGAGGAGGATGAGAAGTTTTATGAGAGTTAGGAGCATTTTAAAGAGTTACTGATTAGATGCCCTCCACATAGATATGAGAAGTGGAGACTCATTCAGTTCTTCTACCAAGGGTTGACTCAACCCAATCGTAGCATGATCGAATCTATGAATGGGGGGCATTCTTAAGTCTGACGGGGGATAAAGTATACAAGGCATTAGACAAGTTGTCCGACAACTCGCAGTAGTGAGATTTTTCAAGCTGTCGGGACAAGTCCATTCGTGCTCCCAAGAAAAGAGGCATCTATTAGATTAAGGAGGATACTGATTTGAGAATAAAGATAGACGCTCTCACCAAGAAGATTGACACTCTCGCTGTGGGTAAGTCCATCAATGCTGCCAATACATTCAATGTTGATAGCTGTTCCATCTGTTCTAGTCCTATGCATTTAGCACAGAATTTTCTACCTATGTCGCCCTTTGCCGAGTGTCGCATGGAATAAATAAATACTTTCAATGACTATCGGAGGCAATCAAATGGATCTTACTCCAAGACTTACAATCCAAGGTGGCAGAACCACCTTAATTTTTCATGGAAACAGAACCAACCGATGAATCAGGGAGGAGCTCCTCATCATGCTCAAAATCAATACCCTCCAGAATTTCCTCCACCAATTCCAAGTCATGGTCGCTCAGCCCTTCCAGCACCATCACCAGCTTACCAAACTCCCACTCAAGTGCCAATGTCGGTTTCACAGTCTTTAAAGGACACCTTCAAGGAGTTCATGAAGATGACCGACTGATCCATCAGCGAAGTGAGGAGTGTGACAATAGTAAACACCCAAGTGATTGCTAAGCTAGAGAGTCAAATGGGGCAAATCGCAAGTAACTTGGGTGAAAGAGAGAAGGGAACATTCCCTAGTCAACTCGTGCCCAACCCAAAGGGACAGTTTACGGTTGGAAATTCATCAAATCTTACGCATGGGCAGGAACAAGTGCAATCGATTGTCGCATTGAGGTCTGGGAGACAAGTGGATAATCAAGTGGAAGAGAACCCTGCTATGCAGCATGGGCAAGAAAGTGGCAACAAGGAGAAGAGAGATGCTGAACCATCTACAACCACACTTACTATTAAGGATCCTCTTAGGTTGTTTGTACCTAAAGCGCTTTACCCTGAGAGATTATAAGTGCCCAAGAAAGGAGAGAAGTTTGAGGAAATTCTAGAGGTGTTCAAGCAAGTTCGAATCAATATTCCACTTTTGGACACCATCCAGCAAATGCCATCATATGCCAAGTTCTTAAAGAACTTGATCACTGTCAAGAGGAGGATGAATGTCCCGAAGAAGGCATTTTTAACTGAGCAGGTTAGCTCAATCCTTCAGTTCAAGATGCCGATCAAGTATAAGGACCCAGGGTGTCTTACCATCTCTTGCATGATAAGAGTCAGCCAGATTGAGAGGGCTCTTTTAGATCTAAGAGCAAGTGTGAATCTTCTGCCCTACTCAGTCTATTTGCAGTTGGGGTTAGGAGAATTGAAGCCCACATCCATGACGCTGCAATTGGCTGACAAGTAAGTGAAAATATCACGGGGAGTAGTTGAGGACATTTTGATTAAGGTAGATTTTATTGTGCTAGACATAGAGCCGGTTCAGAATGTAGGGATTCAGATACCGGTGATTTTAGGGCGACCATTCTTAGCCACAACTAATGCCCTGATAAATTGTAGGATGTGGGTGATGAAGATTTCCTTCGGAAATATGATAGTGGAGTTGAATATCTTTGATATCACTAAGCAACCACTAGAATTTGATGAAGTGAGAAATGTATGCTTGATAGTGGAGATTATTGAGGAGACTATGGATGAATCAAGCATTGAGGACCCCCTGGAGGCATGCTTTGCTCAGTTTGGAGAGGATCTGGATTTGGATAAGTTACTTGAGCAAGCAAATGTCATTTTAGATCTGCTCCTTGAGAGAGCAGTGAGAAGGAGGAGACCGTAGAACTTGAGACCCCTAAGAAGGAACTTAAACCTTTACCGGACAATCTTAAATATAAGTTCCTAGGTCAAGCAGATTATTTGCCTGTGATTATAGCTTTAGATTTGGTTGAGGCTCAAGAGGAGAAATTATTGGACGTTTTAAGAGAGCACAAAGAAGCTATTGGCTAGACTATTGAGGATATCAAGGGAATCAGCCCCTCGTTGGTGATGCACAAGATACATTTAGAGGAGAATGCCAAGCCATTGAGGGAGCCACAGAGAAGGCTCAACCTAGCTATGCAAGAGGTTGTGAGGACTGAAGTGATAAAGCTGTTGGATGCAAGGATCATTTATCCAATCTCTGATAGCAAGTGGGTAAGCCCGATTCATGTTATGCCTAAGCAGGCTGGATTAACAGTAGTGAAGAATAAGGATGACAAGTTGGTGCCAACTCGTGTTCAGTCAGGATGGAGAGTGTGTATAGACTACCGTAAGTTGAATGCTGCTATAAGAAAAGATCACTTTCGACTCCCATTTATTGATCAGATGGTGGAACGCTTGGCTGGGCATGATTACTATTGCTTCTTGGATGGTTATTCCGGATATAACCAGGTCCTTGTGGACCCCGAAGATCAGGAGAAGACAACGTTTACCTGTCCTTTTGGGACGTTCGCTTACCGTTGCATGCCCTTTGGATTATGCAATGCACCTGATACTTTTCAACGGTGCATGGTTAGCATATTCTCTGACATGGTAGAACTTTCCTTAGAGATTTTCATGGATGACTTCTCCGTCTTCAGTTCGTCATTTGAGGAGTGTCTGCACCGTCTCATTTTGGTTTTAGTGCGGTGCAAGGAGAAGAACCTGGTGCTTGATTGGGAGAAGTGCCATTTTATGGTCAAGCAAGGTATTGTACTGGGGCACATCATATCCCATCAGGGGATTGAGGTTGACAAAGCGAAGGTGGACTTGATTCCCAACCTTCCACCCCCACGTACGATAAAGGAGGTCATTCTTTTTTGGGCCATGCAGGATTCTACAGGCGATTTATCCAGGATTTCAGCAAGATAACCTGGCCCTTATGTAAGTTATTAATGAAGGATACCCTATTTGTATTTGATGAAGACTGTAAGAAAGCATTTGGGGATCTAAAGAAGATTTTGACGTCCACACCCATTATTTAGCCACCCAACTAGGTGTATCTTTTGAGATTACGTATGACGCATCAAATTATGCTCTTAGAGCTGTTTTGGGGCAGCGTGTTGATAAACTTCCCCACATCATCTACTATGCAAGTAAAATTCTAAACGACGCATAACTCAATTACTCTACCACTGAGAAGGAGTTGCTAGCACTCAATTATGTGTGACGCACAACTCAGATCCTACTTGTTAGGATCAAAAGTCATTATCTACTCGGATCATGTAGCATTGAAGTATCTTTTCTCCAAAAAGGATGTTAAATCTCGTCTTATCCGATGGATCTTGTTACTTCAAGAGTTCGACATAGAGATTCGGGATAAGAAAGGTTCCGAAAATGTGGTGGCAGACCATTTGTCTAGGTTGATAGTGGATTTCACTGAGGCTGCCATTCCCGTTTCTAAGACCTTTCCTAATGAGCAATTGATGCACATTGCTCACAATCCCGCACCATGGTTTGCTGATATAGTGAACTATCTTGTCACCAGTCAAATGCCTTTACATTGGGGGGGACAAAACAAGTCCAAGTTTTTGGCCATAGTAAAGTATTTTTTCTGGGAAGATCCTTACCTGTTCAAGTATTGTCTCGATCAGATCATTAGAAGGTGTATTCCTGATCATGACCAATCTTATGTCATCGTCTTTTGTCATGATAATGCTTGTGGAGGCCATTTCAGTGCTAAGAAAACTGCTGCAAAGTTTTTGCAGTGTTGATTCTATTGGCTTACCCTGTTCCGAGACTCTCACACTTACTGTATATTTTGTGAGCGTTGCCAAAATCTAGGGAATATTTATAGGAGGAATATGATGGCCCTCAACCCCATTTTGATTGTTAAGATTTTTGATGTGTGGGGCATTGATTTTATGGGACCTTTCCCAAACTCCTTTGGCTATCTGTACATTCTAGTTGCTGTAGACTATCTGTCCAAATAGGTGGAGGTAGTTGCATGCAAGACCAATGACCACAGAGTTGTGGTCTAGTTTTTGAAGGACAATATCTTTGCTCATTTTGGTATGCCTCGAGCAATCATAAGTGATGGAGGTAAGAACTTTTGCAATCAAATTTTTAAGTAGTTGATGAAGAATTATTTCATCACACACAAGGTTGCCACGCCGTATCACCCACAGACGAGTGGACAAGTGGAAATTTCCAATCGCGATATCAAGCACATTTTGGAGAAGACTGTGAACCCTAGTAGAAAGGATTGGTCTCTGCGATTGAATGATGCACTGTGGGCATATCGAATAGCATTCAAGACGCCAATTGGCATGTCTCCATATCGTATTGTGTACAGAAAAGCCTGTCACCTTCCAATGGAATTAGAGTATAGAGCCTATTGGGCTATTAAGCAGCTAAACTTCAATTTTTCGAAGGTTGGCTCACAAAGGAAACTCCAACTCAATGAATTAGAGGAGTTGCGGAATGATGCATATGATTGTGCACGGTTGTACAAAGCACAAATGAAGAAGACTCATGACCAGAACATTTTGAGACGATCTTTTGAGCCTGGTCAAAAAAGTTCTTCTTTACAATTCACGCTTGCATTGTTTTCTAGGCAAGCTCAAATCTCGATGGACAGGCCCATTTATTATTCAGTCAGTTTTTCCTCATGGGGCCATCGAGATTGAGGATCTAAAGAATGGTAACACTTTCAAGGTAAATGGACAGAGGCTAAAACCATTCTTGGAGTTGAGGAGTTCGAACATTGAGACGATATTGTTGGAGGATCCTAGTTACTCTGATTGAGTGTCGTCTACTATGGAGAGTCTGGCTGAAGACTTTAAACTTAGCGCTCATGGGAGGCACCCCACAACATATCCTTTCTGTTTGTTTATTATTTTACCTATTTATTGTTACTGTTTATTTCTACTGTTTCTTTTGTTTTTCAGTATTTATTTTTCAGGGACAATGCGTACTTCAATTCAAGTTTGGGGGTATGCTATAAGCCATGCCAGTCCAGCTAGTTCTCCATCTCCCAAGTCAGCTCTTTCCATAATATTCACACATTGGGGACAATGAGTAATTTAAGTTCGGGGGTATGGGAGACATATTACACACACTTTGTCCTAATTTGTCGTTTTTTTCTTCGTTTTAAAGAAAAGATAAATGCATCTCATGTTATTTTGAAATTTTGGTTGATCTAAACAATTTCTGTGATGTGATGTCATTGGTGAGCTTAAAATTTTGAACACATGATCTGGTGATAAAGTTTTAAAATTTAGTTACTTACTTTAGGCATTTGAGAATTCATATGTTTGATCTAATCTAACATGAGTACATTAGCACAAATTGTGTGAGGTATGACATGTGATTTTAATGTGTACGTTTCTTTGTCTTAACTGAAACTATATGACTTGTTGGATAAACACTTTGGCATAAAAAATAAAAAAAAAATATTTTTTTTTATGATCATAAATAAACTTTCTACTGAGTAACTGGACCTCTTGCCTCAGTAAGCAGTAAATGTTCACGTCAAAAGGTGGGAATTTTGCTTGGTAGTAATAAGGCCACTTTAATTTCGTAGCCTTTTTTACTCGAGTTAGTAAGTCCTTAAGTGTGTCTTTACACCTAATGCCCTAAAACCATCTGGTTTGGGAGTCATTGACTCAACACTCGATACATGGGTCAATTAGAAAGCTTAAGTGAACTAAACATAGCAAAGCCTTATAATAAAAAAAAAGGAGAAGAAAATAAAAACTATGCCATTTTTGTTCATTCTGATGGAAAATTCAGTGAATCTTGAGATATGGAGACCCTACACATTGGAGTTATTTGGAAGTTTCATTTTTATATACTAATTCAGTTTACACTGTGTCAGACTAGTGATGCCTTAACCTGCCTTTTGGAAGTAATTAGATTTTAACATTTCTATTCATTGCGAAGATGAGTTTATCTTTTTAAGCTTGCTCATGAATGAATATCATGGTTTTGAGTGCTCCTTAAATTTTTGGATACCATGAGTGATGAACTTATCTTTATGTTCTTTGTTTTTCATTTAGTTTTTAGTTTCGTATTGCTATGGTACTAGCAATATGTAAGTTTGGGGGTATTTGATGAATGCCAAATATTTCATATTTTGGCCCTTTAATTTACATTTGTTAGCTTAGGAATTTGTTACTTTAAGTTGTTTTCGTTGTTTTACATGTTTACAAGCACTCAGAAAGGAGTTTCACTAAAATTGCCAGAATTGCCTGTATAGATCAGTCATTTTTGTGGATTTTACTGTATTGATTCAGGAAGAACTAGAAGATGAGCCATATATTCTTGAAAAGGTCCGAATGTCTATTTTTTGAAGAATTTTACGACTCATAAAAATTATTTTTCTAGAGAACATTATGGCAGTTTTAGTAGACAAAGGTCAGGCTATGTGTTATTTCAGCGTGGCAGATAAGTCATTTTTATGGATTTTACAGTATTGATTCAGGAAAAACCAGGAGATGGGCCATATATTCTTGGAAAGATCCGGATGTCTATTTTCTGAGGAATTTTACAGCTTGTAAAAATTATTTTTCTAGAGAAAGTTATGACAGTTTAAGAAGACAAAGGTCATGCAGTGCACTATGCTGCGCTCGAGCGCACAAGACTGTAATCGAGAACACTCGGGCAGTATCCCACATCGAATTTGAAACACATTACACTCTTGAGTTTCCTTATAAAATCCTCACCTCACTGAAGCAATCGATCTTGTTGGTATTTATCTAAGGTTTAAACATGCCTAAACATGGTTCAAAGATGGTTAAAGTCTAAACTAAGGTTGGAAGACTAAAATATTGCATGTTAAAGGAGTGCACACATGTGTGTGCATCCATTTGGGTTTGTGTGAACACCCATAATCAACAAACCAAAGTAGTGCACACTACTGTGCGAAGGGCAGCATCACTATCCACCTCACCGCCCAGCAAGGATGCAGTTTGAAGAAGGGCAGCGCCGCACCACCCCTCCACCAGCGCCGCACCGTCTAGAATGTGGTGCAAAGGGGCTTTGCCTAGCGCCTCACCGCCCCCTGTTCAGTGCCTAGGCGCTAGGCACACTGATGTAAACATGGATAGCCTATTTAAATCTCCTCTTAGGTGCGTGGATGCAAGGTTAAAATGCATAGCACCACTTAGGATTGATGGAGGGCCATGGTTAAGTGGCCATCAAGATCTAAGGGTAGAGATTGACTCTCAAGATTGGACAAGAAGTTGGTGCACTATATAAAGGGTCACCTAGCTTCATTCTAGACATAACATTGTGATATAATTTAAGATCAATTGTAAAGAGTGACAAGACACAATACAAGAGAGAATTGTGTGAGAGTGCAAAGACACAAAACACAAGAGGGACTCATTGAAGAGAGGCTAGTTGCAAAGAAGAGAGAGTAGTATAGATAGAGAGCATTGTAATAGTTCTTATCATCTTCTTTCTTCTCTTCTTGGTTTCTTCAAGAACTTGAGCTTCTTGAAGAGGGTTGTTGTAATTGTAAAGAACCATTGATTTAGTGCAGAGAGTTTAGAGAAACTCACGGGGACGTAGACTATTGCCGAACCTCGATAACAAATCGCTTGTCTTATTTTCTTTCTTGCTTTCGATTGCTGTATTTCTTTGTACAAGTCATTCTAGACTTGGGTGTTTGGAAGATCACCACCTGGGCATCTTGGCAAGGTGATTTCCAACAATGGTATCAGAGCTTACACAGCTGGGCATCGGAGCAAGAACAAGAAGGTTATGGAGCCAAGACTCCAAGAATCAAAGATCAACTTCTTGGGTGATTCAAGGACGGAGTAAAGATCAAGATCAGATCGTGTTCTTGAGGGTGATTCAAGAATGGTGTTAAGATCCATCTTCGATCATGTTCTTGAGGTTGAAGAAAGCATTTGTGGGTATTGCATAAATCTAGGATCTTGTCCGCAAAGATGGCTTCAAATTTCGTGGTTGAGAAATTTGATGGAAAAGAATATTTTTCCCTATAGAAGCGGAAGATCAAGGCTGTTCTTATGCAACAAAAAGTGGACTTGGCTATTGGAGAAGATGATGCTTTTCCAGCAAGTGTCATGGAGGACCAGCAGGTTGAGATGAAGAAGATAGCTTACAACACCATTTTCTTGCACATGTCAGATAGTGTCACAAGGGAGTGCGGAGACTCGGAAGATTTGGCTGTCATATGGAAGAAACTAGATGAGTTGTTTCTTACCAAAACTCTCCTTAACAAGATTTAACTTCTTAAAAGAATCTTTGCTTTTAAAATAGATCCTAGTAAAGAGTTGCAAGATAATCTTGATGTCTTTAATAAGCTAGTTCAAGGTGTGAATAGTTGTAGTATTATATTTCCGGATGAATAATTGGCTGTTATCTTGTTAAATTCTCTTCCTGATTGCTTTGATAATTTGATTAATACTATTGAGTATGGAAAGGATACTTTAACCAAGGAGATTGTGATCAATGCCATAAGGGCACATGACTTCAAAGCCAAGATGAAGGAGACCTCAAGTGGAGATGGGCGGTTCATAAGAGGAAGGCTAGCAACTCGGAATGGTAGTAGCAACCATGGCAACTACAGGGAAAAATCAAGAGGTAGAGGGCAAAGCCATGGGAGAGCACATTCCAAATCAAGATTTGGAAAGAGGTGCTTCTACTGCAACAAAGAGGGACATTTCAGAAAAGATTGCAAGAAGAAGATGTGGGATGAGAGAAGAAGCAAACCAACAATGGAGAGGCTTTGGTTGCCAAGGGAGAACAGCAAGATGATTTTCTTGTTGTGTGCTCAAATGTGAGCAGGAGGCAAGGCAGTGAAAAGTGGATTCTGGATTTCGGGTGCACTTATCACATGTGCCCTCACAAGGAATGGTTCAAGAATTTAAAGGAGATCAATGATGGAAGGGTCTTCTTAGGGAATGACAATTCTTGCCACGTGAGAGGGATTGGAGACATCTAATTGAGGATGTTTGATGGAGTCACAAAGCTGCTGCGAAATGTGAGGTATCTTCCAAATTTGAAGAGAAATTTGATCTCATTGGGGCAGCTGGATTCCATAGGGTATACAAGCAAAGTAGAGTGAGGAAAGATCAAGATGGCCAAGGGATCTTTGGTAGTGATCAAGGCAGCAAGAAACGATAGACTCTATGAGATGATCGGAGAGACAGAAATCAATGATCAAGCAGCAAGCTTGATAACTGGGATGGATAGGGCAGCCCTTTGGCACACTTGCTTGGGATACATGAGCGAAAAGGGTCTGCAAGTTCTTAGCAAGGATGGTCTACTTGGTGGTGACAAAGTAGAGAAACTGGATTTCTGTGAGAGTTGCATTCTTAGGAAGCAACACCGGGTCAGCTTTAATACCGGAGTGCATAAGTCTAAGGGGATTCTTGACTACATTCATTCGGACCTTTGAGGACCAACAAGAACACCAACACAGGGAGGTAACTTTTACTTTCTCTCTTTAATTGATGATTATTCAAGAAGAGTGTGGGTTTATTTACTTATAAATAAATCAGATGCCTTGGATAAATTTATTGTGTGGAAGAAGTTGTTGGAAACTTAAACGGGTAAGGTAGTTAAGGCTTTACGCGCTGATAATGGCTTAGAATTTTGCAAAAAGGATTTTGATAAATTCTATGAATTAAATGGCATTCTAAGGCATAGAACGGTTGTAAAAACATCTCAGCAAAATGGAGTTGCTAAGAGGATGAAAAGAACCCTTATGGAAAAGGTTATGTGTATGTTAATAGGATCCGGTTTACCAAAATATTTTTGGGGAGAAGCTGTGGCTACAGCTACATACTTGGTAAATAGATCACCCTCTAGAGCTTTAGAGCTCAAGACTCCCATGGAGATGTGGAGTGGGAAACCCCTTGAATTAAGCAACCTTAGGACTTTTGGGTGTGCTGCATATGCACATCAAAAGGAGGATAAACTTAGCCCAAGATCTAGAAAATGTGTATTTCTAGGATATAGTGATGGGGTTAAGGGATATAGATTGTGGTCCTTAGAAAAGAAAGACATGAAACTCATTATAAGTAGGGATGTTATTTTTAATGAATTATTATTTCCCTACTTGGAGAAAACTAACCCTGCAGGGGCTACTGAGCGAACCAGTTTGGTTCTTGTGGAGCATAGCATCAAGGAGAATTCAGTTCAGGTAGAGCAAGGAAGGCAAGAGGGTTTGGACCAGGTAGAGCCCATTGATGAATGCCAAGCTCAGGACACTTGTGAGTAGGTTGAACTGGAAGTTTATGATGATGGGAGTCGGAAGGACTATCAGCTCACAAGAGACCGGGAAAGAAGACTGGTCGGACCACCTTCAAGATATGGGTTTGCAGATGCTGTGGATGCAGCAGCTCCTTAGACAGAAGGAGAGATTAGTGAACAAGAAACTTACATTAATGCCATGGGATGTAAGGATTCTCCAAGATGGAAGCTAGCTATGGAGGAAGAAATGGATTCTTTGAGGAAGAACAACTTTTGGGAATTGGTGCACATTCTAGGAAATCAGAGAGTTATGGATTGTAAGTGGACTTACAAGATCAAAGAAGGGTACCCTCTAGGAGATGAAGTCCAGCACAAGGCTAAGCTGGTGGCGAATGGGTTCACAAGAAGAAAAGACATAGATTTCACAGAAACTTTCTCACCTTGACACAAGGTGGAGAAGATGGTAAGGATCCTCATCTATGTCATTGATGTGCTGTTGGTTTGGAATAGCAGGAAGAGGATGAAAAGGTTTACATCTCAACTCAGCGAGGAGTTTAAGAGGAAGGATCTCAGCCTTACACAAAATATCCTTGAGATGTGTATAATCCAAGAAAATGAGAGAAATTGGTTAAGGGTTTCTTGGGCAATGGGTGTTCTCAGCAGATTTGTTAGTAGTCTCAAAAAGAAGCATTGGCTTGGGATAAAGTGGTTGCTGAGGTATTTAAAGGCTCAATGGCAGCCGGTGGTAGCACTCTTAATAACCAAGGCTGAGTACATAGAGTCTATGGAAGCCATAAAGGAGGCTATGTGGTGCAAAGGGTTGTTGGACGAGTGGATGGTCCTAAAAGAGTAGGTGGTGTTGTCTTCAGAAAAAATGGCCACGGAGGAAAGTCCTGCAGATTTAGGCACCAAGGTTCTACCCCTAAGAAGGTCCAATCATTTCCTTGGACTTCTTAGGATTGGAGTCGGTTGAATGATGACTCAAGATGAGTTTGGATCCTGAAGTTCTCTGAACAATGGTTCGGGTTTAAACACTTAGACAAAGGTAGAGATTGTTGGTATTTGTCTAAGATTTAAACATGTCTAAACATGGCTCAAAGATGGTTAAAGTCTAAACCAAGGTTGGAAGATTAAAATACAGCATGTTGAAGGAGTACACACATGTGTGCGCATCCATTTGGGTCTGTGTGCACACCCCTAATCAACAAAGAAAAGTAGTGCGCACTACTGTGTGAAGGGCAACATCAATGTGCACCTCACCACCCCTTCACCAGAGTCTCACCACCCAGCAAGGATGTAGTTTGAAGAAGGGAAGCGCTGCACCACCCCTCCACCAGCACCGCACCATCCAAAATGTGGTGCAAAGGGGCTTTGCCTAGCGCCTCATCGCCCCCTGTTCAGCGCCTAGGCTCTAGGTACACTGATGCACACATGGATAGCTTGTTTAAACTTCCTCTTAGGTGCGTGGATGCAAGGTTAAAACGTACAGCACCACTTAGGATTGATGGAGGGCCATGGTTAAGTGGTCATCAAGATCTAAGGGTGGAGATTGACTCTTAAGATTGGATAAGAAGTTGGTGCACTATATAAAGGGTCACCTAGCTTCATTCTAGACATAACATTGTGATATAATTTGAGATCAATTGTAAAGAGTGACAAGACACAATACAAGAGAGAATTATGTGAGAGTGCAAAGACACAAAACACAAGAGGGACTCATTGTAGAGAGGCTGGTTGTAAAGAAGAGATAGTAGTATAGATAGAGAGCATTGTAATAGTTCTTATCATCTTCTTTCTTCTCTTCTTGGTTTCTTCAAGAACTTGTGCTTCTTGAAGAGGGTTGCTGTAATTGCAAAGAACCATTGATTTAGTGCAGAGAGTTCAGAGGAACTCACGGGGACGTAGGCTATTGTCGAACCTCGATAACAAATCGCTTGTCTTATTTTCTTTCTTGCTTTCGATTGCTGTATTTCTTTGTACAAGTCATTCTAGACTTGGGTGTTTGGAAGATCACCACTTGGGCATCTTGTCAAGGTAATTTCCAACAAGTGTGCAATCCGGAAGACTTCTGCTAGCATTCTGGTGGATCTCGAAGGCTTTGCTACCACGAGGGGAAGTGCCACCCAACAACGAGTGGAATTTCTCTTAATGTATAGTCAGTTTTAATTTATTTATTTTTTTTAGTTTTAAAGTTTAATGTTTAGCACTTTTATTGTGAACTTTAGTTTGATAATTATAAGAGGCTAAAATCTTCATCTAAGGTTGAAAATGAAGCCTCGCCATTGTTTGGCATAATATTTTCAGATTTGTTCATACAATTCTGATATTTTTAGTATAAATGTTTTGTTCAATTATTTGAGTAAAATCTTATGATTGATTGCTTTTAAATTGTTAAATTGGATATTTCTTGTGTTTTATCTGCCAGATACGGCGGATTATTCAAATTAGATTGGATATCCATTGTGATTTGTGAATTAAACGGATACATTGGATGGTTTTGGTTTAGTTTGGGTATTCACCATGATTTGTATAATGGTGGATTCATGGAATGATTTGATAGATTATTTTTATATAGAACATGAAGATATATGCTTTACTTTGGTGGGGTGGATTCAGAAAACTTTAGTGTTTTTATTATTTGTTTTAAATCAATTTAGTTTAGTTTATACTCTTTGCATAATACAACTCAAAATTTGGAACTAGGTTAAAATAGGTTTAGTTTAGATGAAAATATATATTCACAACGCAATTCCCTGTGGATTCGACATCACTCTTGCACAACACTATATTGCAAATGACTCGTGCCTTGCGAGTAATTTAAAACTCACAACATGGAGGAAATGGTGATTATCCTCATCTATGTCGATGATATGCTGTTGGTTGGGAAAAATAGGGAGAGGATAGAAAAGGTTAAGTATCAACTCAGTTTGGAATTTGAGATGAAAGATCTTGGCCATGCATAAAAGATCCTTGGGATAAGTATAATCCGGGAAAGCGAGAGATACAGATTGAAGATTTCTCAGACTTCCTACATAGAAAAGAGGATATCTAAGTTTTCTATGGAAGATAGCAAACCAGTGAAGGTTCCCCTTACTGATCATTTCAAGTTCTCGAGCGATTAATGTCCGAGATCAGATGAGGAGAAGAAGGAAATGGAAAAAGTCTCTTACTCTAGTGCGGTTGGATTGGTAATGTTCACCATGATAAGCACTAGACCCGACATTGCTCATGCAATGAGTGTTCTCAGCAAGTTTATGAGTAATCCTGGAAAGGAGCATTGGCTTGGGATGAAGTGGTTGATGAGGTACTTGAAGGGAAGCCCAGATATGGGGCTGGTCTATGAGAAGAGGGGTAAGTCCATCTGTCTTGGGGGTTATGCTGATTCGGACTATGGAGCAGACTAGGATAAAAGAAGATCGATTACCTCCTACTTTTTCAACTTAAATGGATGTTGTATAAGTTGGAAGGCTCAGTTGCAGCCGATGGTAGCACTCTCAACAACCGAGGCTGAGTACATAACGGCAATGGAAGCCATTAATGAGGCTATGTGGTGCAAAGGGTTGTTGGAAGAGTTGAAGGTGCTAAAAGAGCAGGTGGTTGTGTATTCGGATAGCCAAAGTACATTGCATTTGTGCAAGAATCCGGTGTTTCATGAGAGGACAAAGCATATGGATGTTCGGTACTATTTCATTCAGGAAAATGTTATGGAAGGATGCATTCACGTGGATAAGGTGGCCACGGAAGAAAATCCTGCAGATTTAGGTACTAAAGTTCTGCCTCTAAGTAAGTTCAATCATTGCCTTGGAATTCTTAGGATCGGAGTCGGTTGATATGGTGACTCAAGTTGAGTTTGGATTCTGAGTTCTCTGCATAATGGGTTTGGGTTTAATCGCTTAGATAAAGGTAGAGATTGTTGGGATTTGTCCAAGGATTAAACAGGAGATGTTCAACATCAGGTTTGGAGGTGTGCGCTGCGGCCCAGCCTTGTGCGCCGCGGCATGCAGAAACTCCAGAAGTCCTCCACTCCAGGCAGTGTCGTGGCACAACCTCCCCAAGCCGCGGTGCCCAGCAAAGTGAAGAGATGGTGAAGTTTCAGCCCTATGTGCACCGCGGCCAGCCCTGTTCTGGGCCGCGGCGCCAGGCACACCTGGAGCATGGTTTTTCAACTTCTTTTGATGGTGCATGGGACTTGGTTAAAACGCACAGGTTTACTTAGATTCTTAGAGAGCCATGAGTCTTTGGTTCTTGAGATCTAAGGGTTGAGATTGATCTCAAAGATTGGATGAAGAAGTTGGTGCACTATATAAAGGGTCACCTAGCTTTAATCAAAACATATACAAAATACAAGATCATCATACAAGAGAATTCAAGTGCAAGTGTGAGAGTGCAAAGACACAAAACGCAAGAGAGGCACTAGAATAGATCTCATTCAAGAGAGGCTGGTTGTTTAGAGAGAGAATAGACTAGATTGGGGATTCAAGGGCTTGTAAGTGGAATTTTCTTGGGGAAAATTCCCTAGAAAATTCCAGGGAAACACTAGTCCTTATCACTTTCTTTTTCTCTTCTTTTGTTCTTCAAGAACTAGAGTATTCTTGAAGAGGTGTTGCTGTAACTTTTAAGAACTCATTGATTTAGTGTAGAGAGCTCGGAGTAGCTCACGGGGACGTAGGCACATTGCCGAACCTCGATAACAATTGTTGTGTCTTTCTTTGATTGGTTTGTTTCTGTTCATTACAAGTCGTTCTAGACTTGGGTGTTTGGAAGATCACCACCTGGGCATCTTGAGGTGATTTTCAACAGATGCAATGCATGAATTATTATTGGGTAACATCTTCCCACATGTCGATATGTTTTTATCTTAGACTAGCCCCCTCTCGGTTATTTTATTTCATTTAGACCGGCCCCTCTAAGTTCTCTTATTTTAAGCATATACCGGCTGTCACAGTTTTCATTTATTTCCAACATATACCGGCTGTCACGGTTTTCATTTATTTCTAGCATATACCGACTGTCACGGTTTTTCATTTAGACAGACCCCTCATGGTTCTTTTACTTCATGCATATGCATATGAACAATAATATAACAACAAGCATGTATTCAGACATTAAATTTAGCTATCATGCCTTTTCTCAAATTATTATTTGCTCAATTTCACCAATTTCTTCTTCTCGTATATCACATCAATTTATCAACCATGACTCATCACGAATTTCATTTATCCCCTTCATTATTAAATCGACTCATTATCCCAATAATATTACATCTCATCTAATAACTTTCCACATATCAATTATACTTATCATACCCATTAAACAACTTTCATCTATTAACAAATCATAGGTTAATAAGTTATTCAAATATTATCACTATACATTTCATATTTATCTTGATTACTTAAAGTAAATCTAACTCATCACATTGCACTTAAAGCTACCCATGGATCACCTCTTTGCCTTTCCCGCTCCTCTCAGCAATTTTTCCTAGTTGTTGATCGTCAACACCTGACATAATATTCATATTAAATTCTAATTTATTCTTCAATTCTTCCATAATTCACACCCTTTGAAAATTCCCACTTTGAATTATGGGAATTTTATGTATTCTAAATTTCAAAAATAAACTTCATGTTATTACTTTTTGTTTTTCTTAGAGCTTCCCGTGATTCTCTATGAAATTCTCCCATAAACCCCTTCAAAATTTTACTCTTTCAACCTTTCTTTCGGTCCCCAAGTGTTTAAAGAAATATAGTAGTGTAGATTTGAGATTGAAGAAAACCAAACAGGATTTGGTAAACTAATAAAAAAATTCCATATAAATAATGGAATTACACCGCACCGCACCGCTCACCATTTGCTGCTGTTGAACATGCAAGAGAGGTGATTCATTTTGGCAACACCTAGAGCCAAGTGTTGCAACGTTCATTTTTTTTAGAACTGTTTTGTAAAAATTAAATCTTTCGCATATATATTATTTTAATGCCATATCATATTTATTAAATTACTTCTTTACCCTTTCTTTACGAATACGAGTATTACACGTTACATCCTCAACCCTACACAAAAGTACTCATTTAGAAAAGACTATTTTAAACTCATATAGTCTACAAAATCTTAAACCTAAAGCTCTGATACCAAAAATGTAACGACCTATCGCAATAGGACCGAATGGGCCCTACTCGAAACGACATCATTACTTTTAAGTACTGAGCACCTGAACTTGTAATACCACATGTAAACCCTATTCTTTCCATCATACACTACAATCCTATTATATGCATGCATAGTTCTATATTTCTTTACTCTAGGTACATTACGTCTTGGTTAAGACAAAGAACTAAAACAAATTACAGACTTTAGATAAAACTATATCCATGAAATTTAAAAAAACATATACATTTTCCAAAAAAGTTGAGATATATGCATAAATCTAAATTCCCAACAAAATAGAGTAAGGATGACTCGCGTGAAAACCCACCTAAAGATACCTTTCTTCTTCACTTTCTTTAATAACTTTCTTCAATTCTATTCAGCGACTTCCTAAAATATTAGAAAAATTGGATGAGCAAAAAACTCAGCGAGTAATCACATTACTCGAAGTAATCGTTTTCTAGAAATTTTGAATTTATAAGGTCATAACCATATAGATATATAATCATTCTCATACTCATCACATGAAAATAATCATTTCAAGAATACATTAATACATCCAACAACTCACAACATTTAAAATATTGCAAGAAAAACATTCACATGATATTAATTTAATTCCACACACTTATTGATACATATATTACAATGGGGACTTCCCCCCACGTAGCAGTACATCCAATATCACTTTTTTAATCCACTTCCACTTGGTCCATCTTACTTTCCACTTCCATTTAGTCCCATCTTACTTTCCACTTCCACTCGGTTTCATTTCACTTTCCACTTCCACTCGATTCCATTTCAATTTCCACTTCCACTCGGTTCCATAATATCATTAAGGAATTCAATTCTCATTAAACATAGTTTATAATAGAAGCAATTTATCTATATAATTCTACCAACTATTCACATCCAAATTTACTTCCAAACACACATCAAAATATATGATTTATTATTTCTTAGGTATAAAAAACATATTGATTCACCACGCTTACCAAAACTAAGGTGAAACTCATCTATGATATGCCAAACACTAGTCTTGGGCTATTTCTTTGCCCTTAGCACGTTCTCCAGTCACACCTAAAGATTTTTATCGTTTAGTATAACAATCCAAGAAGTATATATGAAATAAATATCCATGCTTAGCAAGAAACTATAAAATGTTTTGTTAAAAAAAACTATCACAAGTTTGTTCTCTTTTATATATATTCCTTACTCTTTCTTTCCTTTACTATTAAATTTGAATTCATGTCTCATGACAATGATACTTTTTAATTTACACAAGTAAATTTCAAGTTAAAGTACAAGAAGTTCAAACTTCTTAAGTGTTAAGACTAATTAAAATGACTTGTTTCATTTACTTCCAACATTTCTTCTTTTATAAACTTTTTACTTAAAGTTTTTTTACCAACTAGTCAATAACTCCTCCAAATAAAAAAAAAAATACCAATTTAACAATCCTTATGCCACCAAACTTCTAAACTCACATAATTAACATTTTCCAAACACTAACTTAGATTAAATAAGTCAAAATTTAAGCTTCGTAAGAGCATGCTTCCTAAATATGAAATTTTATCATGAAAAAGTCTCTTAGCTAATTTACTTTAATTA
This sequence comes from Bretschneidera sinensis, assembly GCA_023935145.1. Lineage (NCBI taxonomy): Eukaryota > Viridiplantae > Streptophyta > Magnoliopsida > Brassicales > Akaniaceae > Bretschneidera > Bretschneidera sinensis. The sequence continues at coordinate 112,003,201 of CM043698.1, forward strand.
CAACTTGTATTTATACTTCAAACCTAAAATTTACATATCTAACAATACCTAATCACAAGTTTAAGCTATTTCATGCTATAGTTCAAGATTTATTCAAAGTTCCACCATAAATCAGAATCCAACTCCAATAAATTATAAACCCAAATGATCTAAAAAAAACCAAAGAATCAATTTTAAGAAGTCTATGTTTCACTTAGAAAAGGTTACAAACTGTTTTTACCTAAAATTCTTAGTGAAAACAACCAAGAAAAACCAAAGGAAATAAGTTCCTGTCTAGCGCGTATACCCCATGTGCCGCCTTAGCCTGCTTGTGGCAGCCCACCTCCTGGCCTGGATGCCTCTCCTAGCTGGCAGAAGATGATTTATGAAGTTTAGGGGCAATTGGACAATGGATGTAAGGGGTAGAGCTAAGTTAAGTTAGGAAGAATTTGGGTTTTCTTTCAAAAAAAATTAAGTTCTCTCTCTCACTCTACTACCCGACAGGCTAAGGAAGAAAATGAGAGATTTTTTGTGTGTTGAAGCTTCTAGGATTTGACCTTTATATTCCCCATTAAACTTAGTCATTTAATACTTTTCCCTCAAATTATTCTTTAATTAAATTGCATACTTTTCCTAAACTTTTAATTAAATTGCATACTTTTCCTTAGCTTTCCTAACTTTTTGTATTAAAACCCAATGTTCCTACTAACACTTCCTTTACAAGAATGTCTTTATCAAGTATTTCCATTTCATTTATTTTTAAATTATCCCTCAATCAATATTTACTACACACGTCTAACATAGAATTTTTTTAATTTAATTCATCAACATATTTATATATTTTAGAGTTTAAGATCGAACTCTACATAGCCAGTCCCAAGAAATGTACAATTCTTTCTTAAAAAGCATCAACTGCACACTCATTCCTGATAAAGTTTTATTTCTTGAGTAGGTCAGTTAAAAGAAAAAGTAATAGAATCATAGGTTTTAACAAACTTCTTGTAGTATCCAGTGAGGCCTAGGAAATCTCTTAGCAGCTTCACAGTGGATGGAGTAGGTCAATCTATCACAGCTTGGATCTTCTGTGGGTTTGGTGCTACCCCTTGCATCGAAATGAGGTGTCCCAAGTAGTCAATTGAAGTGGTGCCAAAGCTACATTTGGATAGCTTGGCATACATAGAAGCTTTGTTGTTACAAGTCAGCACAAGTGTAAGATTATCCAGATATGCTTCAAGGGACTTGCTGTAGATCAAAATGTCATCAAAGAAGACTATGACAAATTTTCTGAGATAAGATTAAAAAATTTGGTTCATTATAGCTTGGAAGCTAGAATGAGCATTAGTTAAACCAAATGATATAACTAGGAACTTATAGTGACCACAATAAGTCCTAAATGCTGTTTCTTAGTGTCCTCTGGATATATTCTAATTTGATGATAGCTAGCTCTCAAATCCAGCTTGGATAAGATCTTTGCACCATGAAACTCATAAATCAATTAATCTACAGTTGGGATAGAGAAACTAACCTTGATAGTCACTGCATTCAGTCCTATATAATCCACTCAAAACCTCCAAGTGCTATCTTTCTTTTTGACTAATAACACTAGAGAGCTACATGGACTAGTGTTTTGTTGGATGACTCCTGTTTGCAACATATCTTTGATAGCTTCTCAATTTTTGTCTTATGAAAATGGAGATATCTATATAGTTTGATGTTAACAGGGGAAGAGCTAGGTAGCAACTGGATTTTGTGATCCATTCTTCTTGTTGGAGGTAAGCCAGTAGGTTATTCAAAGACTATCTTGAATATTTGTAAGACGGTCTTTATTTGAAGGTCAATTATATCTTTAAGGATCACAGGCACTTGTTGTTTGGGCTAAGGGTCATGGAAAATCATTAACATAAAGGAGGAAGATAAAGAATCATTCACAATCATCTTCCTAAGCTTACTGTACCCTATCATGTCATATTCTAACCTCTGTTGACCTTGCAACAATATTGGTTATCTTCCCAAAAAAAAGACATCGTTAAAGTCCTATAATTAGTGGTTATAAGACCTAAAATTTGTAGCCATTGAACTCCTAACATAACATTAGTGCCTTGGACAGGAATGATAAAGAAATTAATGCTTAATATATGATCTTGGAGTCATATGTCTACTGTAGTGCACATGCCCATGCAAGAAAAATATTCACCATTTCCTACTTATACTTTAAAGTGATAGGAATGAGTAATAGGCTGTAACAACCAATCCCGATAAGACCGAATGGGCTCCACTCGAAACAACATCATTACTTTTAAGTATTGAGCACCTGAACCTGTAATACAACACGTAAATCCTGTTCTTTCCATCATACACTACATTCCTATTATATACATGCATACTTCCATATTTCTTTACACTATGTACATTTTATCTTGGTTAAGACTAAGAATTTAAACAAATTACAAACCTTAGATAAAACATCATCCATGACAATTAAAAAATAATTACATTTTTCCAAAAAAAAATGGAGATATATACATAAATCTAAACTCACAACAAAATAGGGTAAGGATGCCTCATGTGAAAACCCACTTAAAGATGCCATTCTTCTTCACTTTCTTTAATAACTTGCTTCGATCTATTCAACAACCTTTTGAAATATTAGAAAAAAAGAGGAATGAGCTAAAAGCTCAACGAGTAATCACATTACTTAAAGTAATCGTCTTATAGAAATTTTGAATTTATAAGGTCACAACCATATAGATATATAATCATTCTCATACTCATCACAAGAAAATAACAATTTCAAGAATATATTAAGACATCCAACAACTCACAAAATTTAAACTTTTGTAAGAAAGCATTCACATGATATCAATTTAACTCCATACATATATTAATACATACATTACAATATGGATGTCTCTCCATGTACCAATACATCCAATATCACATTTTTCATCCACTCGGTTCCATCTTTCTCCCCACTTTCATTCGGTCCCATCTTACTTTCCACTTCCACTCAGTTCCATTTCACTTTCCACTTCTACTAGGTTTCATTTCACTCTCCGCTTCAACTCGATTCATTCCACTTTCCACTTCCACTCGGTTGCATTTCAATTTCCACTTCCACTCGGTTCCATTTCACTTTCCACTTCAACTCAGTTTCATAATATCATTAAGGAATTCAATTCTCATTAAACACAGTTTATAACATAAGTAATTTATCAATATAATTCTATCAAATATTCACATAAAAAAACACATTAAAATATATGATTAATTATTTCTTAGGTATCAAATACATATTTATTCACCACGCTTAGTAAGGGTAAAGTGAAACTCACTTATGATATGCCAAAAGCTTGTCATAGGCTATTTCTTTGTCCTTAGCATGTTTTCTAGTCACCCCTAGATTTTTATCATTTAGTATAATAATCCAAGAAGTATATATGACATAAATATCCATGCTTAGTAAGAAGCAATTTTTTCTTTTTTCGTTAAAACAAAAAGAACTATGTCACAAGTTTGTTCTCCTTTGTCTACTTTTTCTTACTATTCTTTCATTTCCTATCAAATTTGAATTCATGTCTCATGACAATGATATATTTTCATTTGCTCAAGTAAATTTCAAGTTAAAGTACAAGAAGTTTAAAATTCTTAACTATTAAGACTAATTCAAATGACTTGTTTCATTTACTTCCAACATTTCTTCTTTTATAAACTTTCTACTTACAAAGATTTTACAAACTACTTAATAACTCCTCCAAATCAAAAAAACCATACCAATCTATCAATATTTATACCACCAAACTTCTAACCTCACATAATTAACATTTTTCAAACACTAACTTAGATTAAATCACTGAAAATTTAAACTTTGTAAGAGCATGCTTCCTAAATATGAAATTTTATCATGAAAAAGTCTTTTAACTCAAATTCCAACAAGTATTTATACTTCAAACCTAAAATTTACATATCTAACAATACCCAATCACAAGTTTAAGCTATTTCATGTTATAGTTCATGATTCATTTAAAGTTCCATAATAAATCACATTCCAACTTCAATAAATTATAAACCATTCAATTTAAATCCAAATGATCTCAAACAAAACCAAAGAATCTACTTTAAGAAGTCTATTTTCACTTAGAAAAGGTTAGAAACTTGTTTTACCTCAAATTCTTGGTGAAAACAATCAAGAAAAACCAAAGGAAACAAGTCCCATGTCTAGCGCGTATACCCCATGCACTGCCTTAGCTCACTTGTGGCAGCCCACCTCCTGGCTCGAACACCTCTTCTAGTTGGAAGAAGATGATTTATGAAGTTTAGAGGTAATTGGATAAGGGATGTGAGGGGTAGAGCTAAGTCAAGTTTGGAATAATATGGGTTTTCTCTCAAAAACAATTTATGTTCTCTCTCTCACTCTGCTACCCCAAAATCTAAGGAAGAAAATAAGAGATTTTTATGTGTTGAAGCTTCTAGGCTTTTAACTTTATATATCCCACATTAAACTTAGTCATTTACTACTTTACCCCTACTCTTTTTCTTTAATTAAATTTCATACTTTTTCTTAGCTTTCCTAACTCTTTGTATTAAAACCCAATGTTCTTACTAACACTTCCTTTACAAGAATGTTTTTATCAAGTATTTCTATTTCCTTTATGTTTAAATTACCCCTCAATCAATAAGTCCTACACATGTCTAACACAGAAATTTTTTTATTTTAATTCATCCAGATATTTATATAGTTTAAAATTTAAGACCAGACTCTAAAATAAGTCTTGTTGGATGCTTATGTTCAGTTTTTACCTGCTGACATACCAAGCAACGAGATACATACTCTGCCACATCCTTCTTTAAACCTGACCAACAGTAATTTTGCTTAAGCCCTCTGTACATCTTGTTATTTCCTGGATGTATGGAGTAAATAGTATCACATGCTTCTTTTAAGATTTCTTTCCTCAGTTCCATATCATTTGGTACACAAATTCGATTCCCTAATATTAACAAACCATCTTCTCGTGCTAGAAACTCTATCTTTTTGCCATCCATCACTTCCTTCTTTATTGTCATCAATGCCTCATCTCTACTTTGTGCTTCTAAAAGATGATCTGCCATAGATGATTTCACTACCATATTTGCCATTAATCCTTTATTAACACTCACATCAAGTTTCACCTCCAAGTTCCTTATTCTTCTATCAATCTTAAGCAATAAGTCTTCAAAACCGCCAACTTACTAGTAGATTTTTCACTCAACGCATTAACCACCACATTAGCTTTCCCAGGATGATAGCGAATGGTATAATCATAATCACTTATAAACTCCATCCATCGTCTCTGTCTCAAATTCAGTTCATTCTGTTTGGGTAGGTATTTAAGACTTTTATGGTCTGTTAATATTTCACAACTAGCTCTATAAAGATGATGCTTCTATATTTTCAACGCAAAGACTATTGTCACTAACTCCAAATCATGGTTGGGGTAATTTTTTCATGTTTTTTCAGCTGCCGTGAAGTATAAGCTACAAATTTTCCATGATGCATTAACCCACAACCCAACCCTTGATGTGATGCATCACTATAAACCAAAAATCCCTCATCACTTGCAGGAAGTATCAATATAGGTGTAGTTGTCAACTTTTCTTTCAGCAATGGGAAGTTTCTTTCACAATCTTTAGACCATTCAAAGTTTTTTTCCTTTCTAGTTAACTTGGTCAAAGGTACAACAATAAGTGAAAAGTCTTTAATAAACCTCTTGTAATACCCTGCTAACCTCAAGAAGCGTATGATCTCAATTACATTTTTTGGTCTCTCCCAATTCAAAACTTCTTCAACTTTTAAAGGATCCACTACCACACCTTCCCCTGACACCACATGTCCCAGGGATGTTACCTTATTCAACTAGAATTCACACTTGTTAAATTTAGCATAAAACTTTTCTCTTATGAGTATTTCTAGTACAATCTTTAGATGTTCAACACGCTATTCCTCGCTTTTTGAATACACTAAAATATCATCAATGAAGGCCATCACAAATTTATCCAAGAAGGACCTAAACACATTATTTATTAAGTTTATAAAAGTTGTAGGGGCATTTGTCAATCCAAACAGCATAACTAAAAACTCATAGTAACCATACCGAGTTCTAAAAGCAGTTTTGGGAACATCCATATCCCTAATCCACAGCTAATGGTACCCTGATCTCAAATCTATTTTAGAAAACACTCAAGTTTCTTGTAATTGCTCAAATAAATCATCAATTATGGGTAATGGATACTTATTAAGAACTGTTATCTTATTCAACTCTTTGTAGTTAATACTTAACCACAAAATCCCATCATTCATCTTAACAAACAACACCGGGGCCCCCAGGGTGATATACTAGGATGAATAAATTTCTTATCTAACAACTCCTATAATTGCACCTTAAGTTCTTTCAATTCAGCTGGAGCCATTTGATTAAAAACCATAAAAATAAGAATAGAACCAGATACCCGATCAATGCAGAACTAAGCTTTTCTATCAGGTGGTAAACTAGGTAATTCTTCTGGGAAAACATCTTGAAAATCTTTGATTACTAGTCTTCTAATCCCACACCTTCGTCCTTTGAGTCAATCACATACGCCAAGTAACCTTCACACCCATTTTTCAACAACTTTCTAGCTATTATTGTAGAAATAATACAATGAGACATTCTCCACTCCCCTTGAAACTGAACTCCTCATATCTTGAAATCCAAAAAATCACCATCTTCTTAAAACAATCTACCCAAGCATGACGGGTAACTAACCAATCCATACCTAAAATCAAATAAAAATCCACCATCTCTAAAGGCAATAAATCCACTCAAAAGTCTTTACCTCCAATATTTAATACACAGTTTCGATACATATATTTAATTACTACCTTTTCTCCTGTAGGAGTTTTAACAATCACAAAATTATTTAAACACATTTTAGGTGCATCAATAGATACCATAAAGGAACTAGAAATAAAGGAATAAGTAGCTCCAGGATCGATTAATATTCTAGCAATTTTACCAAATATAGAAGCCATACTAGTGACAACATCGCGTATGGCCTGAGCATCTTGCTGTGTAAGGGGATAAACACGACTTTGTCCTTGCTAACCTTGACTAGCATTTTTCTTTTCTATCACTGATCCTCGACCATGATTTCCACTTCTCTATCACTACCCTTACATGAATTTGTCCTACTGTATAAGGGCATAAATACGACTCTGCCCTTGCTGACCCTGACTAACATTTTCTTCTCTATCACTGATCCTCGACCATGATTTCCACTCCTGACATTTCCAAATTTGCCACCTCGACCCAATTGGCCTCTCCCAGAACCCTCAATAATATTCACATTGATAGTTGATTGAAGTGTCAATGTGCATTCTAAACTCATGTGACCACTCTGTCCACAAACAAAACAAATAGGGCCTAGCAAAGTAGGACAGTCCTTACGAAAGTGTCCAGTTGAACCATAATGATAACACAACCGAACAATACAATCCCGAGATAAATGGCCTATCTGAACACATTGAAATTATGCTTTCGAATCCATTCTTGACATAACACTACTACCTCTGCCTGAAATACATGTCCCTCTACTCTGCACTCTTACTGATAAAGACCATCCTTTTGGTTTCTGAGTTCCCCTAGTGAACTTTGTATGACTGATACCACTGGCTTTTTTGTTGGCTTTGACTCATAGAAATTACCTATTCCCCAAACTCTGTCCTCCTTGAATATTTGATTTGCTCCTCTAAAATGGATGACCACCTTGTATCCTAAATCTATAATTACTTTTCTTAGCACCTTATGATCTGCTTCTTTTCTGTTGTTCACATTGTCCTCTAAATTCTATCACATCTTTTTTCAGCTTGTAGTACCTTGTCAACTAACTTTGCATAACAATCATGAGTCAAGATTGAAAGTAGAGAATGGATTTCGATATTTAGTCCATCAAGGAATCATTTACATTTTTTTTCCTCCATATTCACCAATTCTTGAATACATCAAGTCAAATTAGCAAATCTCCCATCATACTAGGACACTATCATAGTATTTTGCTTTAATTGTATGAAATCCCTTTCTTGTAGTCCTCTACAAGTCTCAGGAAAAAAATTTCTTGAAGAACACCTGCTTGAATCTATTCCAAGTCAAAGGTCGATCAATGTCTTCACTCAATCTACAAAAAATATCCTCCTACTAATTTGATGCTTCACCCTCTAACTTAAATGATGCAAATTCCACTTTCTATCATCCAGTGACCGACAATACTATAAAAAGCATTCAATTCTCTTAACCTATGCTTTTGCTTCCAATGGATTTTCAGTACTACTAAAAGTTGGTGGTTGCCACTTATTAAATTGAGCAAATAAATCACCTTCTATTTCCCACCTCAAGTCTTCTTCCCTTACATGTAATCAAAGGGGGTCGACCACGACCCCTGATTGGAACATGTCCTCTACCTCGGGCTTGTGCCCCAACTTTGGTTCTACTTCTATTAAGACCACGTGACATCCTCAACCCTACACAAAATAAATCATTTAGAAATGCAATTATAAACTCATATAGTCTACAAAATCTTAAATCTAAAGCTTTGATACAAAAAATGTAATGACCTATCTCGATAGGATCCAACGGGCCCTACTCGAAATGGCATCATTAATTTTAAGTATTGAGCACATAAACTTGTAAGACAACACGTAAATCATGTTCTTTCCACCATACACTACATTTCTATTATATGCATGCATACTTCCACATTTCTTTACTCTATGTACATTATATCTTGGTTAAGACTAAGAATTTACACAAATTGTAGATTTTAGATAAAACTAAATCCATGAAAATTCAAAAACATATACATTTTCTTCAAAAAAGTGGATATATATATATATATATATATATATATATATATATATATATATATATCTAAACTCCCTACAAAAGAGGATGCCTCACATAAAACACCTAAAGATACCCTTCTTCTTCACTTTCTTTAACAACTTACTCAATTCTATTCAATGTCTTCCTGAAATATTAGAAAAGAAAGGGAATGAACAAGCTCAGTGAGTAATCATATTACTCAAAGTAATCTTCTTCTAAAAATTTTGAATTTATAAGGTCACAACCATATAGATATATAAGCATTCTCATACTCATCACAAGAGAATAACTCTTTCAAGAATACATTAAGACATTAAACAACTCACAACATTTAAACTATTGTAAGAAACACATTCACATGATATGAATCTAATTCCATACACTTAATAATACATATATTACAATGGGGATGTCTCCCGATGTACCAATACATCCAATATCACATTTTTCATCCACTCAGTTCCATCTCTCTTCCCACTTCCACTCGGTCCCATCTTACTTTTCGCTTCCACTCGGTTCCATTTCACTCTCCACTCCCACTCGGTTCCATTTCACTTTCGACTTCCACTCGGTTCCATATTATCATTAAGGAATTCAATTATCATTAAACATAGTTTATAACACAAGCAATTTATCAATATGATTCTATCAACTATTCACATCCAAATTTACTTCCAAGCATAAATCAAAATATGATTAATTATTTCTTAGGTATCAAATACATATTTATTCACCACGCTTACCAAAAGTAAAGTGAAACTCACCTAAGATATGTCAAAAGCTAGTCTTAGGCTATTTTCTTTCCCTTAACATGTTTTCCAGTCACACCTAAATTTTTTAATCATTTAGTATAACACTCCAAGAAGTATATATGAAATAAATATTAATCCTTAGCAAGAAACTACAAACAAATTGGTTAAAACTAGAACTATGTCACAAGTTTGGTCTCTTTTGTCTACTTTCCCTTAGTTTTTCTTTCCTTTCCTATCAAATTTGAATATCTCATAAAAATAACACTTTTTAATCTACTCAAGTAAATTTCAAGTTAAAGTACAAGAATTTTAAGCTTCTTAAGTGTTAAGATTAATTAAAATGACTTGTCACATTTACTTTCAACTTTTCTTCTTTCGTAAACTCTTTACTTAAAAAGCTTTTACCAACTACTCAATAACTCCTCCAAATCAAAGAAACAATACCAATCTAACAATCTTTATACCACCAAATTTCTAACCTTACATAATTAACATGTTCCAAACACTAACTTAGATTAAATCACTCAAAATTTAAACTTTGTAAGAGCATGCTTCCTAAACATGAAATTTTATCATGAAGAAGTCTCTTAACTCAAGAATTTCCTTTAATTCCAACAAGTATTTATATTTCGAACCTAAAATTTACATATCTAACAGTACTCAATCACAAGTTTAAGCTATTTCATGCTATAGTTCAAGATTCATTCAAAGTTCCACCATAAATCACATTCCAACTCTAATAAATCATAAACCCATCAATTTAAATCCTAATGATCTAAAAAAAACCAAAGAATTAACTTTAAGAAGTCTATTTTCACAAAGATTAGAAGCTAGTTATACCTCAAATTATTAGCGAAAACAACCAATAAAAAAAAAGGAAACAAGCCCTTTGTCTAATGCGTGGCCTTAGCCAGCTCGTGAGAGCCCACCTTCTGGCCTGGATGCTTCTCTTAGTTGGCAGAAGATGATTTATGAAGTTTAGGACAATTAGACAAGGGATGTGAGGGGAATTAAGTTAAGTTAGGAAGAATATGAGTTTTCCCTAAAAAAATTATGTTCTCTCTCTCACTCTGCTACTTGAAAAGCTAAGGAAGAAAATGAGATTTTTTTTATGTGTTAAAGCTTTAGGCTTTGACCTTTATATATCCCCCATTAACCTTAGTCCTTTACTACTTTAACCCTCATCTTTTTCTTTAATTAAATATCATACTTTTCTTTAACTTTCCTAACTCTTTGTATTAAAACCCAATGTTCTTACTAACACTTCCTTTACAAGAATGTTTTTATCATATTTCCATTTTCTTTATGTTTATATTAATCCTCAATTAATAAGTCCTACACACATCTAACACAAAAAAAATTTAATTTAATTCATCCACATATTTATATAGTTTCGAATTTAAGACCTGACTCAACAAAGGTAGTCTCAAGAAGTGTGCAATTCTTTATTAGATAAAATTGTGTGTATTTCCCCCATCAATCAAGATTCGTAAGGATTGTCCCCAAATTTTCCTTAAAGTCTAAGTGTTTAAAGAGATACATGTCCCATCAATGCATGGAAGCTAATAGTAGGACTAAGATCATTATCTTTATGCCAACTTTCTGGATTGATGTGCTCCTCTAGTGTGCTAATATCTTATGACTCCAATCCTTCAAATAAGCATAGTGTGCCTTATTTCTTACACTTGTGTTCTGAGCTATACTTCTCATCACAATTAAAGCATAATCCTTTTTTCTATTCTTAATTACTACTCTTGTGGTGTAAGCATGTTGACATTGGTTCTTGTTCTTGGCACTAGGGTGCAAAATGTTGCACATGTTTAGGACCTTAGAGAGAAAGAGTTGGAATTGGTCTAGTACCCCAATTTCTGGTTGACATGCATCTCTCAACCATCTCTGCCTCCACCATTCTTGCTATGTTAATGGCTTCATGTAAACTAAGGGATATTTTTAACAAGACTTCCCTTTTGTTGAAAGGTTTGAGTCATGAAATGAAACAACTTTTTAAGAATTGCTCAGTGAGACCAGGAACCTTGCAAGATAAAGCTTCAAACTTTTCTAGATAATCTTGTACATATGTATGCTACATGAGTTTAGTGAGATTGCCTTAGGGATCATCAAAGAGAGAAATGACCAAATCTTTTTTACAAATAGTGAATAAGCTCTTTCCAGCCTCTCAACTGATTGTTTTGGTATATCCATTGGTAACAACTTGATGCTAGGCCATCCAGGTAAAAAAAACCATGACGAGTCTTTGAAATTCTGGAATTTTGTGGTACAAGAAAAATTGCTCCACCTTAAACAACCATTCTAAAGGGTCTGCACCACTAAATCTTGGAAAGTCCAACATGAAGTTCTTGAATGGTATTGTATTGTAGGTTGGGTAGTAGTTTTCTTTTTGGTGATCTAGAAAAAGGTGGTAAGTTAGAAGTAATCTTAGTGAGCATGGTCTTTAGTTCTTCCATGTCATTCTTGATCTGCTCCTTTAATTTTTTGATGTCTTCAGTGTTTTTTTTCTAGGATTCTTCACTATTTTGTCTTGCTATTTGATAAAATTTGTCCACATTGACCTCAATATTTCTGGATCTAGTTTTTTTAGCCATGGTTAAGTGTTTAAGGTGAATTTTTGTAATATGGTAAGTGTTTGAATTATTTGAGATTATGGAGAAGATGATGGAGTCAATGAAAGCACCAATGATGTTTTTCTTAACTCAGTTTATGTTGACTTGATTCGAGATAAGACTAACTCCAAGAAGGTTACAAGAAAGTAATTAAGGGAGAAGAGAAATTTCTAGTTATTTCATTGAATGAATCTGGTCATACATTGTAGGTTTTATTTATACAGCTTAGGATTGAGTTGTTAGTTAGTTAGGATTCTGTTTTAGTCCTAACAAATTAGTAACTAACTCATAACTACTCATTCTTCTTCTTAACTCTTCTCTTAGCTATTCGGATGGTTGAGGTGGTAGTCCTTGAAGCCTCAATGACCTTCTAGGCTCTTGAACAATATCCCTCATATGTCTTCCTTCACTTGTTTCCCTTATGTTTTCATTTTTCCTAGTTTTTCTTGTCTTTTGGTTGCATAACTTATCGAGGAAATCTATTTTGTGCTTTCGAGATGAGTATACACTACACATACCATGTGAGCACTTTCCCCTTCTTTAGTTTTAACGATTTATGCTATTATAACAAAATCAATATGTTGAGTAGAGTTAATTTACTAAACCTATTGTTTTCTTGAAATTAAAGGTTTGATGTGTCTGTATCAAAATCAAATAAAGAAAAATAAATAAAATTTTATTTAATGAGATGGTTTCAAAATATGAATTTTATATTCGATATATTACTTTATGAATTGTTTTGGGCATGTTGTTATAACATGTTTGATATGTGATACGCCCATTGAGGGTGTTTCCCAATGAGGGGCGTGAGTGGAAGTGGAAATCCCTAGGTGAAGATTGTCGATGCCAAAATGAAAAATAATTTTTCTGCAATGGGGGGCTTTATAATGAGGTATAGCCCATTGAGGAACATGGTGGTAATGAGTCCATTGAGGATGTTTCCTTTTCTTAGCCCTTTGTATTTCTAAATTGATATAATTGTGTTTTACTTTTTTACCTATTCAAAACCCAAATTATTTATACCGAGATTTAAATCAAGTTGGGCTAAATTATTCGAGCAATTATACTATATTTGACAAGAGTAATTAAACTTATGTTCCAAATGGTATAAAATAATTATGTGTTTATGAGATTCATGAAATGATTCAAATGTTCCTAAAAATGCATTTATCTTTATGTACACATTTTTTTTGAATTTAATTGTTGTATTTGAAGTCAAATGTGCCAGTATATCCTCATCTCTACTTTTTGAGTGATTATATGATACATGTAGATGGTTGTCTCACTGGGCTGTCAAGCTTACCCCTTATAATACCCGTAATCGTAAAGTAAAGGTAAAGAAGTAATTTAATAAATATGACATAGAGTTAAAATAATACATATATCTCTTAAACACGGAAAGTAAAAAATTTTATAAAGCAATTTCAAAAAAAAAAAAAAGACATTTATGTCCCTGATGAAAGAAGACAAAAAAAAGAATAATAATAAAAAGTTTAATTAAAAAATGGACATGAAACGTCCAGAATGCAAGAGAAGAAAAAAGAAATAAATAAAAAATTTATTTATTAATTAATTAATTATATTTAATTTAAAAAAAACTAACTTACCAAATCGTGGCAGCAGGTGCTGTCTTAAGAAAAAAATGGGGGGGGGGGGGGGGAATGCATGCTTGCCAAGTGCAAGACTTGTCTTGCATGTCCTCTAAGTGGCTTTTGCGTGGAGGCTTAAGAGACAAACCAATTTTAGGCTAGTGATTCAGCAATTGTGGGTTGAATCTGCTAATTTCAATGTGTGTGTGCGTGTGTCTATATATATATATATATATATATATATATATATATATATATATATATATATATATATATATATTACTTAACGTAAATTAAACGGTTACGTATAGATTTTGTTTAAATTTTTTTTAATTATTTATTTTCTTTAAACACTTGTGGACTTAAAAAAAAGTTGAAATAGCAAAATTTTGAAGGAGTTTACTGCGAAATTTTATAGAGAATCACGAGAAGCTATAAAAAAAATAAAAGGTAATAATGTAGTGTTTATTTTTGAGTTTTTGACATTAATGGTTTTTCCCCAAATCCAAAGTGAAAATTTTCAAAGGGTGTGGTTTATAAAGAAATGAAGAAATAATTAGAAATTGAATACAAATATTATGTCAGGTGTTGGCAGTCAACAATCAGAGGAAGTTTCGGAGAAGAACGATAAGGGCAAGAAGGTGATCCATAGGTAGCTTTAAGTACTACGTGGTGAGTTTGATTTACTTTAAGTAGTCTAAATAAAAAATGAAATATCTAGTGATAATATTAAATTTAATTATTAGTGTATGTTTTGGTTGATAGATATGTTATGAATATTGGACACGTAGAAAAATTATTATGTGAGAAGAAATATTATTAGAATAATAAGTTGATTTAATAATGACGGTGATAAATAAATTCTTGATGAGTTATGGTTGATGTTTTGATACGATTTATGAGGAGATGAAATTTAGTGGATCTTGACAAACTTTGATGGATGATTTGATGTGATTTGAGATAAAATTTAGTGGATCTTGACAAACTTTGATGGATGATTCGATGTGATTTGGGATGAAATTAGTGGATCCTAACAAGTTTTAATGGATGATTTGATGTAATTTGGGATGAGAGGAATTTAGTGGAAATTTTTATATAAATTAAGAAAAATCAGGATAACAAGTATGAAAACATGCTTGCTTTTATTTTATTATTTATTTGCATATTTCATATAATTGTTCATATGCATATGCATTTAATAATATAACCGAAAGAACCGAGAAGGGGCCGGTCTAATGGAACAACCGTGACAGCTGGTATATGCTAGAAATAAATTCTGTGACTTTCCGAGATAAACTGTAAAGAACCGGGAAGGTGCTGGTCTCAGATAATAATAACCTGTCGACAGGTGGGAAGACGTTCCCATCATAAGCATTCATGCATTGCATCCGTGTTAATTATTGCTTGCATTATTGAAATGCTGATGTGTGGTTTATTATTGTGAATTTATTTATAGATGGATGAGTCTCCCAGAGAGGGACAGTTACAATGAGAAAAAGAGAAAAAGACATAGAAATATGATACTATGGTGATTATTTAAATGCTAGACATTATGCTATTATCCAGTTATGGTGAGAAAAAATCAGAGAATGATAAGAACCATCTAAATGGTGGACTTTATGATGTGAACCTCATTTCGAGGTAATTATGAGATAATCGATGGTTTTAAGGTGACCCAATGAATGAGAAGAAGAGATTAATAGATAATGAATCTTATGACATGAGTAGTGATAGTAGAAAGTTATTGTTGGTATTTGTCTAAGGTTTAAACATGTCTAAACATGGTTCAAAGATGGTTAAAGTCTAAATCAAGGTTGGAAGATTAAAATACAACATGTTAAAGGAGTGCACACATGTGTGTGCATCCATTTGGGTGTGTGTGCACACCCCTAAACAACAAAGCAAAGTAGTGCGCACTACTGTGTGAAGGGCAGCATTAGTGTGCGCCTCACCACCCCTTCATCAGCACCTCACCACCCAGCAAGGAAGTAGCCTGGAGAAGAGCAGTGCCGCACCGCCCCTCCACCAGCACCGCACCACCCAGAATGTGGTGCAAAGGAGCTTTGCCTAGCGCCTCACCGCCCCCTGTTCAGTGCCTAGGCACTAGGCAAACTGATGCACACATGGACAACTTGTTTAAACCTCCTCCTATGTGCGTGGATGCAAGGTTAAAATGCACAGAACCACTTAGAATTGATGGAGGGCCATGGTTAAGTGGTCATCAAGATCTAAGGGTGGAGATTGACTCTCAAGATTGGACAAGAAGTTGGTGCACTATATAAAGGGTCACCTAGCTTCATTCTCAACATAATAATGACAAGTTTGTGACATACTTTGAGATCAATTATAAAGAGTGACATACAAGAGAGAATTGTGTAAGAGTGCAAAGAAACAAACACAAGAGAGACTCATTGTAGTGAGGCTTGTTGTAAAGAGAGAGGAGTCTAGATTAGATAGAGAGCATTGTAATAGTTCTTATCATATTCTTTTTTCTCTTCTTAGCTTCTTCAAGAACTTGAGCTTCTTGAAGAGAGTTGTTGTAATTGTAAAGAACCATTGATTTAGTGCAGAGAGTTTAGAGGAACTCACGGGGACATAGGCTATTGCCGAACCTCGATAACAAATCGCTTGTCTTCTTTTCTTTCTTGCTTTCAATTGCTGTATTTCTTTCTACAAGTCATTCTAGACTTGGTTGTTTGGAAGATCACCACCTGGGCATCTTGTCAAGGTGATTTTCAACAGTGGTATCAAAGCTTTGGATAGTGGTATCAGAGCTAGCACAGCTGGGTATCGGAGTAAGAATAAGAAGGTTACGGAGTCAAGACTCCAAGAATTAAAATCGACATCTTGGGTGATTCAAGAACGGAGTAAAGATCAAGATCAGATCGTGTTCTTGAGGGTGATTCAAGAATGATATTAAGATCCATATTTGATCTGTGTTCCTGAGGTTGAAGAAAGCATTTGTGGGTATTATATAAATCTGGGATCTTGTTCGCAAAGATGGCTTCAAATTTCTATGTTGAGAAGTTTGATGGAAAGGGAGATTTTTCCCTGTGGAAGCGGAAGATCAAGGCGGTTCTAATGCAACAGAAAGTGGACTTCGCTATTGGAGAAGATGATGCTTTTCCAGCAAGTGTCATGGAGGACCAGCAGACTGAAATGAAGAAGATGGCTTACAGCACCATTTTATTGAACATATCGGATAGTGTCACAAGGGAGTGCGGAGACTTGGAAGATCCGGCTGTAATATGGAAGAAACTAGATGAGTTGTTTCTTACCAAAACTCTCCTTAACAAAATTTATCTTCTTAAAGGAATCTTTGCTTTTAAAATGAATCCTAGTAAAGAGTTGCAAGATAATCTTGATGTCTTTAATAAGCTAGTTCAAGATTTGAATAGCTGTAGCATTACATTTTCGGATGAACAATTGGCTGTTATCTTGTTAAATTCTCTTCCTGATTGCTTTGATAATTTGATTAATGATATTGAGTATGGAAGGGATACTTTAACAAAGGAGATTGTGATCAATGCCATAAGGGCACATGACTTCAAAGCCAAGATGAAGGAGACACCAAGTGAAGATGGGCTGTTCGTAAGAGGAATGCCAGTAACTCGGAATGGCAATAGCACTCATGGCAACTACTGGGAGAAATCAAGAGGTAAAGAATAGAGCCATAGGAGATCTCATTCCAAGACAAGACTTGGAGGAGGAAGGAGATGCTTCTACTGCAACAAGGAGAGCCATTTCAAGAAAGATTACAAGAAGAGGATGTGGGATGAGAGGAGAATCCATACCAACAATGGAGAGACTTTGGTTGCCAAAGGAGAATAGCAAGATGATGTTTTTGTTATGTGCTCAAATGTGAGTAGGAGCCAAGGCAACGAAAAGTGGATTCTTGATTTTGGGTGCACTTATCACATGTGCCCTCACAAGGAATGGTTCAAGAATTTCAAGGAGATCAATGATGGAAGGGTCTTCTTGGGGAATGACAATTCTTGCCATGTGAGAGGGATTAGAGACATCCAATTGAGGATGTTTGATAGAGTCACAAGGCTGCTGCGAAATGTGAGGTATCTTCCAGATTTAAAGAGAAATTTGATCTCATTGGGGTAGCTGGATTCCATGGGGTATACATGCAAAGTTGAGGGAGGAAAGATCAAGGTGGCTAAGGGATCTTTGCTAGTGATCAAGGCAGTAAGAAACGATGGACTCTATGAGATGATCGGAGAGACAAAAATCAATGATCAAGCAGCAAGCTTGATGGCTGAGATGGATAGGGTAGCCCTTTGGCACACTCACTTGGGACACATGAGCGAAAAGGGCCTGCAAGTTGTTAGCAAGGATGGTCTACTTGGTGGTGACAAAGTAGAAAAACTGGATTTCTGTGAGAGTTGCATTCTTGGGAAGCAACACCAGGTCAGCTTCAACACTGGAGTGCACAAATCTAAGAGGATTCTTGACTACATTCATTCGGACCTTTGGGGACCAGCAAGAAAATCAACACAGGGAGGTAACTTTTACTTTCTGTCTTTAATTGATGATTATTCAAGAAGAGTGTGGGTTTATTTACTTAGAAATAAATCAGATGCCTTGAATAAATTTGTTGTGTGGAAGAAGTTGCTGGAAACTCAAACGGGTAGGGTAGTTAAGGCTTTACGATCCGATAATGGCTTAGAATTTTGCAATAAGGATTTTGATAAATTCTGTGAATTAAATGGCATTCTAAGGCATAGAACGGTTGTAAAAACACCTCAGCAAAATGGAGTTGCTGAGAGGATAAATAGAACCCTTATGGAAAATGTTAGGTGCATGTTAATAGGATCCGGTTTACAAAAATATTTTTGGGGAGAAGCTGTGGCTACAACTGCATACTTGGTAAATAGATCACCCTCTAGAGCTTTAGAGCTCAAGACTCCCATGGAGATGTGGAGTGGGAAACCCCCTGAATTAAGCAACCTTAGGACTTTTGGGTGTGCTGCATATGCACATCAAAAGGAGGATAAACTTAGCCCAAGATCTAGAAAATGTGTATTTTTAGGATATTGTGATGGGGTTAAGAGATATAGGTTGTGGTCCTTAGAAAAGAGAGGCATGAAACTCATTATAAGTAGGGATGTTATTTTTAATGAATTGTTATTTCCCTACTTGGAGAAAACTAACCCTGCAAGGGCTAGTGAGCAAACCAGTCCGAAAGTTGTGGAGCATCGCATCAAGGAGAGTTTGGTTCAGGTAGAGCAAGGAAGGCAAGAGGGTTCGGACTAGGTAGAGCCGTTGAATGAAGGCCAAGCTCAAGAAACTCAAGAAGAGGCTGAACAAGAAGTGGTTGATACAGCAAGTCATAATGACTACCAGCTCACAAGGGACCGAGAAAGGAGGGTGGTTAGACCATCTTTGAGATATGGGTTTGTGGATGCTAATGTAGCAGCTCCTTGGACAGAAGGAAAGGTTGAACCAGAAACTTACATGAATGCCATGGAGTGTAAGGATTCGTCAAAGTGGCAGCTGGCTATGGAGGAAGAAATGGACTCTTTGATGAAGAACAACTCTTGGGAGTTGGTGCCTAAACTTGAAAAACAGAGAGTTGTGGATTGTAGATGGATCTACAATATCAAAAAAGGGAATGCTCCAGGGGATGAAGTTTGGTATAAAGCTAGGCTGGTGGCGAAGGGGTTCACACAAAAAGAAGGCATAGATTTCACCGAAATCTTCTCACGGGTTGTGAAGTACAAGACGATACGGATAGTGTTAGCATTATTGGTCCAATTTGATTGGGAAATCGAGCAAATGGATATAAAGACAGTGTTCTTACCTGGAGAGCTCGATGAGACCATTTTCATGAGGCAACCCGAAGGCTATGAGGAAAGAAGGCAGGGAGAGTTAGTGTGCAAATTGAAGAAATCTCTCTATGGCCTGAAACATTCACCCCGATAATGGAAAAAGAGGTTTGATTCCTTTGTAATCAACTTGGGTTTCATGAGGAGCTACTATGATTCATACTTATATTATAAGGGGCAGAAGGTTGAGGAAGTGGTGATCATCCTCATCTATGTTGATGACATGTTGCTGGCCGGGAGCAGCATAGCGAGGATAAGGAAATTGAAGGCTCAACTTAGCGAGGAGTTTGAGATGAAGGATCTTGGCTATGCACAAAAGATCCTTGGGATTTGTATCATCCGGGAAAGGGAGAGAAACAGATTGAAGATCTCTCAAACTTATTATATAGAGAAGATGATATCTAAATTCTCTATGGAAGATAGCAAACCAGTGAAGGTTCCCCTTGCTAGTCATTTCAAGTTCTCCAGTGATCAATGTCCGAGATCAGAAGTGGAGAAGAAAGAAATGGAAAAAGTCCCTTATTCTAATGCTGTTGGTTCTGTTATTTCATCATGGCAAGCACTAGACCTGATGTTGCTCATGCAATGAGGGTTCTCAGCAGGTTTATGAGTAATCTCGGAATGGGGCATTGGCTTGGGATGAAGTGGTTGCTGAGGTACTTAAAGGGAAGCCCAAAAGTAGGGCTAATTTATGAGAAGATAGGTAAGTTCATCTGCCTTGAGGGTTTTTCGGATTCGGACTATGGATCAGACTGGGATAAAAGGAGATCGATTACCTCCTACTTCTTCAACTTAAATAGATGTTGTGTAAGTTGAAAGGCTCAGTTGCAGCCAGTGGTAGCACTCTCAATAAACGAGGCTGAGTAGATAGCGGCTACGGAGGCCATTAAGGAGGCTATGTGGTGCAAAGGGTTGCTGGAAGAGTTGAAGGTACTGGAGGAGCAGGTTGTGGTGTTTTCGGATAGTCAAAGTGCATGGATGTTCGGTATCATTTCATTCGAGAAAATGTTACGACAGGATGCACCCATGTGGACAAGGTAGCCACGGAAGAAAATCCCATGGATTTAGGTACTAAAGTTCTACCTCTAAGTAAGTTCAATCATTGCCTTAGACTACTTAGGATTGGAGTTGGTTAATTGATGACTCAAGATGAGTTTGGATCCTGACGCATTCTGCACAATGGTTCGGGTTTAAACACTCAGACAAAGGTAGAGATTGGTGGTATTTATCTAAGGTCTAAACATGGTTCAAAGATGGTTAAAGTCTAAACCAAGGTTGGAAGATTAAAATACAGCATGTTAAAGGAGTGCACATGTGTGTGCATCCATTTGGGTGTGTGTGCACACCCCTAAACAACAAAGCAAAGTAGTGCGCACTGTTATGTGAAGAGCAACATCAGTGTGCACCTCACCGCCCCTTCATCAGCACCTCACCACCCAGTAAGGAAGCAGCTTGGAGAAGGGCAGCGCCGCACCACCCCTCCACCAGCACTGCACTGCCCAGAATGTGGTGCAAAGGAGCTTTGCCTAGTGCCTCACCGCCCCCTGTTCAGCGCCTAGGAACTAGGAAAACTAATGCACACATGGACAACTTGTTTAAACCTTCTCCTAGGTTCTTGGATGCAAGGTTAAAATGCACAGCACCACTTAAGATTGATGGAGGGCCATAGTTAAGTGGTCATCAAGATCTAAGGGTGGAGATTGACTCTCAAGATTGGACAAGAGTTGGTGCACTATATAAAGAGTTACTTAGCTTCATTCTCAACATAATAATGATAAGTTTTTGACATACTTTGAGATCAATTGTAAAGAGTGATATACAAGAGAGAATTGTGTAAGAGTGCAAAGATACAAACATAAGAGGGACTCATTGTAGTGAGGCTGGTTGTGAAGAGAGAGGAGTCTAGATTAGATAGAGAGCATTGTAATAGTTCTTATCTTCTTTCTTTCTTCTCTTCTTGGTTTCTTCAAGAACTTGAGCTTTTTGAAGAGGGTTGCTGTAATTGTAAAGAACCATTGATTTAGTGCAGAGAGTTCAGAGGAACTCATGGGGACGTAGGCTATTGCCAAACCTCGATAACAAATCGTTTGTCTTCTTTTCTTTCTTGCTTTCGATTGCTGTATTTCTTTCTACAAGTCATTCTAGACTTAGGTGTTTGGAAGATCACCACTTGGGCATCTTGTTAAGGTGATTTCCAATATTTATCATCAACTTGTGTGAAATATAAATGATTAAATATAAAAAGTGCTATTATACAAACTAAATACTTTTAGTAAATTTAATTCATTGAGCTTGTGAAGCTCACCCCTCATTGTACAATGATTTCAGATAGCAGGCATGACAAATAGTTTGATGAATTGAGGTTCAGATGAAATTATTATCTGTAAGCCATGTACGTGTCAACATCCTCAGACTAATGAGAAAAGAAAATAAAAAAAAAATTATTTGTAAATATTCATTCATTTTACGTTGTATAGAATGTTTAAATATCAGATTTATGTAACTCTCCTGTTGAGGGTTGAGAATTGATGTAAAAATTTTCTTTTGGAGTTGTTTATTTTCCTTGTTGTATATATGTGTGATGTTGAGATTTTCAAAATGTGATGACACCGTCTCGAGGGTGGCCAACCCAGGATGGGTCGTTACACCCATTCCTTTTAATATTTAGGTCATTGGAAGTTGAGGGTTGATTCATCAAGTTAGCTCACAAGCTGCGACGTTAGGTGGGGCTTGACACTAGGACATTCTCTACACATTTTGGATTTAATTTTAATGACTATTGGTTTTTGTTGTTTTTTTTTTATGGATTTTGTTAGTTTTCTATTTTAAATTGACTTATGCTTAAGAGTTTCGATTTAGCTTTTAAGAAGTTAATATTTTGAGAAGTTTGTATATGAGCATGGAGCTATAAATGTTTCTAGTAAATATTTATTAATGGTGATTTCCTTTTTGGAGTGATATATATTTAATGGATATAAGATCTGATGGATCCATGAATATGTTACCTTAAAATAATATTACAAGGATTATATTCGAGTTTCTAACTCGATTATGCGTTATTGTTTATGCAACAGATATATTTTATCAAAAAAATATTATTGATATTTACTTAAGTTTTCTTTTGCACTTATCTTAGAGAAGGAATTGTAAAAGGTAGAAATTTTAATCTCTTTTGATCACATCATAGTCCTCTGAAGGTTATTTCTTCTGGGTACTGGTCAAGACACTTCGATATTGGTACCCAATTCTCTTGTTTCAACCATAGGAAACTGCATACAAATATGTTGGAAATCACCTTGACAAGATGCCCAGGTGGTGATCTTCCAAACACCCAAGTCTAGAATGACTTGTAAAGATTAGGAATCAGAAATAGAAGCAAAAATCAAAGAAAGAAAGAAGACAAGTGATTTGTTATCGAGGTTCGGCAATAGCCTACGTCCCTGTGAGTTCACCTGAACTCTCTGCACTAATCAATGGTTCTTTTACAATCACAGCAACCCCTCTCCAAGAAGCCTAAGTTCTTGAAGAAATAAAGAAGAAGAAGAAACAGAAAGTGATAAGAACTAACCCTAGAATTTTCCCAAGAATATTCCCTTTACAAGCCCTTCAATCCCCTTTCTATTATACTCACTCTTCTAACCAGCCTTACAAATGAGTCTCTCTTGTTTTGTGTCTTTGCACACTTTACAATTTTTTCATTTTTGATCACAAGTTATGTCACATTGTTGTTGAGAATGAAGCCAGGTGACCCTTTATATAGTGCACCAACTTCTTGTCCAATCTTGAGTGTCATTCTCCACTCTTAGATCTTGATGACCAATCAACCATAGCCTTTGATCATTCCTTAGTCAAGCTGTGCATTTTGGACATGTCTCACGAACCATGGAAGAGGTTTACATATGTGTGCATCAGTGTGCCTAGCGTCGCGGCCTAGAACAGGGGGTACCACGACCTGGACTCATCCTCTAGCACTCCTCCTTCTGGGTGTCGCAGCCTGGGCTGAGCAGAAGTGCGGCGCCACCTGATGTTGGACCTTCACTCATTTGGCTGCTTTGTGCTGAGGCACACTCCAAGTGTGTTGAGGCTTCAATTACAAGTTCTTGAACCTCTTCTAACCTTGTTTAAACCTTGACCATGTTTAAACCTTAACCATTTTTAAACCTTAGACAAATACCAACAATCTCTACCTTTGTCTAAGTGTTTAAACCCGAACCATTATACAGAGAACTTCAGGATCCAAACTCATCTTGAGTCATCAATCAACCATCTCCAATCCTAAGTAGTCCAAGGCAATGATTGAACTTACTCAGGGGTAGAACCTTGGTGCCTAAATCTATAGGATTTTCGTCTGTGGCTACCTTGTCCACATGAATGCATCCCTCCATAACGTTTTCTTGAATGAAATGATACCGAACATTCATGTGCTTTGTCCTCTCATGGAACACCGGATTTGTACACAAGTGCAATGCACTTTGACTATCTGAAAACACCACAACCTGCTCTTCTAGGACCTTCAACTCTTCCAACAACCCTTCGCACCACATAGCTTCCTTAATGGCTTTCGTTGCTGCTATGTACTCAGCCTCGATTATTGAGAGTGCTACCACAGGCTACAACTAAGCCTTGCAACTTACATAACATTCATTTAAGTTGAAGAAGTAAGAGGTAATCGATCTTCTTTTATCCTGGTCTGCTCCATAGTCCGAATCCACATAACCCTCAAGACAGACGGACTTACCCCGCTTCTTGTAAATCAGCCCCACTTCTGGGCTTCCCTTCAAGTACCTCAGCAACCACTTCATCCCAAGCCAATGCTCCTTTCCGAGATTACTCATAAACCTACTAAGAACACTTACTGCATGAGCAATATCAGGTCTAGTGCTTACCATGGTGAACATTATAGAACCAACCGCACTAGAGTAGGGGACCTTTTTCATTTCCTTTTTCTCCACCTCCGATCTTAGATATTGATCGCTAGATGACCAGCAAAGGGAATCTTCACTAGTTTGCTATCTTCCATAGAGAACTTAGATATCATTTTCTCTATGTAAAAAGTTTGAGAGATCTTCAATCTGTTTCTCTCCCTTTCTCGGATGATACACATCCCAAGGATCTTCTGTGCATGGCCAAGATCCTTCATCTCAAGCTCCTCACTGAGTTGAGACTTTAATTCTTTTATCCTCTCCATGCTGCTCCCAGCCAACAACATATCATCAACATAGATGAGGATGATCATCACTTTCTTAACCTTCTGCCCCTTGTAGTACAAGCACGAATCATAGTAGCTCCTCATGAATCCCAAACTGACTACAAAGGAATCAAACCTCTTATTCCATTGACAAGGTGATTGCTTCAGGCCATAAAGAGATTTCTGTAATTTGCACACCAACTCTCCCTACCTTCCTTCCTTATAGCCTTTGGGTTACCTCATGTAGATGGTCTCATCAAGCCCTCCATGTAAGAACGCTGTCTTTACATCCATTTGCTCGATTTCCCAATCAAATTGGACCACCATTGCCAATACTATCCGTATCATCTTGTACTTCACAACTGGTGAGAAGATTTCGGTGAAATCTATGCCTTCTTTTTATGTGAACCCCTTCGCCACCAGCCTAGCTTTATACCGGACTTCATCCCCTAGAGTATTCCCTTCTTTGATCTTGTAGATCCATCTACAATCCACAACTCTCTGTTTTTCTGGTTTGGGGACCAATACCCAAGAGTTGTTCTTCCTCAAAGAATCCATTTCTTCCTCCATAGCTAGTTGCCACTTTGACGAATCCTTACACTCCATGGCTTCCATGTAGGTTTCTGGTTCAACCATTCCTCCTTCTGTCCAAGGAGCTTCTACATTAGCATCCACAAACCCATATCTCAAAGGTGGTCTCACCACCCTCCTTTCTCGGTCCCTTGTGAGCTGGTAGTCATTATGACTTGCTGCATTAGCCTCTTTTAGTTTAGCCTCTTCTTGAGTTTCTTGAGCTTGGCCTTCATTAATGGGCACTACCTGGTCCGAATCCTCTTGCTTCTTTGCTCTATCTGAACTGAATTCTCCTTGATGCGATGCTCCACAAATTTCGGGCTAGTTTGCTCACTAGCCCCTGCAGGGTTAGTTTTCTCCAAGTAGGGAAATAACAATTCATTAAAAATAAAATCCCTACTTATTATGAGTTTCATTCCTTTTGGTTCTAAGGACCACAACCTACACCCCTTAACCCCATCACCATACCCTAGAAACACACATTTTCTAAACCTTGGGTTAAGTTTATCATCCTTTTGATGTGCCAATGCAGCATACCCAAAAGTCTTAAGGTTGCTCAACTCAGAGAGTTTCCCACTCCACATCTCCATGGGTGTTTTGAGCTCTAAAGCTCTAGAGGGTGATCTATTTACCAAGTATGCAGCAATAGACACAGCTTCCCCCCAAAAATGTTTTTGTAAACTAGACCTAATTAACATGCACCTAACCTTTTCCACAAGGGTTCTATTCATCCTCTCAGCAACTCCATTTTGCTGAGGGGTTTTCACAACTGTTTTATGCCTTAGAATGCCATTTAATTCACAGAATTTATCAAAATCTTTATTAACAAATTCTAAGCCATTATTGGTTCTTAACACCTTAACTACCCTACCCATTTGAGTCTCTAGCAACTTTTTCCACACCACAAATTTATTCAAAGCATCCGATTTTTAAGCAAATAAACCCAAACCTTTCTTGAATAATCATCAATTAAAGACAGAAAGTAACGATTACCTCTCTGTGTTGGTGTCATTGCTGGTCCCCAAAGATCTGCATGGATGTAGTCAAGAATCCCTTTAGACTTGTGCACTCTGGTGTTGAAGCTGACCCAGTGTTGCTTCCCAAGAACGCAACACTCGCAGAAATCCAATTTCTCTACTTCGTCTCCTCCAAGTAGACCATCCTTGCTAAGAACTTGTAGGCCCTTTTCACTCATATGTCCCAAGCGAGTGTGCCAAAGAGCTGCCTTATCCATCTCAGCCATCAAGCTTGCTGCTTGATCCTTGATTTCTGTCTCATTGATGATCTCATAAAGTCCATCTTTGATTGCTACTTTGATCACGATCAAAGAACCCTTGGTTACCTTGATCTTTCCTCCCTATGCTTTGTATGTATACCCCATGGAATCCAGCTGCCCCAATGATATCAAATTCCTCTTCAAATCTGGAAGATACCTCACATTCCGCAACAGCCTTATGACTCCATTAAACATCCTCAACTGGATATCTCCAATCCCCCTCACTTGGCAAGAATTGTCATTACCCAAGAAGACCCTTCCATCATTGATCTCCTTGAAATTCTTGAACCATTCCTTGTGAGGGCACATGTGATAAGTGCACCAGGAATCCAGAATCCACTTCTTGCTGCCTGGCCTCCTACTCACATTTGAGTACATAATAAGAACATCATCTTGCTATTCTCCTTTGGCAACTGAAGCCTCTCCATTGTTGGTATGACTTCTCCCTCTCTCATCCCACAACCTCTTCTTGCAATCTTTCTTGAAGTGACCCTCCTTGTTGCAGTAGAAGCACCTCTTTCCTCCAAATCTTGGTTTGGAATTTACTCTCCCATGGCTCTGCCCTTTACCTCTTGATTTCTCCTGGTAGTTGCCATGGTTGCTACTGCCATTCCGAGTTGCTGGCCTTTATCTTACGAACAGCCCTTCCCCACTTGATGCCTCCCTACTCTTGGCTTTGAAATCATGAGCCTTTATAGCATTGACCACAATTTATTTGGTTAGTGTATCTCTTCCATATTCAATTGCATTAATTAAACGATCAAAACAATCAGGAAGAGAATTTAATAACATAACAACCAATTGTTCATCCGAGAATTTAATACTACAACTAGCCAAATCTTGAACTAGTTTATTAAAGTCATCAAGATTATCTTGCAACTCTTTACTAGGATTCATTTTAAAAGCAAAGATTCTTTTAAGAAGATAAATCTTGTTAGGGAGAGTTTTTGTAAGAAACAACTCATCTAGTTTTTTCCATATGACAGCAAGATCTTTCGAGTCTCCGCACTCCCTTGTGACACTATCCGACATGTGTAGGAAGATGGTACTGTATGCTATCTTCTTCATCTCAATCCGCTGGTCCTCCATGAAACTTGTTGGAAAAGTATCATCTTCTCCAATAGCCAAGTCCACCTTCTGTTTCATAAGAACAACCTTGATCTTCCGCTTCCATAGGGAAAAATCTCCCTTTCTATCAAACTTCTCAACAACGAAATTTGAACCCATTTTACGGAGATGATCCCAGATTTGTGCAGCACCCACAAATGCTTTCCAACTTCTTCTAAACCTCAAGAATATGATCCCAGATTTGTGTAGCACCCATTCTTGAATCGCTCTCAGGAACACGATCTGATCTTGATCTTTATTCCGTTCTTGAATCACCCAAGAAGTTGATATTTGATTCTTAGAGTCTTGACTCCATCACCTTCTTGTTCTTGCTCCGATACCCAGCTGTGCAAGCTCTGATACCACTATTGGAAATCACCTTAACAAGATATCCAGGTGGTGATCTTCCAAACACCTAAGTCTAGAATGACTTGTAAAGATTAGGAATCGGAAACAAAAACAAAAATCAAAGAAAGAAAGAAAGAAGACAAGTGATTTGTTATCAAGATTCGGCAATACCCTACGTCCCCATGAGTTCACTTAAACTCTCTACACTAATCAATGGTTCTTTTACAATCACAGCCACCCCTCTTCAAGAAGCCTAAGTTCTTGAAGAAATAAAGAAGAAGAAGAAACAGAAAGTGATAAGAACTAACCCTGGAATTTTCCCAAGAAAATTCCTTTTACAAGCCCTTCAATCCCCTTTCTATTCTTCTCACTCTTCTAAACAACCAGCCTTATAAATGAGTCTCTCTTATTTTGTGTCTTTGCACTCTTTACAATTCTCTCACTTTTGATCACAAGTTATGTCACATTGTTGTTGAGAACGAAGTTAGGTGACCCTTTATATAGTGCACCAACTTCTTGTCTTGTCTTGAGTGTCATTCTTCACCCTTAGATCTTAATGACCAATCAACCATAGCCTTTGATCATTCCTTAGTCAAGCTATCCATTTTGGACATGTCTCACGAACCATAGAAGAGGTTTACACATGTGTGCATCAGTGTGCCTGGCGTCGCGGCCTAGAACAGGGGGCGCCGCAGCCCAGAGCATATCACACTTCCTCAAGGTTCTGGGTGCCGCGGCCTTAGGTAGGGGGTGCCACAGCCTAGAACAGGGGGCGTCATGTTCCAAAGCAGATCATACTTCCTCAAGGTTCTGGGCGCCGCGGCCTTGGGTAGGAGGCACCGCGGCCTAGCCTCCTCCTCCAGCACTCCAACTTCTGGGCGCCGTGACCTTGGGTGAGCAGAGGTGCAGTGCCACCTAATGCTGGACCTTCACTCATTTGGTTGCTTTGTGCTAAGGCACACTCCAAGTGTGCTGAGGCTTCAATGACAAATTCTTGAACCTCTTCTAACCTTGTTTAAACCTTGACCATGTTTAGACCTTAGACAAATACCAACAGAATATTCATCATTGAATTCATGACACTACTTTTCAATGATGTGATCCACGGGTAGCTCAAAGTGCTACGTGGTGAGTTAGATTTACTTAAAGTAATCAAGATAAATATGAAATATCTAGTGATAATATTAGAATAAATTATTAACTTATGCTTTGGTGATAAATGAAAATTGGTTGATAGGTGTGATAGGAATAGTGGATGTGTAGAGAATTATTTTATGAGAAATAATATTTTTGGAATAATGAGTTAATTTAATAATAAAAGCGATAAGTGAAATTCTTGATGAGATATAGTTGATGTTTTGATACGATTTATAAGGAGATGAAATTTAGTTGATCTTAACAAGCTATGATTGATGATTTGATGTGATTTATGAGGAGAGGAATTTAGTGGAATTTTTCAAATAATAATTTGAGAATAATCAGGATAGCTAATTTAAATATTTGAACTCATGTTTGTTTTTTATGTTATTGCTCATATGCATATTTCATATCATTGTTCATATGCATATGCATGAAATAAAAGAACCGGGAGAAGGCTGGTCAAATTGAAAAACCATGGCAGTCGGTATATGCTGAAAATAAAGGAAAACCGTGACAGCCGATATATGCTAGAAATAAATGAAATCTGTGACAGCCGGTATATACTGAAAATAAATGAAAACCATGACAGCCAGTATATACTAGAAATAAAAGAACCAGAAGGGGGCTGATCTAAGATAAAAACATGTTGACATGTGGGAAGACATTCCCTAATAATAATTCATGCATTGCATCTGTTTTAAATATTGATTGTGTTACTGAAATGCTAAAATGTTGTTTGTTATTGTACATTTATTTATAGATGAATAAGTCTCATAGAGAGATAGTTATAGTGAGAAAGAAACATAGAAGTATGATATGATAAGAACCATCTAAATGGTAGACTTTATGCTGTGAACCTCATAACAAGGTAATTATGAGATAATTGAAGGTCTTAAGGTAAACCAATATATAAGAATAAGAGATTGATAAAGAATGAGACTTATGATATGTGTAGTGATAGTAGAATGCTATTATCAAGTTGTATGAGATATAAATGATTAAAATTGAAAGACCATTTATACAAATTGAATACTTTTAGTAAATTTAATTCACTAAGCTTGTGAAGCTCATCCCTCATTGTACAATGATTTTAGGTAGCAGGCAGGACAAATAGTTCGGTGAGTAGAGGTTCAGATGAAATCATTATTTGTAAGCGACGAACGTGTCCACATCCTCAGACTAACGAGAAAATAAAATAAAAATTTATCTGTAAATATTCATGCATTTTACGTTGTATATAATGATTAAGTCAAGATCAGAATGATGTATCTCCCCTGTTGAGGGTTGAGGATTGATGTAAACATTTCTGTTGGTGTTATTTTTCTTGTTACATATATGTGTCGTGTTAGGATTTTTAAAATGTGACAACACCGTCTCGGGGGGTGGCCAACCTGGGATGGGTCATTATATGCTGACATCCCAATACTAATACCGATAATATGAAAGTTTAACCAAAGTAAAATAAGCATCTTATCTCACTGAGACATTCATCATACTTGCTCTCAACATATATTATAGTATCCAGATAATCCTCTCTGTCTGCCCATCAGTTTGAGGATAAAAAGGTGCACTAAACTGCAACTGTACCTATAACATTTTGAAAACCTCTCCAGAATCTAGATGTAAATCTAGAATCTCTATCAGATACAATACTAAAAGGTACCCCGTGCAATCTCACTATTTCTGGTACATACAACTCAACTAACTTTTCAGGACTTCAGGTAGTCTTAATAGGAAGAGAATGTGAAGATTTAGAAAGCTTATCAACTATAACCAATACAACATCATGACCACATTGAGTATGGGGAAACCCATAAAAAATCCATACTAACATTCTCCCATAGCCATTTAGACACTGGAAGAGGCTGTAGTAAACTTACCGGATGTCTATTCTCAATCTTTACCTGTTGACAAACTAAGCGTTTAAAAATATACTCAGTTACATCCCTCTTCATCCATGACCACCAATAATGTTGTCCCAACCCCTTATACATATTATTATTTCTCGGGTGCATCGAATATACAAAATCATGAGCCTCTCTCAATATCTTTATCTTCATCTCAACATTATTGGGAACACAAATTCTATATTCCAATACCAACATGTCATCATCCTTAATTCTGAACTCAGTATGCTTCCTACTCAACACTTCTTGTATGATCTTCTCTATCCTCTCATCTCTACTATTCATCTCTAATAGGATATCAACAATAGAAGAATATATAACCATATTTGCCATCAATACTCCTCCATTACTAAGACTCAGTTGCATTTTCATTTCTCTCAGCTCCACCATCAGATTCATATCATGACACTGAATAGTAGTCAACCTGCCTGTAGACTTTCTGCTCAATGTATCAGGTAATACATTTGCCTTCCCCGGATGATAGTGTTGTACAGTTATAATACTAATCAAATCCATCTACCTCCTCTTCCTCAAATTTAACTCCTTTTGAGTAGGTAGGTATGGCAAACTTTTATGATATATATAAATCTCACAAGTGGCTCCATATAAATGGTGTCTCTGTATCTTCAAAGCAAATACTATAGCAGCCAACTCTAAATCGTTGGTTGGGTAATTTCTCTCATGGTTCTTCAATTGTTTGAAAGCATAAGCTATTATCCTCCCATGCTACATAAACACACACCCTAACCCTTGATGAGACGCATCACTGTTGTAAAACCCGTATTTATAAAGTAAGGGTAAAGAAGTAATTTAATAAATATAACATGAAATTAAAATAAAATATATGTGAAAGGTTTATTATTTGAATAAAACAATTCTTCAAAAAAAATGGAAGCACCTTGCTTGGAGAGAAGGAAAAAGAAAAAGAAAAAGAAAAGTTTTTTTTTTCAAAAAAAAAAAATAAACATGGTAGCAGGTGTTGCCACCTGCTGCCAAGTGAAAACATGATTGTTGCATGTAAGACACATGCAACTTTCGTGGCAAAAATTTAAGAGATGAAGAATGCTGTGAGACTTAACTTTTGTGTGTGTGTGTGTGTGTGTGTGTGTGTGTATATAATTTAAGTTTATATAATTTATTACTTCCCAAATCCTGTTTGGTTTTCTCCCTTCCTTAATTCAAACTACTCTATTTCTCTAAACACTTGGGGACCGAAAGAAATGTTGAAAGAGCAAAATTTTGAAGAGGTTTACGGGAGAATTTTATAGAGAGTCACGGGAAATGCTAAGAAAAACATAAGGTAATAATGTGAAGTTTATTTTTGAAATTTAGCATACACGAAATTTTTCGGAATTCAATGTGGGAATTTTCAAAGGGTGTGAATTTTGAAGAATTGAAGAATATATTAGAAATTTAATATAAATATTATGTTAGGTGTTGACGATCAGCAACCAAGGGAAATTACTAAGATGAACAGGAAAGGCAAGGAGGTAATCCACGGGTAGCTCAAAGTGCTACGTGGTGAGTTAGATTTACTTAAAGTAATCAAGATAAATATGAAATATCTAGTGATAATATTAGAATAAATTATTAACTTATGCTTTGGTGATAAATGAAAATTGGTTGATAGGTGTGATAGGAATAGTGAATGTGTAGAGAATTATTTTATAAGAAATAATATTATTGGAATAATGAGTCGATTTAATAATAAAAGTGATAAGTAAAATTCTTGATAAGCTAAGGTTGATGATTTGATATGATTTATGAGAAGAGGAAATTTAGTGGATCTTGATAAGCTATGATTGATGATTTAATGTGATTTATGAGGAGATGAATTTAGTAAAATTTTTCAAATAATAATTTGAGAATAATTAGGATAACTAATTTAAATATTTGAATTCATATTTGTTTTTATATTATTGTTCATATACATATTTCATATCATTGTTCATATGCATATACATGAAATAAAATAACCGAGAGGGGGCCAGTCTAATTGAAAAACCATGACAGCCGGTATATGCTGGAAATAAAAGAACTGTGACAAGGCTGATCTAAGATAAAAACATGTCGACATATGGGAAGATATTCCCTAATAATAATTCATACCTTGCAACTGTTTTAAATATTGATTGTATTATTGAAATGCTGAAGTGTTGTTTGTTATTATACATTTATTTATAGATGAATGAGTCTCACAAAGAGACAATTATGGTGAGAAAGAAACATAGAAGTATGATATGATAAGAACCATCTAAATGGTAGAATTTACGCTGTGAACCTTATTACGAGGTAATTATGAGATAATTTATGGTCTTTAGGTAAACCAATATATAAGAACAAGAGATTGATAGAGAATAGGACTTAAGATATGTGTAGTGATAGTAAAATGCTATTAAGTTGTATGAGATAGAAATGATTAAATATTAAAAGACTATTCATACAAGTTGAATACTTCTATTAAATTTAATTCACTGAGCTTGTGAAGCTCATTCCTCATTGTACAATGATTTCAGGTAGCAGGTAGGACAGATAATTTGGTGAGTTGGGATTCAGACAAAATCATTGTCTGTAAGCCACATACGTGTCCACATCCTCAAACTAATAAAAAAAATAAAATAAAAAATTTATTTGTAAATATTCATACATTTTTCATTGTATATAATGTTAAAGTCAAGATCAGAATGATGTATCTCCCATGTTGAGGGTTGAGATTGATGTAAGAATTTATGTTGGTGTTATTTTTATTGTTGCATATATGTGTCGTGCTGGGATTTTCAAAATGTGACAACACCATCTCGGGGGTGGCCAACCCGGGATGGGTTGTTACAATTTCGGTATCAAAGCATTAAGTTTTATGATTTTGTAAACTGCATAAAAATTAAGAAAGTGGAAAATTAAAATAAATAATATTTTAATAGTCTAAGGATGACACGTGGACGTGCTGGAGCTAAAGTTAGAGTTGTTGATTTGAGAGGGCGTGGTAGGCCCCCAATATTTTGACAAGTCGAAGTTGAGTCTGAATCTGTGGTTCCTAGAAAGGAACATGTTGACAATATAATTGATATTAGTAAAGGTGTGAAAGAATCTGAAGTTGAAAGATATGAGCTAACATAAGCTCTTACACATGCTCTTGAGAAAATAAATGTAACAGATGATAGAGTCGATAGCCTATATTGTGTAGACTTGATGAACATGCTAGAGAAGAGCCTAAGATTGTTGTAAATCCAATAATGGTAGATGTTAAAAAAAAGGGGAAAATGAGTTTATGTATGAGATGCATGGAGATTGTTAAGTTGAATGCTTTGTTGTTTAAAGGATTTATAAACCCTTTTAAGCCTGAGTTATGGGTAAAACATGTAGAGAGATTATATGATATTTTACCAATGACTGACAGGCAGAGGGTCGTCGTTGCTACATTCAAGTTAGAGAAAGAGGCCTTAGAATGGTGGGAGGATATTTTTTCTAGGGTAAGTGCAGATGTTGATAAACTCTTAACTTGGAATAGGTTTAAGGAGGTTTTCCTTGATAAATATTTTCCTTAGACCTTTAGAGCCCAAAAAGATTGAGATTTTATTTATTTGAGGTAAATTGGTTGATTGTGGATTAGTATGATAGTAAATTCATGGTCTTGTTAATGGTTGTACCGGAAATGGTAAACCTAGAGGAGAAGAAGTGTAAGAGATTCAAAGATGAACTATGTTTTAAGATTTGATCGAAACTGTCTTACAAAAGGCATATGAATTGTGTTATGTTGGCGAATATAACACTTCAGATTGAGAAGGATGTAATGGAAATCTGAGGTAGGAGGAATCGGCGGAAGAGCTCTAGATTAGAGGAACCTAGAGATGGTACCAGTATGAATGTGTATGGTGGGAGACCACCCAGATGAGGCGTTCCTTGTCATAGAGAACATTAGTATAGAGACAGAGGCAAGCAGAATCTATTGCTTCTGTAGCTTAAAGTAATATCGGTGG
Organism: Bretschneidera sinensis; assembly: GCA_023935145.1. NCBI lineage: Eukaryota > Viridiplantae > Streptophyta > Magnoliopsida > Brassicales > Akaniaceae > Bretschneidera > Bretschneidera sinensis. The sequence goes on from CM043698.1 coordinate 112,038,383, forward strand.
GACCTCTAGATTTAAGAGATAGGTTATAGGAACTAGAAGTTATGGTAAATGTGAGAGTGTACTACTTTGATGATGTGATGATGTGATAACGTGATAAAAATATTAGAACGTGTTATAGATGTAATCTGATAAGATATTTATCTCATAATTGTTCTAATTTGAGGTGCTTTGTATATAGAAAAGGTGGACATATTAATGTTGGTTAATCCTGGTGCAGCCCATTCTTTTACATCCAGTATTCATATGAAGTTGATTTATTACCTTTGAGTATGATAGATCTTCATTTGATTTTAGGAAAGAATTGGTTTCAATGTATTATGTCTGGGTTGATTGTTCCAGAAAGAATGTAGTGTTCAAGATATGGACATGAGCAGTTTAACTTTCAGGGAGAACATAAAATACCCTCGAACTATCTTATTTTACTCTGACTACTAATAGATGGTTGAAAAAAGGATATGAGTAGTATTTGGCATACATAATGGATTCTAGATAGGAAAATAGGAAGTTAGAAGAAATCTTGATAGTGAAAGCTATTCATGATGTGTTTCATGAAGAGTTGTTGAGATTGTCTCCAAGTAAGGAGATTTAGTTTCCTATAGATGTGATTTTTAGTTCAACACACATATCTATAGCACCCTATAGAATGACGCTAGCTGAATTGAGAGAGTTGAACGTACCATTTTAAGAATTTTTAGATAAACAATTTATCGGACCTAATGTATTTGGGGAGCCCCTGTGTTGTTCATGAAGAAGGAAGATGGAACAATGAGATTGTGTATAGACTATAGATAGTTGAATAAGAACAAATATCTTTTACCTAGAATAAATGAATTGTTTGAGTATTTGCAAAGAGTAAGAGTGTTTTCTACGATAAACCTGAGATCAGGTTCTCACCAGTTAAGGATAAAGAAGGGAGACGTGCTTAAAACATTTTTTAGGACACGTTATGGTCATAAGTTTCTTATGATGTCATTTGGATTGACTAATGTTCCAGAAACATTCATGGACTTAATGAATAAAATGTCTGAACCATTTCTTGATAATCTTGTGGTCGTGTTCATCGATAACATCTTAGTGTATTCTAAGACTAAGGAAGATCATGCAAAACATTTAGAAATTGTGTTGGAGATTTTAAGGAGAGAGAGATTGAATGCTATAATTTCCTAAATGTGAATTTTGGCTGAAAGAAATGATATAACAGTTGATCCTCAAAAGGTAGAGGTAATGTTAAGTTGGGAGAGACCAATTAGTGTGACTGAGATTAGAATCTTCGTGGGGTTAGCTGGTAATTATAGAAGATTCTTTCAGAATTTTCCTATTATTGTAATACTGTTGAATAGATTGACCAAGAAAGAGGTGAGATTTGTATGGTGAGGGAAGTGTGAGAAAAAAATTTAATTACTAAAGGAGAAATTGACTACAGCTCTAATATTGGTATTTTCTTTTGGCGATGAAGGATTTGTAGTGTATAGTGATGCATCCCATCAAGAGTTGGGATATGTGTTGATGCAACATGAGAAGGTAATGGCGTATGCTTCTAAGCGATTGAGGAATCATGAGAGAAATTGCCCTACCTATGACTTTGAGTTGGCTGCCATAGTTTTTACTTTGATGATTTGGAGACATCATCTATATGGAGCCAATTGTGAAATTTTTACTAATCATAAAAGCTTGACGCATTTATCGACCCAAAAAGAGTTGAATTTGAGGCAGAGGAGGTGGATGAAGTTGATGAAAATTTTTGGATGAATCTTCTTAGCCACATCCCCATCCTCTATCCTCAACTTGTGATAACCTAATCTCAGGTCTATCTTTAAAAACACTCTTGCTTCCTACAACTGTTCAAATAAATCATCTATCTTGAGAAAAGGAGATTTACTCTTGATGGTGATCTAATTCAACTATCTATAATCAATGCATAATCTCATCATTCCATCATTCTTCTTCACAAACAACACATAAGCTTCCCAAGGTGACACACTTGGTTGAATAAATTTCTTATCTAACAACACTTCAAGCCAAATTTTTAACTCTCTTAGCTCAGCATGTGCCACTTTGTAAGGTGCTATAGATATAGGAGCTCCATCTGAAATAATATCAATAGAAAATTCAATCTCCCTACTGGTAGGCAATCCAAAAACTCCTTAGGAAACACATCAGGAAAATATTTCACCACTAAGATTTTTTCTAACTTCATACCCTCCTTTCTAGAATCCACCACATATGCCAAATACTCCTCACAATCTTTCCTCAGTCATTTACTAGCAATCAAGGTAGAAATAAGACAATTTGTAAGTATCTTACATTCTCCTTGAAAATTAAATTCCTATTGTCCAGGTATCTTGAACACCACTTTCTTCCTAGAACAATCCATCCAAGCATGATATGCAGACAACCAAATCATCTCTAAAATCAAATCAAAATTTGTCATATTTAAAGGTAATAAATCAACTTCAAACTCTCTATCAGCCATACAAACCACACAACCTCAATAACTATTTCTGACTATCACTCTATCTCTAGTAGGAACCTCAACAACAACTCTATGCATCAAAGGACTAACACAAGCATTAAAAGACTTCATAAATACACTAGATGCAAAAGAATGGGTTGCACCAGGATCAATCAATAATCTAGCAGGTCTATCAAGAATAGATACCATACCCATAACAATATCAGGAGTAGCTTGTGCATCCTACTGGATCAAAGCATAAACTCTACTATCTTTGGGTTGTGACTGATAACCTCGTTCTGTCTCAGCAACTGGTCTTCTACCTCTACCCTACATACTCCTTGATCCACCACTTACCTCCATCTGTCTCCTCCCAACACCTCAACAGATCTCCCCAAGGACAATCGACACTGATATGTTCACCCTCTCTACATATAAAGCACATCAAAGTAGATCAATTCCGAGATAGTTGTCCTATCTGATTAAACCTATAACAAACTCTGGTCTTTATCAAACATCATACTACCACCTTTCCTGGGTGGCACACTCCCACCTCTACCATAACCTTCAGCTCCCATAGAGTGTCTCCCAAATCTAGGGATCCCATCAACTAAACTTTGAGTACAGAAGCTACACATCCAGCTTACCTCTAACTCTACACCATAGGTTCATGTGATAAAGAACACCCCCTCTAGGGTGGTCTCTTACCCTGCACACTCATACTAACCCCACCTCTAGATTCTCAGGTCTAGACCTTTTTAGCCATTCTCTCTTACCTTTGGACTCTACTACATCTTTATCAATCAGAAGTATTGTATCCACCAATTTAGCATAATTCACATACCTCATTGATAAATGCTTAAATATTCATATTTAAGCCCCTTAATTTATATTTGTTAAGCTCTTAGTTTATGTTATTTCATCCTATTATATCTCATTTCTGTGTTTACTATGTTTTTCTAGGTTGTTATAGGTTTAGCTTAGGAATTTGTTACTTTGAGTTGTTTTTCGTTGTTTTACAGGTTCACAAGCACTTGGAAAGGGGTTTCACTAAATTGCCAGAATTGCCCATACAGATCAGTCATTTTTGTAGATTAAACTGTATAGATTCAGGAAGAACCAGGAGATGAGCCATATATGCTTAGAAAGATCCAGATGTCTATTTTTTGGAGAATTTTATGGCTCATAAAAATAATTTTTCTAGAGAAAGTTATGGCAGTTTTAGTAGACAAAGGTTAGACAGTGCACCATGCTGCACTCGAGTGCATAAGACTGTGATTGAGCGCACTTGCATAGTATCCCACATCAAATTAGAAACATATTGCACTCATGGAGTTGCCCTATAAAAGCCCCATCTCACTTCATCAATCAGGGTGCAATCTCCAAGGCTTTGCTACCAAACAGTGTGCAGTCTAGAGGATGTTGCTACCACTCGGAGCAATCTGGAGAGTTTTGGGGAGCAATCTGGGGAATCTACACTACCAATCAGGGAGCAGATCTGGAGGGCTTTTGGGAGCAATCCAGACTCTTGGAGGGAAACTTGGGGAATCTCTAAGGCTTTGTTACCAAAGGGGGATGCTCACGGCGAGATCAACTCTTTCCCTTGAGATTTTTGTTGTCCATTATATTTATGGGTAACTATATTCTCAAGTGGGGCTAGGGATGAACTTGCACAGTTAATAGTATTTTTTTTATTTTTAATTTATGTATTTGAGTTTCAATTACTAAAACTCTTTTGTTTTATCATTTGTAATTCATTGATGATGTTTTCTTTTCTGAATAATCTTAGAATTTATTCTGCTTATGGATTCAGTCATGCTTTTTCTATTGAATGGTTTAGCTCTTTGATTATGTTGGGATTAAATATTTATCTATATTGATTTAGTTATTTGCTGCAATATCGCTTCCTGAGTATATTGTCGTCGTTGAATTTTCTCAATAGTGATAATAATTGACGTATATTAAAAGTGGTAAATGATTTTTCAAAGGGTTACATTTGGTTTAATCTTGGTTTATAAATCTATATCTTCCGATTGGGAATTTGAAAATTGAGTTCCCAATTGAGTTATTCAATGAATTAAGAGTAATTAAAATACCGGATTTGTGCAAGGGATTCCCAACGCTTTACTGTTTATCAAATTTCCTTTACTTCAATTTGCATTTAAAATTAATCTTTGTTCTCAATTAATCATTCAATATTTTTCTTTAGTTTCTTTGTTCCTTCTACTATTCTTTTAATTTGTCTCCCTGTGGAATCGACACCCCAAAGTTGTGATACAACTACCGCGTTATTCTTTGGGCGTAATCAAATTTTGGCGTCGTTGTCGGGGAGACGGTAGAAGAATTGCTAGATAGTTTTTTCTTTTTAGCAGTTTGTAAAGGCAGTAACTTCGTTTCTTCTTTTAGCTTGTTGCATTATTCTTTTATTTTTCCTTTCTTTTTATAGTAATTTTATTATTTTATGACCTTGCATTCTCAGATATAGAGACACTTTGGGTAGATTTTCTTGTAGGCCTGTGCTAGAGTCAGAATCAAACTTTTTAAATCCTTTATTTGACAATCTATCTAGTCCTGAAGAAATGAGTGAACACGGAGATTAACCCACTAGGACCCTTCTGGATTACCTCCACCCTACATGCATAGCCATACCATCATGCATCATGTTTTCAGCTAATACTCGCCAACTGGATTTTAAAACATGGATGATACAGTTACTCCCTACGTTCCGTGACTTGGAAAATGAAAACCCATATGTGCACATTAGGGAGTTTGAGGAAGTAGTTGCAACTTTTCATAGTCAAAATGCAACTGATGACATTGTGAGACTTAAGTTCTTTCCTTTCTTTTTGAAATATAGAGCTAAGAGTTGGCTATACTCACTAAGACCACGATCTATTAGGTTATGGAATGAGACGACTAAAGTTTTTTTTAATGAATACTTTCCCCAACATAATACCAACGCTTTAAAAAAGCAAATCTCCAACTTTGCACAAAAGAACAGTAAGACTTTGTATCAGTCTTGAGAGAGATTTAAGGAGTTGTTGAGTATGTGCCCTCACCATGGGTAGGAGAATTGGTGCTTAGTGAGCTATTTTTATGAAGGACTTACACCTAGAGAGTGCCAATTTGTGGAGATTATGTGTAATGGTGAGTTCTTACAGAAAGATCCTGATGAGGCCATAGAATACCTCAATGAGCTTGCCGAAAAAGCTCACACTTGGACTGGACCTAGTGCTACTAAAAGCACAAATAGGTCACGATCCGCAGGAAACCCAAATGGTGGTGGAATTTACCATATTAGGGAAGAGGATAACCTAAAGGCTAAGGTCGAGATGCTCACTAGGAAACTAGATGTGTTAAAGACTAAGGGCTTAAAGCCAACACACGTAGCTAATCATGCGAAGTCTTTTGGAACATGTTTTGTGTGTGGCGGGGTAGATCATCTCTACTCAGATTTGTCCAAGAATTAAACGGATGGAAGTTCAACATCAGGTCCTGGTGTGCGCCGCGGTCCAGCCTTGGGTGTCGCGGCCTCCAGCAAGTCTAGAAGTTCAGCCCTCAGGTGTACGCTACGGCACAGCCTCCTCCATACTGCGACTGCCAGCAAGGATGAAGACCAAGAGAGTTAGGCACCATAGCATGCCCTGTTCTGAGCCGCAATGCAAGGCAGACCTAATTCATGATTCATACCTTTTAGCTGGTGCGTGGTTTCCTTGATTAAAACGCACAGGATTACTTAGACTCTTAGAGACCCATGAGACTTTGGTTCTTGAGATCTAAGGGTTGAGATTGATCTCAAAGATTGGTTAAGGAAATCATTTTCCTATATAAAGGGTCATCTAAGAGGATCATACAAGACATGACATATGATGTGAGCATCAGGTGTGAGAGTGCAAAGACACAAAACACAAGAGAGATTCATTGAGAGAGGCTGGTTGTTTAGAGAGAGAGTAGTCTAGATTGGAGATTCAAGGGCTTTGTAATTGAAATTTTCTTAGGGAAAATTCTAGGGAAACACTTAGCTTTTATCACTTTATTTTTCTCTTTTTTCGTTCTTCAAGAACAAGAGGGTTCTTGAAGAGGTGTGTCTGTAATTGTAAGAACTCCATTGATTTAGTGTAGAGAGCTCGAAAGAGCTCACAAGGATGTAAGCACATTGTCGAACCTCGATAACAATTGCTTATGTTCTTTCTTTGATTGTCTGATTACTGTTTATTACAAATCATTGTGGATTTGGGGTGTTTGGAAAGATCACAACCTGGGATTCCGCAAAAAAGTGATTTTCCAACAGTGGTATCAAAGCTATGGTTCAACAACAGCTGGTATTGTCGCAAGAACAAGAGCTATCGGAGCAAGACTCCAAGAATCAAAGGAAACTTCTTAGGAGATTCAAGAATGGTGCTAAGATCAAGATCTGATCAAGTTCTTGAGGGAGTCAAGAACGGTGTTGTGATCAAGATTTGATCGTATTCTTGAGATTTAGAAGTTGGAAAGCAATTGTGGGTGCTGCATAAATCTTAGGAATTTCTCTGCAAGATGGGTTCAAACTTTATTGTTGAGAAGTTTGATGGAAAGGGAGACTTTGCCCTTTGAAAGTAGAAAATCAAGCCGGTTCTTATGCAACAAAAGGTGGACTTGGCTATTTGAGAAGATGACGATTTTCCAGCAAGTACCACGGATGTCCAGCGGATTGAGATTAAGAAGATGGCATATAGCACCATCTTTCTACACATGTCGGATAGTGTGACACGGGAGTGTGGAGACTTGAAAGATCCAGCTGTCATTTGGAAGAAACTAGATGAGTTGTTTCTTACCAAGACTCTCCCTAGTAAGATTTATCTTCTCAAACAAATCTTTACTTTTTAAAATGGATCCTGATAAAGAGTTGCAAGATAATCTTGATATGTTTAATAAACTAGTTCAGGATTTGGCTAGTTATAGTATAACATTCTCGGATGAGCAATTGGCTGTTATTTTGTTGAATGCTCTTCCTGATTGTTTTGAAAGCTTGATTAATGTTATTGAATATGGAAGAGATACACTAACCAAAGAAATTGTGATCAGTTCTATAAGGGCTCATGATTTCAAAGCCAAGATGAGAGAAGCATCAAGTTGAGAATGGCTGGTCGTTAGAGGAAGGCCTACAACTCGGTATGGTAGTAACATACACTGCTACTACCGGGACAAACCACAAGGTAGAGGACAAAGCCATGGGAGAGCACACTCTAAACCGAGATTTGGAGGAAAGAGATGCTACTACTGCCAAAAGGAGGGTCATTTCAAGAAAGATTACGAGAAGATGATGAGGGATGAGAGAGGAGGAAGTCATACCAAGAATCAACAGGCTTCAGTTGCCAAGGGAGAACAGCAAGATAATGATATTCTTGTTGTGTGCTCAAATGTGAGCAAGGGGCAAGAAGGCAGCGAGAGATGGATCTTGAATTTCGGGTGCACTTATCATATGGATCTTGGTTCAAGAATTTCAAGGAAACCGATGGGGGAAAGGTTTTCCTAGGGAATGATACTTCTTACCAAGTGAGGGGCACGGGAGACATCCAATTGAGGATGTTTGATGGAATGACAAGGCTGCCGAGGAATGTGAGATATGTTCCAGAGTTGATAAGAAATTTGATCTCATTGGGGCAGCTGGATTCCATTGGGTACACATACAAAGCAGAGGGAGGAAAGATCAAGGTAACCAAAGGATCTTTGATGGTGATCAAAGCAGTAATGAAGGATGGTCTCTATGAGATGATCGGAGAAACGGACATCAAGGATCAAGCAGCAAGCTTGATGGCTGAGATGGATAAGGTGGTTCTTTGGTACAATCACTTGGGATATATGAGCGAAAAAGGCCTAAACGTTCTCAGCAAGAACGATCTACTTAATGATGACAAAGCAGAGAAACTTGATTTCTGCAAATGTTGTGTTCTTGGGAAACAACATCAGGTTACCTTCAACACCGGAGTGCACAAGTCTAAGGGCATTCTTGACTATATTCATGTGGATCTTTGGGGACCAGCAAGAACACCAACACAAGGAGGTAATCTTTACTTTCTGTCTTTAATTTATGATTATTCTAGAAAGGTTTGGGTTTATTTGCTTAAAAATAAATCAGATGCTTTGAATAAATTTGTGGTGCGGAAAAAGCTGGAATAAACTCAAACAAGCAAGATAGTTAAGGTTTTAAGACCCGATAATGGCTTAGAATTTTTTAACAAGGAACTTGATCAATTTTGTAAGTTAAATGAGATTCTAAGACATAGAATGGTTTTGAAAATCCCTCAGCAAAATGGAGTTGCTGAGAGGATGAATAAGACCCTTATGGAAAAAGTTAAGTGCATGATTTTAGGATCCGGATTACCCAAATGTTTTTAGGGGGAAGCGGTGTCTACTACTACGTATTTGGTTAATAGATCACCCTCTAGGGCTATGGACCTTAAGACTCCAGAGGAGATGTGGAGTGTAAAACCCTCTGAGTTAGGCAACCTTAAGACTTTTGGGTGTGTTGTGTTTGCACATCAAAAGGATGATAAACTTAGCCCAAGGTTTAGAAAGTGTGTGCTTCTAGGATATGTGGTTAAGGGGTACAGGTTGTGGTCCTTAGAATAAAAAGGAACTAAACTCATAATAAGTAGGGATGTCATTTTTAATGAGCATTTATTTCCCTATTTGGAGAAAACTAACCCTGCAGGGGATAGTGGTCAAACCAGTCCGGTATTTGTGGAGCATAGCATCATGGAAAATTCAATTCAAGTAGAGCAAAGAAGGTAAGAGGGTTCAGACCAGGTAAAGCCAATTGATGAAGGCCAAGCTTAGGACACTCATGAGGAGGCTAAACTAGAAGGGGATGATGCAGCAAGTCAGAATGACTATCATCTCACAAAGGATCGGGAAAGGAGGCTAGTCAGACCACCTTTGAGATATGGTTTTGCGGATGCTAATGTAGTAGCTCCTTATTCAGAAGGAGGGAGTGAACTAGAAACTTACATTGATGCCATGGGATGTAAAGATTCGCCAAGATGGAAGCTAGTTATGGAGGAAGAAATAGATTCTTTGAGGAAGAACAACTCTTAAGAATTGGTGCACGTTCTAGGAAAACAGAGAGTTGTGGATTGTAAGTGGATTTACAAGATCAAAAAAGGGAACCCTCCAGGGGATGAAGTCTAGTATAAGGCTAGGCTGGTGGCGAATGGGTTCACACAAAAAGAAGGCATAGATTTCACAGAAACTTTCTTACCTGGACACAAGGTGGAGGAAACGATGATTATCATCATCTATGTCGATGATATGCTGTTGGTTGGTAACAGCAGGGAGAGGATAGAAAGGTTGAAGTCTCATCTCGGTTCAGAGTTAGAGAGGAAGAATCTTGGCCTTACACAAAAGATCCTTTTAATGAGTATAATTCGAGAAAGGGAGAGAAACAAGTTGAAGGTTTTTCAGTGTTCCTACATAGAAAAGGGGTTGTCTAAGTTTTCTATGGAAGATGGTAAACCAGTGAAGATTCCTCTTGCCGATCATTTTAAGTTCTCCAACGAACAATGTCCTGGAATGGATAAGGAGAAGAAGGAAATGAAAAAGGTCCCTTACTCTAGTGCAGTTGGATCAGTCATGTTCATGATGGTAAGCACTAGACCTGACATTTCTCAAGCAATTAGTGTTCTCAGCAGATTTGTGAGTAATCTCGAAAAGGAGCTTTGGCTTGGGATAAAGTGGTTATTGAGGTACTTGAAGGCTCAGTTACAGCCGGTGGTAGCACTCTCAACAACCGAGGCAGAGTACATAGTAGCAATGGAAGCGGCTATGGAGGCTATTTGGTGCAAAGGGTTGTTGGAAGAGTTGAAGGTCCTAAAAGAGCAGGTGGTGGTGTATTCGACTAGCCAAAGTGCATTACACTTGTGTAGGAATCTAGTATTCCATGAGAGGACTAAGCATATGGATGTTCGGTATCATTTCATTCGGGAATGTTACGAAATGATGCATTCATGTGGACAAAGTCGCAACGGAAGAAAATCCTGCAGATTTAGGTACTAAAGTTCTACCTCTAAGTAAGTTCAATCATTGCCTTGTACTTCTTAGGATTGGAGTCGGTTGATATGATGACTCAAGTTGAGTTTGGATCCTGAGTTCTTTGCACAATGGGTTGGGGTTTAATTGCTTTGACAAAGGTAGAGATTGTTGGGATTTGTCAAAGAATTAAACGGATGGTAGTTCAGCATCAGGTCTTGGTGTGCGCCGCGGCCCAGCCTTAGGTATCACGGCCTCCAGCAAGTCCAGAAGTTCAACTCTCAGGTGTGCGCCGCGGCACAGCCTTCCCCATGCCGCGGCAGCCAACAAGGATGAAGACCAGTAGAGTTAGGCGCCGCGGCATTCCCTGTTCTGAGCCGCGAACCAAGGTAAACCTGATTTATGATTCAGACCTTTCAACTAGTGCACAGTTTCCTTGATTAAAATGCACAGGATTACTTAGACTTTTTGAGAGCCATGAGACTTTGGTTTTTGAGATCTAAGGGTTGAGATTGATCTCAAAGATTGGTTGAGGAAATCATTGTCCTATATAAAGGGTCATCTAGGAGGATCATACAAGACATGACATGTGATGTGAGCATCAAGTACATAAGAGAGACTCATTGATAAAGGCTAGTTGTTTAGAGAGAGACAGTCTAGATTGGAGATTCAAGGGCTTTGTAATTGGAATTTTATTGGGTAAAATTCCAGGGAAACACTTAACTCTTATCACTTTCCTTTTCTCTTCTTTCATTCTTCAAGAACAAGAGAGTTCTTGAAGAGGGGTTGCTGTAATTGTAAGAACTCCATTGATATAGTGTAGAGAGCTCGGAGGAGCTCACGGGGACGTAGGCACATTGCCGAACCTCAATAACAATTGCTTGTGTTCTTTCTTTGATAGTTTGATTGCTGTTTATTACAAATCATTGTGGATTTGGGGTGTTTGGAAAGATCACAACCTGGGAATCCACAAAAAGGTGATTTTCCAATAATCTCACCCAAGAGTGTCCCACATTTGCTGAGATGAGAGAGATGTATAAGGAACAATGTAATGCCTTAAGTATGTACAAAAAGTCTTTTTCACCTTTCTCTGATACCTATAATCCAGAGTGGCGCAATCACCCCAATTTTAGCTGGAAGTCTAAAAACCAGCCACCTGCACAACCCCCTAGATCATATCCTACACCATATCATGCACCTGCATCTTCTAGGAGTCCTTTAGAAGACACTTTACATGCTTTTATTGAGGCACAGGGTAAGACTAATTAAATATGAGAATCTTTGATTACACAGGTTGTTGAAGAAAATAAGGAGATAAAGAGCCAAGTGTCCAAATTGATGAGCTTCTTGAGTGTGAATGAACGAGGTAAGTTCCCTTCTCAAGGTCAATCCACACCCCATGGTCAAAATGATGAGTCTTAAAAATTGCATATTTTAGACCCTTAACTTATATTTGTTATGCTCTTAGTTAGTAGTATTTCACTTTATTTTACGTCTTTCTTGTGTTTTGTGTATTTTTACAGGTTTGTGGAGAAAATAAAGTATTTCAAGAGATGTGAAGCTTCTGGAGACATTGCGATCGATCGCACGAGATATACGATCGAGCGCAGATGCGCTCGAGCGCACCTGCCTACGAACGAGCGCATGGACAACATCCCACATCGAAATATTTGAAGTTCAGTGCATCTGCGATCGATCGTAGCAGACATGCGATCGAGCGCACATGAGATCGTGCGCACAAGACATGCGATCGATCGTACCTGCGATCGATCACACCACACTGCGATCGAGCGCACACGGGCAGTATCCCACATCGAATCTGCAACCCATATTGCTCCGGGTCTTCCCCTATATAAACACCATCTGGCTTCATCATTCAGGGTACAATTCCTGAGCCACTTTGGTGTTTACCGGTGGACATCCGCCAACATTCTGGTGGATCCCGAAGGCATTGCTACCACGAGGGGAAGTGCCGTCCGTCAGCGAGTGGAATTTCTCCCATGTAAAGTTTTTTATTTATTTGTTTATATTCAGTTGTTTTAGTTTAAATGTTTAACACTTTTTATTATAGTTTTATAGTTATGAGTGGCTAGACTCTTCAGCTAAGGTTGAAGATGAAGCCCTGCCGTTGTTTGGCGTAGTAGTTCAGATTTGCTTGTACAAATCTGACAATTTTTAGTATAAATGTTCTGTCAATTATTTGAGTTAATCTTATAATTGATTGAGTTTAAATTGTCTGTTGGATATTCCTTATGTTTCATCTGATGGATACATTGAATGCTTTTCGATTAAATTGGATTTCTTTTGTGATTTGTTAAGAGCGGATACATTGGACACTTTTGGTTTAATTGAGATATTCTTTGTTTTTTGTCTTATAGTTGGATTCATGGAATGTTTTGATAGGCTATATTTTTAGAACATATATGCTTAACTTTGGTAGGGTGGATTCGGAAACCTTAGTGTTTTAATTATTAGTTTTTAAATCAACTTAGCTTATTTTATATTTCTTTTGTAATATCATTCACAATTCAGAACTAGGTTAAGATAGAGTTAGTTTAGATTTAAAATATATTTTCACAACACAATTCCCTGTGGATTCTACCTCGCACTTGCACAACGCTATATTGCAAACGACTCGTGCGCTTGCGAGTAATTTAAAACTCACAACAAGTTTTTGGCGCCGTTGCCGGGGAATTGTTTAGTTTGTGAAAATTTTTTGTCTGAATTGATTTTATTTTTCTACTAATTAATTTAATTTTTTTAAAAAAATTAATTTAATTTAATTTTTTAAAAAAATGTGGATGAATCCAGCGCCGGTTTCACAGTCTTTAGAGGACGCCCTCAAGGATTTCATTAAAATGACCGGCCCGTCCCTCAATGCTGCCAGCACATTCAATGTTGATAGTTGTTCCATCTGTGCTAGTCCCATGCATCTAGCACAGAATTGTCCATCAATGCCGGCTTTTGCCGAGTATCCCATGGAACAAATGAATGCTTTCAATGAGTGTTGTTGGCAATCAAATGAATCTTACTCTGAAACATACAATCCAGGGTGGTGGGACCACTATAATGTTTCATGGACGCAGAACCAACTGAGGAATCAGGGAGGAGACCCTTATCATGCTCACAATCAATACCTTCCCGAATTTCCTCCACCAATTCCAATTTATGGTCACTCAGTTTATCCAGCACCATCACTCGCTTACCAAGCTCCCATTCAAGCGCCAGTGTCGGTTTCACAGTCATTGGAGGACGCTCTCAATGATTTCATGAAAACAACTAGCCAATCTATGAGTGAAGTGATGAGTGCAACAATAGAAAACACCCAAGTGATTGCCACACTAGAGAGTCAAATTGATTAAATCGCAAGTTACGTGGGTGAAGGAGAGGAAGAATGTTCCCCAGTCAAACTGATCCTAACCCAACGGAACAGTTTGCGGTGGGAAATTTATTAACTCCTATGCATTGGCAGGAACAAGTGCAATCAATTGTCCCATTGAGGTCTGGGAGACAAGTGCACAATCAAGTGGAAGAGAACCCTGCTATGCATCAAGAGCAAGAAAGTGGCAACAATGAGAAGAGAGATGCTGAGCCATTTACAGCCACACCTATTATTAATGATCTCTCTAGGTCGTTTTTACCTAAAGTGCCTTACCCTGAGAGATTACAAGTGCCCAAGAAAGAAGGGAAGTCTGAGGACATTTTGGAGGCATGCTTTGCTCAATTTGAAGACGATTTGGATTTAGATAAGTTGTTTGAGCAAGCAAATGCTACTTTGGAGTCTGCTCCTCTAAATATCAGTGAGATGGAGGAAACCACAACACCTGAACCTCACAAGAAGGAACTTAAGCCTTTACTGGATAATCTTAAGTATAAGTTCCCAGGTCCAGCAGATTTTTTGCCTATAATTATAGCTTTAGATTTGGGTGATGCTCCAGAGGAGAAATTATTGGATGTCTTAAGAGAGCATCAGGAAGCTATAGGCTGGACTATTGAGGATGTCAAAGGAATCAACCCCTCGTTGGTGATACACACAATACAGTTGGAGGAGAATGCCAAGCCATCGAGGGAGCCACAAAGAAGGCTCAACCCTGCTATGCAAGAGGTTGTGAGGGCAAAAGATATTAAGCTGTTAGAGACAGAGATCATTTATCCCATCTCTGATAGCAAGGGGGTGAGCCTGATTAAAGTCGTGCCCAAACGTGCTGAATTTACGGTAGTAAATAAAGACAACGAGTTGGTTCCAACTCGAGTGCAGTCAAGATGGAGAAAGTGTCTAGACTACCGTAAATTGAATGCTGCCACTAGGCCTGATCATTTTCCATTCCCATTTATTGATCAAACGGTGGAGAGCTTAGTTGGGCATGTTTACTAATGTTGGGTTTGGTTGAAGACGTTAAACTTAGCGCTCATGGGAGGCACCCCACAGCTTATCTTTTCTGTTTATTTATTATTTCACATTTTTATGATTAATGTTTGTTTCCAGTATTTTTTGTTTTCCAGTTTTTTTATTTTTCAGGGACAATGCGTACTTCAGTTCAAGTTTGGGGGTATGCTATGAGCCATACTAGTCCAGATAGTTCTCCATATCTCAGGTCAGCTCTTTCCATATTAGTCACACATTGGGGTCAATGTGTAATTTAAGTTTGGGGGTATGGGAGACACATCACACACTTTGTCCTAATTTGTTGTCTTTTCGTCATAGAGATAAATGCATGCTCATGTTATCATGAAATTTTGGTTGATCTAAACATTTTCTGTGATGTGATGTCATTGGTGAGCTTAACATTTTGAACACATGATCTGGTGATAAATTTTTAAAATTTAGTTACTTACTTTAGGCATTTTGAGAATCCAAATGTTTGATCTAATCTAACACGAGCACATTAGCACAAATTATGTGAGGTATGACACGTGATTTTAATGTGTATTTTTCCTTATCTTAACTGAAACTGGATGACTTGTTGGATGAACACTTGGGCATAAAAAAAATAAAAATAAAAAAAGAGAGAAAAATATATATAATAAAAATAATAATACTAATGATCATCATCAATAAACTTTCTACTGAGTAACTGGACCTCTTGCCTCAGTAAGTAGTGAGTGTTCACGTCAAAATGTGGGAATTTTATTCATAATGATCATTGCGAAATTTTTCGCTGAGTAACTGGACCTCTTGCCTCAGTAAGCAGTGAATGTTCACGTCAAAAGGTGAAATTTTGCTTGGTAGTATTAAGACCGGTTTAATTTCGTAGCCTTTTTGACTCGAGTTAGTAAGTCCTTAGGGGTGTCTTTACACCTAATGCCCTAAAACCACCTGGTTTGGGAGTCATTGACTCAACACTCGCTGCATGGGTCAATTAGAAAGCTTAAGGGAAGTAAACATAGTCGTGCCTTATTATTGTTAAAAAAATAAAAAGAAAAAAAATAATAAAATAAAAAAACTATGCCTTTTCGTTCATTTTTTATGGGAAATTCGGTGAATCTTGAGACATGGAGACCTTACACATTGGAGTCACTTGGAAGCTTCATTTCTATATGCTAATTCACTTTACACAGTGTCAGACTTGTGATGCCTTAACCTGCCTTTTGTAAGTAATTAGATTTTAACATTTCTATTCATTGCAAAGATGGGTTTACCTTTTTAAGCTTGCTTATGAATGAATATCATGGTGATGTGTGCTCCTTAAATTTTGGATACCATGAGTGATGACTTTATCTTTATGTTCTTTGTTTTTCACTGAGTCTTTTATTTTGTTTTGCTAAGGGACTAGCAAAATATAAGTTTGGGGGTATTTAATGAGTCTTAAATATTGCATATTTTAGACCCTTAACTTATATTTGTTATGCTCTTAGTTAGTAGTATTTCACTTTATTTTACGTCTTTCTTGTGTTTTGTGTATTTTTACAGGTTTGTGGAGAAAATAAAGCATTTCAGGAGATGTGAAGCTTCTGGAGACATTGCGATCGATCGCACGAGATATGTGATCGAGCGCATATGCGATCGAGCGCAGATGCGCTCGAGTGCACCTGCCTACGAACGAGCACATGGTCAACATCCCACATCGAAATATTTGAAGTTCAGTGCATCTGCGATCGATCGTAGCAGACATGCGATCGAGTGCACATGAGATCGTGCACACAAGACATGCGATCGATCGCACCACACTGCGATCGAGCGCACACGGGCAGTATCCCACATCAAATCTGCAATCCATATTGCTCCGGGTCTTCCCCTATATAAACACCATCTGGCTTCATCATTCAGGGTACAATTCCTGAGCCACTTTGGTGTTTACAGGTGGACGTCCGCCAACATTCTGGTGGATCCCGAAGGCATTGCTACCACGAGGGGAAGCGCCGCCCGTCAGCGAGTGGAATTTCTCCCATGTAAAGTTTTTTATTTATTTCTTTGTATTCAGTTGTTTTAGTTTAAATGTTTAGCACTTTTTATTATAGTTTTATAGTTATGAGTGGCTAGACTCTTCAGCTAAGGTTGAAGATGAAGCCCCGCCGTTGTTTGGCGTAGTAGTTCAGATTTGCTTGTACAAATCTAACAATTTTTAGTATAAATGTTCTGTCAATTATTTGAGTTAATCTTATAATTAATTGAGTTTAAATTGTCTGTTGGATATTCCTTGTGTTTCATCTGATGGATACATTGATCGCTTTTTGATTAAATTGGATTTCCATTGTGATTTTTTAAGAGTGGATACATTGGACGCTTTTGGTTTAATTGGGATATTCTTTGTTTTTTGTCTTATAGTTGGATTCATGGAATGTTTTGCTATATTTTTAGAACATATATGCTTAACTTTGGTAAGGTGGATTCGGAAACCTTAGTGTTTTAATTATTAGTTTTTAAATCAACTTAGCTTATTTTATATTTCTTTTGTAATATCATTCACAATTCGGAACTAGGTTAAGATAGAGTTAGTTTAGATTTAAAATATATTTTCATAACACAATTCCCTATGGATTCGACCTCGCACTTGCACAACGCTATATTGCAAACGACTCGTGCACTTGCGAGTAATTTAAAGCTCACAAAACAAAACATGGCGTAAAAGATTTTGAAGGATGTGAATGCCATTATGATACGAAGTGGTAAGTCACTACACAACCCAACAACAAACAAATCAAAAGATGATGACGAGAGCCACCAGGCCTACATGATTGACTGGTGGGTGTCGAATCCAACAAATAATAAATTTCTCACTCTTGAAAAATACAAATTGTAACAGTGATGAGCAAGGTCGTATCCACGGGGATTTCGTAGATTTATTTTAATGAAAATTAAAGCAAAGAAAAAGGGGAGTTTGAAATTTCGAAATGAAATAAAAGAAAAAGCAATTATAATCAACCAAAAACTAAGGAGAAATCAATATCAGACAAATATCCAACCAAAGGTATAATTTCATAATTGGTTCAGAGAATTGATCACAGATACAAGGATAAAATCTTCTATTCTTCACTAAATTTGTTATGGTTATTAACAAGCTCTAACAACTTATCTCTCCTTACTTTCTCGATAACCAAAACAAGCTTTTTGATTACTTCCTTTGTTAATAAACAACCCTAAACAAGCTCTTAGAATTTAATCTATTGACAACATTAATAATTAGAGAGACTACCAATTCTAGCCAACAAATACATAAGCTCGATTCATTTAGACTAGATTATATATCTTCATAATATAAATCAAAAATCTCTCTATAATCAACTATATTATTTTACCACTAATATTAGAACATTTAAACAATTATGGATTTAAAGTTCTAAACGGAAATTTATTAACCTGATTATTGAACAACGGGCCCTTTGCATCAATCAATCAAGACAATAATTTTTAATAAATACAGAAGATATATAAATAGTGAAGAAATAAAAGAGCAATGAAAATTACTCAGATCTCACAATTCTTGAAGAACCAAAACTTCAATTATCCTTCAGCTGGAAGAAAAGTATTTAGCTACTCATAATTAAAAGAATGCCTAAAGAAAAGAGAAGATGAATTTTTCTTGTGAATAATCTATCTCCTATTTATAATAGTTACTCCATCTAATAATAGTTACCCTATCTAGATAAGGAAACTAATTAAAAGTAAATCCCACCTTAATAGGGAGTCTTGGCAAATACTTTCCTAGAGATAAGAATGGGTAACTAAATCTTTCCAGCTATCGTACATATCCTTTTTCTCCAACAAATTTGTAACCCTAGGTCAGAACCTTGGATCCAGTAAGGCGCGCTCACGCTTTATCTGCTGACTGCTTCTGTGAACATTCTGGGAATACAGGACATGCCCATGCTTTAAGCAAAAACCACTTCTGGAATGTATATCTTTTTTAGCTCCGATTTTTCCTATTCAAATCTCTTGATTTTGAATTCAATTTGATTTAACTCCTCAATCTACTTCACAAAATACGAAACATAATCAAAATCCAAGATTTAAGCATTTATAACCATTAAAACATGAGGAAATATAACAAAATATAGATATTATGAATTCTTATCAAATTCCCCCACATTTAAACAATGCTTGTCCTCAAGCATACAATAGCTCAAGTTCATCACTTTTTCTCATCATTGTTCCTTTTTCTACCTTTACTTATCCTCTATAATCCAAATTATCATGCACTTAAGATTTAAATCTAAAGACAAATAAGAAACGAACAATTTTATAGAGTAAATTCTTATAAACCACACCCATGAACAATCACCTCAATGATCTTCTCGAAATCAAAATGCAATAGGATCTAACACCCTCTCATTGGATTCACTCAATACACTCAAAGTGTTGAGGGTATCAATGAACTCTCAAGTCAAAACATAGAAGATCTTTACCATAAGCTTGCTAATATATCACATTTTTATCATCAATGGATTGAATTGAATGCAGAGAATCTAAGGATCTTAAATGAGTTGTAACGAGGCTTAGGTAAGGTGTGGTGAGAAGGAATTTTTAGGTACTTTTATCAAAGGAATTATACCAACTTCTCTAGACAAAGCACAACTCAATAACGTCAAATGTTTTCTTCAATCAATTCACTTCCAAACAATTGAAATTGCACAACTTTTTTCTCTTTCTGGCCGAAATTTTTTTTGGAAAAACCAAGGCACTTATAACTTGAATCACTTTATTCCCAGCATCTTTCAATCCTTTCAAAGATAATTTGAAGCTTCATGTGAACAAGGTAGTACGATCCTTCAATTCAAGGCTCAAAAGAGGGAAATCGACAAAAGAATGGGTTAACATTGCTTATACCATGGTCAATTTCCAACAAAAGGGCCAATGTTCAAAATTGGCTTTATAAGGTAAAAATCAAGGTAGGCTTTTTAAAAAAGCTAAATGGCTCCACCTAAATGCCCTTATTAATTCATTGCATCCAATTCAACAATGTAGTCTCCTGACATGCATAACAAAGCAAGTTCTAGAAAACTCAACTATGTATGACAATCACTCAATTAAGAAAATGGAGCATAATATAATATGAATGCACGTTGGCACAAAAGGGCACAAAAAGGGTCATGTGCATTAGATCCCACACATTTTTCATTCAATCAATCATCAAGAGAAATTAATCACTGTGTAGTAAATAAGAATTCAACCATTCATGCTAATCCTTTATTATGCCTCAATTTATCTCAATAATTCAGATCATTTAAGATAAGCATCGATAGAATCTAGAATTTAGAAGAGAAGGATCACAAACAAGAACTAAAGTATCACTTGGATTTTTGAAATTTTTCTTAAAAAATGACGCAAAAATTGATTAAAATGGAGCTAAAAGTGAAGTTCAAAGTAAAATCACATTCATATGTCAAAGACCCTCCCCAACACTTAATACATACATTGTCCTCAATGTATCAAGAATAGATACTCAAAAACTATAAAAGAACAAGAGTAAGTAGAAAACTCCCCTGAAAATGTTGAGCATCAACCAAGATATCAGTCACGTGCTTGGGGGTGAAGGTGGTGTGAATCCCATGTAAGCAAAGAAAGTTGTCATGTTTCTATCCACTCTGGTAACTTGGTCTTTGAGTCTCACAAGATGATCGCCAAACTGTCCTTGGGAAGATCCGACAGACGTGGAAGGAAAGTCTGTAGATTCTTCGACCTCATCATCATCGTTGGCGTCAAGGAGCTTGCGTTGTGGTAGTGTCAGAACGGGTCCTGGTGGATAAAAATAGAAGATACCCTCTTTTCTTCCAACTAAACCAATCCCCTCCAAACAATATAAGTCCAAGGGAAACATTTTGCAAGCAACATGAAGATCATTATTCTCAAGATCAATCAATTTTTCATTAACAGCTAAGTGGGTGATTAGTGAACCTAAAATCAAAGGATGCTTGTTTTTAAGGACACCAGCAAATTGTGAAGCTAACCAACACCCAAGATTCACTTTGATTTTGTTTTGTATGCACCACAAAAGATAAAATTCAGCTTTTGACAACACAGCAGCAGAATCCTTCCTACCCGAAAAAGTAAAGGCAAGAAACCTATGAATGTATTTCAAGACAGGGTCATGAAGGTAGGTATCTTTGGATTTACTTGGGTCGTAGTGATCAGTAGTGGACAGAATGTTATACAATCTAACTGGTTCAAAGGCCTCACTAAAATCACAAGAACTGTTCAAATATTCATCAGACTTAGCATATTCTTTAGAGATAAATCCAAAGGCAATGTTGAATTCAGTGATTGAGAGCTTAAATTCTTTTCCTATTAATCTAAACTTGACTACTTGTGGGCTGTGAATTGTGAAATTATTAGGCTTATTGAACTCAAAAGTAGTGTAAAATTCTCTGACTAGTTCAATAAATGTCGGGCAAGTAATGAAAAAGTAAGTTTGCCACCCTATATTGTCAATGAGCTCAAACACAGCAGTAGAGATACCCAAAGCTTCCATTGTAGGGTGATGAATATACTTACAGGGGATTATTGACCCCCTACAGATGTCCTGATACCTTGCCTTATCTATCTTTTTAGTGAATATCAAATGCCCTTTCAAATCCGATTCTAAAGGTGGAAGAATGTGCTTCCCTTTCCCAATTCTGGCTCTTGTACGCACTGGAAGGGTTCCTCGCTGTGTGGTCAATTGGCTTGGAGTAATCTTTCTCTTTCCCATGGCGTGAGGAATAGAGATAGAAGTGGACCAGTGGAGTGCTGTGTGGTGGGCTTCCAAGGGATTGTTCTGATCGCGCGGGGTTGGGTGATTGCCGCCTGGTGCTGCGCTGGGAATAACGCGCACTGTGTGCTGGTGGTGCACGCAGTGAAGCTCGAGGTTCTGCCCTCACCGCTGGTGCTGCGGTACAGGTGCAGGGGTGGACTAGGGCGGTGCTTGGTGGTAGCGCGCATCTGGGTGAGCTGCGGAGCTGGACGAGGCTGGGCGACTGGCTCGCGTGGGGTTGGGCAACTTGGTGAAGGAGGCGGCTGGATAATTTAGAGCAAGAGAAGAGTTAGGGCAACTGAGAAGAAAATAATAATAATTATTATTATTATTTGTTTTTTTTAACTCTTTCAACCAGGAGAATAATTGGAATAAGGCGTGGGCACATTGTATTCAAAGATTTCTTCTGGTTTGTAACCCAATTCCAAGATTCAATATTTTCTATAAGGCATGCCCACGGGTTACGAAAATCATCTTCTGCCAAAACAATTGGAAAGAAAATCAAATGCACTCCGAAAAATGATAAAAAAAAAACTAAAAATAATCTAAATAAAAGAAAAAGGAATAAAATAAAGAAAACAAGGAAAGTAAGACAAAAAGTTGGGTTGCCTCCCAAAAGCACCATTCTTTAAAGTCTTTGGCTAGACGTTGCCACCTCTTAATCGCCATAAGTAAGATATTCCAAAATAATTTGATCAACATTATACACTTGAAAACTTTCATAAAAAGGTTTCAAACGATGACCATTGACCTTAAAAGTTTTACCTGTATCCGAACTTTGTATTTCAACTGCACCATGAGGAAATACATTAGTAACAATAAAAGAACCTACCAATCTAGAATGCAATTTACCAAGAAATAACTTCAGTCTAGTGTGATAAAGTAAAACTTTTTGACCAATAGAAATTTTTTTCCTAGAAATCAGTTGATCATGAAAGGCTTTAGTCTTTTCTTTGTATATTCTCGAGCTTTCATAGGCATCATTGCGGATTTCCTCCAACTCTTGCAATTGTAATTTCCTTTGTTCGCCTGATTCATCCATTCCCATGTTGCAATGCTTGACAGCCCAATATGCCTTATGTTCTAGTTCGACTGGGAAATGACATGGTTTGTCAAATACCAAACGATAAGGAGACATACCTTTGAGGGTCTTGTAGGCTGTTCGGTAGGCCCATAGTGCATCATCAAGCCGCATACTCCAATCCTTCCTATTTGGGTTGACAGTTTTCTCGAGTATGGACTTGATCTCTCTATTGGATACTTCAGCTTGCCCATTTGTTTATGGATAGTAAGCAGTGGAGATGCAGTGGGTAACATTATATTTCTTGAATAAATCCCCCACTATTCTGTTGCAAAAATGAGTCCCACGATCACTGATTATAGCTCTTGGTGTCCCGAAACTGACAAAAATATGAGATTTGACAAAATCTACAATAACTTTAGCATCGTCAGTCCCAGTAGCTTTAGCTTCTACCCATTTTGAAACATAATCCACAGCAAGAATGATGTGAACATTACCATGAGAAGAAGGAAAAGGGCCTATGAAATCAATACCCCACACATCAAATATTTCACAAATAAGAATAGGGGTGAGTGGCATTTGGTCTCTATGCCCTAAATTTCCAGTTTTCTGACACTGTTCACATGCTTTACAAAACATATATGAATCACGAAACAAAGTAGGCCAAAACAATCCACATTCTAACACCTTACGAGCTATTCTTTTGGGTCCAAAGTGTCCTCCGCATGCATATGAATGACAAAATTTCAAAATGGAAGGAGTTTCTTGTTGAGAGACACCTTCGAATAATTTGATCAGAACAATGTTTCCACAAATAAGGATCATCCCAAACATAATATTTAGCATCACTTTTGATTTTATCTCTTTGAGCTCTAGACAAATCATCTGGCAATTTTCTAGTAACTAGATAATTAACAATATCAGCATACTAGGGGATTGACTTTTCAATAGAAAAGAGATACTCATCTGGAAAGTCATCTTGTAATGGTGATGGTTCTTCATTTGTGGGTAATCTACTGAGATGATCCTGACCAAATTCTCTGCACCTTTTTTATCACGTATCTCCAAATTGAACTCTTGTAGCAAAAGTATGCACCGAATGAGTATGGGTTTTGCCTCCTTCTTTGACAGCAAATGCTTGAGAGCTGCATGATCAGAATAAACAATTACTTTAGTGCCAAGTAAATATGGACGGAATTTTTCTAGAGCAAAAACAATAACTAGAAGTTCTTTTTCCGTCATTGAATACTTCCTCTGCGCACTATCAAGTGTTCTTGAAGCATAGTAGATGGCATGAGAAACTCATCCAACTTGTTGTCCAAGAACAGCACCAACTGCAGGATTGCTTGCATCACACATGATTTTGAATGGAAGATCCCAATTCGGTGGCCGAATAATTGGCGCCGAGGTCAGCATATCCTTCAACTTATCGAATGCACCTTTGCACACCTCATCAAATTCGAACACCACATCTTTTTGCAATAACCTACATAAGGGTTGAGTGATTTTGGAAAAATCCTTGATAAAGCGTAGATAAAATCCTGCATGTCCAAGAAAAGAGCGAATTTCCCGCACACTTGCGGGGTAAGGCAAAGATTTGACAATTTCTATCTTAGCTTTATCAACTTCAATTCCCTTAGAAGATACAATATGGCCTAGAATAATACCTTGATCAACTATAAAGTGATACTTTTCATAATTCAGAACAAGGTTCGTTTCTATGCATCTTTTAATCACTTTTATAAGGTTAGTTAAACAAGTATCAAAAGAATCACCATAGACTGTAAAGTCATCCATAAATACCTCTATGATGTTTTCTACGTACTCTGAAAATATACTAACCATACACCTTTGAAATGTAGCAAGAGCGTTGCAAAGTCCAAATGGCATTCATCGGTATGCAAAAGTGCCAAACGGGCATGTGAAGATGGTTTTTTCTTGATCCTCCGGTGCGACTGGGTTTTGATGAAAACCTGAATAACCATCAAGACAACAATAATGAGTACGACCAGCCAAATGTTCAAGCATTTGATCAATAAGTGGAAGAGGAAAGTGATCTTTTCTAGTTCATGCATTTAACTTCCTATAATCTATACAAACCCGCCACCTGTTTTGAATTCGAGTGGGCACCAACTCACCATGAGGATTTTTTATTACTATTATACCTGTTTTCTTTGGCACAAACTGAACCGGACTTACCCATTTACTGTCTGAAATTGGATAGATCATACCTACATCGAGAAGTTTCAAAATTTCTTTCTTTACCACTTCCATCATTGGTGGATTCAGTCGGCATTGGGCTTCTCTAGAAGGCTTACAATCTTCCTCTAATAGAATACTATGCATGCATGTGGAAGGGCTTAATCCCTTAATGTTAGCTATAGTCCAGCCAATTGCCTCTTTATACTCTCTAAGTATCCGAATCAACTTTTCTTCCTCTAATATGGAGAGTTTGTTTGAGATTATCACCGTAAGAGTTTTTCCTTCTCCCAAAAATGCATATTTCAGATGATCTGGTAAGGGTTTCAATTCCAATTTCGGTGCAGGTTTAAGTGATTTCAATTCATAGATTACATCTTGTAGGTTGGACTCCAACACAAACTTCTTCATGATCTTTTGTAGCCCTTCAAGAGTGAAATACCTGCTAAGTATAACTTTTAGCTTATCATCATCAATTAGATCTAAGATTTTCTGTGCCAATGGGTCAATAACATCCATAACAAAAACAGAAGACACATCATTAGGGTACCTCATGGCGTCATAAATATTGAAGTTAATAATTTCACCATCAAATTCCATTGTGAGTGTACCATCATGCACATCAATTTTTGTCCTAGATGTTTTTAGAAATGGCCTTCCTAATAACATTAGTGTTGAATTAGAAGAGTTTTCTTCTTCCATGTCAAGAACATAAAAATCAGCAGGAAAGACCAACCCATTAACTTGTACTAAGACATCCTCCAAGACTCCTTCAGGATATACATTAGATCTATCAACAAGTTGAATAATCACACCTGTTTCTTTTAATGGACGAATATTCTAAGATGAATAAATAGAGAGAGGCATAACATTTATTAAAGCTCCTAGATCTAGCATTGCTTTCTCAATCCTAGCATCACCTAGTTTGCAAGGGATAGTAAACATACCTGGGTCCTTGCATTTTGGAGGTAATTTTTTCTGGAGGACGGCTGAAACATTTTCCCCCATACTTATCTTTTCATTACCTTTCAACTTCCTCTTGTTGGTGCACAACTCCTTGAGATATTTAGCATATCGAGGCAATTGTTTAATTGCATCAAGTAAGAGAATATTTACCTCAACCTTGTGAAAAGTTTCAAGAATTTCCTTCTCTTCCTCTTCTTTCTTAGATTTAGTTAATCTAGTAGGAAAAGGAGGATTTGTCACCAATGCCTTTGGTTGTTCACTATCGAGTCCTCTAGGCTGGTCAGTTTGAGGTTGAGGAGCAACTGTTTTTTTTTCAATTTCTTCTCCACGTGCTGCCTTATTGTGTTCCTTCAACTCCTTCCCGCTTCTCAAGGTAATTGCACTAGCATTTTGTTTTGGGTTAACAACAGTTTATGAGGGCAATTTATCTTGAGATTCCAATCTGTTCATAGAAGATGCCAGTTGACTCATTTGATTCTCTAGTTGCTGAATGCTTATTCTTGTCTCCTGTTGAAATTGTTGTGTGTTAGTTGCAAGTGATTTAACAATTTCTTCTATAGACATACCTGAACTAGTGGAGGTTTGTTGTGGTGGTGGAGCAGGTGGTCTATACTGAAAGTGTTGGAATTGTGGTCTTGCTCCATAGCTGAAATTGGGATCCCTCCATCCTGGGTTGTAGGTATTTGAATAGGGATCATATTTCCTTTATGGTGGGCCTGGAAATCCTCCAGCTGCATTGGCATGCTCATAAGAATCATCTCAATGTGTAGGCCATATATCAATTGGATGACCGATGGTAGCACAAATCCCACAAGCTTTCACTTGTTGCATATTTCTTTCAGCTAACTGTTGAACAATAGAAGTTAGATTGGATATTTTATTTTCGAGGGAAAATATACTTACCTCATTCACCCTTATTGGAGATGTGTCCTGCCTGAATCCAAATTGTTGTGAGTTAGCGGCCATGATGGAGATCAAATCTCTAGCATCACAAGGAGTTTTGTTCACTATGGCACCTCCACTCGCTACATGCATCATCTTCCTTTCCATGGGTAGGAGCCCTTCGTAGAAATATTGAATGAGGAGCTGTTCAGAAATTCCATGTTGTGGGTAGCTTGCACAGAGTTGCTTAAATCTTTCCCAATACTCATAAAGGGTCTCAGTATTTTTCTGTTTTATTCCACATATCTCCCTTCTAATGCCAACAACTCGTGATGTAGGGAAAATTTATCAAGAAACAATCTCACCATCTCCATCCATGTGGTTACAGAGCCAGAGAGAAAATAAAATAACCAATCCTTTGCTTTTTCAGTCAGCAAGAATGGAAAAGAACGTAATTTGATTTATTCTTCGGTCACTCCTTGTGGTTTCATGCTTGAACACACCACGTGGAATTCCTTCAGATGCTTGTGAGGATCTTCATTCTCAAGACCACAAAAAGTTGGGGGCAAATGGATCAATCTAGATTTTAACTCAAAACCCACTTCCAAAGCTGGATATGTAATACAGAGTGGCTGTTGATTTACATTTGGTGCAGCCAATTCCCTTAAAGTTCTCTCTTGATTGGTCATTGCTTCTTCTATTTTAGAATCACTAGATGAATCAACCAAGTCAGGTACTAAATTAAATCCGGGGGGTGAGGATGAAGATGCTTGTTTGTCACGTAATTTAGCTTCCTTCCTCAACTTCCGAGCCCTCTTCTCAATCTCAGGATCGTATTGGAGTTCACCTGCACGAGAAGAACGAAGCATCAAAATAAATCTTATTAACTCCAGTCCCCGGAAACGGCACCAAAAATTTTGTGGGTGTCGAATCCAACAAATAATAAAATTCTCACTCTTGAAAAATACAAATTGTAACAGTGATGAGCAATGTCATATCCACAGGGATTGGGTAGATTTATTTTAATGAAAATTAAAGCAAAGAAAAAGAGGGGTTTGAAATTTCGAAGTGAAATAAAAGAGAAAGAAATTATAATCAACTAAAAACTAAGGAGAAATCAATATCAGGTAAATATCCAACCAAAGGTATAATTTCATAATTGGTTCAGAGAATTGATCACAGATACAAGGATAAAATCTTCTATTCTTCACTAAATTTGTTATGGTTATTAACAAGCTCTAACAACTTATCTCTCCTTACTTTCTCAATAACCAAAACAAGCTTTTTGATTACTTCCCTTGTTAATAAACAACCCTAAACAAGCTCTTAGGATTTAATCTATCAACAACATTAATAATTAGAGAGACTACCAATTCTAGCCAACAAATACACAAGCTCGATTCATTTAGACTAGATTATATATCTTCATAACATAAATAAAAAATCTCTCTATAATCAACTATGTTATTTTACCACTAATATTAGAACATTTAAACAATTACGGATTTAAAGTTCTAAATGGCAATTTATTAACCTGATAATTGAACAACGGGCCCTTTGCATCAATCAATCAAGACAATAATTTTTAATAAATATAGAAGATACATAAATAGTGAAGAAATAGAATAGCAATGAAAATTATTCAGATATCGCAATTCTTGAAGAACCAAAACTTCAATTATCCTTCAGCTGGAAGAAAAGTATTTAGCTACTCATAATTAAAAGAACGCCTAAAGAAAAGAGAAGAGGAATTTTTCTTGTGAATAATTTGTCTCCTATTTATAATAGTTACTTCATCTAATAATAGTTACCGTGTCTAGATAAGGAAACTAATTAAAAGCAAATCCCACCTTAGTAGGGAGTCTTGGCAAATACTTTCCTAAAGATAAGAATGGGTAACTAAATCTTTCCAGCTATCATACATATCCTTTTTCTCCAACAAATTCGTAACCCTAGGTCAGAACCTCGGATCTAGTAAGATGCACTCACGCTTTATCTACTGACTGCTTCTGTGAACATTCTGGGAAAACAGGACGTGCCCACGCTTTAAGCAAAAACCGCTTCTGGAATGTATATCTTTTTTAGCTCCGAATTTTCCTCTCCAAATCTCTTGATTCTGAATTCAATTTGATTTAACTCCTCAATCTACTTCACAAAATACAAAACATAATCAAAATCCAAGATTTAAGCATTTATAACCATTAAAACATGAGGAAATATAACAAAATATAGATATTATGAATTCTTATCATTGACTCACTCATGGAAAAGGTCCATCACCTTAATCCATTGGAGTCCACTGTTGTGAGTTTTAAATTACTCGCAAGCACACGAGTCGTTTGCAATATAGTGTTGTGCAAGTGCGAGGTCGAATCCACAGGGAATTGCGTTGTGAAATTATAATTTTTTCTAAACTAACCCTATTTTAACCTAGTTCCGAATTTTGTATTATATTGTGCAAAGAAATATAAACTTAAACCAAATTGTTTTTAAAGCAAATGATAAATAGACTAAGGTTTCTGAATCCACTCCACCAAAGTTAAGCATACATTTTCATGTTCTATATAAAAGTAATCAAAAAATTCCATGAATCCAACTTTAAACAAAAAACAACGAATATCCCAATTAAACCAAAAGCATCCAATGTATCCGCTTTTAACAAATCACAAAGGAAATCCAATTTAATCGAAAACGATTCGATGTATCCATCAGATGAAACAAAAGGAATATCCAATTTAACAACTAAAAGCAATCAACATAAGATCTACTCAAATAATTGAATATAACATTTATACTAAAAACATCAGAATTGTTATGCGTAAATCTGAAAATATAATGCTAAACAAAGGAAAGGCTTCATCTTCAACCTTAGCTGAAGATTTTAACCTCTTATAATTATGAAACTAGAGTTCACAATACAAGTGCTAAACATTAAACTTTAAAACTAAATAAAAAGAAATAAATTACTATACATGGGAGAAATTCCACTCGCTGTTGGGCGGTGCTTCCCCTCGTGGTAGCAAAGCCTTCGGGATCCACCATAATTCTAGCAGACGTCCACTGGATTACACCAAATGGCCCAGAAATTGCACACTAAATGATGAAGTCAGATGGTGTTTATATAGCGGGAGTCTCGAAGCACTATAGGTTTCAGAATCGATGTGGGATACTGCCCCGAGTGCGCTCGATCGTAGATTGTTGCGATCGATTGCATGTGCGCTCGATCGTAGGTCTTGTGCGCACGATCGCCTATGCGCTCGATCGTGAGTCAGGTGCGATCAATTGTAAGAACACTGCACTGCAAAGATTTCGATGTGGGATATTGACCATGCGCTCGATCGCAGCACGGTGCGATTGATCGCTAATGCTCTCGAAGCTTGACATTTCCCGAAA
This sequence comes from Bretschneidera sinensis, assembly GCA_023935145.1. NCBI lineage: Eukaryota > Viridiplantae > Streptophyta > Magnoliopsida > Brassicales > Akaniaceae > Bretschneidera > Bretschneidera sinensis. The sequence continues at coordinate 112,068,471 of CM043698.1, forward strand.
TGCTTCATTTTCTCCACAAACCTATAAAAATACAGAAAACACAAAAAACACAAAATAAAGTGGAATAATACAAATTAAGAACCTAACAAATATAAATTGAAGGGTTTAAATATGCAATATTTAAGACTCATCAAATACCCCCTAAACTTATATTTTGCTAGTCCCTTAGCAAAACAAAATAAAAAACTAAATGAAAAACAAGAACATAAAGATAAGTTCATCACTCATGTTATCCAAAAATTTAAGGAGAACTCAAAATCATGAAATTCATTCATGAGCAAGCTAAAAAAAATCTAACCCATTTTCACAATGAATAAGAATTTAAAACCTAATTACTTACAAGAGGTATGCTAAAACATCACAAGCTTGAATCAATGTAAAGTGAAGTAGTATATACTGATGAGGTTTCCAAATCAGTTCAATGTACAATGTTTCCACATCTCAAGATTCACAGAATTTCTCATCAGAATGAACAACAATGGCATAGTTTTATTTTATTTTTTATTTTTTGTTTTTTTTAATAAGGCCCTGCTATGTTTAGTTCCCTTAAGCTTTCTAATTCACCCATGTAACGAGTGTTGAGTCAATGACTCCCAAACCAGATGGTTTTAGGGCATTAGGTGTAAAGATACCCCTAAGGACTTACTAACTCGAGTCAAAAAGGCTACGAAACTAAACTGTCCTTAATGCTACAAAATTTACACCTTTTGACGTGAACACTCACTGCTTACTGAGGCAAGAGGTCCAATTACTCAACGAAAAATTTCGCAATGATCATTATGAATAAAATTCCCACCTTTTGACGTGAACACTCACTGCTTACTGAGGCAAGAGGTCCAGTTACTCAGTGAAAAATTTGTTGATGATGATCATAATTTTTTTTTATGCCCAAGTGTTAATCCCACAAGTCATCCCATTTCAGTTAAGATAAGAAACATACACATTAACATCACATGTCATACCTCACACAAATATGTGCTAATGTGCACGTGTTAGATTGACTCAAACATGTGAATTCTCAAATGCCTAAAGTAAGTAACTAAAGTTTAAACTCTATCATCAGATCATGTGTTCAAAGTTTTAAACTCACCAATGAAATCAAATCACAATTTTTTAGATTAACCAAAATTTTCAAACGAACATGAACATGCATTTATCTTCACGAAGAAAAAAAAACAACAATAAATTAGGACAAAGTGTGTGAAATGTGTCTCCCATACCCCCAAACTTAAATTACACATTGACCCCAATGTGTGAATAATACGGAAAGAGCTCACCTGGGATATAGATAACTATCTCGACTGGTATGGCTCGTAGCATACCCCTAAACTTGAACTGAAGTACGTGTTGTCCCTGAAAAATAAAGACTGAAAAACAAAAAAAATACTAGAAACACACATTAATCATAAATATGTAAAATAATAAACAAACAGAAAAGATAAGCTGTGGGGTGCCTCCCATGAGCGCTAAGTTTAAAGTCTTCAGCCAGACTTTCCCTAGTAGACGATATTCAATCTGAGTAAATAGGATCCTCCAATAATATCGTCTCTATGTCCGGACTCCTCAAATCCAAGAATGGTTTAGCCTTTGTCCATTTACCTTAAAAGTGTTACCATTCTTGGGATCCTCAATCTTGATGGCCCCATGAGGAAAAACTGACTGAATAATAAATGCACCTGTCCAACGAGATTTGAGCTTGCCTGGAAAAAGATGCAAGCATGAATTGTAAAGAAGAACTTTTTGACCCGACTCAAAAGCTCGTCTCAAAATGTGTTGGTCATGAGTCTTCTTCATTTGTGCCTTGTAGGACCGTGCACAATCGTATGCATCATTTCGTAGCTCCTCTAATTCATTAAGTTGCAGCTTCCTTTGTGTGCCAGCCTTCGAAAGATTGAAGTTCAACTGCTTGATAGCCCAATAAGCTCTATGCTCTAATTTAACCGGAAGGTGACATGCCTTTCCGTACACAATATGATAGGGAGAAATGCTAATTGGCGTCTTGAAGGCTGTCCGATATGCCTACAGTGCATCAGTCAATCGCAGAGACCAATCTTTTCTACTAGGGTTCACAGTTTTCTCTAAAATGTGTTTGATCTCGCGATTAGAAATTTCCACTTGTCAACTCGTCTGCGGGTGATATGGGGTGGCAACCTTGTGTGTGATGAAATACTTCTTCATCCACTGCTCAAAAATCTAGTTGCAAAAGTGCTTACCTCCATCATTTATGATTGCTCGAGGCGTACCAAATCGAGCAAAAATAGTGTCCTTCAAAAACTGGACCACAACTCTGTGGTCATTGGTCTTGCACGCAACAGCCTCTACCCACTTGGACAGATAGTCCACATCAACTAGAATGTACAAGTAGCCAAAGGAGTTTGGGAATGGTCCCATAAAATCAATGCCCCACACGTCAAAAATCTCAACAATCAGAATAGGGTTGAGGGGCATTATATTCCTCCTAGAAAGACTCCTAGCTTTTGGCAACACTCACAAGATACACAGTAGGTGTGAGAGTCTCGGAACAGGGTAGGCCAATAAAATCCACATTGCAAAATCTTTGGAGCAGTCTTTTTAGCACTGAAATGGCCTCCACAGGCATGATCATGACAAAAGGCGATGATATTAGATTGGTCATGCTCAGGAATACACCTTATGATGATCTGATCGGGACAATACTTGAACAGGTAAGGATTGTCCCAGAAAAAGTGTTTTACCATGGCCAAAAACTTTAATTTATCTTGCCGCCCCCAATGCAAAGGGATGTGTCCGGTGACAAGATAGTTCGCTATATCAGCAAACCATGGAGCGGGATTTTGAGTTCAATGAGCATCAACTGCTCATCAAGAAAGGTCTCAGAAATGGGAATGGCGGCCTTAGTGAAATTCACAATCAATCTAGATAAATGGTCCGCCACCACATTTTCAGAACCTTTCTTATCCTGAATCTCGATGTCGAACTCTTGAAGTAGCAAGATCCATCAGATAATATGAGATTTAGCATCTTTTTTATAGAAAAGATACTTCAAGGCTGCATGATCCGAGTAGATAATGACCTTAGATCCTAACAAGTAGGATCTGAACTTGTCTAATGCAAAAACGACTGCTAACAACTCCTTCTCAGTGGTAGAGTAATTAAGTTGTGTGTCGTTTAGAGTTTGACTTGCATAATAGATAACATGGGGAAGTTTATCAACACACTGCCCCAAAACAGTTCCAACAGCATAGTCTGATGCGTCACACATAATCTCAAAAGGCACACCCCAGTTGGGTGGCTGAATAATGGGTGTGGATGTCAGAATCTTCTTCAGATCCCCAAATTCTTTCTTACAGTCCTCATCAAATATAAATGGGGCATCCTTCAACAATAACTTGCACAAGGGCCTGGCAATTTTGCTAAAATTCTGGATAAATCGCTTGTAGAAACCTACATGGCCCAGAAAAGAATGAACCGCCTTCACCGTATGTGGGGGTGGAATATTAGAAATCAAGTCCACCTTCACTTTTTCGACCTCAATCCCTCGACAAGATATGACATACCCTAGTACAATTTCTTGCTTGACCATAAAATGGCACTTCTCCCAATTAAGCACCAAGTTCTTCTCCTTGCACCGCACTAAAACCAAAGTGAGATGGTGCAGGCACTCCTCAAAGGTTGAACTGAAGACGGAGAAGTTGTCCATGAAAATCTCTAAGAACCACTCTACCATGTCAGAGAATATACTGACAATGCATCACTGAAAAGTAATGGGTGCACTGCATAACCCAAAGGGCATGCGACGGTAGGCAAATGTCCCAAAATGACATGTAAACGTCGTCTTCTCCTAATCTTCGGGGTCCACGGGGATCTGGTTATATCCAGAATAACCATCCAAAAAGCAATAATACTCATGCCCAGCCAAACGCTCCACCATCTGATCGATAAATGGAAGTTGAAAGTGATCCTTTCTTGTGGCAATGTTTAGCTTACGGTAGTCTATACACACTCTCCACCCTGACTGAACACGAGTTGACACTAACTTGTTGTCCTTATTCTTTACTACCGTCAATCCCGTTCGCTTGGCCACGACATGAATCGGGCTCACCTACTTGCTATCAGAGATGGGATAAATGATCCCTGCATCTAACAACTTAATTATTTCTGCCCTCACAACCTCTTGCATAGCTGGGTTGAGCCTTCTTTGTGGCTCCCTCAATGGCTTGGCATTCTCCTCCAAATGTATCTTGTGCATCACCACCGAGGGGCTGATCCCCTTAATATCCTCTATAGTCCAGCCAATAGCTTCCTTGTGCTATCTTAGAACATCTAATCATTTCTCTTCTTGAGCCTCACCCAAATCTGATGCTATAATTACAGGCAAACAATCGACTGGACCCAGGAACTTATACTTAAGATTATCCGGTAAAGGCTTAAGTTCCTTCTTAGGGGTTTCAGGTGCTGCGGTCTCCTCCGTTTCATTGCTCTCCCGAGGATCAAACTCCAAAATGGCATTCACTTCCTTAAGTAACTTATCTAAGCCCAAGTCCTCTCCAAAGTGAGCAAAGCATGCCTCCAAGGGATCCTTAATGCTTGATTCATTCATAGTCTCCTCAAGAATCTCCTCTATCAAGCGTACATTTCTCACTTCATCATACTCCAGTGGTTGCCTAGTGATATCAAAGATGTTTAACTCCACTGTCATATTTTCGAAGGAAATCTTCATCACCCTTGTCCTACAATTGATCAGGGAGTTAGCTGTGGCTAAGAATGGTCGCCCTAGAATAACCGGTATCTGAATCCCTACATTCTGAACCGGCTCTGTGTCAAGCACAATAAAATCCATAGGGAAATAGAACTTATCTACTTTTATCAAAACGTCCTCAACTATTCCCCTTAGTATTTTCACTGACCTGTCAGTCAATTGAAGCGTTGTGTTGGTGGGCTTCAATTCTCCCAACCCTAACTGCAGATAGACTGAGTAAGGCAGAAGATTCACACTTGCTCCTAGATCCAATAGAGCCCTCTCGATCTGGCTGACTCCTATCGTGCAAGAGATGGTAGGACACCCTGGGTCCTTATACTTGATGGGTAGCTTGCACTGAAGGATTGAGCTAACTTGCTCGGTCAAAAATGCCTTCTTCGGGACATTCATCCTCCTCTTGATAGTGACCAAAAACTTGGCATATGACGGTAATTGATGGATGGCATCCAAAAATGGGATCTTGATTTGGACTTGCTTGAATACCTCCAAAATTTCCTCATACTTCCCTCCTTTCTTGGGCGCCTGTAATCTCTCGGGGTAGGGTGCTTTAGGTATAAATGACCTAAGAGGGTCCTTCACATTAGGTGTGGCTGTAGATGGCTCAGCATCTCTCTTCTCCTTATTGCCACCTTCTTCCCCTTGCTGCACAGCAGGGGTCTTTTCTACTCGATTGTCCACTTGTCTCCCAGACCTTAGTGTAACAATCGATTGCACTTGTTCCTCCCCGTGCGTAAGATGTGAAGAATTTCCAACCATAAATTGTCCCTTCGGGTTGGGCACAGATTGACTGGGGAACTTTCCTTTCTCTCTCTCACCCAAGTGACTTGCAATTTGCCCTATTTGACTCTCCAGCTTAGCAATTGCTTGGGTGTTTACCACTGTTGCACTCCTCACATCACTTATATTTTGGCTAGTCGTCTTCATGAACTCCTTAAGGGTGTCCTCTAGCGACTGTGAAACTGGTGCTGGTGTTTGAGTGGGTGCTTGGTAAGCAGTTGATGGTGCTGGATGGGCAGAACGACCATGACTGGGAATTTGTGGGGAAAATCTAAGAGGATACTAATTATGAGCATGATGAGGGGCTCCTCCCTGATTCATTGGTTGGTTCTGCTGCCATGAAAAATTTGGGTGGTTCCACCACCCTGGATTGTACGTCTCGGAGTACAATCCATTCGACTGCCTCCGATAGTCATTGAAAGCATTTACTTATTCCATAGGATACTTGGCAAAAGCCGGCATTGATGGACCATTCTGTGCTAGATGCATGGGACTAGCACAGATGGAACAGCTATCAACATTGAATGTGTTGGCAGCATTGATAAACTGGCCCACAGTGAGAGAGTCAATCCTCTTAGTGAGAGCATCTAACTTCATCCTAAGGTCAATGTCCTCCTTTACCTCACAAATGCCTCCTCTCTTGGGAGCACGAGTGGATTTATCTCGACAGCTTGAAAAATCTCACTGTTGCGAGTTATCGGACAACTTGTCCAACGCCTTGTATGCTTCCTCCCCCGTTAGACTCAAGAATGCCCCCCCATTCATAGACTCGATCATGCTACGGTTGGGATGAGTCAACCCTTGGTAAAAGAATTGAACGAGTCTCCACTTTTCATATCCATGTGGAGGGCATCTGATCAGTAACTCTTTGAAGCGCTCCCAGCTCTCAGAGAACTTCTCATCCTCGTCCTCAGTGAAAGAACTAATCTCCTTTCGGCACTCATTCACTCTAGACATTGGGAAAAACTTATGATAAAATTTACTAAGCAGGTTTTCCCAAGATGTGATAGACCCGGGCGTGTTGGAATCTAACCATGCCCTAGCTCTATAGTGAAGAGAAAAAGGGAAGATTCGAAGATGGACAGACTCCTCAGAGAATTTTTGGAATTTGAATGTGGCACAAATGTCTTTGAACTTCTTTACATGACTATAAGGATTTTCAAGATCTAAGCCATGAAATGAGGGTAGGAGTTGGATGACATGTGGTTTTAAGTCAAAATGGGTAGCATTAGTAGGTGGCAACACTATGCAAGAGGATGAATTAGTCGCAACAGGTGCGAACAAATCCCTAAGGGATGTAGTGGAGTCCACGTTCCAAGCTCTAGGTTGCTCTACATGTTCCGGATGATTTGCATTCCTAAAATTTTCTCCCATTTCAACTGTCTCTCTTTCAACTAGTGCTATTTTCTGTCTCCTAAGAGTTTTTTCTAAGTCGGGATCTAAATGTATCAAATCTAAATTCAAGGATCTCCGACCAAGCATACACCGCACAAAAAGCACTAAAATAACCTAACCAGAAAAAATTTGCAAAAATGTTTTTTTTATTATTTTATTAATTTTTTTATTTAACAATGCAAATAGAAACAAATAAAATTGCAAACAGAAAAATCAAACAACAATGTTGCTAACTAACTAGTAGAAAAATAAAATTAATTTAGACAAAAATTTCACAAACAAAACAATTCCCTGGCAACGGCGCCAAAAACTTGTTGTGAGTTTTAAATTACTCGCAAGCGCACGAGTCATTTGCAATATAGTGTTGTGCAAGTGTGAGGTCGAATCCACAGGGAATTGTGTTATGAAAATATAATTTTATCTAAACTAACTATATTTTAACGTAGTTCTGAATTTTGTATTATATTGTGCAAAGAAATATAAACTTAAACCAAATTGTTTTTAAAGCAAATGATAAATAGACTAAGGTTTCTGAATCCACCCCACCAAAGTTAAGCATACATTTTCATGTTCTATATAAAATTAATCAAAAAATTCCATGAATCCAACTTTAAACAAAAAACAACGAATATCCCAATTAAACCAAAAGCATCCAATGTATCCACTTTTAACAAATCACAAAGGAAATCCAATTTAATCGAAAATGATTCGATGTATCCATCTGATGAAACACAAAGAATATCCAATTTAACAAGTAAAAGCAATCAATCATAAGATCTACTCAAATAATTGAACATAACATTTATACTAAAAACATAAGAATTGTTATGTGCAAATCTGAAAATATAATGCTAAACAAAGGAAAGGCTTCATCTTCAACCTTAGCTAAAGATTTTAGCCTCTCATAATTATGAAACTAGAGTTCACAATACAAGTGCTAAACATTAAACTTTAAAACTAAATAAAAATAAATAAATTACTATACATGGGAGAAATTTCACTCGCTGTTGGGCGGCGCTTCCCCTCGTGGTAGCAAAGCCTTCGGGATCCACCAGAATTATAGCAGACGTCCACCGGATTACACCAAATGGTCTAGGAATTACACACTGAATGATGAAGTCAGATGGTGTTTATATAGGGGGAGTCTCGAAGCACTATAGGTTTCAGAATCGATGTGGGATACTGCCTCGAGTGTGCTCGATCGCAGATTGTTACGATCGATCGCATATGCGCTCGATATCAGGTCTTGTGCGCACGATCGCCTGTGCGCTTGATCATGAGTCAAGTGCGATCGATCGTAAGAACACTGCACTACAAAGATTTTGATGTGGGATATTGACCATGCGCTCGATTGCAGCACGGTGCGATCGATCGCTAATGCTCTTGAAGCTTAACATTTCCCGAAATGCGTCATTTTCTCCACAAACCTATAAAAATACAGAAAACACATAAAATGAAGTGAAATAATACAAATTAAGAACCTAACAAATATAAATTAAAGGGCTTAAATATGCAATATTTAAGTCTCATCATCCACCCTCACCCATAGTTTCATAAGAGTAGATATTGAGCCAAAATCTACAAATGTTACTGATAACATCGTTGAAGCTGTGCACATCCTTGAGGCCTCTCCAAAGCGTACAAGCACCAAATTTGGTAGCAAAGTAGTTGCTGGTGCATTCAACCTATGTTTTTCTAGGAGGGAATAAGAGAGTCTGGCTGAAGACATAAAACTTAGCACTCATGGGAGTCACCCCACAACATATCCTTTTATTTTTATTGTTTTTCATATTTCTTTTTCTTGTTTATTATTCGTATTTTGTTTTTTTCAGTATTACCTTTGTATTTCTTTTTCAGGGACAAATATGTGCATCAGTTCAAGTTTGGGGTGTGCTATGAGCCATGCCAGCCCGGCTAGTTCTCCATCTCCCAGGTCAGCCATTTCCATGTTGTTCACACATTAGGGACAATGTGTGATTTAAGTTTGGGGGTATGGGAGACATATTCACACACACTTTGTCCCAGTTTTTTTTTATTTATTAAAGAGAAGATAAACACATGCTCATGTTATTTTGAAATTTTGGTTGATCTAAACAAATACTGTGTTGTGATGTCATTGGTGAGCTTAAAATCTTGAACACATGATTTGATGAGAGAGTTTTAAAATTTTGTTACTTACTTTAGGCATTTGAGAATTCACATGTTTGATCTAATCTGACACGAGCACATTAGCACAAAATAGTGTGAGGTATGACATGTGAGTTTAATGTGTATGTTTTCATGACTCAACTGAAACTGGATGACTTGTTGGATAAACACTTTAAAAAAAAAATTGCACAAAAAGAGAAAAATGCTCATAATGATCATTAATAAAATTTTTGCTGAGTAATTGGACCTCTTATCTTAGTAAGTAGTTAGTGTTTACGTCAAAAGGTGGAAATTTTATTCATAATGATCATTGAGAAAATTTTCGCTGAGTAACTAGACCTCTTGCCTCAGTAACCAGTGAGTGTTCACGTCAAAAGGTGGGAATTTTGCTTGGTAGCATTAAGGCTAGTTTAGGTGCGTAGCCTTTTTGACTCGAGTTAGAAAGTCCTTAGGGGTGTATTTACACCTAATGCCCTAAAACCATCTGGTTTGGGAGTCATTGACTCAACACTCACTACATAGGTCAATTAGAAAGTTTAAGGGAACTAAACATAGCAGAGCCTTATAATAAAAGAGAGAAGAAAATAAAACTATGCCATCATTGTTTATTCTGATGAGAAATTCTGTGAATCTTGAGACGAGGAAACATTGCTCATTGGAGTTACTTGAAGCCTCATCTTTATATGCTAATTCACTTTACACTAAGTCAGACTTGTGATGCCTTAGCCTGCCTTTTATAAGTAATTAGATTTTAAAATTCCTATTCATTGCGAAGATGGGTTTACATTTTAAACTTGCTCATGACTGAATATCATGGTTTTGTGTGATGCTTAAATTTTAGGATACCATGAATGATGAATTTATCTTTATGTTCTTTGTTTTTTCATTTAGTTTTTAGTTTCGTATTGCTAAGGGACTAGCAATATGTAAGTTTGGGCGTGTGATAAGTACTTAAATATTTATATTTAAGCCCCTTAAATTATATTTGTTAAGCTCTTAGTTTGTGTTATTTCATCCTATTTTATCTTATTTTTATGTTTACTGTATTCTTCTAGGTTGTTATATGTTTAGCTTAGGAATTTGTTACTTTGAGTTGTTTTTCGTTGTTTTACAGGTTCACAAGCACTTGGAAAAGAGTTTCACTAAATTGCCAGAATTGCCCGTACAGATCAGTCATTTTTGCAGATTAAACTGTATTGATTCAGGAAGAACTAAGAGATGAGCTATATATGTTTAAAAAGATCCGGATGTCTATTTTCTAGAGAATTTACGGCTCGTAAAAATGATTTTTCTAGAGAAAGTTATGGTAGTTTTAGTAAACAAAGGTCAGGCAGTGCACCATGCTGCGCTCGAGCGCACAAGACTATGATCGAGCACACTCGCGCAGTATCCCACATCGGATTAGAAACACATTGCACTCATGGAGTTGCTCTATAAAATCCCTACCTCACTTCATCAATTAGGGTGCAATCTCCAAGGCTTTGCTACCAAACAGTGTGCAGACTGGAGGACTTTGCTAACACTCGGAGCAATCTGGAGGGCTTTTGGGAGCAATATGGGGAATCTCCGCTACCAATCGGGGAGCAGATCTAGAGGGCTTTTAGGAGCAATCCGGAGGATTTTTGGAGGGCAAGCTGGGGAGTCTCCAAGGCTTTGCTACCATGGGGGGATGCTCACGGTGAGATAAACTCTTTCCCTTGAGATTTTTGTTGTCCATTATATTTATGGGTAATTAAATTCTCAAGTGGGGCTAGGGATGAACTTGCACAGTTAATGGTATTTTTGTTTATTTTTAATTTATATATTTGAGTTTCAATTACCTAAACTCTTTTGTTTTATCATTTGCAATTCATTGGTGATGTTTTCTTTTTCGAATAATCTTAGAATTTATTCTGTTCTTGGATTCAGTCATGCTTTTTCTATTGATTAGTTTAGCTCTTTGATTATGTTGGGATTCAATATTTATCTATATTGATTTAGTTCTTTGCTGCAATATCGCTTCCTGAGTATATTGTCGTCGTTGAATTTTCTCAATAGTGACAATAATTGACGTATTTTAAAAGTGGGAAATGATTTTTCAAAGGGTTACATTTGGTTTAATCTTGGTTTATAAATCTATATCTTCCGATTGGGAATTTTGGAAATTGACTTCCCAATTAAGTTATTCAATGAATTAAGAGTAATTAAAATACCGGATTTGTGCAAGGGATTCCCGACGCTTTACTGTTTATCAAATTTGCTTTACTTCAATGTACATTTAAAATTAATCTTTGTTCTCCATTAATCATTCAATATTTTTCTTTAGTTTCTTTGTTCCTTCTACTATTCTTTTAATTTGTCTCCCTGTGGAATCGACACCCCAAAGCTGTGCTACAACTACTGCATTATTCTTTGGGCGTAATCACTTATGTAAACCAATTTAGATCCAATCTCAAAGTGTAACCCATCTAGAAATCTCTTACACTTTCTCTCTTCTGTATTTACCAACTCTGGCATAAATCTCGACAAAGCTACAAATCTGCTATCATATTAAGCCATAGTCAACAAGTTATGATTCAAATGAATAAATCTCTCTCCTATCTCCTTAAACCTACTCTAGGTTAATGGTCTATCAGCATCTTTACCGAGCCTAGGTAAAATATCTTCCCAACATTCAGAAGCCTCTCCCTTTAACTTGAATGAAGCAAAGACAACCCTCTATATATTATCACTGGTAAAACACCAAACAACTCAACCTCATAAGGATTTACAAATCATCTAAATGATGGACGATTCAATTTAATAAATCTAACAAAGCAATCTCCCTGAATCTCATGTATAAACACACCCTCTCCCTCTTGAACATCCCTTCTCACCGGATTTACAACCACATAAGGTTCTGCTCTAGCTCTCTCATCTGGTCTCTGTAAATTATTATTTTTGATATGTAAATAAACTTGTATTAAGTGATCAAAATGTACAAAAAATATTCACTAGGCATACCTAGGAGATTTACAAGTGAGGCATATACAAATAAAACTAGGGCTTAACAAAAGCCTATAGCTGAATAAGGAACTTGAGAACAATAATGGAGCCTGCTGGACTATGATAGGCAGCAATTACAACAGCATCACAACACACAGCTTACATGGGAACTGGGCATACCTAGGGAATAAACAAAACAACAGGCAGCAAAGAACATCTGAAACAATACAAAACAAAACCAGGGTATACCCTGGAAATACAAGGGGAGACAGGACAATGAAGGCACACAGCCTCACAGCACAGAAAAGAAACACAACAGAGAAGAACCCTACAGCAGCAGCCTATACTCAGGGCAGGCAGCATATACAGTTCTATAAATACCCAGCTGGATCTTCTTCACAAGACTAACAGGCAGGATAGGGGCTTTGTCAAACAGCTTAGCATTTCTGGCCAGCCAGATATTGTAAACTGTGCTTGCAAGGGCAGACTTTCTGGCCACAGCAGGGGGACCAGTGCCTTTAACTTTGATAGTCCATCTAATGGCACTCTCTATAGATGTCATTTGTCTCCTGTATCCCAGCCATTTGTTGATGGATATCCAGATATCCATGCTGACTCTACAGGAGAAGAAGAGGTGCTCTTTGTTCTCCTCCTGGTCAGAACATAGGGGGCACAGCTTGTCAGTTCCTTCAAGGTGGAGCTTGTCCTTTGTGAGGAGTCTGTTCTTTATTGCCAGCCAAAGAATGAAGGATTGTTTAGGGGGGCAGTGACTATTCCAAACCAAGGAAGCCTATCTAACTTCATTATTTTTCTGTCTCATTGCACTATACACCTTCTTGATGCTCAACTCATCATGCAGCCTCCAATCCATAAATTTGTTGGTCTCTGTAAATTATTAACTTTATCTTTTGCTGCATTCATTCTCTCTAAAGCATGATTAAAAGTCTCTCTTAACTCATCTCTCTCAACACCATATTCTCTCTTACCTCTACTAGTACCAACTGTACTATCAACATGTTCCCTTCCAAGATTCACTGAGTCAACCTCTATCTCAGCCTCAACTCTTCTAAATATTATAGGCCTACCACACCCTCTCTGATTCAGTACTCTACCTCTAGATCTAGCATATCCACGTGGCATCGTCAGACACTGCATTAAAATATTATTTATTTTAATCTTCCACTTTCTTACTTTTTATATGTAATCTACAGAATCATAAAACCTAATTCTTTGATACCAAAATTATAACGACCCATCCCGAGTTGGCCTGTCTAAGACGGTATTGCCACATTTTCTAAGTATGACATATATATGCAACAATATAATACATTGACTAAAAATAAACATACATCAAGTCCACAAGTCTTTTTAGAGGAGATGCATCATCTTTCTCCTATTAGAAACAATATATACAAACATATTAAAATGCATGAATATTTACATATCTACATATTTTCAAAATTTTCTTTCTTTTTCTTTCACAAGCTTGGGGATGCTGACCACGAGACTTACTTAAGGTAATTACTCACTCTGAGTATGAGCACAACTATCTACACGTCCTGCCTGCTGCCTGAAATATTTCAACAATGAGAAGTGAGCTTCACATGCTCAGTGAATTAAATTTACTAAAAGTACTCAATTTATACACTTCTAGTCAGATTTCATACTTTAATCATATTGATAACTTTCATATATACATATTTTAAAATAATAATCAACTATCTATGTCATCATAGTTACCTCATAATGAGGTTCATATCATAACAATCACTTATATCAATCAATCATAACAATCATTTATATCAATCAATAATCTATCTTTTTGCAATCATTTCTCATCATTATTGTCTCATTATGAGACTCATCTTTCTACCATCAATATACAATCATTATGATGCTCTCGTATCTCAAACAAAAACAAAAATATAATTTAAATAAAAATGCATGATCAACATCTATCTTTCTTTCTCATCACATCATCATTATTTCATTATTACTCCATACAATCAACATATGGGAATCACTCTATACTAATAACGTATTGGAAATACCAAATCTCTAGTATATGGGAATGTCTTTCCACATGTCGACATGCTTCATCCAAACTAGCTACCCTCCAGGTCTTCCCTCTATGCATATGAACAATAACATGCAAACAAGCATACATCAAAGCATACAATTTGACTATCTCTTTCTTAAAATCATTATTTTCGTCTCTTCATATATCATCTGTACTTATCAATAACAACTTTCAAGAATTTCATTTCTCTTTCAAATATATATACTCTATCAATTCCTATCAGTCCATCATTTCAATGATATAACTTCTCATATAATAAATTTCAATATATCTTTTATTCATTTTTCCTTAATCAATCAATTAATTATCATGTATTATATATACGTCATCAAATCAACATACTCACTATATAATTCAATAATTAATTCAATTATCATCAATTCATCTTTTATGTTGGTCTCATTTACTAAAATTAACTCTAACTCACCTAGTAGCACTTAAAGCTACTCTTGGATAATCTCCTTTCCCTTTATACATCTCTCAAAAATTCCACCCGATTGCTAATTATTGAAACCTAACCATAACATATTCATTAAATTTCTATCTCATTCTGCAATTCTTCTATATTTCATACTTTTAAATTTATATACCCAATTTCGGGTATTTTCATGTATGCATAAATCATCTGTCTTAAAAATTCAATACTATTAACAGAAAATCTTTCATTCTATTTAAATCCAAATTCAAACTTCTTTTGAAGAAATATAGAGGAACAATCTATAAAAACTCAATCTTTCAAATTAAAATTCACAATGTTACCTTTCTCATAGTTTTCTTCAAATTTTTTAAAAATCTTCTTGTAAATTCAACAATTTCAAGACAATTCTAGCAAATTCTTGATTTCAAAATGTCTCAAGTGTTTAACAATATTTTTTTTCTAGAGAGAATTTTTAAAGAGAGAAATTAATTTTGTAAAACCTTTTCAAACATTCACAATATGTAAATATAGATTTTTGGTCTGACCGGTCGACTACCTAGTCAATCGGTTCAGAATTTTAAAAAGATTTTGAAAATGCCATCAAACCATCCATTGACCCTATAGACCAACCGGTCGGCTACCCAACCGACTAGTTCGTCTACCGGTCGACCATCATTCAATCGATAATTACCATTTTGCCATTATCTTAAAAAAATCAATTTTTACCCTTTTATTTCTTCTAAAAAATTCTGAATTTTTTTTTGAAAATTATAAAAAAATTTATTTTCTTCCACAAAATGTTATAATTTTTTTTTCTCAACTTCATTCCATATTTTTCTTCAAAATTATTTCATATCAACTTCCAATTTCATAAAATTTAAGTACTTTGCTTCTTCAAGAATTTCTAACTTTTTAAAATAAATTATAAAATTTCCACCTTCAGAAATTATTTCAAATTCAACCATCAATCTTTCATGTATGCATATTTAATTTAATATGTATAAATATCAAATTACTACTTTACCCTTGTTTTAATAATATAGGCATTGCATTTGCCTCGACCAATGCTTGTCATGGAAGTCAAGACTCTTTTTGCATGGTAGACTTCTCTTGTGATCGGTCTTCATGAACTTTTTAAGATACCCTTTTTGGATCAGGCTTTCTATTTCATCCTTCAAATGTTTGCATTCTTTAGTATATTGACCATGATCCTTGTGGAATCGACAAAATCGATTCATGTCTTTCTTGCCAAAAGGTGTACTAATCTCGGGGGTACCGAATGATGTCTTGGTATGCAATTTCTATCAAGAGTTCTGACCTCGAGGTAATGAGAGGGGTCTAAGTCTCAAATACTCGATGGGTTTCATTTGACTTTCCATTCTTGTGAGCATCATATCGGCTTCCCTTTTTCTAATCACACTTAGGTTTAGACCCTTCTGACTTCTTCATTTTTTATGCTCGTTAGAGCCTCTTACCTTTTCAATTGAAAGGCTTGATCTTCTTCAGCAATAACAAACTCATCAGCTTTTGCTAACAAGGTTTGCATGGTATAAAACTGATTCCTAGACAAGTAGTGGCTGAAATTGAAGGCCGTTAACGAAGGCCATCATTTCCACTCTTTGGTCCAACTCTTTAACTTGCACTATAGCTGAGGTGAAATGAGAGATGTAGTCTTAGAGAGTCTTGTCAATGTACTGAATCATATTGAGCAAGCTTTCTGGTATTTTTTTTGGTCTTCAACTGCTAAATAAATGGGTTACAAACTGTTCACTTAGATCATCAAAAGACTTGATTGAGCCGAAAGACAGGCGAAAGAAATATGTTCTTGTTGTCTTTCACAAAGTTGTGGTGAAGGTTTTGCACATGGCTGCTTCGGAGTGTCTATGGATGAACATTTGGGATTTAAAGGTCTAAAAGTGATCAGTAAGGCATATCTTCTCCGTATATGGTTAGATGTGAAGCACCTTAAAGTTAGAAGACATTTTTATATCTATGATCACCTTAGAGAAAGAGTTTCCAAAAGGTTTGATCTCGTTAAGGATATTGCCACGATTTCCTTTTAGTGCAAGCCCAATCCGTTCATTCATCTACATGAGTTGCCTGCTGACCTTAATGTGTTCTTGTTTTTGGTGTTTTCTTAATGGTCAAGAATTAGACACAAACTCAGCCTCAGCCTCATAATCAAAGAGTTGGGGCTTTATGATGCTACAGTTGGCCTTTTTAGTCAAATGAGCCCAACTTTGGTTGTTTTCACCTTGGTCATCTCGCTGACTAGAATGAATTTCTATAACCTAAGGATTATGGGTGCATGACCTATCTCTTACTATCTTGATGGCAATTGAGTTGAATTCGTTGAGATGTGTCTTATGGGGATAAACTCGAGTTTGCTTCGACATTATTTGTGCGACTAACGCAGCTAAACCGTCGTACTGGTGTCAGAGTTCCTTATGCTTGATTTGGGTAATCAGGGCCAAGATTTTCTCAGCTCTAACACCTTCTGTTAGCTTGGGCTGGACCTACTTATCGCTTACCTCAAACTTTTGGTGGCTCCTCGAAGCCTGATGAGGATTAAGCCCATCCGTAAGGCGAGGCGGAAGTAATTCAATCATTTCTCTCCCCTCTACCTAGAGGTTAAGTGGACAATGCTCTTTAAAATTGATGGAAGATGTTTCTTAGAGGCATCTTTCAAATAAATTTTTCGATTCCCATAGATGATGCCGATTGTTGATGCCCAAAAGAAGAATGTGGTAATCTCGTAAAATCCAATTGTGACCTGAACTCAGATCTACGTTGGAGGAGAACAAGATCACTTGAAAAGAGAAAATCGATTGGAAATTTGTTTTACGATGAGGATCCTCCGATGCTTAAGTTAGACAACTAAGGATGACGTAAAGGGAATGGATGACATGAGGTTAGAGAGAGAAAAGTATATTTAGGGAAGTGTGTAAAAAGTAAGGTATCTTGAATAAAGAGCCCTTATATAAGGTCAGGAATCTTAGCCTAATAGAGAAGGTGATGGGTTTCCTTTATAAAGTTACCATTTTGCCCTCTGAATAAAGTGGTGCTTTTCTAACCCATGTGTCTCTCTTGCATTGATGGTTGTGCCAAGATATAAAATTACCCTTATGCCCTTAACTGTTCGTCACGTGTCTAACTCTTACTAGGTGGTGTATTTTTACCCACAATAAAGCCCTCTCATTATGTTCTTGTTTTTTAGCTCGTTGAAGAGATTATTATTATTATTATTGGACCTTAACACACTTGATTAAATCTTTCACGATATATGATTGTTGAAGTTGTTGGAAAAATCAGCTCTAAAAACTGATTTTAGAACATTTTAAGCTCTTAATTTGAGCTAATTCATAGTCATTAAAAAAACCTTTAATTAGGTGCATTAAATTACACTAAAGTTAAAGATTTAATGGGTATTTATTTTGATTCAAAATGAATCTTAGTGTATGAGCTTAAAATGAGAATAAAGGTTGTCTAAAAACCTAAATTGACTATGTCCCACATTGATTAGAAAATGAGAAATAAAATGCTTTATAAACATTTATTTGGGATTCTTATCTACTTCTATTAAAAGAAGGGATAAAGGTGAAGGCTAGCACAATGCGCACGCGCCCATACCCCAGCCTCAACCCGAGCTCGACCTGAGTCACATTGGCGCTTTGCGTGCACTTTGCAGTTCGCACGTGCGCATCGTCGCTGAGGAGCCCTCGTCCTGTGTTCAGGTATCCAGATTTTAGACAAAAGCCTAGAAAAGCCCAAGATTTAATTAGAAAGGTGTCAAATTAAATCAAAAGGCATCTGTTTAAATCTAAAGTTTATGATTTAAACAGAAAAGTATTATATACATCCAAAGGTCATAATTTAGTCAAAGAGGTGTCAGATTAGTCAACTATCTCTTTAACAAACACGATTTGAACCATTTAAAATTAAGAGACATGATCAAAAGGCTCATATTAAATCTGAAAAATCATATCTTTCCAAATTGGAAAGACATGTTTGTCCAAAATTGTTTGAAGATGTGTTTCAACGCCTATAAATACCTACCTCCCTCCATATTCAATATAAAATTCATTTTTTTCTTTCTTCTCTCTTTTTCTCTCAAATTCTCTGTCATAGTATTTCAATTATTTCAAAGCAAAATAAAATATGAAGTTCTTCAAATTTTACTGCCTCTAGACTTCGACCAGGAGACTCATTGTATCTTAGAGGACTATTCGTTTGTACCTATAGCAAACTTGTTTATTCAAGTGGGGACGAATAAAGCCTTAAAAACAATGATTAAATCATGCCTTTAAATCTTGATTCTCACATTCACATTTGATGTGAGTGTATATTAACTTACTAAAGTATTTATAATGTGTAATTTTGTTTAACTTTCAATATTGTTGAATGAGTCATAGAGAAAAAGTAATGTGCTTTGAAGCCCTTCATAAAAGCTCACGCCGTTGATCAAAACTGTGAATGTCAGGTTTAGTCGGTTCATGGTTTTGTTTTAGTTTGTGACTTTTGTAAAATTGGGAGGTTGGTTTGGTGTCAGTATCGTAATGAAATCAATCTAAAGCAATCCTTGCACACTTTTTACTGCTTGGAGTTAGGAACAGTGTATGTTGAAAAACAAAATTAGAGAGGTACATATATAAAATTTTTTGAATGTTTAAAAATGTGCAGAAAATAAAATGATCAATTTGTTTGATTGTTTTACCATTTATAAATAAAAATTATTACTCTTTCCATTCTATAATATTTATCTTCATTTTTTTTGGATATTTCAAAATAATTGTACTCAATCAAAGCCAAAGAATTTTACCAAGCAAAAAAATTAATGACTTTTAGCATTTATTTTCTAATAATATATTTATTATTACTCCAATTACTTAAGTGATTTAGATGGAGTTAATGTATTTTTTTTTTTAGTTTTGAGTTGTAAAATTGATGTTTTAATACTCATATTAAACAGTTTACATGTGTAATACCCGTAATCGTAAAGTAAGGGTAAATAAATAATTTAATAAATATGACATGGAGTTAAAATAAAATATATATGTGAAAGGTTTATTATTATTTGAATAAAACAATTCTTTAAAAAAAATGGATGCATGGAGGCATAATTATAGAGAAAAAGGAAAAAAATTCGTGAACAATATAAAGGAAAAGGAAAAAGAAAAAGAAAAAGGAAAAAAAAAAAAGGAGAAAACGTGGCAGTAGGTGGCAACACCTGCTGCCAAGTGAAAATTGAAGCCCTGTATGTCTTACAACAAGGCCCTTGCATGTAAACATTTTGGGGGTGGCCTGAGGTAGCAAAAAAAAATGGGGCTGCTGAATTGAAATTTTTACACTATATATATAATTTTGTTTTACTTTTTCTTAACAAATCTTTGGTTTTCTCATTTTCTCAATTCAAACTACTCATTTTCACCAAAAACTTGGGGATCGAAAGAAATGTTGAAAGAGAAAATTTTTGAAGGGGTTTACGGGAGAATTTTATAGAGAACTACGGGGAGCTCTAAGAAAAACATAAGGTAATAATATGATGTTTATTTTTAAATTTTTAGTATACATGAAATTTCCTAGAATTCAAAATGTGAATTTTCAAAGGGTGTGAATTATGAAGAATTGAAGAATAAGTTAGAGATTTAAAATAAATATTATGTCAGGTGTTGACGATCAGCAACTAGGGGAAATTGCTAAGAGGAGCAAGAAAGGCAAGAAGATGATCCACGGGTAGCTCTAAGTGCTACGTGGTGAGTTAGATTTACTTCAAGTAATCTAGATAAAAATGAAATATCTAGTGATAATATTAAAATAAATTATTAACTTAGGTTTTGGTGGTAGATGAAAAATTGATTGATAGGTATGATAGGAATTTTGGACATGTAGAAAATTATTATGTGAGAAAGAAATATTATTAAAATAATAAATCGATTTAATAATGATGGTGATAAATAAAATTTTTGATCAGTTATGGTTGATAAATTGATGTGATATATGAGGAGAAGAAATTAGTGAAATTTATCAAGTACAAATTTGAGAAAAGACAGGATAGCTAAATTAAATATTTGAATTCTTGTTTGTTTTTATGTTATTGTTCATATGCATATTTCATATCATTGTTCATATACATATGCATTAAATAAAAGAACCGGGAGGGGGCTGGTCTAATTAAAAAACTGTGACAGTCGGTATATGCTGGAAATAAATGAAAACCATGACAACCGGTATATGCCGAAAATAAATACCGTGACAGCCGGTATATGCTGGAAATAAAAGAATCGGGAGGGAGTCGGTCTAAGATAAAAATATATCAACATGTGGAAAGACGTTCCCTAATAATAATTCATGCATTGCATCTGTTTTAAATATTGATTGCATTACTGAAATGCTGAAGTGTTGTTTGCTATTGTACATTTAATGAATGAGTCTCACTAAGAGATAGTTATGGTGAGAAAGAAACATAGAAGTATGATATGATAAGAACCATCTAAATGGTAGACTTTATGCTGTGAACCTCAATACGAGGTAATTATGAGATGATTGATTGTCTTAAGGTGAACAAATATATAAGAAGAAGCGATTGATAGAGAATGGGACTTATGATATGTGTAGTGATAGTAGAATGTTAGTATCAAGTTATGTGAGATAAATGATTAAATATTAAAATACTATTTATACAAATTGAATACTTCTAGTAAATTTAATTCACTGAGCTTATGAAGCTCATCCCTAATTGTACAATGATTTCAGGTAGGAGACAAGACAAATAGTTTGGTGAGTTGAGGTTCATACGAAATCATTTTCTGTAAGTCACGTACGTGTAGACATCCTCAGACTAATGAGAAAAATAAAATAAAAATTTATTTGTAAATACTCATGTATTTTACGTTGTATATAATGATTAAGTCAAGATCAGAATGATGTATCTCCCCTGTTGGGGGTTGAGGATTGATGTAAAAATTTCTATTGGTGTTATTTTTATTGTTGCATATATGTTTCGTGCTGGGATTTTCAAAATGTGATGACACCGTCTCAGGGGTGGCCAACCCAGGATGGGTCGTTACAATTTTGGTATCAGAGCATTAGGTTTTATGATTCTGTAGACTGCATAAAAAGAAAGAAAATGGAAGATTAAAATAAGTTATATTTTAGTGAACTGTCTGAGGATAACACGTGGACATACTAGAGCTTAAGTTAGAGTTATTGATTTGGGAGGGCGTGGTAGGCCCCAAATATTTTTGACAAGTTGAGGTTGAGTCTGAATCTGTAATTCCTAGAATGGAACGTGTTGACAGTATAATTGATATTAGTAAAGGTGTGAGAGAATCTGAAGTTGAAAGAGATGAACTAAGATAAGCTCTTACACATACTCTTGAGAAAATGAATGTAACAAATGATAGAATTGATAGCTTATATCATGGACTTGATGAACTGGCTAGAGCAGTGCTTGAGGTTGTTAATCTAGTAATGATAGACGTTTAAAAATGGGGAAAGTGAGTTATGCATGAGATGCAGGGAGATATATTAAGTTGAATGTCTTGTTGTTTAAAGAATCTATGAATCTTTTTAAGCCTAAGTTTTAGGAGAAATATATAGAGAGATTTATTTGGTATTTTACCAATGACTGTCAGACAGAGGGTCATCTTTGCTACATTCAACTTAGAGAGAGGCCCTAGAATAGTGGGAGGATATTTTTTCCCAAGATAAGTGTAGATGTTGATAGACTCTTAACCTGAAATAGGTTTAAGGAGGTTTTCCTTGATAAATACTTTCCTTAGACCTTTAAAGCCGAACAAGATAGAGATTTTATTTATTTGAGGCAAATGGGTTGGCTGTGGCTTAATATGATAGCAAATTTGTGGTCTTGTCAATGGTTGTACCGAAAATGGTAGACCTTGAGGAGAAGAAGTGCAAGAGGTTCATAGATGAACTATGTTTTAAGATTTGATCAAAACTATCTTACATGAGGCATATGAATTATGTCAGATGGGAGGCTATAGCACTTCAGATTGAGAAGGATGTGATGGAAATCAGAGGTAGGAGGAATCGATGGAAGAGGTCTAGATTTGAGGAACTCAGAGATGGTACCAGTATGAATGTGCAGGGTGGAAGACCACCCAGATGAGGTGTTCCTTGTTACAAAGAACTTTAGTACGGAGTCAGACGAAAGCAGTATCTGTTGCTTTTGTAGCTCAGATTAATATTGGTGGGACCCTTAGATTTGAGGGACAATTATGGGAACTAGGAGTAATAGCGGAGGAAGTAAGTATGCCACTAAGGGGAAGTGGTAATCTGATATATGATTGAGAGACAGAAGTTTGTTATAAATATGTTCAGATAAGATGTTTATCCCAGAATTGTCAAAATTTGAAGTGCTTTATGTGTAGAAAAGGTAGACATATCAGCGTTGGTTGATCTTGGTGCAACCCATTCTTTTGCATCCAGTATTCATATGAAGTCTATTGAAGTATGTATTAGTCCTTCGATGCAAAATATTTTTGTTGAAGTTCCCACTAGAGATAGAGTGATAATCATAAATGTTTACAAGGGTTATGTGATTCGTATCAGTGATAGAGAATTTGAAGCTGGTTTATTATCTTTAAATATGGTTGATTGTTTTAGAAAGAATGTAGTGTTCTAGATATGGACATGAGGAGTGTAAATTTCAGAGAGACAGTTATGGTGAGAAAGAAACATAGAAGTATGATATGATAAGAACCATCTAAATGGTAGACTTTATGTTGTGAACCTCATTACGAGGTAATTATGAGATAATTGATGGTCTTAAGGTGAACCAATATATAAGAAGAATAGATTGATAGAGAATGAGACTTATGATATGTGTAGTGATAGTAGAATGCTATTATCAAGTTATGTGAGATATAAATTGATTTAATATTGAAAGACCATTTAAACAAATTGAGTACTTCTAGTAAATTTAATTCACTGAGCTTGTGAAGTTCATCTCTCATTGTACAATGATTTAAGGTAGCGGGTAGGACAAATAGTTTGGTGAGTTGAGGTTCAGACGAAATCGTTATCTGTAAGCCACTTACGTGTCCAAATCCTCAGACTAATGAGAAAATAAAATAAAATTTTATTTGTAAATATTCATGCATATTACATTGTGTAAAATGTTTAAGTCAATATCATATTGATGTATCTCCCCTGTTGAGGGTTGAGGATTGATGTAAAAAAAAAATGCTTGTGTTATTTTTATTGTGGCATATGTGTTGTGCTGAGAATTTCAAAATGTGATGACACCGTCTCGGGAGTAACCAACCCGGGATGGGTCGTTACAACATGCGAGTAAAATATTTTCTTAATTTATGAGTTTCTTCAAGTGAGACAAATATATGAGACAAAGAATATAAAAGTAGATCATAATCATAAGTATAAAAAGTAAATTATAAAAGTGTTACACTATCTCCAAATTATTTCCACTTCTTTTCCTTCTTTTAATAATCTTGCAAACAAAGAGATGAATGTTTCATTCCGTTTTCTTTTTTCCATCCCTTTCAATCCAAACAAAATATTATATATATATATATATATATATATATATATATGATACAACCAATAAATGCACCACCCAATGGTATAGTGACACGTGGATAGTTCTCACCCAATAGCACGACGACACATAAACAGTTTCCCAACCAATAGCACTGTTACACACTGACAGTTCTCACACGCACCACCCAATGGCATAGCGACATGTAGATAGTTCTCCCCCAATAGCACGACGACACGTGGATGTTTCCCAACTAATAGCACTGTGACACACTGACAAAGCAGTAGGTTGTCATCACCTCTCATGGACTCCCCCGCGCAGACATGTAAACGTGATTACAGTGATCACATTTGTCCCTGGACACGCGACTAGATCTCCCGACAGAGGAATGGGACCTCCGGGATTACCCCATCCCTACCACGTGGACAACCTCACCTCTAAAATGCTATAAAAGGTCCAAGGTACGCAAAACCAATCCAGGCTCTGATCTTCAATTTCAAGCTCATTACTGAAAACACTAGGCATCATTATCCTCTCAATTTCTTTAAAAAACTTTATACTGACAAAAGTGTCAGAGTGTTCTCGGAGGCATCACAATCTCTCTACTCTGAAAACTTTCTAGTTCACCCATATTTCCCTATGCAAACCACTGAAGCACCGACTTCCAGCTCAGCAACATATTTTAGGCATCTCCGTGGGCAACCACTATCTCTCGCTAACAGTAAAAGCGAAGAAGTCTAAAGAACTCGTCTGTTGTCATGCCACCTAGAAATACCACAAAAATTTCCTGCAAAAGAGTCACTGGGACCAGCACCGCACCCACACAAAAGAGTACCCATAGTCGACGGTCTGAGTCAAGACTCCCCACTATGTTCGAGTGAAGGTCCTCTGGAGACAATTCATAGCCCCTTCCCGAGACTCCACGCCCCCGCTACACAGAGATTGACCCACCAAAAAATCTACAAGGAGTTGCCACTGTTGGTGTTTGTCTAAGGTTTAAATAAGGTTTGAAGAAGGTTTAGCATCAGGTCTTGGCGCCACGGCTTGAGGTATACGCGCCTCACCTTGCAGCAACTCCAGAATGTGTACACACCAGTGTGCGCCGTCGCTAAGCTCTTCCAAGGTGTGGCACCCAGCAAAGAAGAAGACCTAGAGGAGGTGTGCGCCACGGCTCAGCCTCCCCCAGGTCACGACGCCCAGAATGGATGTAATTGTGGAGATGTTCAGCCCTCTTCAGGCCACAGCATGCCCTATTTTAGGCCACGGCCTAAAGGCACACTGATGCACATTGGTTCAGTCTTTTGAGAGGTGCATGGATGCATGAACAAAATGTACAGGATCACTAAGGATTGATGAAGGGCTATGATTGAATGGTCTTCAAGATCTAAGGGTGGAGATTGACTTCAAAGATTAGCTCAAGAAGTGGTGCACTATATAAAGGGTCACTTAGCTTCAATTCCAAAAAAATTGTGAGACAAGACATACAAGTGATCATCATACAAGAGAATTGATTACGCCCAAAACATAATGCGGTTATTGTAGTATAGTTTTGGGGAGTCGATTCCACAGGAAAACAAGTTAATTACGAAATAAGGTGTAAACTTTAACACTAATGATAATGATTAGATGAGAGAATATGAGTTTTGATAATGCAATATTGTGTAAAAGAGTTGTGCGAATATAACGAAGAATATAAATAAGAAATAACAAGGTTCCGGGAATCCTCCTTAGGTTCGTTCCCTATTCCCATTCTTGATTCAAATTTTTATCTCGATTGCAAGTTTCACATCCTAAACAGGCAATCGGAAAGTATTCAATCAAGCACATTTATAGCTCTAATATAATTGCTACAAATTACTCTTTGATTTCAATTCAAGCACACATGATTTATCTTATAGATTAGCAAGAAACGACAATATATTGTAATAATGATATCACAGTAATGGCCGATCTATAAGATAAATATACCAAAATCAATTACATCCAAACAACATGACATAAGAAGAGCTTGACTAGACTTATGTGGAGTAGAAGGATGCAATCACCGAATTGAGAGAAACTAAAAGAAGAAGAATATAGAATACAGCTATCACATGAACTCAAATCCTTCTTAATTAATCAAAGAGTAAATCATTAGACAATGTTTTAACAATAAGTCCATATAAATGAATCAAAAACAGGAAATAAGGAACAATAAAACCCTAACGATTCATCTCTTTCCCTTGTTTGATGATTAGTTAGCCATGAAACTCAAGGTGGAAAAACAATATAGATGTTCTCCCCTTGATTTCTTGGCCATGGAGCTCAAGGTGGAACAACAATGTGGATGTTCTCTCCTTGATTTCCAACTACCGAAAACTTAAACAGAATGCTAAAAACTTCTCTAATTTGTATCTACCAAAAAAACTGTCTTTTTTTCTCTTCGAGCTCACCCCCGACTGCAAACCTTAAGCATATATTTATAGCCCATGAGGGAGAGCTGTCTTTGCACAGTCTTAATTTGAGTCTGAATTAGAGTCCAGAAGCATGTGCGCACTGCTGGCTTTGTCTGAGCGTGCGCCTGGGCACTAGAAAGTGATGGCTTGAACGTGCAGGTGGGTCGAGCAGCATGTGCGCGCTGCTGGCTTTGTTTGAGCGTTCGCCTAGGTGCTGGAAAGTGATGGCTTGAACGTGTAGGTGGGTCCAGCAGCATGTGCGTGCTTCTGTCTAGGTGTGTGCCTAGGCACTGAAAAGTGAAGGCTACAGCGCTGTTGGGCAAGGGGCGCAGCGCTGGTTGGCGAGGGGTGCATCGCTGATGGGCCAGGGGCGTAGTGCTGGGCTTTGAGGGGTGAGGCGCTGGGCTTCCAGGGGTGAGGAGCTGGGCTTTGAGGGGTAAGGCATTGGGCTTTGAGGGGTGAGGCGCTGGGCTTCTAGAGGTGAGGCACTGGGCTTTGAGGGGTGAGGCGCTGGGCTTCCAGGGGCGAGGAGCTTGGCTTTGTTCTGGAGGCCTAAACTGTTTCCGCTAAAACTGCCATAACTTTCACTAGAAAAATCCTTTTTCTGAACCGTAAAATTCTCCATAAAATAGACTTCCGGATCTCTCTAAACATATATGGTTCATCTCCTGGTTCTTCCTACATCAATACAGTTTAATCTGCAAAAATGATTGATCTGTATGGGAAATTCTGGCAATTTAGTGAAACTCCTTCAACTTGTATGCAGAAGTGCACACACTAGTGTGCCTACCCTTAACTTGTTCCAAAGTGATGCCCACACTTGTGTGCAGTCTTTTAACTCAATTTAGTTTATTGCTCCAACCTTGGTTTAGACTTTTAATCATCTTTAAATCATTTTTGGAAATGTCTAAACCTTGGACCAAAATGAGCACTGACACCCAAGATCTTTTGGCACTTTAAACATGGATCGCTTTATCATCTCTTATGTACTCAAAGCACCCGAAAATGCATCGAATTAAGTCAATGATTTATGAATAACACTTTAGAGTTATCAACATGTAAAAGTGCGATTACGACCGAGATTAACCCTAAAGTGTTAACAATTAAGTATTGTTTAGATGCATTTTATGACTCTCATCATAACCCCCAACTAGCTTATTGCTAGTCCCTAGCAATTCAAGCGAAAGACATGAAATGAGTTCTTTATTTAGAAATTAATGCAAAATACAACAATGCTAGTGTTAACCAAGAGTGATTCAAAAATCTTTGTTTTAAAAATCATACGTAACATATAGCATATAGAATCATTAAATTTCACTCAAATCCAAAAATAATTCAAACATCAATCTTAAAATCGTTATTGACTCTTAACATCCGTCTTACCACAATCCATTAATCTGAACATCCGGATGATTTTATGCACAATATTCATGAATACAAGTCTTGGCCTCTAAAAAAAAAAAAAATCGCGTGACATCAATCACAAAAACAAGCTCCATAAGCTTACATTTCAAACCACTCTCCACTATTGTAGAAAAATCACATTACATTGGATCAATAGGTCTTTAATAATCTTGTAACGTTCGGTTAAGGTAAAGGCTAAGAAAGAATGGAAAGAATTCACAAGTAAAAGAACTTAATCTCTTAGTTTTGAACATAGCTCTTTAAGCACTGGATAACCTTACTTCAATACCCAACTCTTCCAACCATTTTTTTTTTTCGAGGATTGTTTTCTCAACAAATTACCATTTGTTTTTCTTTTCTTTTGTATTTTGGCATAAAATACCATTCACCTCCTTTTTCATTTTTTTTATTTTCCACAACCCCCAACTTATCTCCTTTAATGTACTTGGGTTGTGGTAGTGATATTTTTTCATATTTCCACCCTTACTCATTTTAAGTGCTTCTCACAACATGTGTATAGTTAAATTATTTTTAAGAGAGAGGTAAGGATAAAATATTCTCTTTAGGCTTATAAGGGTAAGTGAATGGGTTTTTGAAAGAAACCGGGCTCAACTTCGTTTTCAAGAAAAAAGGCTCAAATAGGTGACTAGTGATATATATCGCAAAGGTAGGTTTGAAAGGCTCAAACGGTTCAAAAATGATCTATATCATATCCTAAGTAATGTGCATTCTAGGAATTCGCCTCAAGTGGTTATCAAGTAAGTTCTAGAGCTTGCCACACATAAAACTTTTCTAAATGCTTACGATTAATCATACAATCTTACCACAAGCTAGAGTCTCTAACCAAATCAAGATTGAT
Organism: Bretschneidera sinensis; assembly: GCA_023935145.1. Lineage (NCBI taxonomy): Eukaryota > Viridiplantae > Streptophyta > Magnoliopsida > Brassicales > Akaniaceae > Bretschneidera > Bretschneidera sinensis. The sequence goes on from CM043698.1 coordinate 112,097,206, forward strand.
ACTTAAATTAATTTCAAACCGAAGCAAGATTTAATTTCTTCTAAGTGCTATATGCTATCTCAATTAAGGTCATATCATTGACATGTGAATAACTCCAAGGCTAACACAAAGCTTGCTAAAAACAAACTTTTTTTTTTTAAATTATCCTAACAAACAAAAAGTAGGAAAGCGACACCAAGTAGTTCAATGGAAAAAGGAAAGAAATGTGTTTCCTCCACCCCCAACCTAAACATTGCATTGATCTCAATGTAAAAGAAAAAGGAAAAGAAACTCCCTTTGTTAGCCAAAAGGGCCATTTGAATTGCTTTGCATATTTGTCCCTGAAAAAAAAACACGAAAGTAAAACTGGAAAACAGCAAAATACTAATAATAAACACGAAAAAGAATTATGAAAAGAAAAGAAAAAAAAATAAAAGGATATGCTTTGGGGTGCCTCCCATGAGCGCTAAGTTTTACGTCTTCATCCAGACGATGCACCACTCTCACTGATGGCCTCATTGTGGTGCTGAAAATGAGGCTCCAAACTCAATGGCCTTAGTGTTAATCTTTTGGCAAGGAATACTTAAAGTCCACCACATATGGCTCAAGTGTTCTTAGTGTTGCCCATTTACAATCAGCAATAGGGTATTTGATTCCCGCATCCATGTGACTTCTCTCAAGCAACTTCTCAAAGCATGGTTGCCCAGATTTCTTAATAAATCCCCGTGACTTATCACAAATATCAATAATGTTAATAGCATGGGGATAAATTGAAGAATCATTGAACTCGAAATTATTAGGAAGGAATTCCAAAGAGTTAGAATTATCTTCAATGTTCTCATCCTCTAAATTAAGCTTATCAATCATATAAGTGTTGAAACACTCATCCTCTTCAATTGGCTGCCTTGAGATTCGGAAAACATTTACCTCTAAAGTCCTATTTCCAAATGATAATGTCATTAGGCCATTCCTACAATTAATGAGGGCATTAGCAGTGGCAAGGAATGGTCTTCCAAGTATCAAAGGAATTTTGGACTCTGTATTTACCATAGAAACAGTATCTAAAACCAAGAAGTCAACAGGATAATAGAAATTATCAATTTGTAACAAAATATCTTCTACAATACCTCTTGGTTTTCTTACCGATCTATCCGCTAGTTGAAGTACCACGGAGGTTGGTTTAATCTCACCTAAACCGAGTTGCAAGTACATGGAGTATGGCACGAGGTTCACGCTAGCTCCCAAATCTAGGAATGCTTGGCCACAAGATTTGTTTCCAATTTGGCAAGCCACTGTTGGACAGCCCGGATCTTTATATTTGGGCGGTGTCGTGCTATCAATTACCGCACTTACTTGCTCCGTTAAGAATGTAGTCTTCTTAACATTGTGCCTCCTCTTGAGTGTGCATAGATCCTTGATGACTTTAGCATAATTGGGAATCTGTTTTATAACATGAAGAAGAGGGAGGTTAATCTTAACATGCTGAAGTTGTTCAAGAATCTCGCCTTTTAGTGCTGAATTTCTCTCCTTAGGTTTAAGGAGAACTTGAGGGAAAGGCACCGGTGGAGAATAATCATCATGGGCCTCTTGTTCTTTGGGCACTTTATCCTTGTTGTTCACAGTATTAGGAATCAAGTGTGGTGGTAGTGTGGGTCCATCAATTTTCTTACCGCTGCGGGTGATTATGGCATTAACCTCTTTAATATTTTGATTTTTTGGATCAGAGATTTGTGCTATATGTTGTCCCCTTGAATTTTATTGCGGCTGCGAAGGGAACCGACCTTGCTCTTGAATTGTCAAGAAACTAGTCAACTTGGTGAGTTGACTTTTTATCTCCTTTTGCTCATCTTTGATCCTTTTTTTCTCTTCTAGCACCCGTTGATTTATCTTGCCTTGTTCTTCCACACTCTTGGCATGTACTTGCAGAAATGACTTAAACATATCTTCCAAAGGTAAAGATTGTTGTGGTGCATTAGATGAGGTTACTTCCGGTTGCCATTGGGTACTAGAGTGGGGATGAGGTTGTATATCGGATCTCCAACGGGTGCTAGTTTGGGCCAGGGGTTGTGTATCGGGTCTCCAATTAAAATTTGGGTGATTCTTCCAACCGGGATTATAGGTGTTAGAATAGGGTGAGTATGGTTTGCTAGAGGATATACCTAAAGCATTACACTCTCCTTTCATCTCAAAATCGGTTGGACAATCCCTAGGCACATGATCTACCCCATTACACATGAAACAAGGCTCACGGGACTCTACCCTAGCAACTGGTTCAGGGGCTCTAGCATCCTTGGCTCTTAAGACTTCAATTTCCTTAGTTAGGGCCTCTAAACGAGCTTTAAGGCTGTCCTCTTCCTTAAGTTGGTAGATTCCAGCAGGTTGATTTCTCCTAGTACTTTCCATGGCACTCGGTCCTGTCCAAGTGTAGGCTTTTTCTGATAGGTCATCTAGGAAATCTATGGCTTGATCGGGATCTTTTTGAAGAAAATCCCCATTACACATCATTTCTATGAATTGCCTCTCCTTACTTAGGAGTCCATCATAGAAATAGCTGACTACCCGTCAACTTTCATACCCATGGTGTGGACAAGAATTTAAAAGGTCCTTGAAACGTTCCCAAACTTGATATAAGGTTTTACTCTCCTTTTGTACAAAGTTTGAGATTTGTCTCTTAAGGTTGTTGGTCTTATAGGTTGGGAAGTGTTTTTGGAAGAAAACTCGGGTAATCTCATCCCAACTACCAATAGACCTAGGCCTTAATGAGTACAACCAAGTCTTGGCTTTTTCCTTAAGTGAAAAAGGGAAAAACCGGAGTCTGATAGTGTCCACCATATCAGCCCTATTTTGGAAGGTTGCTACTACTTCCTCGAATTCCCTAATGTGGATGTAGGGGCTTTCATTCTCAAACCCATGGAAAGTTAGTAGCAATTGTATCATGCCCGGATTAAACTCAGCTTGTGGGGCATTAGGGGGGAACATGATACGAGGGTGTGGCTGTTCGGCTAGGATGCAAATAGTCTTTAAGTGTCCTAGCAACATTTTCATTGTGATTGTCAGCCATGTTATCAAAATCCTCTAAATTCTCGGATGGGGGTGCACTATGGTATGATCTAGGCGAGGTTTCACTAACGGACATGGAAGGAGAGGGTGACTCTAATTCGGGTCCTCTAATGAATCTGCCTCGCGAATCTCTCGGTTTAAGCATGCACCAATTAATTTAGAGGGGAAATAAAATATGTAAAACAGAATAATAAATAATTAAAACAAATAAATAAAACAGAATAATAAGCAGATAAATAAAACAGAATAATAAAAGAAAATTAAAAAAAATAAAAGTAAAGGAACAATATTACGGTATTTACAAAGTGCTGAAAAGAAAAATATTTACGATCTTTTTTTACTTAAAGTTGACAAGCTTCCTTGTACTTAAGCGCGTTTCCCCGGAAACGGCGCCAAAATCTGATTATGCCCAAAACATAACGCGGTTATTGTAGTATAGTTTTGGGGTGTCGATTCCACAGGGAAACAAGTTAATTACGAAAGAAGGTGTAAACTTTAACACTAACGATAATGATTAGATGAGAGAATATGAGTTTTGATAATGCAATATTGTGTAAAAGAGTTGTGCGAATATAACGAAGAATATAAATAAGAAATAACAAGGTTCCGGGAATCCTCCTTAGGTTCGTTCCCTATTTCCATTCTTGATTCAAATTTTTATCTCGATTGCAAGTTTCACATCCTAAACAGGCAATCGGAAAGTATTCAATCAAACACATTTATAGCTCTAATATAATTGCTACAAATTACTCTTTGATTTCAATTCAAGCACACATGATTTATCTTATAGATTAGCAAGAAACGACAATATATTGCTATAATGATATCATAGTAATGGTCGATCTATAAGATAAATATACTGAAATCAATTACATCCAAACAACTTGACATAAGAAGAGCTTGACTAGACTTATGTGGAGTAGAAGGATGCAATCACCGGATTGAGAGAAACTAAAAGAAGAAGAATATAGAATACATCTATCACATGAACTCAAATCCTTCTTAATTAATCAATGAGTAAATCATTAGACAATGTTTTAACAATAAGTCCATACAAATGAATCAAAAACAGGAAATAAGGAACAATAAAACCCTAACGATTCATCCCTTTCCCTTGTTTGATGATTAGTTAGCCATGAAAATCAAGGTGGAAAAACAATATAGATGTTCTCCCCTTGATTTCTTGGCCATGGAGCTCAAGGTGGAAGAACAATGTGGATGTTCTCTCCTTGATTTCCAACTAACGAAAACTTAAACAGAATGCTAAAAACTTCTCTAATTTGTATCTACCAAAAAAACTGTCTTTTTTTCTCTTCGAGCTCGCCCCTGGCTGCAAACCTTAAGCATATATTTATAGCCCACGAGGGAGAGCTGTCTTTGCACAGCCTTAATTTGAGTCTGAATTAGAGTCCAGAAGCATGTGCGCACTGCTGACTTTGTCTGAGCGTGCGCCTGGGCGCTGGAAAGTGATGGCTTGAACGTGCAGGTGGGTCCAGCAGCATGTTCGCACTGCTGGCTTTGTTTGAGCGTGCACCTGGGCGCTGGAAAGTGATGGCTTAAACGTGCAGGTGGGTCCAGCAGCATGTGTATGCTTCTGTCCAGGTGTGCACCTAGGCGCTGGAAAGTGAAGGCTGCAGCGCTGTTGGGCAAGGGGCACAACGCTGGTTGGCGAGGGGCGCAGCACTGATGGGCCAGGGGCACAGTGCTGGGCTTTGAGGGGTGAGGCGCTGGGCTTCCAGGTGTGAGGCTTTGGGCTTTCAGAGGTGAGGCACTGGGCTTCCAGGGGTGAGGCGCTGGGCTTCCAGGGGTGAGACGCTGGGCTTTGAGGGGTGAGGCGCTGGGCTTCCAGGGGCGAGGCGCTGGGCTTTGTTCTGGAGGCCTGAACTATTTCCGCTAAAACTGCCATAACTTTCACTAGAAAAATCCTTTTTCCGAACCGTAAAATTCTCCAGAAAATAGACTTCCGGATCTTTCTAAACATATATGGCTCATCTCCTGGTTCTTCCTACATCAAAACAGTTTAATCTGCAAAAATGATTGATCTGTACAGGAAATTCTGGCAATTTAGTGTCAAAGCCCCGAGTGAAGTTTTATATGAAGTCCCAAGTGGAGTCTGAGGAGAAATGCTCAAGATAATAGATGTCGCCAAAATAACAGAGATAGTACTATCGCGGTGACCAACACCATTAAAACAATTTTTTGAGGACTGGCAACTAGGGGGCTGATGAACAAATATTTATCCTAGTATTTTTTTTAATGTTTTTCAAGTATTTATTTATATGTTTAGCTTAGGAATTTGTTACTTTGAGTTGTTTTTGGTTATTTTACAGGTTCACAAGCACTTGGAAAGGAGTTTCACTAAATTGCCAGAATTGCCCGTACAGATAGTTATTTTTGCAGATTAAACTGTATTGATTCAGGAAGAACCAGGAGATGAGCCATATATTCATGGAAAGATCCAGATGTCTATTTTCTGGAAAATTTTATAGATCATAAATATGATTTTTCTAGAGAAATTTATGGCAGTTTTAGTAGACAAAGGTCAGGCTGTGCGTGATTTCAACGTGGTAGAAGTGATTTTTGCGGATTAAACTGTATTGATTCAGAAAGAACTAAGAGATGAACCATATATGCTTGGAAAGATCCGGATATCTATTTTCTGGAGAATTTTACAGCTCGTAAATATGATTTTTCTAGAGAAAGTTATGGAAGTTTTACCATAACTGGGCCTGGACAGTAGCAAAGCCGAGCCTGGACAGTAGCAGAAGCACACGGCCCGAACAGAAACCCTAGGGTGACTTTCTGTCGACAAATTCATCTCTATACAGCTATATATAGGAATTTTAGACTCAGAGAAGGGAGAAGACAATGACAGTTTTTTGGAGAGATATTATTAAGAGGAGTTTTGGGAGATTGAAGGAGGAGACGGTTTCTTTTATCAAGATAACTTATCAAGAGATTGAAGACAACGATCAATCGCTTCAAGACTTTGAGGATTCATCTTGTAATTTAGGGAAGAAATGCTATTTTTGCTTTTTTTATCCTTCAATATACTTGTAACCCTAGTATTTGAATTCTATGATTATGATTTAAACATGAGCGGCTGAACACATTGTTGAGCGTTTGGCTTAGTTGCCTTGATTGTTTTGGTATTTTGGCAGATTTAGTTTTATGAAATTTTCTAGATTATTTCTTATTCAATATTCTTCATACCTTTGATTATTGCTTGTGGATTGTCCATCTATTATTGATAGTCAAGGTTAATATTTAAGATTAGGTTTAGGACAAATCATCTAGACCTAATTAAGCTTTTTGAATAGAAATTTAAATTAGGATTCAAATCAAATTGTGATTTAGGGGGTTGTATTTTCCTTATACTTAATTTAACTAATTAATTGATGAACACGATCCATGGGATTTAATTAATTAGTTATAAATTGAGAATAAATAGGATCAATGGCATTCTCTAGTCTTAGCGGAAATATCAATAGTCTTGGATGTTGATTAATTCTTTATATTCACCAAATTTTCCAATTCATGATTGGACAGCAAGCTAAACTCTCAATTGTTCTCATAAATTATACTCATCTCTTCATAATTTATTTTGTTTAATTTACTTAATTGTTTTTATTTCAATTTTCTCTTCATCAATCTTTTAATTTGAGTGTTTGGGATTTAATTTCAGAGTTTGTTTTAGTAATTTTAAGAAAGTAATTAAGAATTTAAACCACTGCAATTCCTTGAGAGATCGACCTCGAGAGTAAACTCATCACAATACTATTTGTGATTCGTGCTCTTGCGAGCATTTAAAATTTGCATATCAGGGGCAATCACTTTGTTGATCCCAAAAATCTGCTAGTGAACTGATCGGTCAGGAAACGATACATACGCATACAAAATGAGGAAAACCTAAAAGTCACCGGAGGACTGAAAGGGGTGTGCCTCTAGGGGGAATCTCTTATGCCTAAGTTAGATAGGGCTTTTTAGGTGGCAAATGAAAGCTATAAGAGTTGAGAGCTATGTGTAAAAAGCGTATATACCTTTTAATGCTTGAGACCCCTTTTTTTATAATGTGTCAAAGCAGAGTCTGATTAGGAAAATAACTTTGGTGTTGTGATAGGAATAATATTTTTTAGGAGTTATCTACAAGCCGTAAGAGTTTATCTACAGGTTGGAGTGGTGGAATGGTATCAAGCCATCTGATGTGAAGTTACCATAATGTTCTTTAACATGCATTAATAGAAGATTGGTTATTCCGTCAGAGTTATGAAATTATTATTTTGCCTTTGAAGATTGACACATGCCATTATGTTATTGGAGAGGGAATTTCCCCTACATTGGATGTCCCCCACTTCCTTTAGTGCATTTATGCAGTTGAGAAAGTAGGTTATATTGAGTATACACCATGTGATTCAGACCAGCTTAGGGCACTTGGGTACCATGGAGGTTCGAATGAATTTGAGAAGAGATGGAGACTCCGAAGAGACCTGACATGTTAGTATTCCTCGAAGTTTGGCGAATGAGTATGAAGAATTGGTATTCAGTCAAAATGACTCAGAGTTTGGAAAATGAGTCCAAGGAATTGATGTTCAGTCAAAATAAATTTGAGTTTGACGAATGAGTTAAAAGAATTGATGTTCAGTCAAAATGACTCGGAGTTTAGCGAACGAGTCTAAAGAAATGACATTTAGTCAGAATGACTTGAAGTTTAGCGAATGAGTCCGAGGAGATGACATTCAGTCAAAACGACTTGAAGTTTGGCGAATGAGCCAGAGGAGATGACATTCAATCGAAACGACTAGGAGTTCAATGGAGAAGTTTGAGGGAACAAAATGGAGTCAAACTGCTCCAAGTTTGATGAAAGGATTTAAGGAGAAAGACATAAACTCAAACTGCTCAAAGTTTGATGGAGAGGTCCAAGGAAAAATACATGGATTCATATGACTCGAAGTTTGCTGGAGAGGTCCAAGGAAAAAGATACGGAGTTAAATTGTTCGGAGTTTTATGGAGAGGTCTGAAGAGAAAGACATGGAGTCAAACTACTTGGAGTTTTATGGAGAGCTCCGAGGAGAAGACATGGAGTTAAACTGCTTGGAGTTTGATGGAGAGGTCTGAGGAGAAAGATATGGAGTCAAACTTCTCAGAGTTTGATGGAAAGGTTCAAGAAGAAAGAGATGGAGTCAAACTACTCAGAGTTTGATGGAGAGGTTTGAAGAGAAAGACATAGAGTCGGGCTGCTCTGAATTTGATGGAGACGTCCGAGGAGAAAAACATGAAGCCAAACTACTCAAAGTTTGATTGAGAGATCTGAAGAGACATATATGGGGTCAAACTGCTTGGAGTTTGATGGAGTCAGACTACTTAGAGTTTGATGGAGAGGTTCGAGGAGAAAGACATGGAGTCAAACTGCTCAGAGTTTGATGGAAAAGTCTGAGGAAAAAGACATGGAATCAAACTACTCGAAGTTTTGGTGAATGTAGATTGCCTCTGAGGGGAATAGACTTGGTTGTCTTAGGGTCCAAATTAAATTAGCCCAAGGTCCTTAGGCCCATCCAATCCCCATGGGCTTTTTTGTAGTGGGCTATGGCTTAGTTCTTTTTTTGGGCCTGGCATATTGGGCTCAAATGTCAAATTGATGAACCTGTGGATTGGGCTTAGTTTTGAATTTTCATGGCCCATTATCAAGGTTACGAGTTCTCTAGAATGCTTCTTCAAGCTTTTAATGAAGGTGTATTGAGCCCTCATTTTTAATGCTAAAAAAAATGGCGGCACATGTCCTCAGTTTTTGAAAAGACAAGATCTTTCTTGAGTTTGGAGAAAAATGTTGCTTCAATGTTAGGGATTACAATTGGGGTAATTATACTCATTCATTCTTTGTGTAAGGATCTTTATATAAGAAATGAGACATTTCCTTTTGTTTTCACTTATTCATTTGTAATCAACAAAAAGTTTGAGAGCCTTCGGAGTTTTTTGGAGCGCTCGAAGTTGGAAAGAGCTCGGAGTTCCAGTAATTATAAGGAGTTTAGAGTCTTAAAGAAGCTAAACTTCTCAGAGTTTCTGATTGGTGAGTCCTATCTTCCTTTTATCCATGTCTTCTTTTGATATTTACTGTGTTAGAGTTAATGATAGTGATAGGAGTTGAGATGATAAAAGTAGTGAAGATGATAGGAGTAATGATGGTAGTTGTTGTGAGTTTTAATTTACTCGCAAGCGCACGAGTCGTTTGCAATATAGTGTGTGCAAGTGCGAGGTCGAATCCACAGGGAATTGTGTTGTGAAAATATATTTTTAATCTAAACTAACTTTATCTTAACCTAGTTCTGAATTGTGAATGATATTTTAGAAAACAAATTAAAACTAAATTAAATTGATTTAAAATCTAATAATAAAAAGCACTAAGGTTTCCGAATCCACCCCACCGAAGTTAAGCATGCATGTTCTAAAAATATAGCCTATCAAAACATTCAATGAATCCAACTATAAGACAAAAAACAAAGAATATCCCAACTAAACCAAAAGCACCCATTGTATCCGCTCTTAACAAATCACAAAGGGAATCCAATTTAATCGAAAAACATTCAATGTATCCATCAGATGAAACACAAAGAAAATCCAACAGACAATTTAAACTCAATCAATTATAAGATTAACTCAAATAATCGACAGAACATTTATACTAAAAATTGTTAGATTTGTACAAGCAAATCTGAACTACTACGCCAAACAACGGCGGGGCTTCATCTTCAACCTTAGCTGAAGAGTCTAGCCACTCATAACTATAAAACTATTATAACAAGTGCTAAACATTTAAACTAAAACAACTGAATATAAATAAACAACTTTACATGGGAGAAATTCCACTCGCTGACAGGCAGCGCTTCCCCTCGTGGTAGCAATGCCTTCGGGATCCACCAGAATGCTAGCGGACGTCCACCGGTAAACACCAAAGTGGCTCAGGAATTGTACATTGAATTATGAAGCCAAATTGTGCTTATATAGGGCAAGTCACGGAGCACTGCAGGTTTCAGATTCGATGTGGGATACTGCCCGTGTGCGCTCGATCGCAGAATGGTGCGATCGATCGCATGTGCGCTCGATCGCGTGTCTGGTGTGCTCGAGCGCAGGTGCGATGCACTACAAACATTTCGATGTGGGATTGATGACCTTGCACTCGATCATAGGAAGGTGCACTCGAGCGCGGGTGCGCTCGATCGTATATCTGGTGCGATCGATCGCAATGTCTCCAGAAGCTTCAAATCTCCTGAAATGCTTCATTTTCTCCACAAACCTGTAAAAATACACAAAACACAAGAAAAACGTAAAATAAAGTAAAATACTACTAATTAAGATCATAACAAATATAAGTTAAGGGTCTAAAATATGCAATATTTAAGACTCATCAAATACCCCCAAACTTATATTTTGCTAGTCCCTTAGCAAAACAAAATAAAAGACTCAATGAAAAACAAAGAACATAAAGATAAAGTCATCACTCATGGTATCCAAAAATTTAAGGAGCACACATCACCATGATATTCATTCATGAGCAAGCTTAAAAAGATAAACCCATCTTCGCAATGAATAGAAATGTTAAAATCTAATTACTTACAAAAGGCAGGATAAGGCATCACAAGCTTAAATCAGTGTAAGGTGAATTAGCATATAAAAATGAAGCTTCCAAGTAACTCTAATGTGTAAGGTCTCTATGTCTCAAGATTCACCGAATTTCCCATAAAAAATGAACGACAAAGGCATAGTATTTTTTTTTTTTTTAATAAGGCACGACTATGTTTAGTTCCCTTAAGCTTTCTAATTGACCCATGTAGCGAGTGTTAAGTCAATGACTCCCAAACCAGGTGGTTTTAGGGCATTAGGTGTAAAGACACCCCTAAGGACTTACTAACTCGAGTAAAAAAGGCTACGAAATTAAACCGACCTTAATATTACCAAGCAAAATTCCACCTTTTGACGTGAACACTCACTGCTTACTGAGGCAAAAGGTCCAGTTACTCAGCGAAAAGTTTATTGATAAATTTTTTTTTTTTTATATTTTCCTATGCCCAAGAGTTCATCCAACAAGTCATCCAGTTTCAGTTAAGATAAGGAAAAATACACATTAAAATAACATGCCATACCTCACATAATTTGTGCTAATGTGCTCGTGTTAGATTAGATCAAACATGTGAATTCTCAAAATGCCTAAAGTAAGTAACTAAATTTTAAAAATTTATCACCAGATCATGTGTTCAAAATGTTAAGCTCACCAATGACATCACATCATAGAAAATGTTTAGATCAACTAAAATTTCACGATAACATGAGCATGCATTTATCTCTATGACGAAAAGACAACAAATTAGGACAAAGTGTGTGATGTGTCTCCCATACCCCCAAGCTTAAATTACACATTGACCCCAATGTGTGACTAATATGGAAAGAGATGACCTGAGATATGGAGAACTATCTGGACTGGTATGGCTCATAGCATACCCCCAAACTTGAACTGAAGTTTCGCTTTGTCCCTGAAAAATAAAAACTGGAAAACAAAAAAAACTGGAAACAAATATTAATCATAAAAATGTGAAATAATAAATAAACAAAAGAAAAGATAAGCTGTGGGGTGCCTCCCATGAGCGCTAAGTTTAACGTCTTCAGCCAGACCCAACATTAGTAAACATGCCCAACTAAGTGCTCCACCATCCGATCAATAAATGGGAATGGAAAATGATCAGGCCTAGTGGCAACATTCAATTTACGGTAGTCTAGACACTTTCTCCATCTTGACTGTACTCGAGTTGGAACCAACTCGTTGTCTTTATTTACTACCGTAAATTCAGCACGTTTGGGCACGACTGAAATCTAGCTCACCCACTTGCTATCAGAGATGGGATAAATGATCCCTGCCTCTAACAGCTTAATATCTTCCGCCCTCACAACCTCTTGCAAAGCAGGGTTGAGCCTTCTTTGTGGCTCCCTCGATGGCTCAGCATCCTCCTCCAAATGTATCGTGTGTATCACCAACGAGGGGTTGATTCCTTTGACATCCTCAATAGTCCAGCCTATAGCTTCCTGATGCTCTCTTAAGACGTCCAATAATTTCTCCTCTGGAGCATCACCCAAATCTAAAGCTATAATTATAGGCAAAGAATCTGCTGGACCTGGGAACTTATACTCAAGATTATCCAGTAAAGGCTTAAGTTCCTTCTTGTGAGGTTCAGGTGTTGTGGTTTCCTCCGTCTCACTGCTTTCTCGAGGATCAGACTCCAAAATGACATTTACTTCGTCGAGTAACTTATCTAAGCCCAAGTCCTCTCCAAAGTGAGCAAAGCATGCCTCCAAGGGATCCTCAATACGGGATTCATCCATAGTCTCCTCTGTCCTACTACTCTCCCGAGGAGCAGACTCCACGATAGTATTTGCTTGCTCAAGTAACTTGTCTAAGTCCAAATCCTCTTCAAACTGAGCAAAGCATGCCTCCATAATGTCCTCAGACTTCCCTTCTTTCTTGGGCGCTTGTAGTCTCTCAGGGTAAGGTGCTTTAGGTAAAAACGACCCTGAGAGATCCTTAATAATACGAGTGGCTATAGATGGCTCAGCATCTCTCTTCTCATTGTTACCACTCTCTTGCCCTTGGTGCATAGCAGGGTTCTCTTCCACTTGATTGTCCACTTGTCTCCCAGACAAGTATGGGACAGTTGATTGCACTTGTTCCTGCCAATGCATTGGAGTTGAAGAATTTCCAACCTCAAACTGTTCCTTTGGGTTAGGCTCAGATTGACTGGGGAACTCTCCTTCCTCTCCTTCACCCACGTAACTTGCGATTTGATCAATTTGACTCTCTAGTGTGGCAATCGCTTGGGTGTTTTCTATTGTTGCACTCATCATTTCACTCATAGATTGGCTAGTCGTTTTCATGAAATCATTGAGAGCGTCCTCCAATGACTGTGAAACCGATGCTGGCGCTTGAATGGGAGCTTGGTAAGCGGGTGATGGTGCTGGATAAGCTGAGTGACCATAATTTGGAATTGGTGGAGGAAATTCGGGAGTGTATTGATTATGAGCATGGTAAGGGGCTCCTCCCTGATTCATTGGTTGGTTCTGCTCCCATGAAAAATTAGAGTGGTCCCACCACCCTGGATTGTATGTTTCGGAGCAAGATCCATTTGATTGCCAACAACAGTCATTGAAAGCATTCATTTGTTCCATAGGATACTCGGCACAAGCCAGCATTGATGGGCAATTCTGTGCTAGATGCATGGGACTAGCACAGATGGAACAGCTTAAAGCATTGAGGGACGGGCTGGTCATTTTAATGAAATCCTTGAGGGCGTCCTCTAAAGATTGTGAAACCGGCGCTGTATTCATCCACATTTTTTTAAAAAAAAAAAATTAAATTAAATTTTTTTTTTATAACTAACTAGTAGAAAAATAAAATCAATTCAGACCAAAAATTTTCACAAACCAAACAATTCCCCGGCAACGGCGCCAAAAAACTTGTTGTGAGTTTTAATTTACTCGCAAGCGCATGAGTCGTTTGCAATATAGTGTGTGCAAGTGCGAGGTCGAATCCACAGGGAATTGTGTTGTGAAAATATATTTTTAATCTAAACTAACTTTATCTTAACCTAGTTCCGAATTGTGAATGATATTTTAGAAAACAAATTAAAACTAAATTAAATTGATTTAAAATCTAATAATAAAAAGCACTAAGGTTTCCGAATCCACCCCACCGAAGTTAAGCATACATGTTCTAAAAATATAGCCTATCAAAACATTCAATGAATCCAACTATAAGACAAAAAACAAAGAATATCCCAACTAAACCAAAAGCACCCAATGTATTCGCTCTTAACAAATCACAAAGGGAATCCAATTTAATCGAAAAGCATTCAATGTATCCATCAGATAAAACACAAAGAAAATCCAACAGACAATTTAAACTCAATCAATTATAAGATTAACTCAAATAATCGACAGAACATTTATACTAAAAATTGTCAGATTTATACAAGCAAATCTGAACTACTACGCCAAACAACGGCGGGGCTTCATCTTCAACCTTAGCTGAAGAGTCTAGCCACTCATAACTCTAAAACTATTATAACAAGTGCTAAACATTTAAACTAAAACAACTGAATATAAATAAACAATTTTACATGGGAGAAATTCCACTCGCTGACGGGCGGCGCTTCCCCTCGTGGTAGCAATGCCTTCTGGATCCACCAGAATGCTAACGGACGTCCACCGGTAAACACCAAAGTGGCTCAGGAATTGTACACTGAATTATGAAGCCAAATGGTGTTTATATAGGGGAAGTCACGGAGCACTGCAGGTTTCAGATTCGATGTGGGATACTGTCCGTGTGCGCTCGATCGCAGAATGGTGCGATTGATCGCATGTGCGCTCGATCGCGTGTCTGGTGCACTCGAGCGCAGGTGCGATGCATTGCAAATATTTCGATGTGGGATTGATGACCTTGCGCTTGATCATAGGAAGGTGCGCTCGAGTGCAGGTGCGCTCGATCGCATCTCTAGTGCGATCGATCGCAATGTCTCCAGAAGCTTCAAATCTCCTGAAATGCTCCATTTTCTCCACAAACCTGTAAAAATACACAAAACACAAGAGAAACGTAAAATAAAGTAAAATACTACTAATTAAGATCATAACAAATATAAGTTAAGGGTCTAAAATATGCAATATTTAAGACTCATCAGTAGTGAAAACAGTAAGAGTAGCCATAGTTTGGAGCATAAAGTAGATGATACCTTGGGAAAATCTTATACCTTGGTTATTTATGAGGGGGTGAATTAAATTCTACCTCTTCGGAGGCCAACCATGCCCTATGCGAACTTCAAGAGGAGATAGGAGAGGATGAGAAGCCCAACTTAGGCTTTTCGGCAAACTCTACTCCTAATAAACTGAAGGAGGATAAGCTCGAGGAGTTAAGAATCATGTATAGGACCCCCAAGGACTACACACTTAGGAATCTTGGAGCTAGGGATCGTGCTTGTGATGATGTGAATGAGGGGGAGCTATATGTATATACGCAGCATCTAAAGGTTGGGTTTAGGTTTTCCATTCATCCTTTTGTATGTACCGTGCTTAAGTATTATAATGTAACCTTGTGCTAATTTATGCCTAACTCTATACACTTACTAATGGCATTCATATATGTTAGTATAAAAGCAAAAAGAGTGATGAACATGAGTGTTTTCAACAGCCTCTTTCAGATTAGTAAGAAAAAAAAGAATGGCTGGATGGGGCTGAGTTCTAAGGAAAAGAAAGGGTTATTGGAGAAGACACCCTCATGTATCAAGTAATGAAAGAGGAGTTTTTCCTTTATTTCGAGTGAGAAGGGTTTCGACCTTCCTTCGAAAAGGGGTTTGGATATGGTTAAACCTAATAAGAAGCCGAACCTTATGAGAAGGGAGATGAAGACTAGATAAGATAATTAGCGGGCGAATAGACATTGAACTTCTATATCAAAATTCTAAACTGGCCAGGCTCAGACTCTATCCTAAAGGTCCAGATGAGTAGATAGGTCCGAGCTCTTTCCTTTGTACTTAATTTTCCTTTCTTTTTTCATTCTTTTTTCTTATACTTATATCTTGCTTCTTTTTATAGCAATGGATGTGCTGAAGGCTGTTCAGAGGGTAGCGAAGCAGGCCCAGAAGAGGAATCTAGGACTAGCTAATCCTTTGGGAAAAAGACCAACACTAGTGATTCTCACAATTGAACCCTTCCACCTGCTCCCATTATGGTGGATGATGATGCTTCTACCATTCCTTCCCCTCTTCCTATGAGGGTTGTCGCACCTATTTGATCCCCTTCATCGCAAGTCCTGAAACCTGACTAGTATGTCAAGGTCAGTGACTCATATTTTGGGAATTCAAACGTCCCTCGGGAGCACTTGTTATTGAGGATTCCCCCGAAGAACATGGCCAGGCTGACCCAATAGCCTATAGAAGGCCTGGCAGCGATGGTCGAGGGCTTAGCTTCCTGGGAAAACTTTGAACTCCAAACTTTTTATAGTAATTTTGCTTATAACCTAGGAATTTTAACTTGTTTCATTTTTCATTCGAGCATAGCCTCGGGCATCCTCTCACGACGTTGCCTTAACCTTGATAAAAAAATGGGGGATTGCCATAATTTTATCTGGACTTTACGGGAATCCCTCACAAACCATGTGGTAGAGGCATGACGCTTACAAATAGGGAAGGCCTTACTGATATAAGACTTAAAGGAGGCCTAAATGGAGCGAGATTTAGCTTAGAGTGATATAGAGAGGCTCCAGGCTGAGAAGGCCTTGGTGGACTTCAAGGAATCTCAAGAATTTAAATCTATTATGGAGGTCGCATCCAGGGATTTTTACCTAAAGGGCTTCGAGGAACGCTAAATAGTAGGCTTTAAAGGCCTACCCTGACCAAGACTTCTCTATGGTGAAGATTCCCTCTGATAAGGGTGCTAGAGCTGAGGATGAGGGTCAAACTCACACAGTTAGGGAGAAAGAGGAAAATATGGACATAGAGTAGGATTTTTACTTATCTCCTTCTTTTTTTACTCCTGGCCATTGGTGCCTTGTAAAATTTCTAAGTTTAATGAATGTTTCCTTTTTGTTGTCTATTTAATTTGTTCAATGTTATCATACTTGGGCAATCAAAATAGGAGACTCCAAGGGGGAAAGCTTTTGGGCCTTCTCCTTAGTTTAGAAGAAACTTTGGAGATAAACTTGGTGAAAAAATATAAACTATCCTTTTATCATAAATATCTGGAGATTACATAAATAACTTGAAATTGGAGAAAAAAACTTGGCAAAAAGAAAAAAACTTGGCAAAGACAAGAATGGTCTTCGAATGAGTTTTATTGGTAGAATTTGTAGAGGTTATTGACGTTCTAAGTTCGTGGTATTGGTTTACCATCCAAATCTCCAAGCTCAAACGTGCCAGCTCGACAAACCCTCTTAATATGATAGGGACCTTCCCAATTTGGGAGGAATTCTCTCGTCTTCCGAGGGTGAGATATTTTGTTCTTTATTATAACTAGGCTGTGCAGTCTAAAGGTTCTCTCTCGGACTCAGGAGTTGAAATACCTTAATACCCTTTGGTGATAGGTGGCAAACTTAATTTGAGCTATTTCCTTGGCTTCATCAATCAAATCAGCGTTCATTTTGAGAGCCTCTTCGTTATCGGCTTCGTTGAAGCTTGGATTCGTAATGACAACATTGCTATTTTGAGGGGAATGACATCCTCGGATCCATAAGCCAAGAAGAATGGAGTCTCTCCAATGGGAGTTCAGGTGGTGGTTCGATAGGCCCAAAGGACATTCGGGAGGTGGTTGATCCATTGTTGATTGGCATCATCAACCTTTTCTTATTGCCCTATAAGAGGGTTTTGTTGGTTACCCTGGCTTACCCGTTGGCTCGAGGGTAGCCTACCAAGAAAACTTTTGTTCGATATAGAGATCTTGGTAGAAAGACTTGAATCGAGTGCTATTAAACTGCACACTATTGTCGATGACCAAAATCCTAAGTATGCCAAACGTACAAATAATTGACTTTCAAACAAACCCTCAATTTTGGTAGTCGAAGATGCTGGTGAGAGGTTCGGCTTTTACCCAATTAGTAAAGTAATCGATAGCTACTATCAAATTCTCTTTTTCCTTGGTGCTTCCTAGAAAGAACCAAGGACATTAATTCCCCATATGGCGAAGGTAAGGTAACTAGCGATTGACGTCAAGGGATTTGCTGGTCACTAGGGTATGGAAGCATGTTCATGATAGTTCCTACACTTCTTGACTATTGCAGCTACGCCACGACTCATCTAGGGCCAATAGTAACCATAGCGAAGTATTTTGAAGGCTAATGCTCGGTGTCCAAAGTGGTTGCCACATATCCCCTGGTGAACTTCTCTGAGAGCGTAGTCCACATTAGTGGTCCCTAGGCATTTTAGATAAGGAGTGGTGAGACCTTTTTTGTATAGTTGTCCATCAATGATAGCGTACAGCGAGGCACAGGGGATAAGCTTCTTTGTCTCACTTTTCTAATCATGGAGTGTACCTTCGTTTAGGTACATGAGGAACGGATCCATCCAAGTTTGCTCTTTAGAGAGTGCATAACCAAAACTTCATCAATGCTCGGAGTGGGGAGAGTTTCAAGGTAAACTGCTTAAGCAAAACCAGTGTGCATAGAGAAAGCAAGTCAAACCAAGGCACCTTTTCAATTTTTGTCTGTGGTATTTGGGTAATCTTGAACCTTTTGAAGGTTGCTACGAGCTCGAGAGCCTTTTCAAGATACCTCATGATTTTTACAACATTGGCCTTATATTCATTGGTCATCTTATTCACCACCAGTTGTGAGTCATTGTAGGCTTCTAAAACCTCAATGACCAATGCTTTGGCGAGCTTCATTCACGTGAGTAATGCCTTATATTTAGCCTCGTTATTTGAGGCCTTCAATCTAAATTTTAAGGCATATTCGATAGTGAACCCTTCAGGGCTACTGAGGATAAGACCAGCTCTATTACCGGTGCCGTTGGAGGACTGATCTACATACAATGTCCAGCTTGGAATTTGCTTAGCTTCTTTGGGCGCTTGTACTTCAGTTGGGACGTCGTGGAAAGTCGTTCCTACTATAAAATCCGTCAGGGCCTAAGCTTTGATGGTCATCCAAGGTTTATACCAGATGTTAAATTCTTCAAGTTTGATTGACCATTTGACCAACCTTCTAGAGATGGCTGGCTTGTAGAGGACTTTTTGTAGAAGCTGATCAGTGAGGAAGATAACTTTATGAGCTTAGAAATATAGCTGGAGTTTTTGTGTTGTGATTAGAAGGGTGTATGCCACTTTTTCGATTGGGAAATATTTTATCTCAGCATCGTGTAAGACTCGACTGACGTAGAAGATGGGTTTTTGAATCTTGACATCTTCTCGAATTAGGACAGAAGTGACTACGTCCTGGCTTGTTGATATATAAAGGAAGATTTCCTCCCCTATGAGAGGTTTAGTCAGGAGTGGTGGTGAGCTCAAGTATTCCTTCAGTTCTTTAAATGCTTTTTGACAGTCCTCATTCCAAGCGAAATCATTAGCTTTTCTTATGGCTTTAAAGAAAGGTAAGCATCTTTCATCAAACTTAGACCTGAAATGATTGAGTGGCGCTATTCGCTTGATCAACCTTTGTACTTCTTTAATGTTTCGAGGAAGGTTCATATCCATAACCGCCTTTATCTTCTTAGGATTAGTCTCTATTCCCCGATGCCCATTACCATAAAAACTAGAAACTTTCTGGTGGTGACTTCAAATACACATTTAGATAGGTTCAGCCTCATTTGGTGATGGCGAAGTATTCCAAAAGCTTCCTTTAGGTCTGACTCATGATCCTTAGCGCTGATACTCTTGACTAATATATCATCAATATAGACCTCCATATTCTTCCTAATATACTTTTTGAAGATCTTATTGACCAGCCTTTGATAAGTTACCCCTGTATTCTTAAGTCTGAAAGGCATCACCTTATACCAGTACAGATTGCAATTAGTGATGAAAGTGATCTTGGGCCAATCAAGCTCATACATCAAGATTTGATTATATCTAGAGTATGCATCTATAAAACTGAACAACTCGTGACCGAAGGCAACATTAACCAATTGATCTATCCGCAGCAAGGGGAAACTATCTTTTAGGCAGGCCTTATTTAGATCTGTAAAATCGATATATATCCTCCACTTGCTCTTAGCCTTCTTTACCATTACCACATTGGCGATCCACTATGGGTAGTTAATTTCTTTAATGAAGTTAGCCACTAGGAGTTTGTCTACCTCTTCCTTTATGGCGCTCTACCGTTCCTGAGCAAATGACCTCTTCTTTTGAACTAATAGCCTATGATTTGGGTCCACATTCAATCGGTGGACAATAAACTCGAGATCAATCCCAGGCATGTTAAAGGCCGACCAGGCGAAGAGATCCTGATTCCTTTGAAGGAAAGAGATAAAGGATTCCTTGAGGTCTTCAGAGAGGTCGAACTCGATTTGTATAGTCCTTGAGTCTCCCTCATTTAGAGGTATGGCGATAAGTTCTTCCTCTGGTTACCCTAGTGAAGTTTTAATTATATCTCTCAAGTCCTCAATTTCCAAAGGTAAGGCTTCAACTTTTTTCTGTCCCCTGCTAGAGTTTAAAAAGTAGGATCAGAAGGCTTGTTGGTTGCCTCAGACTTCCTCCATGCCTTCCCTGGTACAGAAATTCATCTTCAGATGATACATGGAAACCACTTCCCTCATTTCATTAAGGATTGGTCTTCCAAAGATCACGTTGTATGAAGATGGATGTTTAACCACTAGAAACGTGGTTTGCACAGTAATGAGTTGCAGTGGTTTTCCTGTGGTGACAGAAAGAACTATGCTTCCTTTAACAAAACTAGTGTCTTTGAGAAGGCATATAAAGGATATGACACTGGTTTGAGCTGGTCATCCCTTAATTTTATTCGTTTGAAGGCATCGTAAAAAAAGATGTCTACTGAGCTTCCATTATCTACTAAGACCCGTTCGACATTATTGTGATGTCTTTGTATCCCACATCGGCTAGAGAGGATGTTGCTCGGTTAGTGGGATCTATTGCTTTTCTATCTCAAAGTAATATTGGTGGGACCCCTAGATTTGGGAGACAGTTTATGGGAACTAGGAGTTATGGCAGAGGAAGTAAGTATGCCACCAAGGGGAAGTGGTAATCTGATGTATGATTGAGAAAAAAAAGTTGTTATAGATGTATTCAGATAAGATATTTATCCCAGAATTGTCAAAAATTTGAAGTGCTTTGTATGTAGAGAAGGTGGACATATCAATGTTGATTTATCTTAGTGCAACCCATTCGTTTGCATCTAGTATTCATATGAAGTCCATTGAAGTATGTATTAGTCCTTTGATGCATAATATTTTTGTTGAAGTTCCCACTAGAGATAGAGTGACAATCATAAATGCTTATAAGGGTTGTGTAATTCGTATCCGTGATAGAGAATCTAAAGCTGATTTATTATCTTTGAATATGGTATAATTTCATTTAATTTTGAGAATGGATTGGTTGTCGACGTATTACACTTGGGTTGATTATTCCAGAAAGAAGGTAGTGTTCAAGATATGGACATGATGAGTTTAACTTTCAGGGAGAACATAAGATACTCTCGAACTATCTTATTTTGCTCTGATGCCACTATAATGACCCGACCTCCCACTTGACATAATATTGTCTGCTTTGGCACCCTGTGCCTCCCGGCTTTAAAATGCGTTATGTGAGAGTGGTGCAGCGGTCTCCCGACCTAACCCACTTGCATAATATGTCTGTACCCCATGCCTCACAACTTTAAAACGCGTTATGTCAGAGTGGCGCAGCGGTCTCTTGTCCTAACCCACTTGCATAATATTATCTGCTTTGGCACCCCGTGTCTCATAGCTTTAAAATATGTTATGCAATTTGATGTAGCTATCACTTATAAATAGCCCAGCAAAATCCTCTCTAACCGATGTGGGATACCAAGACATCACAATCTCCCCCCCTCGGGGCACAGCGTCCTCGCTGTGTGGTCCCACACCAGGCAACCCACCGAGCAAAACGCTCCGAATGAGCTTTCGAGAGTCGACTCTGATACCACTATAACAACCCGACCTCCCACTTGGCATAATATTGTCCGCTTTAGCACTGCGTGCCTCACGACTTTAAAATGCGTTATGCAAGTTGAGGTGGCTATAAATAGCCTAGCAACATCCTCTCTAGCCGATGTGGGATACCAATACATCACAATTATAGATGGGGACAAGGAGAGAGATGACTACGACATCATCGTGTGGCATTTGTATCCCTTCCAGCTCTTCATTTGTGAAGGATATTACCTAGTTTGTCTTGAACCCTTTATAAGGTCCATTAACCGATACCACTGACCAAGAATAAGCTTTCCTTCTATGAGTGGACTGCCCTCCTGCGGCTGGTCACCAAGGTCGATCTTTATAATCTTGAAACTGGTGAGGTCTAGTGTATTCTTTCAAGTAATCTCTCTGGATGAGGGATTTGATCTGCTATTTAAAGGCATGACACTTTTCGGTGTCATGGCCATGATCTCTATGAAAACGACACCACTTAGTTCGATTTTCACTTAGATAGAGCAGTTTTGGAGGCCAACGAAGGTGATCTCGATCTTGGATATGCAAAAAATGTTTATCCTGGAAGAATTCAGTGGGGTGAAGCTCTTAAAGTTGGGGTGGTTCTTACTCTTCCTTCCAGGAAATGTTTTTTGGTAGAGCCATCTTTTGATTCGTTGCCATCCCTCTTTCTCTTTTCCATTCCCCTCTCTCTTTTTCTTCTAAATACCTGATCATCATTGGCAATCATATATTCCTCAACCCGAGCGAGGATGTCATTCATATCTCTAGGAAGGTACTTGGTTAATTTGAAGCTGAAAGTCCCTGATTTAAGCCTACTTTGGAAGGCCAAATTTTGGACCACTGGGTCAAGATCCAGGATTTCCCAAGTGGCCACATTAAATTAGGAGATATATTCTCGGAACTTTTCTCTTTTGCGTTGAATAAAACTGAAGAGGCTCTGGGAAGTCTTTCAAGGCCCCTTACTGCTCAGGAAATGTGCTGCAAAAGCACAGCTTAGCTATTTGAATGAGCCGATACTATTGGGCTTGAGGTGGTTGTACTAGGTGCTAGCTACCTTTTCTAAGGCTAAAGGAAAGGCTCTGCACATAACAGCATCAGGATGGCAGTGCATCATCATGGTGGTCTTGTAGTGTTGAAGGTGATTTATTAGATCCGTAGTACCATCACATGTCTTTATGACCGGCATTCGAAAATGCTGAGGGAGAGGAGCTTCAAGAATCTCCTAAGTAAAAGAGGGATCTCTTGAACTGAGTTCGCCTATAACATTGGTATTCCTAGCCTTGAAATCTTTGTTTATCCTTTGGTCCATGTCCTTTAATCTCTTATCCAAGTCGGTGTGGTTTCTAGAAGTTGAGAAGTCTCTGTTTCTAACCTTATAAGAAATCCTGGTGGTGGAGTTATTTCGAGACTTTACCTTGATATGCGAAGATGATCCGGTTGTGGAGTGGTTACCAGTGAACTTGCTGCCGTAATGCTATGTCCTCTTTCGGGAGCTTCACTGCTAGAGGGGTAGTGGTGTGGGATGGCGATTTTTCCCTCTTACCTTAGCTATAAGGTTAGTTATAAGATGGGTAAGCTCCTGGAATTGCTCCTAAATTTGAGGTATGACGGGATGCAAAACGGGCAGAGCTTCTTGATTTTCTAAGGGCTTCTGTTCTACTAGATCATGTTAAGGATCACGCCTAGTCCGCCCATCGGATGGCTCACTATTATGTTCGGAGTCAGTATGTTTAGAGATAGTAGGAAGGTGTGGGTTGACCTATTGATGGTGAATGGATGCTCATGTGGCTACTGAACTAGTTCAGGCAGTATTCTTAGGTGGCATGGTAACAAGTAAGTTATTAGCCCTTCAAAGATAAGAAGGCCTTTCCTCTAGTGCCAATCTGTTGATGCTAAAAATCTATCGGTGAACTGATCGATTAGGAAACGATATCTATGCACACAAAACGAGGAAAATCTAAAAGTTTTCGGAGGATCGGAGAGGGTGCGCCTCCGAAGGGACTCTCCGATGCCTAAGTTAGATAGAGCTTTTTCGATGGCAAATGAAAGCTTTATGAGTTGAGAGCTGTGTGTAAAAAGCATATATACTTTTTGATGCTTGAGACCCCCTTTTATTGTATGTTGGAGCAGAGTCCGATTAGGGAATTTTGAGTGAATCAACTGGCATCTCGATCCTATTACCTTAACTCTATCAAGGGACATAAGAAGGCAAAAACCATGTTGTAATGACCTATCCCGAGTTGGCCACCCCTGAGATGGTGTTGTCACATTTTAAAAATCCCAGCATGATACATATGTGCAACAAGAAAAAATAATGCCAATAGAAATTTTTACATCAATCCTCAACCCTCAACAGGGAAGATACATCATTCTGATCTTGACTTAAACATTATATACAATGTAAAATGCATGAATATTTACAAATAAATTTTTATTTTATTTTCTCATTAGTCTGAGGATGTGGACGCGTACGTGGCTTATATAAAATGATTTCGTCTGAACCTCAACTCACCAAACTATCTATCCTGCCTGCTACTTGAAATCATTGTACAATGAGGGATGAGCTTCACAAAGTTAGTGAATTAAATTTACTAGAAGTATTCGATTTATATAAATAGTCTTTTAATATTTAATCATTTATATCTCATATAACTTGATAATAGCATTCTACTATCACTATATATATCATAAGTCTCATGTTTTATCAATCTCTTCTTCTTATATATTTGTTCACCTTAAGACCATCAATTATCTCATAATTACCTTGTTATGAGGTTCACAACATATAGTCTACTATTTAGATAGTCCTTATCATATCATACTTCCATGTTTCTTTTTCACCATAACTGTCTCTCTATGAGACTCATTCATCTATAAATAAATTTACAATAACAAACAACATTTCAACATTTCAGTAATACAATCAATATTTAAAACATATACAATGCATGAATTATTATTAGGGAACGTCTTCCCACATATCAACATATTTTATCTTAGACCGGCCCCCTCCTGGTTCTTTTATTTCCAGAATATATCGGCTGTCATAGTTTCCATTTATTTCCAGCATATACTGGCTGTCACAGTTTTCATTTATTTCCAGCATATACCAGCTGTCATGGTTTTTCGTTTAGACCGACCCCTTCTTGGTTATTTTATTTCATGCATATGCATATGAACAATGATATGAAATATGCATATGAACAATAATATGAAAACAAACATGAATTCAAATATTTAAATTAGCTATCCTGATTATTCTCAAATTATTATTTGAAAATTTTCACTAAATTCATCTTCTCATAAATCATATCAAATCATCAACCATAGCTCGTCAAGATCCACTAAATTTTCTCTCCTCATAAATCATATCAAAATTATCAACCACAGCTCATCAATAATTTCACTTATCACCTTTATTATTAAATTGACTCTTTATTCCAATAATATTATTTCTCATAAAATAATTCTTTACATATCCATTATTCCTATCAATCAATTTTTCATCTA
Source organism: Bretschneidera sinensis (assembly GCA_023935145.1). Classification (NCBI taxonomy): domain Eukaryota; kingdom Viridiplantae; phylum Streptophyta; class Magnoliopsida; order Brassicales; family Akaniaceae; genus Bretschneidera; species Bretschneidera sinensis. The sequence continues at coordinate 112,122,396 of CM043698.1, forward strand.
TCACCAAAGCATAAGCTAATAATTTATTCTGATATTATCACTAGATATTTCATATTTATCTTAATTACTTAAATCAAATCTAACTCACCATGTAGCACTTAGAGCTACTCATGGATCACCTCCTTGCCTTTCCTGCTCCTCTCAGCAATTTCCATCGGTTGCTGATCGTCAACACCTGATATAATATTTATTTTAAAATTTCTAATTTATTCTTCAATTCTTCCATAATTCACATCCTTTGAAAATTCCTACTTTGAATTCTGAGAATTTCATGTATGCTAGATTTCAAAAATAAAACTCACATTATTGCCTTATGTTTTTCTTAGAGCTTCCTGTGGTTCTCTATAAAATTCTCTCGTAAACCCCTTCAAAATTTTGCTCTTTCAACCTTCGGTCCCCAAGTGTTTAAAGAAATAGAGTAATTGAATCGTAGTTGAAGGAAAACCAAACAGGATTTGATAAGTAATAAACTAAAGTTATAATATATATATATATATATATATATATATATATATATATATATATATATGCTAAACTTAACTCAGCCCTTCCTCCCTTATATTGTTGCCACGAATATGTAGTGATGCCTTACATGCAGCACTATAAACTTCTTTTGGCAACAAGTTTGCCACTTGCTGCCGCCTTTTTTTTTTTTTTTTTTCCTTTTTTCCTTTGTCCTTTGTCCTTCTGAACGAAATTTTTTTTATATCACCACGCGTCAGTTTTTTTCAAGAATTATTTTATTCAATAATTATGTAATATATATATATATATATGCTAAACTTAACTCAGCCCTTCCTTCCTTATATTGTTGCCACGAATATGTAGTGATGCCTTACATGCAGCACTACAAACTTCTTTTGGCAACAGGTGTTGCCACCTGCTGCCACCTTTTTTTTTTCCTTTTTCTTTTTCCTTTGTTCTTTGTCCTTCTGAACGAAATTTTTTTTTATATCACCACGCGTCTGTTTTTTTCAAGATTTATTTTATTCAATAATAAATCTCTCTCATATATATATTATTTTAATTCCTTATCCTATTTATCACATTACTTCTTTACCCATACTTTAAGAACACGAGTATTACAATTCTACCCACCTTATAAAAATTTCATCCTCAAAATTTCTTTACCTAATCAAGAAAGCAATTATCAATAATATTTCTTCATAATTGTCTCATGCTCTAACGTAATCTCTTCAACATATTTATTCCGTCACGGAACTTGAACTAACGAAATTATTTTATTATACAAGACTTGTTCTTTTCTGTCTAAAATTTCCACTAGTACTTGTATAAAAGTCAAATTTTTCTAAATTTCTACAGCTTACCTCTAAATATTATGAGATTTATCAAGTAAGCATTTTCACAAAAGTGAAACATGGAATACGTTATGTCACTGCTTCAACTCTAGAGGCAAATCCAGGCTATTCACAACTAGCCCAACTTTCTCAATAACCTCATAGGGTCCCACTTACCTCATACTCAACTTTTCTTTCTTTTTGATCCTCAACACACATTGTCATGAAGATATTTTTAATTACACCCAATCACCTACTTGAAAATCAAGAGGTATTCTTCTATTATCAGCATAGCTATTCGGTCTACTTAGTGCTACTTTACGGTTCTCTCTAACCAGTTTTATCCTCTCAGTTGTTAGCTCAATAATTGATGGACCAAATATATTTCTCTCTCCCACTTCTTCCCAACATACTAGAGTTTTTCACCTTCTACCCATCTATTGAGGATGAAAAGCAATATTAAATTGTAACTGCACACCCGTGGCTTTCTGAAAGCCTCTCCAAAACCAAGATATAACTCTAGCATCTCTATTTGACACTATGCTTAATAGTATTCCATACAGCCTCACAAACTTAGCTACATACAGTTTAACCAACTTTTTAGGACTCCAATTTGTTTTAGTTGGAAGAAAATGAGACGACTTAGAAAGTCTATCTACTATCACTTACACTATAATTTGACCTCTCTGGGTATGGAAAAATCCAAAAATAAAATCTATGCTTATATTTTCCTATGGTCATTCGAGCACAAGAAGAGATTGTAGTAAGCCTCCCGGATGTTTATTCTCTAATTTCACTTACGGACAAACCAAACATCTAGAAATATATTAAGCTTCATCCCTCTTCAATTTTGACCACCAGAAATTCTGTCTAAACCTCTGTACATCTTATTACTACTCGGGTGCATCGAATATACATCATCATATGCCTCTTGCAATATCTCCATTCTTAATTCCGCATCATTGGGAACATATATTCTATGTTCCTATACCAGAACACCATCATTTCAAAAAAAATTAACCCATATTGCTTTCTACTAAGCACTTCCTGCTTAATCTTCTCTATCTCCTCATTTCTACCTTACATCTCTAACAAGCATTTTACTATGGATGACTATACAACCATGTTTACTAACAGTGATCTATCACTGATATTCAACTTCATTCTTATCTCTCTTAAATCTATAATCAATTTCACGTCATGACTCTCGATAAAGTAAATCTTTTTGTAGATTTTCTACTCAATGTATCAGCTATCACCTTCGCCTTTTCTAGATGATAGTGAAATGTACAATCATAGTCACTAATCAACTCCATCCACCATCTCTACCTCAAATTCAACTCTTTCTAGGTAGGTAAGTATGTCAAACTTTTATGACAAATGAATATCTCACAAAGTGGCTCCATACAGATGATGTCTCCAATCTTTAAAGTAAACACTATGGTAGCCAACTCTAAGTCATGGGTAGGATAATTTCTCTAATGATTCCTTAATTGCCTAGAAGCATACGCCATTACCTTCCCATGTTGCATCAACACATATCCCAACTCTTGATGGGATGCATCACTATACACTATAAATCCTTCATCACTAGAATGAAGCACCAATACTGGAGCTGTAGTCAATTTCTCTTTTAAAAATTTGAAAATTTTCTCACACTTCCCACACCATACAATTCTCACCTCTTTCCTGGCCAGTCTAGTCAATAGTACTATAATAATAGAAAATTTCTGAAAGAATCTTCTATAATGAACAACTAACCCCAAGAAGATTCTAATCTTAGTTACATTAGTTGGTCTCTCCCAACTCAACATTGCCTCTACCGTTTGTGGACCAACTATTATGCCATCTCCAGATATTACATGTTCCAAGAAGGTCATTTCATTCAGCCAAAATTCACATTTTGGAAATTATAGCATATAATCTCTCTTTCCTCAAAATCTCTAACACAATTTCTAAATGTTTTGCATGCTCTTCCTTAATCTTAGAATATACCAAGATGTTATTAATGAACACAACCAAAAGATTATCAAGAAATGGTTTATACATTTTATTCATCAAGTCTATGAATGTTTCTGGGACATTAGTCAATCCAAATGACATCACAAGAAGCTTATGACTATAACATGTCCTAACAGCAGTCTTCGGCACATCTCCCATCTCTATCCTCAATTGATGATAACCTGATCTCAGGTCTATTTTTGCAAATACCCTTGCCTCATACAACTTCTCAAATAAATCATCTATCCTAGGTAAAGGATATTTGTTCTTAATGGTTATCTTATTCAACTATCTGTAGTTTATACACAATCTCATTGTTTCATCTTTCTTCTTCACAAACACTATGTGGGCTCCTCACGACGATACACTAAATCGAATAAATTGTTTATCTAACAACTCTTGAACTTTCAATTCACTTAACTCAGTGGGTGTCACTCTGTAGGTTGCTATAGATATATGTAATGAACCTGGTATCACATCAATAGAGAATTTAATCTCTTTACTGGGAGACAAATAGGCAATTCATCAAGAAATACATTAGAATAATCTTTCACCACTAAGATTTATTCTAACTTCCTATTTTCCTTTTTAGAATCCATTATGTATGCCAAATACTCCTCACAACCCTTCTTCAACCATCTCTTAGTGGTCAGAGCAAAATAAGATAGTTCAAGAGTATCTTATGTTCTCCCTAAAAGTTAAACTCCTCATGTCCATATCTTGAACACTACCTTCTTTTTAAAACAATCAGCCATATTCAAAGATAATAAATCAGCTTCAGATTCTCTATCATTGATACGAATCACACAACCTTGTAAATATTTATGATTATCACTCTATCTTTAGTGGGAATTTCAGCAATATTATTATGCATCAAAGGACTAATACATGTATCAATAAGCTTCATAAATACATTGGATGCAAAAGAATGGGTTGCACCAATATAAACCAACATTGATATGTCCACCTTTTTTACATACAAAGCACATCAAATTAGAACAATTATAGGATAAACATCTTATCATATTACATCTATAACACGTTCTAGTATTTTTATCACGTTATCACATCCTCAAGGTAGTACACTCCAACTTTTACCATAACTTTCAGTTCCCACCAACTATCTCCCAAATCTAGGGATCTTACTGATATTACTCTGAGCTACAGAAGCAACAGATCCTGCTTGCCTCTGATTCTGTACTACAGTTTTTTATAACAAGGAATGCTCCATCTGGGGTGGTCTCTCATCCTGTACACTCATACTGGTATCACCTATAGGTTCCTCAAATCTAGACCTCTTCCACTAATTCCTCCTACCTCTAAATTCCATTACATCCTTCTCAATCTGAAGTGATATTCGCCAACGTTACATAATTCATATCCTCATGTAAGATAGTTTCGATCAAATCTTAAAACATAGTTCATTTTTAAACCTCTTACATTTCTTCTCCTTTAAGTCTACCATTTTTGGTACAACCATTGACAAGACCACAAATCTGTTATCATACTGAGTCATAGTCAATACATTTGCCTCAAATAAATAAGATCTTTTTTTTGTTGGGCTCTAAAGGTCTAAGGAAAGTATTTATCAAGGAAAACCTCCTTAAACCTATTCTAGGTTGAGGGTCTATCAACATATGCACTTATTCTAGGATGAGTATCCTCCCACCATTCCAAAACTTCTCCTTCTAACTCAAACGAAGCAAAGGAAACCATCTGCCTATCAGTTACTGGTAAAATACCAAATAATCTCTCTACATGTTTCTCCCAAAACTTAGGCTTAAAAGGATTCATAGATCCTTTAACCAATAAGGCATTCGACTTAATATATCTAACAAAATAATCTCCCTGCACCTCATGTATAAACTCACCTTTCTCTTTTTTAACGTTTACTATTTCTGGATTTACAATAACCTTATACACTGCTCTAGCATGTTCATCAAGTCTATGCTATAGACTATCAACTCTATCATTTGTTACTTTCATTTTCTTAAGAGCATGTGTAAGAGTATATCTTAGCTTATCTTTTTCAACTTCAAATTCTCTCACACCTCTACTAATATTAATTATACTATCAACATGTTCCCTTCTAGGAACCATAGATTTAGACTCAACCTCAACTTGTCAAAATATTGGGGGCCTACCACACTGATGAACGAATATTTGTCCTAGTATTTTGTATGTTTTTTAAGTATTTATTTACATGTTTAGCTTAGGAATTTGTTACTTTGAGTTGTTTTTCGTTGTTTTACAGGTTCACAAGCACTTGGAAAGGAGTTTCACTAAATTACCAGAATTGCTCGTACAGATCAGTCATTTTTGTTGATTAAACTATAATGATTTAGGAAGAATTAGCAGATGAGCCATATATTCTTAGAAAGATCCAGATGTCTATTTTCTAAAGAATTTTACAGCTTGTAAATGTGATTTTTCTAGAGAAAGTTATGGCAGTTTTAGTAGACAAAGGTTAGGCTGTGCGTGATTTCAGTGTGGCAGAAGTGAATTTTGCAAATTAAACTTAGGAGATGAGCCATATATGATTTGAAATATCCAGATGTCTATTTTCTAGAGAATTTTATGACTCATAAATATGATTTTTCGAGAGAAAGTTATGGCAGTTTTACTAGACAAAGGTCAGGATGTGCATGATTTCAACGTGGCAAAAGTGAATGAGCTATTAAATTCTGATTTTTTTTGGGGATTTGCACGGGCTGGATAGTAGCACAACCGGACCAGTTTTGGACAGCAAAAACCTCACCTGGACAGCAGCAAACACATGGCCTGGACAACAGTAGAACCGGGCCTAGACAGCAGTAGAAGCACATAGCCTGAACAGAAACCCTAGGACGACTTTTCTGTCTACAAAGCCGTCTCCATACAGCTATATATCAGAATTTTTAGACTTAGAAAAGGGGAGACAACAGTATTTCTTGGAGAGATATTATCAAGAGAAGTTTTAGAAGATTGAAGGAGAAGACAATTTCTTTCATCAAGATGGCTTATCAAGAGATTGAAGACGACGATCAATCACTTCACGACTTTGAGGATTCATCTTGTAATTCGGGAAGAAATTCTATCTTTGCTCCTTTTATCCTTCAATATGCTTGTAATCCTAGTGTTTGAATTTTGTGATTGGGATTTAAACATGAGCGGTTGAACGCATTGTTCGGCGTTTGGCTTAGCTGCCTTGATTGTTTTGGATATTTTGGTGGATTCCAGATTATTTCTTATTCAATATCCTTCATACTTTTGATTATTTCTTGTGGATTGACCATCTATTATTGATAGTTAAGGTTAATATTTGAAATTAGGTTGAGGAAAAATCATCTAGACCTAATTAAGCTTTCTTGAATAGGAATTTAAATCAGGATTCAAATCAAATTGTGATTTAGGTGGTTGTGTTTTCCTTATACTTAATTTAACTAATTAATTAATGAACACAATCCATGGGATTTAATTAATTAGTTATAAATTGAGAATAAACACGATCAATGGCATTCTCTAGTCCTAGCGGAAATACCAATAATCTTGGATGTTTATTAATTCTTTATAGTCACCAAATGTTCCAATTCATGATTGGATAACAAACTAAATTCCCGATTGTTCTCATTGATTATACTCATCTCTTCATAATTCGTTTTGTTTAATTTACTTAACTTTTTTTATTTCAATTTTTTCTTCACCAATCTTTTAATTAGAGTGTTTATGATTTAATTTTAGAGTTTATTTTAGTAATTTTAAGAAAGTAATTTAGGATTTAAACCACTGTAATTCCTTGAGAGATCGACCTCGAGAGTAAACTCATCGCAATACTATTTGTGATTCATGCACTTGCGAGCATTTAAAATTTGCCCATCTAGTTTTTGGTGCCGTTGCCGGGGAATTGGCATTTAATTATTTAATTATTTTCTTTGTTTTTATTTTTTATTTTTTATTTTATTTCTTTTCATTCTTTTAGGCATAATTTTTATTTCTTTTATTTCGTCAAATTTTCTTTATTTGCTTCTTGATTTTCTTGATTTAAATTGCAATTAATTTGTTTCTTGATTTACGCTCTCTTGATTCCTGGTAGCTTAATTTTTCTTTTGTTTTCTTTAGGTACATGCATGGTAGAAGATACTAAGGGAGAAATCTAGTGCCAGCAATAGACAATATCCATAGGCTAAGGGAGATGTTACAGCCTACGGAAGAAGAAGAAAAGGTTGAGGGAATAAAAAAAAAAAAAAAGGAGCCTGAAAGAATGGAAGGAGTTGAAAGACAAATTATGATGAAGGAGTATGCAAGGCCGATCATCGACACTTCCACATCTTGCATCCAATTGGGGGAAGCTGCATAGAATTATGAGATAAAAAATATCCACTTTAGCATGCTCCCTTCATTCTACTGAATTCCAAATGAAGACCCATTAACCTTCATAAGGGATTTCTATGCAACAGTGCATACTTTTCCTCTACAGGGGCTGAATGAGGATCAACTCAGGATGAGATGCTTCCCCTACATATTAAAAGATAGAGCAAAAGCGTGGTTGATGACTCTTCCACCCGATTCTTTGACTACATCATAAGCGGTCTACAATCGGTTCATGAACAAATTCTACTCCCATCAGAAGACCACTGAATTGAGAACTAAGATTGCCACGTTCTCACAAATGGAGGGAGAATGCTTCCATGAAGCATAGGACAGGTTCAAGATGCTTCTAATCTAGTGTCCCCACCATCATTACCCATTATAGCTACAAAATCAATTCTTCTATGATAGATTGACACAACAGTGTCAATATACGGTCAATAACGCTGCCGGTGGAGCCATGGGAGAAAAGACTGTTTAGGAGACATGTGAGCTATATGAGATGTTGGGTGTTAATTCACAATAAAAGAGTGTAAGAGGAAGGAGAGTTAGGGTTAATGAATTGAGCTCCAACAATGATATGGCAATGCAACTTGCATAGTTGACCAAACAAGTCAAACTTCTCACTACCACAAACATGCCCAATCATGAGGTTTATGGAGTTTGTGGGGTTTGTGGTCACGGTGCTAACATTTGTTCTTTGTCTTATGCATCTTATATAGGAAATGAACAAGAATAAGTTAATGTAATGGAGTCTTACCAACCTAGGTTGAGGAATGATCCATATTCTAACACCTACAACCCTGGGTGGAGAAATCATCCTAATTTCTCTTGGAAGACTAACAACACTCTGACATATGCTCAAAGTTCAAGATTAGTTCAATATCAAAACCAAGTTGCACCACCCAATCAGCCTAGAAATCCAACTTTGGAGGAGAACTTAAGTGTTTTTATTCAAGTTAGCAAAGAGAACTATGAGAGACATAGCCAAAGGTTGGATTCCTTAGACGCATCAATGAAAAGGGTGGAAGTACAAGTTGAGCAGCTTGCCGAACAAATGTAAGTACATCAAAAAGGGAAGTTTCCTAGCTAACCTGAGCAAGCAGAGGCTATCACAGTGCTGCAAAGTGGTAAAATTCTTAACAACAGTTCTGATGATAAAATTTCTTATGACTTACCACGTGATGCAAGAAAATCATTTGAGAAGCAAAATGAGCATAACACTCCTAAAGGAAGTCCAGTTGAAGATCCATAATCTTTTCAAACATCTGAGGAGAGCAAAGAGAAGGAGCCATCTTCCTTCACTACACTACACAAGGTGACCGAGCCTTATAGGCCTCCTATTCTTTATCCAAGCCGTATGAAGAATGTTAAACAGGATAAGCAATTTTCTGATATTTTTGAAATGCTTTCTAAAGTGAATATTAATTTGCTTCTTTTGGATGTTATCAAGAATGTGCCATCATATGCAAAATTCTTTAAGGAACTTAACACCAAAAAGAGGAAATATGAGAAGAATGAGAAAGTGATTGTGTCAGAAGTTGCTGGGGTAGTGCTCCAACAAAGTTTGCCACCTAAGCTGAAAGATCCCGGAAGTTTCATCATCAACATCACAATGGGAAACAAGAAGGTCGTCAAAGCAATGCTAGACTTAGGAGCAAGTATAAATCTCATGCCATATTCGATATACTTGCAACTAGGTTTGGAGGAGCGTAAGTCAACAACTATGTCCCTTCTACTTGTTGACAGGTCAGTTAAATATCCTAAGGGAATAGTTAAAGATATAGTGGTGTAGGTAGACAAAGTGATTGTGCCTGTGGATTTCGTGGTATTGGAGATGGAAGGAACCCTATCTAAGGACAAGGAGCACACTATTCTTCTTCGTAGACCATTTATGGCCACAACCAAGACTATTATTGATGTCCATAATGGGAGGTTAACGATGATAGTCTTGGGAGAGACTGTACAATTTAAAGTGTTTGATTCTCTAACCATTCCTTCCTCTATTTCCACTAACGATGACTGTTCTTTATTGATTATGTAGACTCACTTGTTTATGAAACTTATTTGTAGACAAAAATAGAGGACAAGCTTGAAGTTGCTCTTATAATTGAGAGAGTAGAGGAAGCACTAGAAGATGAGACTAAAGGGTATCATGAGATGTTAGATAGTGCAATACCAATGTCACCCCAAGAAGAGTCTAGCAAACCTTTAGAATTGCCAAGTTCCCTACCTAGGGAAGATACTGCTCCACCTAAGCTTGAACTTAAAGTGTTATCTAAGCACCTTGAGTACATATTTTTAGGAGAGGGAGACATATATCCTGTGATTATTTCATCTACTTTAACCCAAACCCAAGAGGAGAGAGTTGTGAATGAGCTTAGCAGACTTAGGAGAGCCATAAGATGGAGTATAAATGTCGTCAGGGGTATTAGTCTTGCTACATGTATGCATAAGATTATTTTAGAGGACGGTGCCAAACATGTGAGAGAAGCTCAAAGGAGACTAAACCCTAACCTACAAGAGGTAGTGAAGAAAGAAATTTTAAAACTCCTGGATACATGAGTTATCTACCCTATTTTAGATAGTAGATGGGTTAGTCCAATTCATGTTGTGCCTAAGAAGTCTAGGATTACAGTGGTGCGAAACGAAAAGAATGAGCTAGTGCCCACTAGGATGACTACAGGATAGAGAATGTGCATTAATTACAGGAAACTGAACTCAGCTACTAGAAAGGATCATTTTCCACTTCTTTTTATTGATCAGATGTTGGAAAGACTAGCAGGGTATGATTTTTATTATTTTTTTGATGGTCTTTCAGGTTATTATCAAGTGCCGATTGCACCGGAGGATCATGAGAAAACAATATTCACATGCCCATTTGGGACATTTGCCTTTAGGAGGATGCCATTTAGCCTATGTAATGCTCCAGCCACATTCCAAAGATGCATGATGTCAATCTTCTCGGATATGGTGGAGAAATTCATTGAGGTATTTTATGGATGATTTTTCAATTTTTTGAAACCTCATTTGATAACTGTTTGCATAATTTGACTTTGGTACTTGAAAGATGCATTGAGTGTAATTTAACACTTAGTTGGGAGAATGAGTCATTTTATGGTACAATAGGGGGTGATTTCTAGTAAAGATATTGAAGTAGATAAGGCTAAAATTGACTTGATTGCTAAATTTCCACCCCTGACTTCGGTTAAAAGGATTAGGATTTTCTTAGGACACGCAGGTTTCTATAAGAGATTCATCAAAGATTTTTCTAAGATAAGTCACCCATTATGTAATTTGTTGTATAAAGATGTTCCTTTTACTTTTGATGATGATTGTCTTATCGCCTTTAGTGCTTTGAAAGAAAAGTTGACATTGGCGCCTATTATTATGGCACCTAACTAGTCAATTCCTTTTGAGATTATGTGTGATGCATCTGATTATGCTATAGGGGCTGTTTTGGGGCGACGAGTGGATAAGCATTCACATATGATCTACTATGCTAGTAGAACACTTAATGATACCCAACTCAACTGTTCCACCATGGAAAAAAGAGTTTTTGGCTATCATGTTTGCATTAGATAAGTTCAGGCCTTACTTGGTAGGGTCTAAAGTCATTGTGCATTCGGATCATGCGGCATTGAGACATTTATTAACTAAGCCGAATGCTAAGCTAAGACTAATTCGTGGGTCTTGCTTTTGCAAGAATTTGACCTAGAAATAAGGGATAAGAAGGGTAGTGACAACGTTGTTGCAGATCACTTTTCTAGGTTAATTTCGGACTTTGATTCACATAAGCAAGAAGAAGATAAGAAAATTATTGACACTTTTCCTGATGAATAATTATTTGCTATAAGTCGAGAGCCATAGTATACTGATATTGTAAATTATCTTTCTTATGGTGTCTTGCGAGCTAACCTCTCTTTTCAAGAAAAGAAGAGATTCTTGTCTTTTTACAGGAGTTACTTTTGGGATGAGCCTTATTTGTTCAAATTTGGTCAAGATCAAATCATTCGAAGATGTGTACCTAAGGCTGAGCATGAGAGCATTCTTTCTTTTTGCCACGAACTTTATTGCAGGGTCACTTTGGAGGTAAGAAAACGGCCCTCAAGGAATTACAATATGGATTTTATTGGCCAAATCTCTTTAAAGATGCTCATAAGTTTTGCATGTGTTGTGATAAATGTCAGAGAACTGGTAGTATTGGAAAGAGAAATGAGATGCCTCTGACTAACAATCTTGTCATTGAATTATTTGATTTATAGAGAACTGATTTCATGGGTCCTTTTTCGCCTTCACTTGGATATGAATATATATTAGTTACGGTGTGTCCAAATGGGTTGAGGTTATACCAACCCGAACCAATGATGCTAACTATGTTGTGAAATTTTTGAAGGATGTGATATTTAGCAGGTTTGGGACACTGAGGGCAATAATCAGGGATGGAGGAACCCATTTTTGCAATAAACTCTGTGATGGGTTGTTGAAGAAGTATAGCATCACATACAAGGTGGGGACTTTATATCACCCACAAACTTCGGGTCAAGTTTAGGTAATCAATCGACAAATCAAGGGCATTCTGGAAAAGACGGTACGACCATCACGGAAGGACTGGGCAACTAAGCTTAATGACACATTGTGGGCATACCGCACGCCATACAAGACACCCATTAGGATGAGCCCCTATCAGTTGATTTTTGGAAAGACATGTCATTTACTGGTTGAGATTGAGCATCGGATGTATTGGGCAATCAAGGAGTTGAACATGGACATGGAAATGGCAAGAGAGAAACGGTTATTACAACTTAATGAGTTAGAAGAGATTCATAATGAAGTCTATGAGAATGCAAATATCTATAAAGAACGCACTAAGCGTTACCATGACCAAGGCCTTATCCATAAGTCTCTTTATCCTGGAATGAAAGTTCTTTTGTTTAACACTCGTTCGAAATTATTTCTAGGAAAATTGAAGCCAAGATGGTGCGGACCATTTTCGGTAGTCAACACTTTTTCTTATGGAGCGGTAGAGTTGCTGAACCCAAAGACTCAAGTGACATTCAAGGTCAACGGGCATCGTGTGAAGCCTTACTTGGAAGGAGTCCATGAGAAGGGGGTTGTGGAGTGCACTAAGGTGCACAATCCTGAATAAGTTCAACCAACGTCTTGCTAAGACGTTAAAGAAAGAGCTTAGTGGGAGCAACCCACCCATTTGATAAAGTATGTTTTATGTTCTTTCATTTTCATTGTCTCTTCTAAATTTTTTTCTAAATGCATGTTTGATTTCAAACATTGAGGACATGCTACAATTTGTTTTATGGTTAGTAATCAAGTCTTTTATGCATGTTGAGTTTAGTTTCTTTAACACTGACAAGTTGTTGTAAGGATTGATGCATAGTCATATTCCATAGACCGTGCTCTTGATGTTGATACTGAGATGAACCTAGATCTATTGATTGAGAATCAAATAGTGGAGACAACCTAGCGAGTTATTTGAGCCATAAACGTTTTATTCTGAGAGTTAGTTTCTTGGTACTCTTAAACACTCTTCGTTATGACCTCAATTGTTTGATGATCTCTATAGGTTTTGCATTGAATGCTAGGATTATATAACTCACTTGAAGTATCATGTTGTGTATTCTCATTATTTTAGTTGAATGACTTGAGTAAGAAGTTTGAGTATGTGCCTATCGTTATACGCCCTAGTTGCCACTGTCTCTAGAGAAATATCCAAATTCCTATTTCAAATTTATATATATATATATATATATATATATATATATATATATATATATATATATATATATATATATGAGAAACATGTCAAAAAGGGATTTGGTTAGACAAGAAAGAGGACCTGAGATACTTCAAAGGTATTGAAGTCGCTCTTATAAAGAGTTGAAAAGAAAGAGCTTTGGCATAAATCAGGTTCGGCCAACCACGCCCATCTATGCATAGGTTCATACTCAATATGTTTTGCTTGAGGTGTTTGACTAGGATATGATATAGGTGATGTGATAGCTTTGCAATTCTAACATCTGATTCCTTTCATGAGATCTATTTTGCGAACATATGAGCGTTCTTTGATGATATCCATATTTATATGCGAATTTATATTTGAAATTTCTTGTTTACATAACTTCTATTCACATATGCTTGATGAGTGTTTGAAACCTAGGTTTGGTGTGCTTAATGAGTGAATCTTGTGAGGCCTAGAGTCGAAGCGAATTCGGATTCTTGACGTTATGATTAGGGGTAATTGACGTGAGGTGTTTTGAGCATTGAAATATGGATGTGCGATGTGTACTTGATTTGAGCAATGAATTGTAAAGTGTTGAGACTATGAACATAATTGTGCATAAGATATCTAGATATGAGTCATAATAAGAATTAAGGCATGAGGGTTTTGTTAATTTAAGTTTTTAGGTTTGTTTTATTTATGTTTTCTTTTAGTTTGCTTGAGGACTAGCAAAATCTAGGTTTGGGGGTATTTGATGAACGAATATTTGTCATAGTATTTTGTATGTTTTTTTAAGTATTTATTTATTGTTTCACGGTTAATAATATCAGCCCAAGTATTAATTACACGACCTTGACTATCAACTACAGATTGGTTTTGTTACTTTGAGTTGTTTTTAGTTGTTTTATAGGTTCACAAGCACTTGGAAAGAAGTTTCACTAAATTACTAGAATTGCTCGTACATGATAAGAGCCATAAAATGCATTATAATCGTACTTATTTGTTAGCACTTTAGGGTTGATTTAGGTCTTAATTGCATTTTTATTCAGTAACAACTCTAAAGTGGTATTTTTGGAGCATTAACTTATTTCGGTGCATTTTTCAGCTATCTTGATCTAAAAGAGATGGAAGAGCTATCATCATTTTAAACACAAAGCTCCACTGAACACTCAAGCAAAAGAATGGTCGTGGAAGAGCCAAGATGAAGAGAAACTAAGAAAGGAGTTTTCACTAAGTTGCTGGAGTTGCCATACAAATCAATCATCTTTACAAATTAAACTGTATTGATGTAGGAAGAACCAGGAAGTGTGCCACATATGCTCAGAAAGATCTAGAAGTCTAATTTCTGGAGGATTTTACGGTTCATTAAAATCATTTTTCTAGAGAAAGTTATGGCGATTTTAGCGGACAGAGGTTAGACCTCCTGGTTCAGCATCAGCCCGCGCCACACCTCACAACACCAAAATGCACAGAGAGGATAGAAACTCAAGGCTGCAGTGCCAAGATGTTGGCGCTGCAGTGCCAGGATGTTGGCGCTGCAGTGCCAGGATGTTGGCGGTGCAGTGCTGGTAGCTTACACAAAGAAGGAATTGGACAGAAAGTTGGCGCTGCAGCGCCAGAAAGCTGGAGCTGCAGCGCCAGAATTTGGGTTTTTTGTGTGTCTTGGCGCTGCAGCGCCAGCCCGCGAATTTTGAATCTATAAATTAAAACCCTAGCTGAACAAGAATGGGAGGCAAAAAAGAGAAGAAAGAAAACAGAATTTGGAGGAGAGGAGACACGAAAGAAGGCTTGGAGACACTCCGGGAGGCTACGCATCAAGCTTTTAATCATTCTTCTCCGGTTTTGTATTCTTATTCTATCTATGTTGATGTTTTATAATATGAACATGGGTTGTTTGAACATGATTATGGAGTAGATATTTTTGTGTTAAGGATAGATGGATCCTAAACCTTTATCTTGAGTTGTTGTTTGGACAAGTGGAATTTAATGTGTTTTTCAAAGAGTGTGTTTTATTGTTCTTAATGCTTTTTATTATTTTGATTCCTTCTTGGGGCATTGTGATGTGTCAAATAGAGAAGCCATGTTTTTATGAATGATTGAACTAATAAATATGATATTGGATTGTTATCTATGCAAAGCCAGGGTAAAACATGCCATGAATAAAATAGGAGTAACCGAATAGGGATCCTAGGAAGTTCATGTGGTCCGCTTAAATCGTAACCGAATAGGGAGATTTAATTGAAAGGAATCCAAAAACACTTAATGCTTCTTAATTTGAATTAATCTAGAATAGATCTGGAATACGGATAGTCGAAGTTAATGATTCTTAAGATTGTGGTTAGACCTGGAATATGGATAACCAATTTATTGGGGATTCTACCATCTTGAAAAACGTATTAAACGAAACTTGTCCATTCGAAGCTCTTGTCAATTATGGTTTAGGTGAAGTCGAGTCCTTAGCACGTTAGTTTATAATAGTCTTCATTCCAAATATTGCAAATTTTCTGTCATTTACTATTGCGTTTTGTTTTTCCCTTTTAGTTAATTGTTAGTAACTTTTTCTCCGACAATTATTCGTTTGCTCAAATAACAGTAAGAGTCGAATCATAATTTCTATAGTATTTGCTCAGTCCTCGTTGGGAATGATATTTACTCATCATTTTATTACTTGAACGATTAGTGCACTTGCTAGTGTAAATTTCATCGCATCAGTACAGATCAGTCATTTTCACGGATTAAACTATATTGATTCAGAAAGAACTAGGAGATGAGCTATATATGCTTGGAAATATCCGGATGTCTATTTTTTGGATAATTTGATGGCTCATAATTATGATTTTTCTAGAGAAAGTTATGGAAGTTTTAGTAGATAAAGGTCAGGCTGTAGGTGATTTCAATGTGGCAGAAGTGAATTTTGCAGATTAAACTGTATTAATTCAAGAAGAACTAAGAGATGAGCCATATATTCTTGGAAAGATCCGGATGTCCATTTTCAGCAGAATTTTACGGCTCATAAATATGATTTTTCTTGAGAAAGTTAGGGCAGTTTTAGTAGACAAAGGTCATGTTGTGCGTCATTTCAGCGTGGCAGAAGTGAAAGAGCTATTAAATTCTGATTTTTTTTGGATTTGCACGGGCTAGATAGTAGCACAACCGGACTAGTTCTGGATAGCAGAAACCTCACCTTGACAGTAGCAAACAAACGGCCTGGACAACAGCAGAACCGGGCCTAGACAACAGCAGAAGCACATGGCCTGAACAGAAACCCTAGGGCAACTTTTCTGTCTACAAAGCCGTCTCCATACAACTATGTATAGGAAGTTTTAGACTCAGAGAAGAGGAGACGACGACAGTTCTTGGAGAGATATTATCAAGAGGAGTTTTGGAAGATTGAAGGAGAAGACGGTTTCTTTCATCAAGACGGCTTATCAAGAGATTGAAGACGATGATCAATCACTTCATGACTTTGAGGATTCGTCTTGTAATTCGAGAATAAATTCTATCTTTGCTCCTTTTGTCCTTCAATATGCTTATAATCCTAGTGTTTGAATTTTGTGATTGAGATTTAAACATGTGCGGCTGATCGCATTGTTCGGCATTTGGCTTAGCTCCCTTGATTGTTTTGTATATTTTGGTGGATTTTGTTTTATGAAATTTTCTAGATTATTTCTTAATCAATATCCTTCATACCTTTGATTATTGCTTATGGATTGGCCATCTATTATTGATAGTCAAGGTTAATATTCGAGATTAGGTTGAGGATAAATCATCTAGACCTAATTAAGTTTTTTTTAATAGAAATTTAAATCAGGATTCAAATCAAATTGTGATATAGGTGGTTGCGTTTTCCTTATACTTAATTTAACTAATTAATTTATGAATACGGTCCATGGGATTTAATTAATTAGTTATAAATTAAGAATAAACACGATCAATGGCATTCTCTAGTCTTAACGGAAATACCAATAATCTTGGATGTTGATTAATTCTTTATATTCACCAAATGTTCCAATTCATGATTGGATAGCAAGCTAAACTCCCAATTGTTCTCATTGATTATACCCATCTCTTCATAATTCGTTTTGTTTAATTTACTTAATTGTTTTATTTCAATTTTCTCTTCACCAAACTTTTAATTAGAGTGTTTAGGATTTAATTTCAGTGTTTGTTTTAGTAATTTTAAGAAAGTAATTTAGGATTTAAACCACTGTAATTCCTTGAGAGATCGACCTCGAGAGTAAACTCATCGCAATACTATTTATGATTCGTGCACTTGCGAGCATTTAAAATTTTCCCATCACATGCCCTCTCAATTCAACAACTCTAACTCTAGCTTTAGCACGTCCACGTGTCATCCTCAGACTATTCATTAGAATATAATTTGTTTTAATCTTCCTCTTTCTTACTTTTTATGCAGTCTACAAAATCATAAAACCTAATGCTTTGATACCAAAACTGTAACGACCTATCCCGGGTTGGCCACGCCCGAGACGGTGTTGTCACATTTTGAAAATCCCAGTATGACACATATATGCAACCAGAAAAAATACGCAAACAAAATTTTTTATATCAATCCTCAATCCTCAACAGGGAAGATACATTATTTTGATCTTGACTTAAACATTATATACAACGTAAAATGCATGAATATTTACAAATAAATTTTTATTTATTTTCTCATTATTCTGAGGATGTGGACACGTACATGGCTTACAGAAAATGATTTCGTCTGAACCTTAACTCACCAAACTATCTGTCATACTTGCTACCTGAAATCATTGTACAATGAGCGATGAGCTTCACAAGCTCAGTGAATTAAATTTACTAGAAGTATTCGATTTTTATAAATAATCTTTTAATATTTAATCATTTATATCTCATATAACTTGATAATATCATTCTACTATCACTACACATGTCATAAGTCTCATTCTCTATCAATCTCTTCTTCTAATAAATTTGTTCACCTTAAGACCATCAATTATCTGATAATTACCTCGTTATAAGGTTCACAGCATATAGTCTACCATTTAGATAGTCCTTATCATATCATACTTCCATGTTTCTTTTTCACTATAATTATCTCTCTGTGAGACTCATTCATCTATAAATAAATTTATAATAACAAACAACATTTCAGCATTTCTGTAATACAATCAATATTTAAGACAGATGCAATGCATGAATTATTATTAGGGAATGTCTTCTCACATGTGAACAATAATATGAAAACAAACATGAATTCAAATATTTAAATTAGCTATCCTGATTATTCTCAAATTATTATTTGAAAATTTCCACTAAATTTTTCTCCTCATAAATCATACCAAATCATCAACCATAGCTCGTCAAGATCCACTAAATCTCCTCTCCTCATAAATCATATCAAAATCATCAACCATAGCCCATCAAGAATTTCAGTTATCGCATTTATTATTAAATCGTGATTACACCCAAAGTATAACACGGTAATTGTAGTACAGCTTTGGGGTGTTGATTCCACAGGGAAACAAGTTAATTACAAAAGAAGGTGTGAATTTTAACACAGACGATAAAAGATTGATTGAAAGAATTTGAATTACGTGAAAATAGTGTGAAGGAAATTGTGTAAATAGATTTAATAAGAAATAACAAGGTTCCAGAAATCCTCCCTAGGTTCGTTGCCCTAATCCTAACTTGATTCAGTCGTTTTTATCTCGATTGCAAGTTTCACATCCCAAACAGGCAATCGGCAAATGTTCAATTAAAGTGCATGTATAAACCCTAATGTAATTTATATGAATAATTCTTTACTTTCAAGCACACATGACCTAACTTATAAATTATCAAAAGATGACGGTATATCTAAATGATAATACCGTAGCAATGGACAAATCTATAAAAGAGATCTACCAGACTCAATCACACCCAAACAGATACACATAAGAAAAGCATGACTGAACTTATATGGAAAAGAAGCATGCAATAACTGGAGTAATAATAAATCTACTAATTAAATAAAAGAATAAAACATAACAATGTTTAATAAAAATAATATCCAACTACAACTGAATCAAATAAAGGAAAATAAGAACAACTACACCTAGGGATTCATCCCTTCGCCTTGCTTGGAGAGACTAGCTGGCCATGGGGCTCATGCTTCCTTGAGTTGCCTCCGGCCTCTCAACGATCATCCTCAGCTTGCCCTCCAAATTTATACTTCAGATTCCTCCTAAAGACCCTCTGGATTGCTCCTAAAGGCCCTCTAGAGTCACTCTCTAATGATTTCAGATGAGCTCCGATTTCTCTTTTGATGCTGAAGTGGAGTGGGTCTTATATAGGCAAGCTCCCAAAATTCTATGTGTTTTCTGACCGATGTGGGATACTGCCCGAGTGCACTCGATTGCAGCCTTAGTGCGCTCGATCGTATGTGCACTCGATCGCAGATTGGTGCGCTCGATCGTAGCTGCGCTGCAGAGTACTTCATGGTCGATGTGGGATGTGCGCTCGATCGCATGTGCGCTGCAGAGTACTTGGTCAATGTGGGATGTACACTCGATCACACTGCTTGTGCGCTTGATCGCAATACAGGCAGCAGTCCATCTTGTCCTTCCAGAAGCATGGGATCTTGGTCTTTTAAGCAACAATCGTTTCTTTTTCTCTTTTAAACTCAAAGTACCTGAAAATTGCACTGAAATAAGTTAGTGGTCCAATAATATTACTTTAGAGTTATTAACACATAAAAGCGCAATAAAGACCGAGATCAATCCTAAAATGCTAACAATTAACCACTGTTGAGAAGCATTTTATGACTCTCATCAAATCGACTCTTTATTCCAATAATATTTTTTCTCATAAAATAATTATTTACACATCAACTATTCCTATCAATCAATTTTTCATCTACCACCAAAGTATAAGCTAATAATTTATTCTAATATTATCACTAGATATTTCATATTTATCTTGATTACTTAAAGTAAATTTAACTCACCATGTAGCACTTAGAGCTACCCATGGATCACCTCCTTGCCTTTCTTATTCCTTTTAACAATTTCTCCTGGTTGCTGATCGTTAACACTTGGCATAATATTTATATTAAAATTTTTAATTTATTCTTCAATTCTTTCATAATTCACATCCTTTGAAAATTCCTACTTTGAATTCCGTGAAATTTCATGTATGCTAGATTTCAAAAATAAAACTCACGTTATTACCTTCTGTTTTTCTTAGAGCTTCCCGTGGTTCTCTATAAAATTCTCTCGTAAACCTCTTCAAAATTTTGCTCTTTCAACATTTCTTTCGATCTCCAAGTGTTTAAAGAAATAGAGTAATTGAATCGTAGTTAAAGGAAAACCAAACAGTATTTGATAAGTAATAAACTAAAGTTATAATATATATATATATATACACACACACACAACTTAACTCAGCCTTTCCTCCCTTATATTGTTGCCACGAATATATAGTGCTGCCTTACATGCAGCACTACAAACTTCTTTCCTGTTGCCACCTTTTTTTTTTCTTTTTTTTTAAACAAAACTTTTTTTCTTTTTCCTTTGTCTTTTGTCCTTCTGGACGATTTTTTTTATACCACCACGCATCCGTTTTTTTTCAAAAAAATTATTTTATTTAATAATAAATCTTTCATATATATATTATTTTAATTCCATGTCATATTTATCAAATTACTTCTTTTCCCATACTTTAAGAACACGTGTATTACACCTGCCCTTAGAAATTAAAGACCTATGAGACGAACTCAAAGCTCCAAAGGCCCAACCCGTGGAAGAGCGAGCAACTGCCCCCTGAACAAAGGAGAAGATCAGAGAACTGTACAGATCGGATCAAACCTGACTGAAGAGTTTAATGAACAACTAGTCTTATTTCTCAGAAGGAATCAAGACATGTTCGCATGGTTTGCATTTGACATACATAGAATTGACTCGCAAGTCATTGTTCATAGGTTAAACGCAGATCCAAAGCACAGACTTGTTATCTAAAAGAAATTATCTTTTGCTCTTGAGCAACAGGAGACTATAGAAGAAGTGGTCGATAAACGTATCGCTACTGACTTCATCTGAGAGGCCCATTACCCGGACTAGGTCACTAACGTAGTCATGGTTAAAAAAGCCAATAGAAAATGGAGAATCTTCATAGACTTCACCGGGTTTAATAAGAAGTTCCTAGAAGATAGTTTTCATCTGCTTCGGATAGACCAATTAGTCGACACTACGTTAGGATATGATTTGCTCAGCTTCATTGATGCATACTCGAGGTATAATAAGATCCTCATGCATGGGCCAAACCAATAAAAGACTGCTTTTGTCACTGACAAGAGCCTCTATTGCTATAAGGTCATGCCCTTTTGACTCAAGAATGCAGGGGCAACCTATCAGAGGCTACTCAGCAAGCTCTTCGAGGAACAAATCAGAAGGAATATGAAGGTTTACGCCGATGACATGGTTATTAAGATAGCGAAGTCAAATGACCATATATCTGACTTTGAAAAAAACTTTGGAATACTCAGACATTATCACATGAAGTTAAACCTAGGGAAATGCACCTTCGGAGTCACCTCAGGCAAATTCCTCGGATTCGTGGTTACTTAAAAAGGATAAAATCCAACCTTGAGAAGATAATAGAAATCCTAGATACGAGTCCTCCTCAAAATATCAGAGAAGTCCAATGGTTGATCAGACACATTGCCGTCCTCAGTCACTTCATGTCAAAATCTACTGAAAAATACTTACCTTTATTCAAAGCACTAAAGAAAGCTAAAGACTTTGAATAGGTTGAGGAATATCAGGAAGCTTTTGAAGAATTTAAAGACTATCTTAGTACGTCACCTTTCCTGACTATGCCCATTAAGGGAGAAGAACGTTTTCATTACATCACAGAAAGTGTGACTGCAATTGCGTCTGCGTTAATCCAAAAAGAGGGTGGGCCCCAGAGACCCATCTACTTTGTCAATAGGGTTTTCCATGATGCAAAAACTTGGTATCTCCCTATTGAGAAGTTGGCCTACATCTTCACAATCACAGCTCGAAAGTGAAGACCATATTTTCAGTCTCACACTATCACAGTACTGATTGACTAGCCCTTAAGGCAAGTCTTGCACAAACCATATATTTCTGGGAGGTTGGTGAAATTGTGCATAGACTTGGGTGAGTTTGACATCAGCTACAAACCTTGGATAATCATCAAAGCACAAGATTTGGCTAATTTCATTATGGAAAGCACACTACCTGAAATGCTCCCTAAGAAGCAAGAGCCTAAAGGTAATGAATAAGCACCAAGATGGGCACTTTTCATCAGCAGATCCTCCAATAGCACTGGTAGTGGGGTCAATTTCATCCTCACCAGTCTTGAGGGATTCATAGTTGAGTACACCCTTAGATTTGAATTTAAGGCTTCAAACAATGAAGTTGAATATGAAGCATTTCTCGCAGGAATGAAGTTGGCAAAAAAATTGTTTGCCCAAGCCTTGGAGGTCTACAACGACTCGCAACTAGTGGTTAACTGATGACTAATGAATATGAGACAAGAGGGGTTAAGATTATCAGGTACCTGAAAAAAGCCTGAGTGTCGGCTGCAACTTTCATAAAGTTTAAAATGTCTCAGGTGCCCCAAGCATAAAATTCTAAAGCGGATGCCTTAACCTAACTCACTTCCTCTAGATAATTCGATCTCACGCAGACCATCTATCTGAAAACTCTTGCTTTACCTAGCATTGATGAGCATCTAGCCATGCCAGTAGCAAAAGAACAGACCTGGATAGACCTGATCCTCCAGTACTTATGGTATGGAAAACTCATCGACCAGAAGAATAAAGCAAGAAAGTTCTCTCTTGTGCCTCGCGGTTCACCATAATTGAAGGCCAACAATACAAAAAAAGCCTCACCACTCCTTACTTGAAATGTCTCGGTCCTATTAATGCATACTATACCCTCCAAGAAGTTTACGAATGTATATGTGGAAATCACCTAGTGGGCAGAGCACTAGCTCACAAGATCCTCTGACATGAGTATTACTGGCTTAAAATGCTACAAGATGCCACGGACATGGTCAAAAAGTATAAAACTTGCCAAGAATATGCTTTGGTGCCTCGTCGATCCTCAAATCTGTCGATGTTGATCACAAGTCTCCTTCTTTTCTCCATATGGGGAATGGACATCCTTTGACATTTTCTTGAAGCTCCAGGGCAAAGGAGGCACCTGAAAGTGGTTATTGACTACTTCACCAGGTGGACAAAAATTGAACCACTCACTAAAATCACTGACTACAAGACCAGAGAGTTTGTGTGAAAATCTATCGTGTGCCGATTCGGAATACTAATGATTCTCATTACTAACAACAGGAAGCTGTTTGACAACTCACGATTCAAATCTTTCTGCCAAAACCTCGAGATCTAACACTGATTAACCTCAGTGGGTTACCCTCAAGCCAATGGGCATGCTGAAGTCACCAATAGGACCCTCCTACAAAGCATCAAGAGGAGGCTTAAAGACACCAGGAGATAGTTAATCAAGGAATTACCAAGTGTCCTTTAGGCTTACTGGACAACTACTCAGACCCCCACATGAGAAACTTCTTTATTCTTAGCCTATGGATTTGAGGTCTTTATTCCTCTTAAAATAGGAGCACCTCACTATAAGTGCAGCACTACGACCCTACGAACAACAAAGAAGCCATTGAGATAAATGTTGACCTAATCGATGAAGCTAGGAATAAAGTTCATATCATAATTGCTGCTTACAACTAGAGGGTAGCACGATACTACAACTCTCGTGTCAAAGGGAAAACATTCAGACTTAATGACCTTGTATTCAGCAGAAAGGAAGTGTCTTACCCGAGAGAAACAGGAAAGTTCCTTCTGAGCTAGGAATGACCTTATCGAATCATAATGGTTTGTCGAGTAGGTACCTTTGAACTTGAAGATCTCAATAGAAATCCAATACCCCGAACTTAGAACTCTGAGAACCTTTGTAGATTCTATTAATAGAATGTTTCCTTTTCATTTTCCATTTTTTCTTAACTATGTAGCTTCAGTAAATTATCAATAAGATACTCAAAAGTTATATTCTACTTAAAGTATACAATGTTTGAAAAGTCCGAGGGGAAGACCTCGAGCTTTCTTCCTCCTTATTAATTTTTTCCATTTCAGTCTGAAGGGAAGACCCTGAGCTTTCTCCCTCATCAATACATTTTTCCATTTAACTCAGAGGAAAAAGTGTCGAGTCTCCTCCAGTACATTTTTCCAAATAAATCTGAGGGCAAAACCCCAAGCTTCCTCCCTCCTCGGTACATTTTTCCAAATGATCCCCTCCTCGACATATTTTTCATCTGATCCCTGGGCTAGTATAACATAAAGCATCTATAGCGTTCGAAAATTGAGATGAAATACCAAAAGACCTTAAGCCCATTCTATTAATATTAAAATTTTAAGCACAAAAGTAGGCACTATTGGCCAAATATAAATACAAACACAAAACTAAAGTAAAGAAAAGAATATCTACTCCTCACCCTCTCTAACCCTGATCTCCACCTTTTTGCCATCTTTAGCCTTTTGGCCACCTCCAGTGATAGTGATGCCTTTGTCATCATCAATGAGCTCGATTGCGCAGAGGTCCAAGTCATGGTAGGCCTTAACTACCTTGGCTTTCATGCCCTCAAAACCATCGAGGTAGTATTTTCCTCCATCCCCGCACGACCCTCACTCCAGCAGACTCAAGCTCAGTAAATATGGCTTCTGACGCTTGATACTTCTTGACAGCATCGTTCTTAGCCTCATCAACTTGGGCATTCAAGGTGTTGAATACCTCTTCGAACCTCTCCAGTTGAGCCTTCAAGTCTTAGATCTTATCATACTTGGCCATGGGATATGCATCCTTATCTTAGAGGGAGAACTATAGAT
The DNA here is from genome assembly GCA_023935145.1 of Bretschneidera sinensis. Classification (NCBI taxonomy): domain Eukaryota; kingdom Viridiplantae; phylum Streptophyta; class Magnoliopsida; order Brassicales; family Akaniaceae; genus Bretschneidera; species Bretschneidera sinensis. The sequence goes on from CM043698.1 coordinate 112,147,675, forward strand.
CAGCTACCAAGGTCGTGTACTCCTCCAACTTTCTACTAACATTGGCATAGCATCGTGTCAGCACTTTTGTGGCAACATTAGACTGAAAGGCAAAAGAAGAACCAAATAAAAAAATAAAAAAAATAAACTCTGAGCAGGCCAATAAAGAAAGTATAAGGGAAGAAATGGTACCTTGGCAGCCAATTTCTTGACCATGGTCGCCAAGACTTTCGGAATATTAAAGGCCAACTCCACCTTATCCCTGAAAAGAATACCCTTCACTAAGTGCTCACGAGCAATCTAGGGACTCCCTATGACCGAGTCCCCTACCTGGATAAACCAATTAGGACAAAAAAACCTATGTGCTCAAGGGATTGGTTAGAAAGGACCCTAGTCCTAGAACTATAGAACCGCGAGAAAGGGATAGGATATCCTCAATCATAACAGTATAGAACCTTGGAGGGACAAGACTCCCACCAGTTGATTCCTGAGGCATAGATGATTCGCACATCCTCTTCTCAGTACTCTGATTGTCAGACTTCCCATTAGAGGGCTTTTTCTTCTTTGATCACTTAGCTTTCCTTCAGTACCTGAGTCAAGCCGAGAGGCATGACTACATAAACAAAGAATTATCAAAAACACAATAAATCAAAAATACTGAAAAGAAAGTGAAAGCTATGAACTATACCCTCATGAGGACAAAGGTCAAGCTTAGCCAAAGTTTTGTTGTCGTCCAAAACCAAAGCCTCAATAGCCCTAATAACTATATCTTTCATCGTTCTCTCTTCATGTCGCTAAGCATCGAGTGTCTACGCTTCTTTAAAAAACAATTTATTTTTCCACTTCTTTATGGAAGTAAGCTTCCCCTTCATCATGGACTTCTTGGCCCTCTAACTAAAAACCACCCAGCCATTCTCCACGTGGAAGTTCACAGAGAAAATATTCTTAAAACCTTCCAAAGAAACATACCCCTTGACCTTCTGGCAGACATAAATAAATCCTAACAATAGACAAATTGAATTAGGTACGAATGGAAGAAAATACATGTTGTATTAGTTCAGGACTAAAGACTGAAATGGTGCAAAGGGAATCTAAGACCAACCTTCATGGAATACGTGTACACACACAGCTTAAAAAGAGGATCTTCTTGAAGATCATCACATGCTTTCTCCACTACCTCGGCCACTCTGAGAGAATACTCAACTGGTATCCTATATTTCTCCTTAATTTTCTCTAACTCTCGTTCCCCTAACTTATTGGGCTCATCCTCGGCACTATAACTGATGTCCCTAGTATCCTGGGCTAATTCATCTTGTATATTGTTCAAAGTGTAACTTGGCTCACCCTCAGAGGTCCGAAGGACAACCTTATCCTCAACTTCTTCCTTAGTCCTCTCTATATTTGATTCTACCAAGGAGCTATTCACCTCAGCCTCAGAAGAACTAGACTCACTACTATCTATACTAACAAAATAAAAAGCCATAAGTGAGGAAAGGAACAATGGACTCACCGAAGTTCGAAAAAGTTTGAAAGTTGAAAAGATTTCGAGGGATTGAAAAATGATACTCCAAATAGCTCGGTCATTCCAAAAGACTTGAATATGGTCAAGGTTTAAACAAGGTTGGAAGAAGTCAAGCATAAAGTCATTAAAGTCTTAGCACACTTGGAGTATACCTCAGCACAAAGCTGGAAAAAGATGTGTGCATCAGGTCAGGCCGCGACCCTGCTCTTCCCAGGCCACAGTGCCTAAAAAGTGGAGTGCTAGAGGAGGAGACCAGGCCACGGCACCCCTACCCAAGGCCGCAACACCTAGAAGATGGTGAATGTGTATTATACTCTGGGCCGCGGCGCCAGGCACACTGATGCACACATGTGTAAACGTCTTCCATGGTTCGTGAGATATGTCCAAAACGCACAGCTTTACTTAAGATTGATGGAGGGCCATGGTTGAATTGTCATCAAGATCTAAGGGTGGAGATTGACTTCAAGATAGGTTCAAGAAGTGGTGCACTATATAAAGGGTCACCTAGCTTCAATCTCAATAATGTAATGTGATAGAAACACAAGTGTGTGTGTGTGACAGAACATGTGAATGAGAGAATTGTGTGAGAGTGCAAAGGCACAGACATACAAGAGGGACTTATTAGAGAGGCTGGTTGTAAACAGAGAGATTAGTATAGAAAGGGGATTCAAGGGACTTGTAAGTAGAATTTTCAAGGGGGAAAGTTCCAGGGTAACTCAAGACCTTATCACTTTCTTGTTCTCTTCTTTGTTTCTTCAAGAACTTATGGATTCTTGGAGAGGTGTTGCTGGATTGTAAGAACACATTGGTTTAGTGCAGAGAGTTCAGAGGAACTCACGAGGACGTAGGCTATTGCAGAACCTCGATAACAATTGTTGTGTCTTTCTTTCTTGCTTCATCTGCTGTTTCTTTTCTTTAAAATTCATTCTAAACTTGGATGTTTGGAAGACCATCACCTCGGCATCACTGAGGTGGTTTCCCAATAGTGGTATTAAAGCTTGAGGAGATACCACCAACAGTGGTATTAGAGCTTGCACAGCTGGGTATTGGAGCAAGACCAAAAGGTATCAGAGCAAGACTCCAAAAATCAAAGAACAAACTTCTTGGGTGATTTAAGAACGGAGTAAAGATCAAGATCAGATCGTGTTCTTGAGGTTGATTCAAGAATGGTGTTGAGATCAATCTTCGATCATGTTCTTGAGATTTAGAAGAAGTTGAAAAGCAATTGTGGGTGTTATATAAATCTAGGATTCTCTCTGCAGGATGGCTTCAAACTTCATGGTTGAAAAGTTTGATGGAAAGGGAGATTTTTCCCTGTGGAAGAGAAAGATCAAGGTTGTTCTTACGCAACAGAAAGTGGACTTGGCGATTGGAGAAGATGATGCTTTTCCAGCAAGTACCATGGAGGACCAGTGGAATAAGATGAAAAAGATGGCATACAGCACCATCTTCTTGCACATGTAAGATAATGTCACGAGGGAGTGCGGAGACTCGGAAGATCCAACTGTCATATGGAATAAAATAGATGAGTTGTTTCTTGCCAAGACTCTCCCTAATAAGAGGTATCTTCATAAATGAATCTTTGCTTTTAAATTTGATCCTAATAAAGAGTTGCAAGATGATCTTGATGCCAAGATGAGGAGTGCATCAAGTGGAGAAGGGCTGTTCATTAGAAAAAGACCAGCAACTTGGTATGGCAACAACATCTATGGCTACTACCGGGTCAGAGGTAGAGGAGAGAGCCATGGGAGAGTGCACAACAACATATATGGCTACTACTAGGTCAGAGGTAGAGGAGAAAGCCATGGGAGAGTACACAGCAATATACATGGCTACTACTGGGACAGAGGTAGAGGAGAAAGCCATGGGAGAGCGCACAACAATATACATGGCTACTACTGGGATAGAGATAGAGGAGAAAGCCATGGGAGATGTTGCTACTGCCACAAGGAGGGTCACTTCAAGAAAGATTGCAAGGAGAAGATGAGGGATGAGGGAAAAAGCCATACCAAGAATGGAGAGGCTTCGGTTGCCAAGATAGAACAATAAGGTGATGATGTTCTTGTTGTGTGCTTGGATGTGAGAAAGGGGCAAGAAGGCAACAAGAAATGGATCTTGGATACCAGGTGCACTCATCACATGTGCCCTCATCGGGATTGGTTCAAGAATTTCAAGGAAACCAATGATGAAAGAGTTTTCTTGGGGAATGATATTTCTTGCCAAGTGAGGGGGATAGGAGACATCCAATTGAGGATGTTTGGTGGAGTCACAAGGCTATTGAGGAATATGAGATATCTTTTGGATGTGAAGAAGAATTTGATCTCATTAGGGCAGCTGGATTCCATGGGCTACACATATAAAGCAGAAGGAGGAAAGATCAAGGTAACCAAGGGATCTTTGGTAGTGATCAAAGCGACAATAAAAGATGGACTCTATAAGATGATCGGAGAGACAGAAATCAATGATCAAGCAGCAACCTTAATGGCTGATATGGATAAGGTAGTCCTTTGGCATATTCGCTTAGGATATAGGAGCAAAAATGGCCTGCAAGTTTTTAGCAAGGATGGCCTACTTGGTGGAGACAAAGTAGAGAAACTTAATTTCTGTGAGTGTTGCGTTCTTGGGAAGCAACACCAAGTCAGCTTCAACACCAGAGTGCACAAGTCTAAGGAGATTCTTGACTACATTTATTTAGACCTTTGGGGACTAGCAAGAACACCAACACAGGGAGGTAACTTTTACTTTTTATCTTTAATTGATAATTATTCAAGAAAAGTTTGGGTTTATTTGCATAAAAATAAATCAGATGCTTTGAATAAATTTTTTGTGTGGAAAACGTTGCTGGAGACTTAAACAAGTAGGGTAGTTAAGGTTTTACGAATCGATAATAGCTTAGAAATTTTTAACTAAGAACTTGATCAATTTTGTAGGTTAAATGGAATTCTAAGACATAGAATGGTTGTGACAACCCCTCAACAAAATGGAGTTGCTGAGAGGATAAATAAGACCCTTATGAAAAAGGTTAGGTGCATGTTAGATGGATCCGGATTACCCAAATGTTTTTGGGACGGGAAACGGTGTCTACAGCTACATATTTGGTTAATAGATCACCTTCTAGGATTGTGTACCATAAGATTCCCCAGGAGATGTGGAGTGGAAAACCCCCTGAGTTGGACAACCATAGGACTTTTGGGTGTGCTGCGTTTGCACATCAAAAGGATGATAGACTTAGCCCAGGATCTAGAAAATGTGTGTTTCTAGGATATTGGGAAGGGGCTAAGGGGTATAGGTTGTGGTCCTTAGAGAAAGAAGGATTGAGACTCATAATAAATAGGGATGTCATTTTTAATGAATTGTTATTTCCCTATTTAGAGAAAATTAACCCTGCAGGGGCTAGTGAGCACACCAGTTCGGTATTTGTGGAGCATAGCATCAAGGAAGATTCAGTTCCGATAGAGCAATGAAGGCAAAAGGGTTCGGACCAGGTAGAGCCCATTGATGAATGCCAAGCTCAGGACACTCAAGAGGAGGTTGAACTAAAAGAGGATGATGCAGCAAGTCAAAAGGACTATCAGCTCACAAGAGACCGGGAAAGAAGGCTAGTCGGACCACCTTCAAGATATGGGTTTGCGGATGTAGCAACTCCTTGGACAGAAGGAGAGATGAGTGAACAAGAGACTTACATTGATGCCATGGGATGTAAGGATTCACTAAGATGGAAGCTAGCTATGGAGGAAGAAATAAATTCTTTGAGGAAGAACAACTTTTGGGAATTGGTGCACATTCCGGGAAAACAGAGAGTTGTGGATTGTAAGTGGACTTACAAGATCAAATAAGGGTACTCTCCAGGAGATGAAGTCCGAAACAAGGCTAGGCTAGTGGCGAAGGGGTTCACGAGAAGAGAAAACATAGATTTCACAGAAACTTTCTCACCTGGACACAAGGTGGAGAAAATAGTGAGTATCCTCATCTATGTAGTTAATATGCTATCAGTTAGGAACAGCAGAGAGAGGATGAAAAGGTTTACATATCAACTCAGTGAGGAGTTCGAGAGTAAGGATCTTAGCTTTACACAAAAGATCCTTGGTATGAGAAGAATTTAGGAAAGGGAAAGAAATAGGTTGAAGGTTGCTCGGTCTTCTATGAAAGATGGTAAACCAGTGAAGGTTCCCTTTGCTGGTCATTTCAAGTTCTCTAGCAAACAATGTCTTGGAATGGATGAGGAGAAGAAAGAAATGGCAAAGGTCCCTTACTCTAGTATGGTTGGACCAGTCATGTCCATGATGGTGAGCACTATACCCGACATTTCTCAAGCAATGGGTGTTCTCAGCAGATGTGTGAGTAATCCCGAAAAAGAACTTTGGCTTGGGATGAAGTGGTTGCTGAGGTATTGGAAGGCTCAGTGGCAGCCGGTGGTAGCACTCTTAACAACCGGGGCATAATACATAGTGGTTTCGGAAGCCATAAAGGAGGCTATGTGGTGCAAAGGGTTGTTGGACGAGTAGATGGTCCTAAAAGAGTAGGTAGTGGTGTCTTTGGATATCCAAAGTGCGTGGCACTTGTGGAGGAATTCAGTGTTCCATGAGATGACAAAGCATATGGATGTTTGGTATCATTAAATTTTGAAAAATGATACGAAATGATGCATTCATGTTGACAAGATAGCCACGGAAGAAAGTCCTACAGATTTAGGTACCGAGATTCTACCTCTAAGTAAGTTTAATCATTGCCTTGGACTACTTAGGATTGGAGTCGGTTGATTGATGACTCAAGATGAGTTTGGATCCTGAAGTTCTCTGCACAATGGGTTTAGGTTTAAACACTTATACAAAGGTAGAGATTGTTGGTATTTATCTAAGGTTTAAGCATGGTCAAGATTTAAACAAGGTTGGAAGAGGTCAAGCATCAAGTCATTGAAGCCTCAGAACACTTGGAGTGTGCCTCAGCACAAAGTTGGAAAAAGGTGTGTGCATCAGGTCAGGCCGCGGCCCTGCTCTTCCCAAGCCATGGTGCCTAGAAGGTGGAGTACTGGAGGAGGAGGCCAGGCCGCAGCACCCCCTACCCAAGGCCCCAGCGCCCAGAAGATGGTGAATGTGTGCTATGACCTGGGCCGTAGCGCCCCCTGTTCTAGGCCGCGGCGCCAGGCACACTGATGCACACATGTGTAAACCTCTTCCATGGTTCGTATGACATGTCCAAATAAAAAATTTTGAAGAACTGACTACTTCGAAGAACTCGACAACTCCGAGGTCTCTCCAAATTTCTCTCAAGAAAGAAGTTTGCAAAATAAAAATTGAGGTTTTTACTTGACAACCCCACTTCTTTATATCGAGAAATTAATGGTTAAGATGAATTAGGATGGATGGTCTAGATCACGACATTTCGTATACCGAGAAAGTGCAACGATTTGATGCACCTTTGAAGGTTCTAGAATCCTTGTGAACCCAGATAGGCCAAGTACCCTCTATTGGGCCAAATACCCAATAAATAGGCCAAGTACCATCCATTGAGCCAAATACCCATCAAATGGGACAAGTACCCTTGATTGGACCAAACGTGCCTAGTTGGGATAACCCCCACATTAAATCTAAGTGTCCAAGTACCTAAGCTCAGCTAATAAGACAAAGTGTAGATGCTCGAATCAAGGATACACTCCAAAGAGATCAAAAACTTTGAGGAGATAGCCCTGAGCTATTCCTCTCCTCGGACCTATCTCACATTAAATTTACGGAGATGGCCCCGAGTTATTTCTTTACTCAAAACTATTTCACATAAACTCCAAGGTGATAGCCATGATCTATTCCTCTCCTCAGACTTATTTTATACAAAACTCCAAGGAGATAGCCCTGAGCTATTCCTCTCTTCGAACCTTTTTCACATAAACTTCGAGGAAACAGCCCCGAGTTATTTCTCTCCCCGGACCTATTTCATATAAAACTGCGAGGAGATAGCCTCATGCTATTTCTCTCCTATGACCTATTTCATATAAAACTCAGAGGAGATAGCCTTGATCTATTTATCTCCTTAAACTTATTTCATATAAAATCTGAGGAGATAGCCCCGAGTTATTTCTCTCCTCAGACCTATTTCACATTAACTCCGAAGAGATAGCACCGAGCTATTTTCTTTCTTAGACCCATTTGCTTAAAATTTTGAAGAGATAGTGCCAAGCTATTCTCCTCAGACTCACCTTGACCAAACTTCTGAGAGGGTAGCTCTGAGCTACCTCCCCCTTTTAACTTAGATTTCGAGCTACTTTTCTTGACCTTTTTAGTACCCAGGTACCTCGAGAACCTCAGACCTGATCTGAGCTGCATAAAAAACAAAAAGGACTTGTTCCTACTCATTTTCAACAATCTAATTCCTTAACCGCATAACTGCATTCAAGAAAGTGGGGGATATTTGATATAAGGAAAAATTTCTCAACCAGTAACATAATGACATGTGGTACCTTGCAAAGGCAAAGCAGTAATTTCACAAATAAGACAAATTTACTAGTCAAACAGCTGTACAAAGGTAAGGCAAAAATTTCACACTAGAAACCCTAATTCCACTCAAATGTTCTAGTCTGTGGAAACCCTACTCACATCCTAGTCCAACTAGGATACTCCAGTCTATGGAACCCTAATCCTACTGTGATACTTATTAATTTCTTTCCTAATCGGATTCAATCTCTAAACACTATATAAGGGGGCTCTCATTATCAAATGTACACATACTCAATTCACTCTCGAAACTCTCCAGTTCTATTATTGTTTAAGCTTTATACTAACTTAAGCATCAAAGAATCCCCCCGAATGCACAACCCCTCTGGCCTTTCGGTAACTCCTTAGGTTTTCTTCTATTTTTATGTGCGCAGGTATCGCAGCCCGGCTGTTCAATTGCTTAGCAGATTTTGATCATCAATACTATCCATTTTAAGTGAGAGAAATAATTAAAAATAGACAAATAACTTACAATTTCATGATGGATGGATTTGAATCCTTTCAATTTGTGAATTAAAATAGATGTCAAGTTTATAGTGAGATTAAATATCACCATAAAAAATTTGAATTTGAATCATTTTCATTTGATGATGCAGTACTTAATCTCACCATGAATTCAACCTCCATTTCAATTCATAAATGGAGAGGATCTCTTCCTCTCCTTAACTACTAATAATAAACATTCAAATAATAACTTGAACTAAGCATAGTTATAGCATTATTATGTGTGCTTATATATGCATTAAAGAAAATAAAAATAAAAATATTAGTAGACTGTACTAATTTAATTTTATAAAATATTTAATGTGAAAATAATATATTTATTAACTTGATATGTGTCTTTTTTTCATCCACTGAAACTATATATTTTGGTTTTATAATTACTTGAGATATAATAAATCTCAGTTAATAAAAGCTTAATATAAAAATCTAATCATTCTTACAATAATTTATGCATTGTTGTAGAATTGTATGCAAAACCCTACTTACAATATTATAGGTTGCTGATTAGAATGCATTAACCTTTAAATCAAATAATCTTGATGAAAACAAAAAATATATATTCAATTTTTTTTTTATAACAAGAAGGCATAACCACAAATTAACTAATGTTAAGTGTAGAAATTTCAAATATATATTCAATCGAAACAATCATTATAACCAATTAACTACATGAGATTGCATATTTATGTATCTCCATCACTACATGCAAATTCTACTTATCCTAATAAGTACCTTCAAATTCCACAATATTGGGTTTTCTAGTTGTGTTTTAGTACGGAAATCTTCCTCCTAACATCCTCAATATCCTTATCATGAACAAGCTTATGCTTTGAGATAGACTTGTACGCCAACCCTAATGTTTTCTCAATACATAGATAATTGATCTCAAACTAGCCTCTCCCCAACTCTTTATTAAGATCATAAATTAATGTCAAATCAACACAAGGTTTATTGAGAATAGGACTAATTTAGTCAAAGATTTTGAAGAAGAAGTTACTTTTGGTGGTGGGGGTAGGCTTGATGGAGTTGAGTTTTTATGATTTTGTCATTGAGCCAGGAACTTGATCAGATTCCTCATCAATATCATTTTATTGTTCTACTTCTGCTTCTACTACTTCATTCTCAAGATCCTTTTTGGTTTCTTCAATAAACTTTGTTAAAATTTCTCCATTATTTGGATCTTCAAGACCAACATAGTTTCTTCTTCTACTAATTCTGGATGATTTATGTCTGCCTTTAACACATTTTCAATTCTTCCATATTTTTTATTACTCATAATAGTAATATCTTGTGCCTCACTGATATATGAGTTTGTTTCTTGTTTTTTCTTCTTCTTGAATTCCTTCTACTTCATCAGATTCTATAGTATTGAAAACCAAAATATTTGTACCCCTGTGAAGGTTCTCAATAGATGTGTCCCTAGTTATAGTGAATGACTCACTAGCTTGGGACTCACATACTACTGCTCATCATCATCGGGCATTAACACGTAGTTTGCAATTTGAACTTGATCAACCAAATCAATACAATATATCATATTCATTGATTATGCCCAAAGTATAACGCGGAATTGTAGTACAGCTTTGGGGTGTCGATTCCACAGGGAAACAAGTTAATTACAAAAGAAGGTGTGTGAACCTTGAAACAAACGATAAAAGATTGATTGAAAGAATATGATTTGTTGATTGTATGGAAATTGTGTAAATAATTGATGGATAGTATAATAAAGAAACAACAAGGTTCCAGAAATCCTCCCTAGGCTCGTTGCCCTAATCCTAACTTGATTCAGCTGTTTTTATCTCGATTGCAAGTTTTACATCCCAAACAGGTAATCGGCAAATATTCAATTAAAGCGCATGTATAAACCCTAATGTAATTTATATGAATTATTCTTTACTTTCAAGCACACAAGGCCTAACTTATAAATTATCAAAAAATGACGATATATCTAAATGACAATACCGCAGCAACGATCATCTCTTCCTTGGTAGCGAAAGCTTCGGCGATTCCTCAGCTTGCCCTCCAAAAATATACTTCGGATTCCTCCTAAAGGCCCTCTTGATTACTCTGAAAGGCCCTCTGGATTCACTCTCTGATGATTTTAGATGAGCTCCGATTCATGCTTAAAACTGAAGTGGAGTGGGTCTTATATAGGAAAACTCCCAGAGTGCTATGTGTTTTCTAACTGATGTGGGATATTGCTCGAGTGCGCTTGATTGCAATCTTAATGCGCTCGATCGCATGTGCGCTCGATCGCAGATTGGTGCACTCGATCACAGTTGCGCTGCAGAGTACTTCTTGGTCGATGTGGGGTGTGCACTCGATCACACTGCTCGTGCGCTCGATCGCAGTACAGGCAGCACTCCATCTTGTCCTTCCAGTAGCATGGGATCTTGGCCTTTTAAGCAACGATCGCTTCTTTTCTCTTTTAAACTCAAAGTACCTGAAAATTGCACTGAAATAAGTCAGTGGTCCAATAATATCACTTTAGAGTTACTAACATATAACAGTGCAATAAAGACCGAGATCAATCCTAAAATGCTAACAATTAACCACTATTGAGAAGCATTTTATGACTCTCATCACAACCCCCAACTAGCTTATTGCTAGTCCCTAGCAATTCAAGCAAAAACAAAGGATGAATTCTACGGTGGGAATCAAAGTAAATAAAAAGCAATATTAGTGTTAACCAAGAGTAATTCATATTTTGTCTCAAAAATTGCGCATAACACAAGGCACAAAAAATCATTAAATTTTACCCAAATCCAAAAGTAATCCAAACATCAATCTTAAAATCATTATTGACTCTTAACATCCATCTTACCATAATCCATTAATCCAAACAACCAGATGATTTTATGCATAACATTCATGAATACAAGTCTTAGTCTCTAAAAACATAATAAATAGCGTGACATCAATCACAAAAACAAGCTCTATATGCTTACATTTCAAATCACTCTCCACTATTGTAGAAAAATCACACTACATTGGATCAAAAGGTCTTTAATAAGCTTGTAATGTTAGGCTAAGGTAAAGGTTTTGAAATAACGGGAAGGATTCAATAAGTAAAAGAACTTAATCTCTTAGTTTTAAACACAACTCTTTAAGCACTGGATAACCTTACTTCAACACCCAACTCTTTCAACCATTTTTCGAGCATTTCTTTCAACAAATCACCAATTTTTTTCTTTTCTTTCTTTCTTCTTTCTTTGCCATAATTCATTTTTTTTGGCACATAACCATTCACCTTCTTTTTCGTTTTTTTTCTTTTCTTTTCCACAACCCCCAACTTATCTCCTTTAATGTACTTGGGTTGTGGTAGTGATATTTTTGTTTTTTTTTTTTATATTTCCACCCTTACTCCTTTTAAGTGCTTCTTACAATATGTGTATAACTAAGTTCTTTTAAAAGAAAGGTAAGGATAAAATATTTTTAGGCTCATAAAGGTGAGTGAATGGGCTATTGAAAGAAACAATGCTCAAATTTTTTTCAAGAAAAGGCTCAAATAGGTGACTAGCGATAAATATAGCAATGGTAAGCTTGAAAGGCTCAAACAGTCCAAAAATGGCCTATATCATATCCTAAGTAGTGTGCATTCTAGGTATTCACCTCAAGTGATTATCAAGTAAGTTCTAGAGCTTGTCAAGACTGCAAAAATATTCATAAAACAATCACACATAAAATTTCTCTAGATGTTATAGGCTAATCATACTATCTTACCACAAACTAGAGTCTCTAACCAAATGAAGATTGATGCTTAAAGTAATTTCAAACCGAAGCAAGATTTAACTTCTTCTACATGTTATCTACTATCTCAATTAAGTTTATATCATTGACATGTAAATCAACTCTAAGACTAACACCAAACATGCTAAAGAAAAACAAAAATGACACAAAGCAGTTCAATGATATGCAATAAGAAATGTATATCTTCCACCCCTAACTTAAGATAAGCATTGTCCTCAATGAAAAAAGATCAAAAATTAAGGAATTTCCCTTTTCAACCAACGGTGCATGGAGTTGGAAGCTGTGCACGATCATTTGAACTGCTTTGTTTATTTGTCCATGAAAAATAAATACTAATGTAAAACTGGAAAACAACAAAATAATAATAATAAACAAGAAAAAGAAATATGAAAAATAGTAAAATTAAAAGGATATGTTGTGGGTTGCCTCCCATGAGCGCTAAGTTTTACGTCTTCAGCCAGATGCTTTTATTCTCTCCTCGAAAAACATGAGTTGGATGCACCAGCCACTGCTTTATTGCTAAATTTGGTGCTTGTATGTTTTTGAGAGGCCTCAAGGATGTCATCAGTAACACCCGCAGATTCTGGCTCGATATATGCTCTTGTGAAGCCATATGTGAGGGTGGACTCCAATGGATTAAGGTGATGGACCTTTTCCATGAATGAGTCCATCATGTATGCTTGGTGGCTTTCGTCCACATCCTCTGATTTTTTCGTTGTTGGGATGTGTAATAACTTACCACTTACTGTCTCAATGGCATTCACCTCCTTCACATTCTGTTGCACCAAGTGCTGACCATGAGATGTGGACTGAGCTTGAGAAGGGAACTTACCTCGCTCAGTCACACTCAAGTAGCTCATTAACTTGGACATTTGGCTCTTTATGTTCTTCAATAACCTTCATAATTAAAGATTCAAGCCTTTGATTAGTCTTCCCCTGTGCTTCAATAAAAGCATGCAAAGTGTTTTCTAAAGGACTCCTTGAAGATACAGGTGCATGATATGGTTCATGATAAGGTGCAGGGGGTTGTGCAAGCTACTAGTTTTCAGACTTCCAGCTGAAATTGGGGTGATTTCGCCATCTTGGGTTATAAGTATTAGAGAAAGGTGTAGAAGGCTTCGTGTACATGCCTAAGGCATTACATTGTTCCTTATATATCCCTCTCATATCAGCAAACGTGGGACACTTTTGGGCGAGATGATCTACCCCACCACACACAAAACATGGTTCAAAAGATTTTGAATGATTAACCACGTGTGTTGGCTTTGAACTTTTAGTCTTTAATACCTCTAGCTCCCTAGTGAGCATCTCAACCTTGGCCTTAAGGTTATCCTCTTCCCTAAGATGGTAAATTCCACCACCATTTGGGTTCTCTATAAGTCGTGACCTATTTGTGCTCTCAGTAGCACTAGGTCCAGTCCAAGTGTGAGCTTTTTCAGCAAGCTCATTGAGGTACTCTATGGCCTCATCAGGATCTTTCTCCAAGAACCCACCATTACACATCATCTCTACAAATTGGCGTTCTCTATAGGTAAGACCCTCATAGAAATAGCTCACTAAATGCCAATTCTCATACCTATGGTGAGGACACATACTCAACAACTCCTTAAATCTCTCCCAAGACTGATACAAAGTCTCGCTGTCCTTTTGTGCAAAAGTGGAGATTTGTATTTTTAAAGCATTGGTCTTATTTTGGGGAAAGTATTTATTAAAGAAAGCCCGAGTCATCTCAGTCCATGACACAATAGATCATGGACTTAGTGAGTATAACCAACTCTTAGCTCTATCCTTTAAAGCGAAAGGAAAGAACTTAAGCCTCACAATGTCATCGCTTTCATCTTGACTATGAAAAGTCGCGACTACTTCCTCAAACTCTCCAATGTGCACATATGGGTTTTCATTATCCAAGCCATGAAATGTAGGGAGTAATTGAATCATCCCTGGTTTAAGTTCTAATTGGCGAGTATTGGCTGGAAACATGATGCATGATGGTGTGGCTGTGCGTGTAGGGTGGAGGTAATCCGGAAGTGTCCTAGCAACATTCTCATTAAGGTTATCGGCCATGTTAACAAAATCCTCTAAATTCTCACTTGTGTTTCCACTATTGGTTGATCTAGGCGAAGTTTCACTATCAGACTCTGAAGGAGAGGGTAATTCTAGTTTGGGTCCTCCAATAAATCTACCTCGCAAATCTCTCGGTCTAAGCATACACCAAATGAATCAGAGGGGAAATAAATAAAACCAAATAAATTAGAAAATCAAAACTAAGGTAAAGGAATAATATTACCGTATTTACAAACTGCTGAAAAGAAAATTATTTACAATTCTTCAACCATCACACTCAAAGTTGACAAGCTTCCTTGTACTTAAGCCCATTTCCCCGGCAACGGCGCCAAAATTTGATTACACCCAAAGTATAACGCAGAATTGTAGTATAGCTTTGGGGTGTCAATTCCACAGAGAAACAAGTTAATTACAAAAGAAGGTGTGTGAACCTTGAAACAAACGATAAAAGATTGATTGAAAGAATCTGATTTGTTGATTGTATGGAAATTGTGTAAATAATTGATGGATAGTATAATAAAGAAACAACAAGGTTCCAGAAATCCTCCCTAGTTTCATTGCCCTAATCCTAACTTGATTCAACTGTTTTTATCTCGATTACAAGTTTCACATCCCAAACAGGTAATTGGCAAATATTCAATTAAAGCGCATGTATAAGCCGTAATGTAATTGATATGAATTATTCTTTACTTTCAAGCACACATGACCTAACTTATAAATTATCAAAAGACGACGATATATCTAAATGACAATACCGCAGCAATGGACAAATCTATAAAAAATATCTACTGAACTCAATCACACCCAAACAAATACACATAAGAAGAGCATGACTAAACTTATATGGAAAAGAAGCATGCAATCACTAGACTAATAAAAAATCTACTAATTAAATTAAAGAATAAAACATAACAATGTTTAATGAAAATAATATCCAACTATGACTGAATCAAATAAAGGAAAATAAGAACAACTACACCTAGGGATTCATCCCTTCGCCTTGCTTAGAGACTAGCCGGCCATGGAGCTCATGCTTCTTTGAGTTGTCTCCAGCCTCTCAACGAACATCTCCTCCTTGGTAGCGAGTGCTTCGGCGATTCTTCAGCTTGCCCTCCAAAAATATACTTCGGATTACTCCTAAAGGCCCTCTTGATTGCTCCTAAAGGCCCTCTGGATTCACTCTCTGATGATTTCAGATGAGCTCCGATTCATGCTTAAAGCTGAAGTGGAGTGGGTCTTATATAGGCAAACTCCCGGAGTGTTATGTGCTTTCTAACCGATGTGGGATATTTCTCGAGTGCGCTCAATCGCAACCTTAGTGCGCTCGATCGCAGATTGGTGCTCTCGATCACAGTTGCGCTGCAGAGTACTTCTTGGCCGATGTGGGATGTACGCTCGATCGCACTGCTCATGTGCTCGATCGCAGTACAGACAGCACTCTATCTTGTCCTTCTAGAAGCATGGGATCTTGGCCTTTTAAGCAACAATCGCTTCTTTTTCTCTTTTAAACTTAAAGTACCTGAAAATTACACTGAAATAAGTCAGTGGTCCAATAATATCATTTTAGAGTTATTAACACATAACAGCGCAATAAAGACCGAGATCAATCCTAAAATGCTAACAATTAACCACTGTTGAGAAGCATTTTATGACTCTCATCATTCATCTCTTTAGAAATTTTCTTTTTCAATTTGTAGGATCACTAAATCATGTGAATTTTATTGTTCCATTGAATATAGACAAATGACCAACTCTTTTATTTGTTAAATAGTTGTTACATGAGCGTTAAGTAACCAGAATGATGAAATTTGATAAAAGAAATGATAGGTAAGAATGAAATTAATTAAGGGAGGATGAATGCATGCACCAATTTTATGAACTTAGATTTTAATGGTCTGTGGTTATTAGGGACAATGAATATGTAAATGGATTGATGGGTGAATTGTGGGGAAGGTGAAGACAATTGGAGCTAATAAATGGCTAGTAACCAAACCATTATATATATATAATAAATGCAAAACTAAAGATTTCTTAATTATTCATTCCCTCTACTAGTTGGGTTTACAATGCCTTTTATGGTTAAGAATACAAGAACTCAACTAACTAACAATCTTAAACAACTAAAAAACTTAACTAACCAATAGCCACCCAATTCCTTACTCAATTTCTCTAACTAGTTACTAACTACCTTTGTATTAACTGGGTGATGGCCAGTTAGATTCTACTTTTATTTTTTGGGTTAGGGATAGAACTCTCATCTTTAAGGCTCTTTTCATATGCTCGACAATAATTATGACACAATAGTGAGCAAATACTATCTTACTGTTGCTTGTTGGGATTCAAATTTCTTCTCTCATCTGTTTTCCATTATTTTCTTTATAGAAATTGCAATGGTGTGGTTTACTCCGGAGAACAATTAGCCAGACTCCTTTTGTTGAGTCTTACAAATGATAAAGCTTTTTTAGTTCGCTCCAACATATATATATACACACACATACATATACATATATATATATATATATATAATAAATGCAAAACTAAAGATTTCTTAATTATTCATTCCCTCTACTAGTTGGGTTTACAATGCCTTTTATAGTTAAGAATACAAGAACTCAACTAACTAACAATCTTAAACAACTAACAAACTTAACTAACCAATAACCACCCAATTCCTTACTCAATTTCTCTAACTAGTTACTAACTACCTTTGTATTAACTGGGTGATGACCAGTTAGATTCTACTTTTATTTTTTGGGTTAGGGATAGAACTCTCATCTTTAAGGCTTTTTTTCATACACTCGACAATGATTATGACACAACAATGAGTAAATACTAGCTTCATGTTGCTTGTCGGGATTCAAATTTCTTCTCTCATCTGTTTTCCACTATTTTCTTTATAGAAATTGCAACGGTGTGGCTGGGTTTACAATGCCTTTTATGGTTAAGAATACAAGAACTTAACTAACTAACAATCTTAAACCACTAACAAACTTAACTAACCAATAACCACCCAATTCCTTACTCAATTCCTCTAACTAGTTACTAACTACCTTTGTATTAACTGGGTGATCGCCAGTTAGATTCTACTTTTATTTTTTAGGTTAGGGATAGAACTCTCATCTTTAAGACTTTTTTTCATATGATCGACAATGATTATGACACAATAGTGAGTAAATACTAGCTTAGTGTTGCTTGTCGGGATTCAAATTTCTTCTCTCATCTGTTTTCCATTATTTTCTTTATAGAAATTGAAATGGTGTGGTTTACTCCAGAGAACAATTAGCCAGACTCCTTTTGTTGAGTCTTACAAATGATAGAGCTTTTTTAGTTCGCTCCACTAATGAAAGTCAGTTAAATTTAGGGGGACTTATTATAGATGTCTCTTAGAAGTTGCTACAGAAAATCCCAACTACCAAGTGAGTTCGCTTCTTTCTCTGGCTTATTGTCCATAATCGAACTTGCCAAATTTTTTTTAGAAAGACATCTCTTCCTAGATAAGCTAAGTGTGAAAATAATAAAGTTAATGTTGCTGGTATCCCTTAGAACATAATCCTTCCTCATGGGGTCTGGTGCATTTAGTGCATGTATAACATATTGATTTTTTTAGGTTAATTTCTCTTGGTATCTTAAGGCTTACAAGCTTATACATGAGAATGCTTTGGAAGTTACTAAGGCTCTAAGTAAAACAAGAGCTCCCAATGTTTTCATAAAATTATTGTTTCTTGGAATTTTCCTCCCATGGATTGGAGTATTAGATTAGAGTTAACACATATGGGAGCTCCAAAGTTAATCTTAGATAAACAGGAGCAAGGGAATTCTTCGAGATTTTTCCCATTTATACTCAAAGAAAAAGCAAAAACCTAGCTGAATTCTCTACCACTTGGTGTTATTACTACCTAGGAGAAGTTAGGACAAATTTTTTTGGCAAAGTATTTCCCTCTGACCAAGACAACAAAGCTAAGGAATAATATTACCATATTCACTCAATTTGAAAATGAATCTTTGTATGAAAGATGGGAGAGGTGTAAAGATTTATTATGAAAGTGTCCTCATCATGACCTTCCGGCATGGTTTCAATTCCAAACATTCTACAATAGGTTGGGAGCTACAAGCAGGTCCATGATTGATGCAACAGCTGGAGGGGCTTTAATGAGTAAAACTCATGAAGCAACTTATGAACTTTTGGAGGAATTAGTATCCAACAACTATCAATGGCCTTCGGAGAGAGCAATGCCAAGAAAGGCGTCTTGGCGCCTAAAGTTTTTGAACTTGATTCTAATACCACATTAGCAGCAAAAATGGAAACTTTATCTAAAAAACTAGGTAAGATGAATGTTAATGCTATTCAAACTAAGGTTGTGTGTGATTATTGTGCAGGAAATCACTCAAGTATCGATTGCCAACAAGGGAATCCATTTACTCAACCAAATTCTGAACAAGCTAATTATGTGTCCAATTTCCAATGCCAAAACAATCTTTATTCAAACATGTTCAATCCCGGATGGAGAAATCACCCCAATTTTTTGTGTTGCAACAATCAAGGGGCAGCTAAACCACCTCAAAATTTTCCACAATAAGAAAAGAAGCCAACACTTGAGGAGATGTTCATGAAATACATGCAAAAGACAAATTTGGCAATCTAAAACAATTCGGCTTCGATTCATAACCTTGAGGCTCAAATTGGTTAGCTTCCAAACATTTTTAGAGAGATGACAGCAGGAACTTTATTGAGCAATACCGTTACCAATCCTAAGGAACATATCAAAGCAATAGCATTGAGAAGTGGGAGGATAATTAAGCAGCCACAAAGAGCAAGTACCGAGCAAGATAAAGCTGGAAATCATGTGGAGTTTGAGCCAAAGATGGAGGAATTAAAGCAGTAAGTGGCCACTAATTCTCCTTCAATTTATGGTCAACCGATTCCTTTTTCTCAAATACTTAAAAAAATAATAAGTTAGATAATCAATTCTCTAAATTTCTTAGTATTTTAAAGTAATTTCATATTAATATTCCTCTTATTGAAGCTTTAGAGCAAATGCCTAAATATGTTGAGTTTTTTAAGGATATTTTATCAAACAAGCGGAAGTTGGAAGAGCATGAGACGATGACGTGAACCAAAGAGAATGGTGCAATTTTATAAAAGAAATTGCCTCATAAATTGAAAGATCCAGGGAGTTTTATGATTCCTTGCACTATAGGAAGTTCTTATTTTGATAAAGCTTTATGTAATTTAGGAGCAAGTATTAATCTTATGCCTTTTTCAATTTTCAAGAAGTTAGGTCTTGGAGAAGTAAAGCCTACTACAGTCTCTTTACAAATGGCAGACAGATCTATCATGCACACGTGAGGACTCATTGAAGACGTTTTGGTGAAGGTGGACAATTATTTTTTCAGCTTATTTTATTGTGTTAGACATTGAGGAGGATGAGGAAAAACCTTTAATTTTGGGGTGACTTTTTCTTGCTATGTGGAGAACTTTAATTGATGTTCAATAAGAGAAACTTATTTTGAGGGTTGATGATAAGCAGGTTACTTTTGATGTATTTAAGGTTATGGATTTTCTTTCCCAAGTACACTCTTGTTTCCAAATTAATGACATAGACTTAGTAGTGGCCGACACCTATAGGGCTGGATCTTCAAAGCTACCACTTGAAGTGTGTCTTACTCATTCTATAACTCTTGAATCCAATAATGAAGAAGTTAGGGAGTGTGTAAGGTATTTGGAAGTTGTACCATCCTTCCATAAAGACGAAATTGGAATTGCTAGGTTCATCCGTTGTGACATCTTCAAGTAAGAAACCACCCAAACTTGAGCTCAAACTGCTTCCATCAAATTTAAGGTATGCTTTCTTAGGCCAAAACTCTACTTTTTCGGTTATAATCAATGGTTCTTTAAGTGATGAAGAGGAAGAAAAGTTGTTAAGAGTTTTAAGGGAGCATAAGATGGCTTTGGGATGGACAATCTCGGATATCAAGGGAATTAATCCAACGATTTGTATGCATAAGATTTTAATGGAGGATAGTTTCAAGTCGATAGTTCAACCGTAATGGAGATTAAATCCATCAATGTAAGAAGTGGTGCATAAAGAAGTATGGAAGCTCTTAGATGTTGGAATTATCTATCCAATCTTGAATAGTGCATGGATGAGTCCAGTTCTAGTGGTCCCAAAGAAAATAGGAATAACCGTGGTAAAGAATGATAACAATGAACTTATTCCAACAAGGACAGTCACAGGATGGCGAGTATGCATAGATTATCAAAGATTTAACGATGCAACTCGAAAAGATCATTTTCCATTGCCTTTTATCGACCAAATGTTATAAAAACTTGCTGACCATGCTTACTATTGTTTTCTAGATGGGTATTCCGGATACAATCAAATCGTCATTGCTCCTGAAGATCAAGAGAATACTACTTTCACGTTTTCTTACGAAACTTTTGCATATAGGATGATGCATTTTGGTCTTTACAATGCTCCAGCCACGTTTCAGAGATGCATGATGTCCATTTTCTCCGATATTGTGGAAAAATTTATAGAAGTATTCATGGATAACTTCTTGTTTTTTGGTTATTCTTTTGATAATTGTTTATCTAACTTATCTTTGGTTTTGCAGCGATGTGAGGAGACTAATTTAGTTTTAAACTGGGAAAAATGTCGCTTTATGATTGAGGAAGGGATAGTGCTTGGCCATCGAATTTCCTCCAAGTGAATTGAAGTCAATAAAGCCAAAATAGATGTTATTGACAAACTCCCACCACCGGCTAATGTGAAAGGTGTCAGAAGTTTCTTGGGTCACGCTGGGTTTTATCGACGGTTCATTAAGGATTTTTCTCAAATTACTAAACCACTTT
The DNA here is from genome assembly GCA_023935145.1 of Bretschneidera sinensis. NCBI lineage: Eukaryota > Viridiplantae > Streptophyta > Magnoliopsida > Brassicales > Akaniaceae > Bretschneidera > Bretschneidera sinensis. The sequence goes on from CM043698.1 coordinate 112,168,832, forward strand.
GCATACTTTTGATTAAAGATACACCGTTTGATTTTTCTCATAAACATTGAATTAGAAATTAATTTCAGCACCTATAATTGTTTCACCGGATTGGAATTTACCTTTTGAATTGATGTGTGTTGCTAGTGATTTTGCTATAAGGGCTATTTTAGGGCAGAGAAAAGATAAAATTTTCATGTTATTTATTATGCAAGTAAGACTTTAACGGGAGCTCAACTTAATTATGCTACTACTAAAAAAGAATTACTAGAGGTTGTTTTTGCTTTTAACAAATTTTGTTCTTACTTTATAGGTTCAAAGGTGGTTGTCTATACTAATCACTCTACTCTTAAGTACTTGCTTGCCAAGAAGGATGCTAAACCAATATTACTTCGATGGATTTTGCTTCTTCACGAATTTGATTTGGAGATCAAGGACAAGAAGGGTACCAAAAATTTGGTGGCAAATCACTTATCCCGGATTGAGCCTAAGGGTGTGGATGATGAGTAGCAATTTCAAATTAATGAAACATTTTCGAATGAGTATTTGATGGTTGTACAGGTTGTTCCATGGTATGCCGACATAGTCAACTACTTAGTGTCGCGAATTCTACCTCTCGAGATGACATATCAACAAAAGAAGAAGTTCTTCTTCGACTTGAAGTATTATTTTCCGGAGGAACCTTTTCTATTCCAGCATTGTGCAGATCAGATAATTAAGAGATATGTACTCGAAGAAGAGATAGAGAGCATACTCCGACATTGCCACTCATTGGAAGTGGGCAGCCACTTTGATGCGGCAAAAATTTTAAAATCCAGGTTTTATTGGCCTTCTATTTTTAAATATTTTTTTAAATTTGTTAATTTATGTGATCATTGCCAACGGGTTAGGAATATTTCTAGAAAACATAAGATGTCTTTGAATAATATTTTAGTGATTGAATTGTTTGATGTTTGAGGATAAATTTCATGGGTCATTTTCTATCTTCATATTCTAACAAATTTTTTTTGGTGGCTTTAGATTATGTCTCTAAGTGGGTGGAAGTTGTTGTTTTACCGACCAACAATACTAGGGTTGTGGTGAATTTTCTTCAAAAAAATATATTTTCCCGATTTGGCACTCCAAGGACGATAATTAGTGATGGTGGGAAGTATTTTTGCAACCGTAAATTTGAAGCTTTATTTACTAAGTATGGAGTTACTCATCATGTGACAACACCATATCATCCTCAAACAAGTGGCTAAGTTGAGGTTTCCAATAGGGAGTTGAAGCGCATACCTGTGAAGACAGTTAGTATCTCATGAAAGGATTGGGTACGAAGGTTAGATGATGCATTATGGGTTTATAGGACAGCATTTAAAACACCAATTGGAATGTTACCTTATTGGTTGGAGCTAGAACATAGAGCTTATTGGGTGATGAAGACACTTCATTTTGATTTAAAGGTTGCGGGTGAGAAGAGAATGTTGCGAATTAATGAGATGGACGAGTTTCGCAATGATGCTTATGAGAATGCTCGGATTTACAAGGATAAAACTAAAAGATGGCATGATAAGTATATTTTGAGAAGGGAGTTCGAAGTGGGGCAAAAAGTTTTACTATTCAATTTAAGACTTCAATTTTTCTGAGAAAGTTATGATCTAGGTGGTCGGAACCATTTGTTGTGACTCGTGTTTTTCCATATGGAGCGGTTGAAGTTCATCATGAGACAAAAGAGACATTCAAGGTTTATGGACATAGGTTAAAACCTGATGGGGATGGAGAATTTAGCATTCAAAAGTTTTACATCAATCTCACTAATCCTAAACAATGATTTGGAGAATGTCTAGCTATAGGCTTTAAATAAAGCGCTTTTTGGGAGGCAACCCAAGTTTTTTTTCTTTAATTTGTATTTTTGTTTAATCTTTTTATTTTTGTTTTCATCTTGTAGGTTTGTATAAGTTTTTGGGCTCTCCAATGTGTTATATGGTTGCACTTTCAAGGACAACATTTAATTGGAAATCAAGGGAGCACTTCTTACCTTTTCTCATTCTTTTTCTTTTTTCTTCTTCTTTCTCATCAAGGAAAATGTGTTATTTAGTTTGGGGGGAGGGAGTTTATGTTTAAAAAAATATTTTTCTATTTTTTTGGTTTGATGAATAAAAAGGCCTATGATAAGAATATGGTTGAAATTGATTATAATTTTTATGAAAAATTCTTATTGCTTAAGTCTACCTGTTAATCCTTGACTTGATTTTGCTTAATTTAAGATTTTTTTTATTCAATGAATGCTTTTCATGATCATTAATTGTTTTGCATACCTAGAGAAATTTTATGTGAATATTGTAAATTTGTATGGTCTCAACAAACTCTAGAATTTGTTTGATGACACTCGAGGTGAAATCCAAGACAAAATATTACTTGGGAAATGATTTAGGCATTCTTTGAATCAATTGAGCCTTTCAAGCTTACCTATTTATTATCTTTATCCCTATTGAACCCTTTGAGCTTTGTTGAATTATACTTTGGCCGTATATTTTTTTTCTTTTTATAAAACATCATATTTCTTACCCTATTTGAGATTAAACGCTGATTTCCTTACCTTTCAAGATAACTAAGTTTTCATAAAGACAGAAGAGCATGGAAGGTGTGCGAAGTAGAAAGTTTACAAGTAAATTTTATCACAGCCCATGTTATCAAAGTCATAAGATTGGGGGTGTGAAAAGTCAACAAGGTGTTGGGAAGTGTTTAAAAAAAGGATCTTTGAATTCTTAGATATATAAAAAAAAAAAAGGAATTCCTAGATAAAAAAAAAGAGGGGGAATCTTTGAAAGAACGATAAAAAGAGGTGCTTTGAGAGATTCAAAGGATTGAGAAGAAGTGTATTTGTTTGTTTTTTTTTTTGGTTCAAAATTAAATTCTCTTATTTTGTTTGAATCCTATCTTTTCTGTGTAGCCCTCACCTTAGCCTTACATTACAAGCCTAATAAAGACCTATTGATCATTGGTAATATTTTTGTTCTACATTAATGGAGAGTGATTTGAAAATCAAGCCTAAGGAGTTTGAATTATCAATTTCATAACTAGAGATCCATTATATATTTACTTGTTTGCATAAAATCATCCGGTAAGCTAATAATGAAGTGAGAATGATAGGTATGCATGAATGAGAGGATTGATAATGAGGTGGAATTGAATTTTGAATTAACTTTTGGACTTATGTGATATTGAATGATTCCTTTGGATTATAAACTTTGGGCAATCTTTGAGTCAACAAATTTTATGAATTAAACCAATTCTTGTTTTTAGTTGTTTTTCTCTTTTTCTTGCTTGAGGGCTAGCAAATTTTAAGTTTGGGGGAATTTGATAAGTGTAATTTTTACATGATTTTTATTACTCTTTCACTTATTAAAATTGTTAGTTTTCCTTTATTTCTTATGATTTTATTTTATTTTATTTGATTATGTTTAAAAGAATGAAAAGGTTTATTAAAAAAGAAGATTGGTCCCTAGTGTGCAGATTGACCAAGTCAATCAACATGTGCAAAATGTGGATAACTATTAGTGGGTGGTTACTTGATGAGTGGATAAGATCAAAGAGTCATGATCAGAAGGTGCTGCTAAAACCTAGTAGCTGGGGTTATCAGCTGGTGGTTATAAATAGCTAATGCATTTCATTCATTCAGTGAGAGAGATCTCAAGAAAGAATGAGAGCTAAGTCTCAATGAAGAGAGATCTTCAACAATCTTGAATGTTTCGTCAACTTATTTCAAGCAATAGAGTTTTATTCTCTTCTCTTTAGTTTTCTTTTGATGCATTCTAATAAGAACATGATTGATTTCAGATTTGTCATGAACTAATTTTATTTTTCTAGGGCTTTGATGTAATCTAACTTTGAACACACAATTTAAATTCCAAGTTATTTTATTTCAAAGTTTTTTATGTTAAGTGTTTATCGATCATCTTATTGCTTACAATTTTCTAGCTAATTATTGTTTGATTTATTGAATCATAATGAAACCGAGAGGTAATTTATGAATAGAAGCTTTTAGGATTAAACACCATTAGTTGAGCGAAACATGGAGATACTTAACCGCAATTAGTGTGATTATAGATTAAGAAAAATCCAAAGAACTTAATGAATCTTCAAATAATTTAATTTACATAGAGATATAATGAATTATTAGGTGGAGATATTTCAAATGTTATTCGAGAGAAAACATTGAATAATTAAGGGATTTATTTTTCATCAACTTGAAAATTTGAAATTTTATAACAAGGAATAATAAATTGTGTGGGATTAGTTAGGTAAAATCAAAAGCTCTAGATTTATTTTCATTATCTCTACAACCTTATGTTTCTTTTCATTTATTTTTGTCAAGTACTTTAGTTTAATTTAGGTGGTAAAGTCTTTAAAATTTTGGTTTTTCCAAATAGTAAATAATTTGGTAAATTTCAATACTCAATAGCATAATTAGTCCTTGTGAGTTCGACACTTTGTTTTCTTTAAAACTTTACTACTTGTTGTGATTTTGTTCACTTGCAAATATTTTCACACCAAGATTCTCATGGGACCTGGAATATTCGTAGCTTTTCTATGCGCATTGGGTGGACCATGGTGCTCTAAGCTAAACTTTGGGGTCTTTACCATGGTTTGTGGATGGCATGGGAAATTAGTTTTAAAAAAGTATTAGTGAAGTTTGACTTTAAGGTTGGAATGGAAAAAAATAACTATAATCCTTTTGCTTCTAATTTGAACAAGCACATTATCACTACTTATTGTGACTTCTTGAAAAGGTGATTGGGTTGTAGTATTAACCACCTTTTTCATGAAGCTAATAGTTGTGCCAATTAGTTGGCCAAACTCTTACCCTTATAACTTGGAGCTTGGCTTCCATGAATGGATTCAACCCTAGTTGGGCTTCCTAGGTTCATTAGCAATGATTATATTGAGGTCGCATGGCCCAGGTTGAGTAGGTTTTAGTTCTCAAACTTTTAGCCCTCCGACAAACTAAATAAATAAATAAATGTTTTAAACAAATAAAATTTTGAAGAATTTTTTTATTAGAAATTTGTTTAAAATTTTAAGTATGAGGTTAAAGATTAAAGTGACAATAATCTTTTAGGTATAAAATAAACTTATTTGCAATATTTTATCTTTTAATAGCATGGTAATTGCTGTGACATCTCACTGCGTTATGATGTAGGCATTTCGAGAGACATTTTTTGAGGGAACTATTGGTTTGGAACAAAGCCAAACAATTGGCAATTTGGAGTCGTCGTTTGACCTTACATAATTAGTCTGCGATGGGGTAAGAGATTAGGGTACAAGAGAGAAAGGAATTAAAGTTTTCCCTTTCGTCTAGATTGAAACCTATACCTCACATTCTTACAAAAAAGTATTTGAAAATTAACCTAGACTATTTTTAACCACACACTAACATGCAAGCATACTTAATCATAATTTATGTCGAACAATAGAGCAATCAGAAGGTTATATTAGACATTAATTGAAAGAAAATCATATACACTTGATAGATTACTGACCCAACATATGTGTTGGACAATATTGTCATTTCAAAGATTTAAGAGGTTTTCAATCGATTGTATTTCCATCAAAAGAAAATAAAACATAATAGTCTGGAAGGGAATTAGGAAAATGACATGAAAAAAAAAACAACTAAAGCATCCAGAAAAGAAATAGGTTAGTATGAAAGATAAAACAAATAAAAAACTAAATAGTAACAAAGAGTGTAGGATATTAATTATCAGGGTTAGACCTAATTAGTTCCAAATTGAACTGATCTATAAGCCTAGATCCTCGATCAATCCTTTAGGGGAGCCGACTAGTCATGTCACTTCTAGACAAAATATTTTATTCAATTTTTGATATAAACTTGTAGACTTCAACATAACTTATCATATTTGATTTATGCAAAAAAAAATGGAAAACCTAATATAGATGACATCTGAATATGTGTACAATCCTAAAAATAAATTTAAACTAAATGACATGCCAACTATTTGAGATTACGAATCTATGGTGGTTTAAAGTAATAGATCATTTTCATAGATAAGATGAATATTAAAATAAAGTTTTTCAGATTACCTCTTGATGATGTAGGGATCTTTACACGCGCGTAGTGGGGGATGTGATTTCCAAGGGTCAATTGTAAACTCTTGGTAAAGCAAGATTATTAAGATGGGTTATGAGATGCCCTAAAAAAATCCAATTACACTTCTTATATTAACGAACGGATGTTGGAAGCTGAACTTCGATCACAACCTACAATAAAAAGATTAGGGCTTTTTTTTATTTAGTGTGAAGAGAGTGGAGGTATTTGGTTTAAACTCTAACCTTAAAATTCTAGGGTTTCGGGTGTAGGCTCAGATTTTTGGGAAAAAAAAGGTGTTTTTGGCTAGGCGTTTGTTTTAGGTTTTTGGTGAGTTACTAGGTGTTCAGTTATGTGTTTTCGGTGGAATTGTTAGGTGGTCATGAAGGAGATCAATGTAGAAAAGGCAACAGAAATTTAAAATTTTTTTTATTGATTCCTATAAACCCTTGATCACCTTATGATTTATGTACAATATCAAGAACATTCAAGGATAGAAGTATTACCTTTAATTTGTTGTGTTCTTGACTCCCTAAATTTTTTGTGCCTGAATTCTCCAACACGATCTAATTTTTCAACACGCTCGAATCCAAATTCTTGCATTCTTGAATCCAAAATAATTACAAATGATGTGATCTCTAAAGAAATTCCACAGAGGACAAATCTTGAATTATGATTTCTCTCTCTCTCTCTCTTTTAAAAAAGAACTAAAACCTTAAGAGAAACTTGTCTATAGAATATGTGCTAGCAAATTTCTGCACACTTATAATCTATTTATAGTATTAGGGTTAAGTGCAACTAATCATTAATTAAAATCTAAACTTTTGTAGTTATTTACTAATTACACATTGCCCTTTTTGTGTGTGACCTTTTAGGTTCAAACTAATCTAGTTGTAGACCATAACTTTTAAGTAATTGCAACTGTAAACATTTTCAATTAATTAGAACTCTTTTTAATTTATTTTGAATCAAAACTCCCTTTCATGTTGCTTTAGCCTGTAGGACCTAGCCTTCATGCCATCCTCTTGTCACTTTTGAAAAGTAGCAACATTTTCTTCAAGTAAATTCTCAACAACATTTGTTGGAAGCATTTGATCAAGAATATAGTCAATTTTTTCGGAATTGAGAAGGATTCTCAAGTTCCTCATTCAGTCCAAGAATTCGGCCCAGTTAGTTTATTGGTATCAAAAATTCTGGATAGTGGGTTGAAGTTAGTCATTATAATCTACAAGTCACCAACAACAAAAAATTAGCATCTATTAAATTTTATTATCCACCAATAGATTTGGTCTTTAATCATATTGGCACCTCCAATTATTCTTTTTGGATTCCATAATCTCTCGTTATGAAATTCGAGAAGCCCTATTAGAAGCTCCTAGTGGGGATTAGGATCCCATTACTTATTCAGAATAGCCTCACATAATAGTTTTTTGGCTATATTAAACTTTTAATATGTAGATAACACTTATCAATTACATCTTATGTAATTCTCAATCATTCATTCGGCCTCTAAAATATATTATCCTCATATGATAGTTTCTTAGACAATATATTCTAGTTAATTTAGACCCACCATTTTCACAAGTGTAGGTGATTGAACCAATGAGCCATCACAAGATAGTTTTTTGGACTCACTAGTTTTCTACCTCGTTATATCATATATTTAATAGGATATCATGAATTTCCCATAATGTAAGTCCCATATGTCTGCGGCAAAACTTACGTAGAACAGTAGATCTTAGATATTCCTATAATGGTGGAAGACCATGATAAGATATTCATAATGTCTCTTTGTTATAAATTAATAGCAATTGCATTCATAATGGAATTTAATTGGTCTTTAGTCTCACCATTTAACTTAAATATGCATCACACACATATCATACATCATATAATATCAAATGAAATATGATTATGGGTGATCATAGACTTTTGTGCAAGATTCATTTGAGCAATTAAGTGAATCATTAGTCTTAATTTAGGGTTCTATAATATCTTTCATCAATTCCCATATAATAGGCCTTGCAATCTTTAAGTGGCCTTACACACTTGATCATCCTTCGGCTTTCAATGAAAAATTCCTATCTACTCTTATCAAACTATTATAACTAATTACATGGCATAATCGATAAGAAACATTGATTCAAAATCAAGGGGAGGTACAATAAGAGGGAGATAGAATTTTACAATCAGAGATAAAAGAGAGACAAGGTATACAAAACCCATTTAAAATTACATATAAAAAAATAGAGAACTGAATATTGCAGCCCATAAAATAACATACATACATTCAATCACATTTAATAACGACCAATCACATAACTCTTTTTTTGGTCTCAAGTTCATAATCACCTATCCTTGAACATACATACAATCACATTACATATATAGAATTTAGAAATAATTTATTCTAGTTATGGATTTAATTCTAAGATTGCTTATCCTAATCAAATTAGGTTTCCAAAGACTTTTCTAACCTATTCCAAATAGGATTTGTAAACCAGGGTGCAAACCTAAGAAAGGATGAATTGGGTTCTAATTTTTTTTTTTTTAGCAAACGACAACCAAGTTTTTAAACACTTTATAAAATCAAGTAAGAACAACAAGTATTATAGAGCTTGAAATTAAAGGAGTAAAGAAAAGAAAATGCAAACTCCGTTTATAATGGTACTGTAATATCGGTATTTCTCCGACCCTATGTCCACTCTCTTCAAGGAATCTCCTTAAAGTATTCCACTATAAAATAGTTAAGCAACTTCACGGGTGTTTCCTAAACTATACAATGATTTTTTCCAATTAGGGAAGTCTACAAGGAAGTTTTAACACCTAAACACTCTAAAAGTTACACCAACTCTTTCTCTTTACAATGATTGAAATTAATTTAAGAGGAATCCAAGAGATAGAGCAATTAATACATTTCAAGAAGCAAAGTTTTAAGAATGGCTCAAGAAGGTTTTTGAAAGCTTTGAGGAGCAAAAAATGATTTTAAGAATGAATTGGATGTTATTGTTGGTTATCTTTACTAATTTATGATGGGTTTATATAGTCTTAAACCCATTTAGTTGTTACTCACAAAGTAAGGTTGTTGGGGAGTGGTTTGGAGCAATTAATGCTCTAAATGGCGCTAAAAAATTTTAATTAGAGTCGTTACACTCGAGTGTTCAGTCGATTGGATGCTTGTTCAGTTGACTGAAGATTTTAACTATGTTTTAGGTTTTTAACCATTCAATCAATTGAACTGATCATTCAGTCGACTGTGTCAGAGAGTTGAACTCTTTATCCCTCATTTAGTCGACTAAGTGAACTTTATAGTCGACTAGGTCAAAAGGAAGGAAAGTATAACCTTCATACAATCGACTGAGTATTTCATTCAGTCGATTGGATCAGAAAGGCAGGACTTTCTGTCATTCATTCAGTCGACTAAATCTTTTAAAATAATATTTTCTATTTTATAAAAACTTTTAGAGATTTAATTTTACGTTCAAAAGTTTTTGTCTAAAACATTTTGTAAACATTTGATCCATTAATAAAGCTATAAAATTTAAGAGAGGATTTACAATTGAATGAACTACTTAGTAGTTTCTAAGCTTGTTCTTCAATATCTTTTCTAGAGGAGTGTGCGTCTTTGTATAAAAAACCTTTAAATGCATAAATACTTAAGCAATTTGGTTAGATTTGTTATCATTAAAATCAAGTTAAGGGTCAATAATCTCCCTCTTTTTAATGATGACAAAACCATTTGGAAAAAACACTTCTAAAAAAAATGTTTGGTTTTTGAGAAAATTTTGACAGAGAATCTTTTGATTTTGCAATAAAAGCCTCCTACAATTTGTTCAAAAACAATCCCAACCAAGCATTTATAAATGATTTAAACAAGTAAGGAGCAAAGCTCACCTTTAATCTATGCACATATCAAAGTAACTTCAAATTTTCTCCTATTTTCTCCCCCTTTTGTCAACATCACAAAATGGATTGTAAGCACAGAAAGTGAAAATTAACAACTAGACAGGTAGACAAAGAGCAAATAAACATGCATACCAAGTTTCATTTCAAAATGAAGAGTTAAGCTCTCCCGAGAAAAGTAAAAAAAGTAAGCATTTACCATAAAATGAATAGCTCTTATAAGTAATTAGCATAACTAAGTAACATAAATCATAAAGCAAAAGTCAACCATAAAATAAATATCATAGAAAAATAAAAGCACTTATGAGCCAAATCCCAGATATTCATGAACATAAAGCATAAAAAGAAGTCTTATGAACCAAATCCTAAGAATTCATAAATGCATGAAATAAACTAAAAATGTGCTAGCATAGTCTGAAGAGTTGTAGAAAAAAATTAAATGGTTAGAAAGTTGGTTTAGTGCTCCTAGTCATGTGGAAGAGAAGGGCCACGGTAACAACACTGATCTCGAATCTTACCGAGCAGCTCTCTGACCTCAGCAAAGGTTTTCTCTATCTCAGTCTTGAAGACAAACAAGTTATCAGAAATAGAGGTCATTGATAAGCACTGAATGTCACACATTCAAGCCCTTTAATTTGCATACGTTAATCCTTTAGCCTTGTTACAATTTTATCTTTTGTAGTGTTTTACATGCTTTCAGGTTTCTCAAGAGGAGTGCAACAAAACCCATCATTTCTAAACCGTTAAAGATAAATTGAGCATTTTGCTAAGTCATGTTGTCACTAGCAAAGAGTGAAAAGGAGTTTCACTAAATTAAAAGAATTTCCCGTACAGATCAGTCATCTTTGTTGATTAAATTGTATTGATTTAAGAAGAACCAGGAGATGAGCCATATATGCTTCGAAAGATCCGGATGTCTATCGTCTAGAGAATTTTATGGCTCATAAATATAATTTTTCTAGAGAAAGTTATGGTAGATTTAGTACACAAAGGTCAGGTTGTGCGTGATTTCAATGTGACAGACGTGAAGGAGCTATTAAATTCTGATTTTTTTGGGATTAGTATGTTTGGAAAAAGAAGTTTAGTGCCTAAATAAGGGGGAAATTAGAAGAAAAAAAAATAGGCACTCGTTCGATTGCTAGGGTTTTGTTTAGGGTTCTATAAATACATGTTTAAGAGACCAAAAAGAGGACAGTTCTTTTTTACTATATTTTCTTCAATGGTGGATGTCTTCATGCATGGGAGCTCTTGTTCTCTGAGGATCATCATCATAGAGGAGTTGTCTTTTCTTTCTTTTATCTATTTTTTTATGATAGGGATATTTTTCATTAGAATTATGTGTGACTAAATATTTTAGTTAGGGCTTGATTGAAGCCCTGGTCATGTTTTCTTAAGGATTTCGATTTTATTTGTTACAAATTATTTTTTTGGGATGCTTAATTGATTAATTCCTGGTTTTATTTCATTCTTCATACGATTTATGTGTTATGCTTGATCATTATATACATGTGTTGTATGGAGATTGTCAACTAGGTAAATTTATATGACCGAGACTTATGCCTACACTAAGTGACGAAGGAACCAATTATAGGTTCCTGAGATTAATCAACATGAAAAAACATAATACATACCATGTTCAAGGTTTTTTGTGTTTGTTTATTTCTATTGTTTTATGTTTTCTTGAAGTGCAACTTAGTAGATACCATGCTAAATACTTTGAGAATGAAAAGAGTTAGAGTAGACACCCATGCCTAACTTGTTGCTTAGGGAAATCAATAGCTTAAGGAGTAGATATCATGCCCTTAGGTTAGTAAACATTAAACATCTAAATCTAGTTTGTAGCATTGTGCAAGTCATTTGCTCTAAAGAAGATGATTAGTGGGGAATATCAAAGCCTTAACTTATTTTCTCATTATTTCAATTCTAGGTTCAAAATTGTTTTACAATTTTCTTTCACTAGTGCAATCTTTGTTGTTTATCCAAATTTGTTATTTTTTTGTTTCATTTAGATTGAAGCTTTAGGAAATTATATTTAAACACAATTAATCCAATCCTCGTGGGAATGATCTCGTATTTGCTAGCTATACTATTTGTTTGATCTTGTGCACTTGCGAGTTAAAACATACATTTAGAAGCTTATTATTTAAGTTGATATTTGTATATCAAGTTTTTGGCGCCGTTACCGAGGATTGCGCTAAATTGTGTTTAATTTTCATATTGAAAAAATAAAAATATATATGTACTCTTTACATTATATATTGAAGAAAGATCAGAATCTGAGGAAGTAATAGAGGATGAACAAGCAGAAAATCGACCAGTTCGAAAGCCAATAAAGAGCTCATTTATTCCACAAAACCTTAATCAACCATCATGCATCGCTTACCAACCAACTATAAAGAGCAACTTCAATCTATCTCCCCATTTACTTAGTATGGTACCACATTACAGAGGCACACATTTTGAGGATCCATATTTGCACATTAGTGATTTTTTTAATCTCTGCAAGACTCAAAATATCCAGGCTTAACACCAGAAGGAATTAGGTTAATCCTCTTTCCTTTTTCTTTAAAAGATAATACTAAGTTGTGGTTGAACTCTTTGTCTGCAGGTTCCATTAACAATTGGGAGAAGTTGACCACTAAATTTTTAAAGATGTTATTCCCAGCTCAAAAGACAAGGCAACTTAGAAGGGAGATTCAAACCTTTCAACAGAAAGATGGAGATCTTTTCTTTGAAGTATGGGAACATTTCAATGAGTTGCTTCTCAAGTGTCCATACCACAATCTATCTCAAGATGATTAGGTATAATCTTTTTACAAAGGTTTAAATGATACTATTAAATGTCTTATTGATTCAGCTTGTGGAGGTGTGCTTATTGAAAAGAACATTGAGGAAGCTATTTGAGACCTTAAGTGAAAATTCTCAACAATTCTCTTCAAGAGGGAGGCAAGGAGAAAAAATTAAGGGTTTGTATGAAGTAAGCACCAATGGTGGAATCCAGACTCAGATGGCAACAGTGGATAGGAAGTTAGATGTGCTAGTGAGAGTAATGTCAACCCAGAACATCTCTCAAGTTCAACAAGTTACGAAATTCAAGGTGTGTGCTATATGCTCACTCTAATCATACTACTGAGACTTATCTTATGTCTTCTTTTACAGAGCAAAAGCATGCAAATTATGTGGGACAAAGCAACTATCCTCCTAAGAAAAACTCCTATTCAAATACTTACAATGCAGGGTGGAAAAATCACCTCAATCTATCTTGGAGTAACAATTGGAACGTTCTAAACCTACAAGGGCAGCAGAGGAATTTCCAACAGGGAAGTAATTATCAGACTCCACCAGAGGTGGTGCAACAGAATCTTGAGCAAAAAAGGAATGATATTGAAAGTGCCATACTTCAGTTCTTTACTGAACAACAACAGACAAATGCTCAGACTAGTCAGACTATTCAGAGATTGAAGGCACAAGTAGGGCAATTAGCCAATGAACTGAGTGAGAGAAAGAGAAGAGAATTCCCATCACAGACCATATCAAACCCAAGAAGTCAAGAGGAGTTCAAGGCTATGATAGTCCTTAGGAGTGTGATACGTGCTTAAATATTCATATTTAAGCCCCTTTATTTACATTTGTTAGGTCATTCGTTATGTTAATTTAGTTCATTTTACTTCACTTTTGTGTTTTACACGTTTTTATAGGGTCTTGGAGAAAAAGAAGCATTTTTGGCACTTAAAGGAAGAAATCTGAAAATCCTGAAGCAGCTGCTGGCTAGAGTGCGCTCGAGCGCACTCCTCTGTGCGATCGAGCGCACCACATATGCGATCGAGCGCACATGTATGGGCGTGAATAGTAAACTGCAGAACCCTGTTTTAGAAATAATCCTATTTTGGAAATAAAGGAGTTTTGTGTTTTAGGAAAGTTTAGGAACTCATGAGCCTCTTAGGACTTCTCAAAGACCTATAAATACACTTATAAATCACACATAAAAGGCATCACCTCTTGGGGGGATCACTTCTTTTATCTTTTACTTTAGCTTGGAGAAGGAGACCGTGGAGCGGAATTGACGACTCTTCTCTCGGGTTTCTTCTTTCCTTTTTATTTTATTATGTGTAATTAAATTCTTAGTAGGGCTTGGTTGAAGCCCTAATTATGTTTACTCAATAAATTTAGTATTGGCATCTTTGCGATATTTATGTTGTGTTGCTTAACTTGATTAATACCTGCTTTTATTTAAATTCCTCATATGTATATGTCTGATCAATATGTGCATGTGGTATGAACATGTTAGTTAGATCAATTTGGATAACCGAGTCCTGGGTCTGACATTAGTAACAAAAGGTATCCACACCGGATTCTTGAGTTAATCAACATGGGAAACCGGGAGTAGATACCATGCCCTAGGTCCCGTGTGGTTGTCGATTTCCACAGATCCTATGCTCTCTTAAGGAACAACTCAACATACACCATGTTGAATCCCTTGAAAGATAAAAGAGTTAGAGTAGATACCATGCCTAACTCGTTGCTTAGGGAGATCAATAGCTTAAGGAGTAGATACCATGCCCTTAGGTTGACAAACATTAGGTATTCATGACATGAGTAAAGCATTGGCATACTGTTATATTGTGATAGCATAATTAGTGGTGGATATCAAGTCCCTACGCCTTTATCCTTATTATTTTATCTTTATCAAAATCAACTCTTTTATTATTTTTATCTTTTTGTTACTGCGAAACTAATTCTAAAGTTAAATTTACCAATCCCTATGGAGATGATCTTGCATTCGCACACTATGCTACATTGTTGACCTTATGCACTTGCAAGTAAAACGAGTAAGATTATTTACCCATTTATTTAGGTATATTTTCGAACAACAAGTTTTTGGCGTCGTTGCCGGAGATTGTGCTAAATTTCTGTTTAGAATTATTTCCCGTTTATTTTTCTTATTTTGTTCAATTTTATTTTCTTATTTTTCATTAAATATTTTTCTTAATCTGTTTTGTTTTATTTTATTTTATTTTCATCAACTATCTAACTTAATTCTTCGTTTTTGTTATTTTCTTGCTTTCTGTTTCAGGTGTGCATTAGTGCTAATTCTGGCACTGCGATCGAGCGTAAACCTAAGTGCGATCAAGCGCACTGGTGCGATCGAGCACAGTGCTTGGAGCACTCGAGCGCAAGTAGTCCAGAGACTACCCGAGTAGCAGTACTGAAGCTATTGCACTAAGGTATTCCTGCTGATTCATGCAAGGGCTTCGAGTGAGGAACCTAACCATCCTTCCACTTGATATAGAGAGTGAGCAGATCATTCGAAAGAGGCCTAGAAACAACTTCGAGGAGAAAGAAGAAGAATTTGAGGGTGAAGCACCAATGGAATAGATTTACAACCAACTGCCACCAGAACGGAGACCTATGAAGCAATCTTTCATTCCACAGAACCTCATCCATCCTTTATGCATTGTATATCAACCTAAGGTGGAAGAAAATTATTATATATCTCTGCAGATACTCAGTGCCTTGAATCATTTTAGGGGTACACCTGCTGAGGATCCATACTTGCACCTTCGAGAATTCTGTGATCTCTGAAAGTTCCAGCATATTCGGGGCCTAGATCAAGAGGGAATCAGGTTAATTCTTTTCCCTTTTTTCATTAAAAGATAATGCTAAAATGTGGTATTATTCATTGCCTGCAGATTCCATCCATACTTGGGAATAGCTATCCAGTAGATTTCTAAGGAAATTTTTTTCAGCCCAAAAGACAAGGCAGATGAGGAAGGAGATTCAATCCTTCCAACAGAGAGATGGAGACCTTTTCTTCGAGGCATGGGGACACTTTAATGAGCTGCTACTCAAATGTCCACATCACAACTTACCTCAAGATGAGCTAGTCCTAGCTTTCTATGAAGGTTTGAATGGCATAAATCAAGGTATAGTGGATTCCGGTTGTGGAGGTATGCTAATGGAGAAGACTAGTGAAGAAGCCATGGAGCTATTTGAGACATTAAGTGAGCACACCCAACAATTCTCCTCGAGAGGTAGACAAGGAATTAAAAGCAAGGGTATGTATGAGGTGAGCTTCAATAATGGATCTTCGAATCAGATGGCTGCTATGGAAAGAAAGCTAGACATGCTCATAAAAGCCATGGCTGATCAGAACAACTTACCTAGTCCACAGGCTACACAACGCCAGGTATGTGCTATATGCTCTCATTTTGATCATAATACTTATACTTGTCCTCTGTATTCAACTACAAATCAAGAATAAGCAAATTATGAGGGACTGAACAGTGCATATGCAAATACCTACAATCCTGGATGGCAGAACCACCCCAACCTCTCATGGAGCAACACTCAAAATGCTTTGAATCTTCAAGGACAGCAACGACACTTTCAACCAGAAGCCCAACCAGTGCCGAAATCAGAAAATAGTGACCTAGAGAGTCTTATGAGGCAATTGATGACTTCACAAGAACAGTTCATGACTGAGCAAAGACAAACCACTACAAAATATGAGCAAGCCATTCAAAGACTCGAGGAACAAATGGGGAAATTGGCTAAGGAGCTAAGTGAAAGAAAGTTGGGTGAACTTCCAGTCCAACCACTACCTACTCCAAGAGGACATCAACAACTAAATGTCGTGACAACTCTAACAAATGGTAAGATCATCGGAGCTGATGAGCCTGCACAAGCATCCACATCCAAGGTAAGTGAGATGGAGAAGGTAAATGATGAGAAGGTTGAAATCAAAAGATATAATGCATTAAAATTACCCCCAGATAATATAAAATGTTTTAATGTATGCATGACGCAAAGTGTTGTTGATGAAGCTTTTCAGGTCCATCACATTGATCCAGTACAAACCGCTCTTACCTATAGTGTCCCAAGATCAGATATTGAGCCCAAATGCAAGGATGTTACTGATGACATCATTGACACTATGCACCTCCTTGAGGCCTTTCCAAAGCCTCCAAGTAAGTACACAGATCCATTTGAAATTCTTGGGCCTACTAAAACTATTTTCCCTTTTATTGTACAGGCACCTAACTTGGAATTCAAGCAGTTGCCAGAGCATTTGACTTATGCTTATATAGGAGAGAATAAGACACTACCTGAGCTAGTTGCTGCCAATCTTAGTTTTGGGGAAGAATAAGGCTTTGTCCAGCTGAAGATGTTAAACTTAGCGCTCATGGGAGGCACCCCATAGCTTATCCTTTTTCATTTTAGCACTTTTCTTTTAGTTATAGCTATATTTACATGTATAGTTTATATATTTTGTTTTCCAGCATAACGTTTATTTTTCTTTGACAGGTACTCAGTGCGTGCATCCAATTCAAGTTTAGGGGCGTGGACAAGCAAAGCAAGCAACCGAGTTCTCTTTCTCCCAGGTTAGATCTTTCCATGCCACACACACATTGGGGACAATGTGTATTTCAAGTTTGGGGGCAGTGGGAGATACTAGATACTATCACACACGCACCTGAAACACATGCACACACTAAGTCCCAGTTTTTTTTTTAGGAAGATAAATGCATGTTCTTTGGATAAACAAAAATTTTGGTTAATTTAAAATTTTGATAACACTTCATTGGTAAGCTTAAAAGCTAGAACACATAGTCTTGCAATGGGAGTTTTACAAAGTTTAGTACTTACCTCAAGGCACCTAAGAATTCGTGAGTTTGATCCAAATTTGCACGAGCACATTTAGTTGTGTGGGGTATGACTTATAATTCTCTTGTATATGTTTCCATAACCTAAATTATAATCGGATAACTTGTTGAAAAGAAACCTTTGGCATAAGAAAAAGAAAGAAAAATATGTTCATCATGCATAAAATAGAAAGGAAAAAAAAATTCCAAAAATCAAATTTCCACTGAGTAACTGGGCCTCTTGCCTCAGTAAGCATTGAGCATTCACATCAAAAGGTGGGAATTTCATTGAGAAGCATAAAACAACATGTTAGTTCCATAGCCTTTTTGACTCGAGTTAGTAAGTCCTTAGGGGTGTCTTTACACCTAATGCCCTAAAACCATTTGGTTTGGGAGTCATTGGTCAAACGCTCGTTACAAGGGTCAAATAGAAAGCTCGATGGAACTCAACATGGCAAAGATCGCATGATAAAAGAGAAAAGAAAAAAGAAACAAGTATTATGCCATTTTGTTCTCTTTAACAAGAAATTCGATAAAAGTTTGGCACCGAAACACTATCCAATAAAATTATATGGAAGCCCCATCTTATATGTGCTGATTCATCACACACAAATCGAACTTGCGATGCCTTAAGCCAACCTTAGGTGAGTAGCATAAAACTTTTGAAAGTCCTCTTACAATCCAAAATGTATTTTTATTTTAAGCTTACTCATGAACGGTTATCATCGTTTTATGCACAACCCAAATTTTTGAGTATCATGGAAATGAATTTATCTTTAATTTCGTTCTTCATTTAGTTTTTAGTTTGTATTGCTAAGGGACTAGCAATATGTAAGTTTGGGGGTGTGATACGTGCTTAAATATTCATATTTAAGCCCCCTTATTTACATTTGTTAGGTCATTAGTTATGTTAATTTAGTTCATTTTACTTCACTTTTGTGTTTTACATGTTTTTATAGGGTCTTGGAGAAAAAGAAGCATTTTTGGCACTTAAAGGAAGAAATCTGAAAATCCTGAAGCAGTTATTGGCTAGAGTGCGCTCGAGCGCACTCCTCTATGCAATCGAGCGTAGTATTGCGATCGAGCGCACCACATATCCGATCGAGCGCACATGTACGAGCATGAACAGTAAACTACAGAACCCTGTTTTGAAAATAACCTTATTTTGGAAATAAAGGAGTTTTGTGTTTTAGAAAAGTTTAGGAACTCATTAGCCTCTTAAGACTTCTCAAAGACCTATAAATACACTTGTAAATCACACACAAAAGGCATCACCTCTTAGGGGGGATTACTTCTTTTATCTTTTACTTTAGCTTGGAGAAGGAGACCGTGGAGCGAAATTGACGACTCTTCTCTCGGGTTTCTTCTTTCCTTTTTATTTTATTATGTATAATTAAATTCTTAGTAGGGCTTGGTTGAAGCCCTAATTATGTTTACTCAATAAATTTAGTATTGGCACCTTTGCGATATTTATGTTGTGTTGCTTAACTTGATTAATACCTGCTTTTATTTAAATTCCTCATATGTATATGTCTAATCAATATGTGCATGTGGTATGGACTTGTTAGTTAGATCAATTTGGATAACTGAGTCCTGGGTTTGACATTAGTAACAAAGGGTATCCACACCGGATTCTTGAGTTAATCAACATGGGAAACCGGGAGTAGATACCATGCCCTAGGTCCCGTGTGGTTGTCGATTTCCACAGATCCTATGCTCTCTTAAGGAACAACTCAGCATACACCATGTTGAATCCCTTGAAAGAGAAAAGAGTTAGAATAGATACCATGCCTAACTCGTTGCTTAGGGAGATCAACAGCTTAAGGAGTAGATACCATGCCCTTAGGTTGACAAACATTAGGTATTCATGACATGAGTAAAGCATTGGCATACTGTTATATTGTGGTAGCATAATTAGTGGTGGATATCAAGTCCCTACGCCTTTATCCTTATTATTTTATCTTTATCAAAATCAACTCTTTTATTATTTTTATCTTTTTATTACTACGAAACTAATTCTAAAGTTAAATGTACCAATCCTTGTGGAGATGATCTTGCATTCGCATACTATGCTACATTGTTGACCTTGTGCACTTGCAAGTAAAATGAGTACGATTATTTACCCATTTATTTAGGTATATTTTCGCACAACAGAGTGGTAAAGTCATTGACAACAATGTGGGAATGGATAAGAAAGTGGAAGCACCTCCAACAGGAGCTATGACCTCCATAAAGGTAAGTGAGAAAGAGAAGGTGATATTGCCACCCGTCCCTCAAAGGTTAGTTAATTAAAAAAAAAAAAAGAACAACAATGTCTTGATATTTTTTAAACTTTAAGAAAAGTAGAAATCAATATTCCTTTACTTGTTGCAATTAAACAAAGCCCATCTTATGCCAAGTTCTTAAAGGATTGTTGTACTAACAAAAGAAAGTTTCAGGAATATGAGAAAGTTGCATTGACGGAGGAGGTAAGTGTGGTCTTGTTGAGAAAGTTAGCACCTAAACTAAAAGATCCAGGTAGTTTTACTATTCCTTACAGGATTGGTGACCAACTCTTTGAACGTGCTTTGCTTGATTTAAGGGCAAGTATCAATTTGCTGCCCTATACGGTTTACAAGAAATTGAATTTGGGGAACTTCAACCAACCTCAATTACATTGCAATTGGTAGACATAAGCATCAAGAGACTACGATGTATTATAGAGGATGTCTTAGTTCAGGTAAATCAATTTATTTTTCTTGTTGATTTTATTGTTTTGGATATGGAATAATCACCTATGCCATCATCTCTGCCCATTATTTTAGGTAGATCCTTTATGAGTACTGCTGATACAAAAATATGTGTTAAAAAATGTATTATAAGCATGAAGTAAATCGTTAAAAGATAGAGTTTAGGGTGTTTGATGCACTGACATTACCACATGATAATCATAATTGCTTCCATATTTATGTGGTTCAAAGTGTTGTTGAGCAAGTCTTTCAGGCACATAGCATTGATCCATTAGATGCTACCGTAAGTCACAGTCTCACAATGCCTAACATTGAGCAGGATTGCGAAAGTGTTGATGCTGACATCATCCTCAATTATGTTGACATCACTTAGGATGTGATTCTCTAATCCGTCTAGTACATGGCATGAAAGACACATAGTCTGGCTAAAGACTATAAACTTAGCATTACTTGGGAGGTAGCCCAATTTGCATGTTCTTGATTGTTTTTGTTTCATACTCCATCCTTCTTAATTAAAAAAAATATTTTTTTTGTGTTTCGTTTTTGTTTTTGTTTCTCGCCATCTTGTGCATATCTATGCTAGGTTTTTTTGTAGCTTTGATTTTTTGGGACAGATGTTTTTTGGGGAGCTTTACCTTTCACCGCTTTTCTTTCTCCTCCTAGTATTGTATCTCTTACTACACATTGGGAACAATGTGTAATTTAAGTTTAGGGGTGTAGGAAAACAATTGTATGTCCTTATGTGAGCATTGTGCACATGTTTGATCGCCCAAATAGTGTTATCTATAAGAATTTGGTAAAATTGAAGCTATAATTTGATTTCATTGGTGAGCTTAAATTTTTGAATACATGATCAATTTAATAGAAAATCTAAGTCTGGATACTTACTTTTGGCTTAGGACACTTCACATGTTTCATCTTGATTTCACCACGAACACATTAGCACATGATCTGTGAGGCATGAAATGAAGAACTAATGATGCCTATTTTCAAAATCTTGAGTTTGGTCTGATGCTTTATTAGATGAATGACCTTGGCAAGATTTACTGGAAATGAATAATGGCATGATGAACAATGATGACTAATGACTTTTCTAAGTTTTTACTCAGTAACCGGGCCTCTTGCCACCAAGCAATGAGTGTTCGCGTCAAAATGTGAATGGTTTGGATTTGTTAATGACACGGCTAGTTTAGCTTTGTAGCCTTTTTTGGCTCGAGTTAGTAAGTCTTAAGGGTACTTTACACCTAGTGCCCTAAAGCCATCTCGTTTGGGAGTCACTGGCCTAACACTCGATACATGGGTCAATTAGAAAGCTTAAGGAAGCTAAGCATTGCACAGCCAGCATTTAAAAAATAATATATAAATCAATAAATCAATAAGAAATGAAGTCATCATATCTACTGTGATATTGCCTTGGTCATTTATTTGATCAAGACTCCACGAAATTTTGAGATAATGATATATGCATATTAGGATTGAGTTGAAACTCCAGGATTATGTGATAATTCACTTTATACTAGTTGATCTTGTAAAGTCTCTGCTAGCTAGCTATGAGTGATTGGACTTTGAATTCTTCTTGACGTCTTGAAAATGGAGTTTTTCAATTTAAGCTTTTTAATGAATGAAAAACATTGTTAATGTAATTCTGTATTCTTCCCGATAATATGATTGTGACATAAATGTTTATCGGTAGCATTTCTGTTAAACCCTCACGAGACTTCACTCTTCCTCTAGGGATGCCAAGGGGTTAAAAATGCTTATTGCATGTACTAAATGCAATCGTACACCTCACGAAAGACAAAAGTAGGTACTTATTTTATTTTTAATTTTTTTATTACTAAGAAACTAGCAATATATAAGTTTTGGGGTGTGATAAGCACCGAATGTCACACATTCAAGCCCATTAATTTGCATACGTTAATCCTTTAGCCTTGTTACAATTTGATCTTTTGTAGTGTTTTACATGCTTTCAGGTTTCCTAAGAGGACAACAACAAAACCCATCATTTCTAGACTGTTAAAGATAAATTGAGCATTTTGCTAAGTCATATTGTCACTAGCAACGGATGAAAAGGAGTTTCGCTAAATTGCCAGAATTTCTCATACAGATCAGTCACTTTTACTGATTAAAATGTATTGATTAAGGAAGAACCAGGAGATGAGCCATATATTCTTAGAAAGATTTGGATGTCTATTTTCTGGAGAATTTTACGGCTTGTAAATATAATTTTTCTAGAGAAAGTTATGGCAGTTTTAGTAGACAAATGTCAAGTTGTGCATGATTTCAATGTGGTAGACATGAAGGAGCTATTAAATTCCGATTTTTTTGGGATTTGCACAGCTGGAAAAGGAAGTTGATTGCCTAAATAATTCTAGAGAAAAATCATAAAAACAAAATTAGGCACGCGTTCAATTTCTAGGGTTTTGTTTAGGGTTCTATAAATACATGTTTAAGAGACCAAAACGAGGATAGTTCTTTCTTACAATATTTTCTTCTACGGTGGTCGTCTTCATGCATGAGAGCTCTTGTTCTCTAAGAATTATCATCATAGAGGAATTGTCTTTTCTTTCTTTTATCTATTTTTTTTTTATGATGAGGATATTTTTCATTTGAATTATATGTAACTAAATATTTTAGTTAGGGTTCGATTGAAGCCCTAGTCATGTTTTCTTAAGGATTTCGATTTGCTTTGTTACAAATTATTTTTTTAGAATGCTTAAATGATTAATCCTGGTTTTATTTCATTCTTCATATAGTTTATATGTTATGCTTGATCATCATATACATGTGTTGTATGGAGATTGTCAGCTAGGTAAATTTAGATGACCGAGTCTCGTGCCTACACTAAATGATGAAGGAACCAATTATTGGTTCTTAGGATTAATCAACATGAAAAACTAGAATAGATATTGTTGGAAATCACCTTAACAAGATGCCCATGGGTGATCTTCCAAATACCTAAGTCTAGAATGACTTGTAGAAAGAAATATAGCAATCGAAAGCAAGAAAGAAAAGAAGACAAGCGATTCGTTATCAAGGTTCAGCAATAGCCTACGTCGCCGTGAGTTCCTCTGAACTCTATGCACTAAATCAATGGTTCTTTACAATTACAGCAACCCTCTTCAAGAAACCTCAAGTTCTTGAAGGAACAAAGAAGAGAACAAGAAAGACTTTATCACTTTCTATACTTAATCTCTCTTCTTTACAACCAGCCTCTCTACAATGAGTCCCTCTTATATGTCTGTGTCTTTGCACTCTCACATAATTCTATCTTGTATGTCTATCACACACACACACTTGTGTCTTGTATCACAATGTGTTTCACATCTTATGTCATGAGATTGAACCTAGGTGACCCTTTATAAAGTGCACCAACTTCTTGTCCAATCTTGTGTGTCATTCTCCACCCTTAGATCTTGATGACCACTTAACCATGGCCCTCCATCAGTCCTAAGTGGTGCTGTACATTTTAACCTTGCATCCACGCACCTAAGATGAGGTTTAAACAAGCTGTCCATGTGTGCATCAGTGTGCCTAACGCCTAGGCGCTGAACATGGGGCGGTGAGGCGCTAGGCAAAACCCCTTTGCACCACATTCTGGATGGTGCGAAACTGGTGGAGGGGCGGTGCGGTGCTGCCCTTCTCCAAGCTGCTTCCTTACTGGGCAGTGAGGAGCTAGTGAAGGGGCAGTGTGGCACACACTAATGCTGCCCTTCACACAGTAGTGCGCACTACTTTGCTTTGTTGATTAGGGGTGTGCACACACACCCAAATGGATGCACACACATGTGTGCACTCCTTTAACATGCTATTTTTTAATCTTCCAACCTTAGTTTAAACTTTAACCATCTTTGAACCATGTTTAGACCATGTTTAAACCTTAGACAAATACCAACAATCTCTACCTTTGTCTAAGCGTTTAAACCTAAACCATTGTGCAAAGAACTTCAGGATCCAAACTTATCTCAAGTCATCATTCAACCGAATCCAATCCTAAAAGTCCAAGGCAATGATTGGACCTTCTTAGAGGTAGAACCTTGGTGCCTAAATCTGCAGGACTTTCCTCCGTGGTCTTCTTGTCAACATGAATGCATCTTTTCGTACCATTTTTCGGAATGTAATGATACCGAACATCCATATACTTCATCCCCTCATGGAACACCGGATTCTTCCACAAGTGCCATGCACTTTGGCTATCCGAAAATACCACCACCTACTCTTTTAGGACCTCCCACTCGTCCAACAACCTTTTGCACCCCATAGCCTCCATTATGGCTTCCGTAGCCCCTATGCATTCTTCCCCGGTTGTTATGAGTGCTACCACTGGCTGCCACTGAGCCTTCAAGTACCTCAGCAACCACTTCATCTTAAGCCAATGCTTCTTTCCGAGATTACTCACAAATCCGCTGAGAACACCCATTGCCCAAGAAATCCTTAACCAATCTCTCTCCTTTTCTTGGATTATACACATCCCAATGATCTTTTGTGTAAGACTAGGATCCTTGCTCTCAAACTCCTCACTGAGTTGAGATGTAAACCTTTCCATCCTCTTCCTACCGTTTCGAACCAGCAACACATCAATGACATAGATGAGGATACTCACCATCTTCTCCACCTTGTGTCTAGGTGAGAAAGTTTCTGTGAAATCTATGTCTTTTCTTCTTGTGTTTTCTTCTTGTGAACCCATTCACCACCAGCCTAGCCTTGTTTCGGACTTCATCTCCTAGAAGGTACCCTTCTTTGATCTTGTAAGTCCACTTACAATCAACAACTCTCTGTTTTCGTGGAATGTGCACCAATTCCTAGAAGTTATTCTTCCTCAAAGGATCCATTTCTTCCTCCACAGCTAGCTTCCATCTTGGTGAATCCTTACATCCCATGGCATCAATATAAGTCTCTTGGTCACTCATCTCTCTTTCTGTCCAAGGAGCTGCTGTATTCGCAAACCCATATCTTGAAGGTGGTCCGACCAGCCTTCTTTCCAGTCCCTTGTGAGCTGATAGTCCTTCTGACTCCCTGCATCATCCTTTTTCAGTTCAGCCTCCTCATGAGTGTCATAAGCTTGGCATTCATCAATGGGCTCTACTTAGTCCGAACCCTCTTGCCTTCCTTACTCTACCTAAACCGAATTCTCCTTGATGCTATGCTCCATAAATATTGAACTGGTTTGCTCACTAGCCCCTGCAGGGTTAGTTTTTCCACGTAGGGAAATAATAATTCATTAAAAATAGCATCCCTACTTATTATGAGTTTCAATCCTTCTAAGGACCACAACCTATACCCCTTAGCTCCTTCCCCATATCCTAGAAACACACATTTTCTAGATCCTGGGCTAAGCTCATCATCCTTTTGTTGTGCATACACAGCATACCCAAAAGTTCTAAGGTTGTCCAACTCAAGGGGTTTTTCACTCCACATCTCTTCGGGAGTTTTGAGCTCTAAAGCTCTAGAGGGTGATCTATTAACCAAATATGCAACAGTAGACACAGCTTCACCCAAAAAAGTTTGGTAAACCGGAACCATTTAACATGCACCTAACCTTTTCCATAAGGGTCTTATTCATCCTCTCAGCAACTCCATTTTGCTGAGGGGTTTCCACAACCATCCTATGTCTTAGAATGCCATTTAACATACAGAATTGATCAAGTTCTTGGTCAAAAATTTCTAAGCCATTATCGGTTCTTATCCCCTTAACTACTCTACCTATTTGAGTCTCTACCAGCCCTTTCCACACCACTAATTTATTCAAAGCATCTGATTTATTTTAAACCAAATAAACTTAAACCTTTCTTGAATAATCATCAATTAAAGACAGAAAGTAAATGTTACCTCCCTATGTTGGTGCCCTTGCTGGTCCCTAAAGGTCCGCATGAATATAGTCAAGAATGCCCTTAGACTTGTGCACTTCGGTGTTGAAGCTGACCTGGTTTTGCTTCTCAAGAACACAACACTCGCAGAAATCAAGTTCCTCTACTTTATTTCCACCAAGTAGGCTATCCTTGCTGAGAACTTGCAGGCCCTCTTCGCTCATATATCCCAAGCAAGTGTGCCAAAGGGCTGCCTCATCCATCTCAATCATCAAGCTTGCTGCTTGATCATTGATTTCTGTCTCTCTGATCATCTCATAGAGTCCATCGTTTCTTGCTGCCTTGATCACTATCAAAGATCCCTTGGTTACCTTGATCTTTCCTCCCTCTATCTTGCATGTGTATCCCATGGAATCTAGCTGCCCCACTGAGATCAAATTTCTCTTCAAATCTGGGAGATACCTCACATTCTCCAGTAGCCTTGTCATTCCATCAAATATCCCCAACTGGATGTCTCCCGTGCCCCTCACTTGGTAAGAAATATCATTCCCTAAGAAAACCTTTTCATCATTAGTTTCCTTGAAATTCTTGAACCAACTCCGGTGATGACACATATGATGAGTGCACCTGAAATCCAAGATCCATTTCTCGCTGCTTTCTTGCCCCTTGCTCACATCCGAGCACACAACAAGAACATCACCATCTTGCTGTTCTATCTTGGCAACTGAAGCCTCTCCATTCTTGGTATGACTTCTTCCTCTATCCTTCATCTTCTCTTTGCAATCTTTCTTAACATAACCCTCTTTATGGCAATAGAAACATCTCCCATGGCTTTCTCCTCTACCTCTATCCCGGCAGTAGCCATGCATGTTGTTGTGCACTCTCCCATGGCTCTCTCCTCTACCTCTGTCCCGGTAGTAGCCATGCATGATGTTGTGCACTCTCCCATGGCTCTCTCCTCTGCCTTTGTCTCGGTAGTAGACATGTATGTTGCTGTACACTCTCCCATGGCTCTTTCCTCTACCTCTGTCCTGGTAGTAGCCATGTGTGTTGTTGTGCACTTTCCCATGGCTCTCTCTTCTACCTCTGTCCTGATAGTAGCCATGTATATTTCTGTGCATTCACCCATGGCTCTCTCCTCTACCTCTGTCCCGGTAGTAGTCATGGATGTTGCTGCCACACCGAGTTGCTGGCCTTCTTTTAATGAATAGCCCTTCTCTACTTGATGCACTCCTCATCTTGGCATCAAGATCATCTTGCAACTCTTTATTAGGATCAAATTTAAAAGCAAAGATTCGTTTACGAAGATACCTCTTATTAGGGAGAGTCTTGGCAAGAAACAACTCTTCTAGTTTCTTCCAAATTACAGCTGGATCTTTCGAGTCTTCGCACTCCCTTGTGAAATTATCCGACATGTGCAAGAAGATGGTCCTGTATGCCATCTTCTTCATCTCATTCCGCTGGTCCTCTGTGGTACTTACTAGAAAAGCATCATCTTCTCCAATCACCAAGTCCACTTTCTGTTACATAAGAACAGCCTTGATCTTCCGCTTCCACAGGGAAAAATCTCTCTTTCCATCAAACTTCTCAATACCAAAATTTGAACCCATCTTACGGAGAAGATCCCTTGATTTATGCAGTTCCCACAAATTCTTTCCAACTTCTTCTAAACCTCAATAACATATATCGAATATTGATCTCAATACCATTCTTGAATCAACCTCAAGAACACGATCAGATCTTGATCTTTACTTCGTTCTTGAATCACCCTCAAGAACACGATCAGATATTGATCTTAACTCCATCCTTGATTTAACTCAAGAACACGATCAGATATAGATCTTTACTTCGTTCTTGAATCACCCAAGAAGTTGACCTCCCATTCTTAGAGTCTTGTTCCGACACCTTCTCTTCTTGCTCCGTTACCCGGTTGTGCAAGCTCTGATACAACTATTGTGGTATCTCCTCTAGCTCTAATACCACTATTGAAAATCACCTTGACAAGATGCCCAGAGGTGATCTTCTAAACACCAAAGTCTAGAATGACTTGTAGAAAGAAATACAGCAATCGAAAGCAAAAAAAAAAAAAAAAAAGACAAGCGATTTGTTATCGAGATTCGGCAATAGCCTACGTCCCCGTAAATTTCTCTGAACTCTCTCCACTAAATTAATGGTTCTTTACAATTATAGCAACCCTCTTCAAGAAACCTCAAGTTCTTGAAGGAACAAAGAAGAGAACAAGAAAGACTTTATCACTTTCTATACTTAATCTCTCTTCTTTACAACCAGCCTCTCTAGAATGAGTCCCTCTTGTATGTCTGTGTCTTTGCACTCTCACACAATTCTCTCTTATATGTCTATCACACACACACTTATGTCTTGTATCACAATATGTCTCACATCTTATGTCATGAGATTGAACCTAGGTGACCCTTTATATAGTGCACCAACTTCTTGTCCAATCTTGTGTGTCATTCTCCACCCTTAGATCTTGATGACCACTTAGCCAGGGCCCTCCATCAATCTTAAGTGGTGTTGTGCATTTTAACCTTGCATTCGCACACTTAAGAGGAGTTTTAAATAAGCTGTCCATGTGTGCATCAGTGTGCCTAGCGCCTGCCTAGGCGCTGAACAGGGGGCGGTGAGGCGCTAGGCAAAGCCCCTTTGCACCACATTCTGGATGATGCAGCGCTGGTGGAGGGGTGGTGTGGCATTACCCTTCTCCAAGCTATTTCCTTACTGGCCGGCGAGGCGCTGGTGAAGGGGTGGTGTGGCGCACACTGATGCTTCCCTTCACACAACAATGCGCACTACTTTGCTTTATTGATTAAGGGTATGCACACACACCCAAATGGATACACACACATGTGTGCACTCCTTTAACATGCTGTATTTTAATCTTCCAACCTTAGTTTAGACTTTAACCATCTTTAAACCATGTTTAGACCATGTTTAAACCATAGACAAATACCAATAGATATCATGTTCAAGGTTTCATGTATTTGTTTATTTCCATTTTTTATGCTTTCTTGAAGTGCAACTTAGTAGATACCATGCTAAATACTTGGAAAATGAAAAAAGTTAAAGTAGACTCTCATGCCTAACTTGTTGCTTAGGAAAATCAATAGCTTAAGGAGTAGATATCATGCCCATAGGTTAGTAAACATTAAACATCTAAATCTAGTTTATAGCATTGTGCAAGTCGTTTGCTTTAAAGAAGATGATTAGTGGTGAATATCGAAGCCTTAACTTATTTTCTCATTATTTCGATTCTAGTTTCAAAATTGTTTTATGATTTTCTTTCACTAGTGCAATCTTTGTTGTTTATTCAAATCTGTTATTTTTTTGTTTCATTTAGATAGAAACTTTAGGAAATTATATTTAAACACAATTAATCCAATCCTCGTGGGAATGATCTCGTTTTTGCTAGCTATACTATTTGTTTGATCTTGTGCACTTGCAAGTTAAAACAAACATTTATAAGCTTATTATTTATGTTGATATTTGTATAACAAGTTTTTGGCGCCGTTGCTGAGGATTGAGCTAAATTGTGTTTAATTTTCTTATTAAAAAAATCAAAATATATATTTACTACTTACATGATATATTGAAGAAAGATCAGAATCTGAGGAAGTAATGGAGGACGAACAAGCATAAAATCCACCAGTTCGAAAGCCATTGAAGAGCTCATTTATTCCACACAATCTTAATAAACATCATACATCGCCTACCAACCAACTGTGTAGAGCAACTTCTATCTATCTCCTCATTTACTTAGTACTGTACCACATTACAGAGGCACAGCTTCTGAGGATCCATATTTGCACATTAGAGATTTCTTTAATCTCTTCAAGACTCAGAATATCCAAGGCTTAACTCCAGAAGGAATCAGGTTAATCCTCTTTCCTTTTTCTTTAGAAGATAATGCTAAGTTGTGGTTAAACTCTTTGTCTGCAAGTTCCATTAACAATTGGGAGGAGTTGGCCACTAAATTTTTAAAGAAGTTTTTCCCAGCTCAAAAGACAAGGCAACTTCGAAGGAAGATTTAAACCTTTCAACAGGAAGATGGAGATCTTTTCTTTAAAGCATAAGAACATTTCAATGAGTTGCTTCTCAAGTGTCCACACCAAAATCTATCTCAAGATGATTAGGTAAAATCTTTTTACAAAGGTTTAAATGATACTAATAAAAGTCTTGTTGATTCAGCTTGTGGAGGTGTGCTTATGGAAAAGAACAGTGAGGAAGCTATTGAGCTATTTGACACATTAAGTGAAAATTCTCAACAATTCTCTTCAAGAGGGAGGCAAGGAGTAAAAAGTAAGGGTGTGTATGAAGTAAGCACCAATGGTGGAATCCAAACTCAATTAGTAGCAATGGAGAGGAAGTTAGATGTGCTAGTGAGAGCAATGTCAACCCAGAACATCACTCAAGTTCAACAAGTTGCGAAAGTCGAGGTATGTGCTATATGCTCTCACTCTAATCATACTATTGAGACTTATCCTATGTTTTCTTTTACAAAGAAAGAGCATGCAAATTATGTGGGACAAAGCAACTATCCTCCTAAGAACAATCCCTATTCAAATACTTACATTGCAGGGTGGAGAAATTACCCCAATCTTTCTTAGAGTAACAATCAGAACATTCTAAATCTACAAAGGCAGCACAGAAATTTCCAACAAGGAAGTAATTATCAGACAACACCACAGGTGGTGCAATAGAATCTTCAGCAGAAAAAGAATGATATTGAAAGTGTCATACTCCAGTTCTTGACGGCACAATACCAGACTAATGCTTAGACTTGTTAGACCATTCAGAGATTGGAGGCACAAGCTGGTCAATTGGCCAAGGAACTGAGTGAGAGAAAGAGATGAGAATTCCCATCACAGACCATACAAAACCCAAGAAGTCAAGAGGAGCTCAAGGTTGTGATAATCCTTAGGAGTGGTAAAGTCATTGACAACAATGTGGGAAAGTTTAAGAAAGTGGAAGCACCTCTAACATGAGCTATGACTTCCATAAAGGAAAGTGAGAAAGAGAAGGTGATATTGCCACCCTTTCCTCAAATGTTAGTGTTGTGAGTTTTAATTTACTCGCAAGCGCACGAGTCGTTTGCAATATAGCGTTGTGCAAGTGCGAGGTCGAATCCACAGGGAATTGCGTTGTGAAAATATAATTTTTAATCTAAATTAACTCTATCTTAACCTAGTTCCGAATTTTGAATGATAATTTGCAAAATAAATTAAAACTAAATTTAATTGATTTAAAATCTAATAATAAAAAGCACTAAGGTTTCCGAATCCACCCCACCGAAGTTAAGCATACATGTTCTAAAAATATAGCCTATCAAAACATTCTATGAATCCAACTATAAGGCAAAAAACAAAGAATATCCCAACTAAACCAAAAGCACCCGATGTATCCGCTCTTAACAAATCACAAAGGGAATCCAATTTAATCGAAAAGCATTCAATGTATCCATCAGATGAAACACAAAGAAAATCCAACAGACAATTTAAACTCAATCAATTATAAGATGAACTCAAATAATTGACAGAACATTTATACTAAAAATTGTCAGATTTGTACAAGCAAATCTGAACTACTACGCCAAACAACGGCGGGGCTTCATCTTCAACCTTAGCTGAAGAGTCTAGCCACTCATAACTATAAAACTATAATAACAAGTGCTAAACATTTAAACTAAAACAACTGAATATAAAGAAATAAATAAACAACTTTACATGGGAGAAATTCCACTCGCTGACGGGCGGCACTTCCCCTCGTGGTAGCAATGCCTTCGGGATCCACCAAAATGTTGGCGGAAGTCCACCGGTAAACACCAAAGTGGCTTAGGAATTGTACATTGGATTATGAAGCCAAATGGTGTTTATATAGGGGGAGACCCGGAGTAAAACAGGTTGCAGAAACGATGTGGGATACAGGCCCGTGTGCGCTCGATCGCAGTGTGGTGCGATCGATCGCAGGTACGATCGATCGCATGTCTTGTGCGCACGATCTCATGTGCGCTCGATCGCATGTCTGCTGCGATCGATCGCAAATGCACTGAACTTCAATTATTTCGATGTGGGATGTTGACCATGCGCTCGTTCAAAGGCAGGTGCGCTCGAGCGCTGGTGCGCTCGATCGCATATCTGTTGCGATCGAGCGCAATGTCTCCAGAAGCTTCAAATCAACCTGAAATGCTGCACTTTCTCCACAAAGCTGTAAAAACACACAAAACACAAGAAAAACGTAAAATAAAGTAAAATAATACTAACTAAGAGCATAACAAGTATAAGTT
This sequence comes from Bretschneidera sinensis, assembly GCA_023935145.1. Taxonomy (NCBI): domain Eukaryota; kingdom Viridiplantae; phylum Streptophyta; class Magnoliopsida; order Brassicales; family Akaniaceae; genus Bretschneidera; species Bretschneidera sinensis. Next base: position 112,201,285 of record CM043698.1, read on the forward strand.
AAGGGTCTAAAATATGCAATATTTAATGAAGCTTCCAAGTAACTCTAATGTGTAAGGTCTCCATGTCTCAAGATACACCGAATTTCCCATCAAAAATGAACGACAAAGGCATAGTATTTTTTTTTTTTTTTAATAAGGCACGACTATGTTTAGTTCCCTTAAGCTTTCTAATTGACCCATGTAGCGAGTTTTAAGTCAATGACTCCCAAACCAGGTGGTTTTAGGGCATTAGGTGTAAAAACACCCCTAAGGACTTACTAACTCGAGTCAAAAAGGCTACGAAATTAAACCGACCTTAATATTACCAAGCAAAATTCCACCTTTTGACGTGAACACTCACTGCTTACTGAGGCAAGAGGTCCAGTTACTCAGCGAAAAGTTTAATGATAATTTTTTTTTTTTATATATTTTCCTATGCCCAAGAGTTCATCCAACAAGTCATCCAGTTTCAGTTAAGATAAGGAAAAATACACATTAAAATCACATGTCATACCTCACATAATTTGTGCTAATGTGCTCGTGTTAGATTAGATCAAACATGTGAATTCTCAAAATGCCTAAAGTAAGTAACTAAATTTTAAAAATTTATCACCAGATCATGTGTTCAAAATGTTAAGCTCACCAATGATATCACATCACAGAAAATGTTTAGATCAACTAAAATTTCACGATAACATGAGCATGCATTTATCTCTATGACGAAAAGACAACAAATTTGGACAAAGAGTGTGATGTGTCTCCCATACCCCCAAACTTAAATTACACATTGACCGCAATGTGTGACTAATATGGAAAGAGCTGACCTGAGATATGGAGAACTATCTGGACTGGTATGGCTCATAGCATACCCCCAAACTTGAACTGAAGTACGCTTTGTCCCTGAAAAATAAAAACTGGAAAACAAAAAAAATACTGGAAACAAACATTAATCATAAATATGCGAAATAATAAATAAACAAAAGAAAAGATAAGCTGTGGGGTGCCTCCCATGAGCGCTAAGTTTAACGTCTTCAGCCAGACCCAACATTAGTAAACATGCCCAACTAAGTGCTCCACCATCTGATCAATAAATGGGAATGGAAAATGATCAGGCCTAATGGCAGCATTCAATTTACGGTAGTCTAGACACTTTCTCCATCTTGACTGCACTCGAGTTGGAACCAACTCGTTGTCTTTATTTACTACCGTAAATTCAGCACGTTTGGGCATGACTAGAATCTGGCTCACCCACTTGCTATCAGAGATGGGATAAATGATCCCTGCCTCTAACAGCTTAATATCTTCTGCCTTCACAACTTCTTGCATAGCAGGGTTGAGCCTTCTTTGTAGCTCCCTCGATGGCTTGGCATTCTCCTCTAACTGTATCGTGTGTATTACCAACGAGGGGTTGATTCCCTTGACATCCTCAATAGTCCAGCCTATAGCTTCCTTATGCTCTCTTAAGACGTCCAATAATTTCTCCTCTGGAGCATCACCCAAATCTAAAGCTATGATTATAGGCAAAGAATCTGCTGGACTTGGGAACTTATACTTAAGATTATCTGGTAAAGGCTTAAGTTCCTTCTTGGGGGTGTCAGGTGCGGCGGTCTCCTCCGTCTTATTGCTTTCTCTAGGATCAGACTCCAAAATGACATTTACTTCATCAAGTAACTTATCTAAGCCCAAGTCCTCTCCAAAGTGAGCAAAGCATGCCTCCAAGGGATCCTCAATACGGGATTCATCCATAGTCTCCTCTGTCCTACTACTCTCCCGAGGAGCAGACTCCACGATAGTATTTGCTTGCTCAAGTAACTTATCTAAATCCAAATCCTCTTCAAACTGAGCAAAGCATGCCTCCATAATGTCCTCATACTTCCTTTCTTTCTTGGGCACTTGTAGTCTCTCAGGGTAAGGCGCTTTAGGTAAAAACGACCTAGAGAGATCCTTAATAATACGAGTGGCTGTAGATGGCTCAGCATCTCTCTTCTCATTGTTGCTACTCTCTTGCCCTTGGTGCATAGTAGGGCTCTCTTCCACTTGATTGTCCACTTGTCTCCCAGACAAGTATGGGACAGTTGGTTGCACTTGTTCCTGCCAATGCATTGGAGTTGAAGAATTTCCCACTGCAAACTGTTCCTTTGGGTTAGGCTCAGATTGACTGGGGAACTCTCCTTCCTCGCCTTCACCTACGTAACTTGCGATCTGATCAATTTGACTCTCTAGTATGGCAATCGCTTGGGTGTTTTCTATTGTTGCACTCATCACTTCACTCATAGATTGGCTAGTCGCTTTCATGAAATCATTGAGAGCGTCCTCCAATGACTGTGAAACCGACACTGGCGCTTGAATGGGAGCTTGGTGAGCGGGTGATGGTGCTGGATAAGCTGAGTGACCATAATTTGGAATTGGTGGAGGAAATTCGGGAGTGTATTGATTGTGAGCATGGTAAGGGGCTCCTCCCTGATTCATTGGTTGGTTCTGCTCCCATGAAAAATTAGAGTGGTCCCACCACCTTGGATTGTATGTTTCGGAGCAAGATCCATTTGATTGCCAACAACAGTCATTGAAAGCATTCATTTGTTCCATAGGATACTCGGCACAAGCCGACATTGATGGGCAATTCTGTGCTAGATGCATGGGACTAGCACAGATGGAACAGCTTTCAACATTGAAAGTGTTGGCAGCATTGAGGGACGGGCCGGTCATTTTAATGAAATCCTTGAGGGCGACCTCTAAAGACTGTGAAACTGGCACTGGATTCATCCACATTTTTTTTTTGTAACTAACTAGTAGAAAAATAAAATCAATTCAGACAAAAAATTTTCACAAACCAAACAATTCCCCGGCAACGGCGCCAAAAACTTGTTGTGAGTTTTAATTTACTCGCAAGCGCACGAGTCGTTTGCAATATAGCGTTGTGCAAGTGCGAGGTCGAATCCACAGGGAATTGCGTTGTGAAAATATAATTTTTAATCTAAATTAACTCTATCTTAACCTAGTTCCGAATTTTGAATGATAATTTGCAAAATAAATTAAAACTAAATTTAATTGATTTAAAATCTAATAATAAAAAGCACTAAGGTTTCCGAATCCACCCCACCGAAGTTAAGCATACATGTTCTAAAAATATAGCCTATCAAAACATTCTATGAATCCAACTATAAGGCAAAAAACAAAGAATATCCCAACTAAACCAAAAGCACCCGATATATCCGCTCTTAACAAATCACAAAGGGAATCCAATTTAATCGAAAAGCATTCAATGTATCCATCAGATGAAACACAAAGAAAATCCAACAGACAATTTAAACTCAATCAATTATAAGATGAACTCAAATAATTGACAGAACATTTATACTAAAAATTGTCAGATTTGTACAAGCAAATCTGAACTACTACGCCAAACAACGGCGGGGCTTCATCTTCAACCTTAGCTGAAGAGTCTAGCCACTCATAACTATAAAACTATAATAACAAGTGCTAAACATTTAAACTAAAACAACTGAATATAAAGAAATAAATAAACAACTTTACATGGGAGAAATTCCACTCGCTGACGGGCGGCACTTCCCCTCGTGGTAGCAATGCCTTCGGGATCCACCAAAATGTTGGCGGAAGTCCACCGGTAAACACCAAAGTGGCTTAGGAATTGTACATTGGATTATGAAGCCAAATGGTGTTTATATAGGGGGAGACCCGGAGTAAAACAGGTTGCAGAAACGATGTGGGATACAGGCCCGTGTGCGCTCGATCGCAGTGTGGTGCGATCGATCGCAGGTACGATCGATCGCATGTCTTGTGCGCACGATCTCATGTGCGCTCGATCGCATGTCTGCTGCGATCGATCGCAAATGCACTGAACTTCAATTATTTCGATGTGGGATGTTGACCATGCGCTCGTTCAAAGGCAGGTGCGCTCGATCGCATATCTGTTGCGATCGAGTGCAATGTCTCCAGAAGCTTCAAATCAACCTGAAATGCTGCACTTTCTCCACAAAGCTGTAAAAACACACAAAACACAAGAAAAACGTAAAATAAAGTAAAATAATACTAACTAAGAGCATAACAAGTATAAGTTAAGGGTCTAAAATATGCAATATTTAAGACTCATCTTAGTTATGCAAAAAAAGAATAACAATGTCTTGATATTTTTTAAACTTTAAGAAAAGTATAAATCAATATTCCTTTACTGGATGCAATAAAACAAAACTCATCTTACACCAAGTTCTTAAAGGATTGTTGTACTAACAAAAGAAATTTTCAAGAATGAGAAAGTTGCATTGAAAGAGGAGATAAGCATGGTCTTGTTGAGAAAGTTACCACCTAAACTAAAAGATCCAGTTAGTTTTATTATTCCTTGCAGGATTGGTGACCAACTCTTTGAACATGCTTTACTTGATTTAGGGGCAAGTATCAATTTGTTGCCCAATACGGTTTACAAGAACTTAAATTTGGGGGAACTTCAACCAACCCCAATAACATTTTAATTGGCAGATAGAAGCATCAAGAGACCTAGAGGTATTATAAAGGATGTTTTAGTTCAAGTAAATCAATTTATTTTGCTTGTTGATATTATTGTTTTGGATATAGAAGAATCGCCTATGCCATTATCTCTGTCCATTATTTTAGGTAGACTCTTTATGAGCACTGCTGATACAAAAATATGTGTTAAAAAGGGTACTATAAGCATGAAAGCAAATGATGAAAAGATAGGGTTTAGGGTATTTGATGCACTGACATTACCACATGATAATCATGATTGCTTCAATATTTGTGTGGTTCAAAGTGTTGTTGAGCAAATCTTTCAGGTACATAGAATTGATCCATTATAAGCTAAAATAACTCACAGTCTCACAATGCCTAATCTTGAGTAGGGTTATGAAAGTTTAGATGTTGACATCATCCTCAATGTTGTTGATATCATTGAGGATGTGATTCTCTAATTCGTCCAGTACATGACATGAGAGACACACGGTCTAGTTGAAGACTATAAACTTAGCACTACTTGGGAGGTAGCCCAATTTGCGTGTTCTTATTGATTTCATTTCAGGCTCCATCCTACTTAATTAAAAAAAAAATCTCCTTTTTGTGTTCCATTTTTGTTTTTGTTTCTCGCCATCTTGTGCACATTTATGCTTGGTTTTTTTAGCTTTACTTTTTCAAGACAGGTGTTTTCTAGGGAGCTTTACACTTCACCACTTTTCTTTCTCCTGTCGGTATTATATCTCTTACTACAATTTGGGAACAATATGTGATTTAAGTTTGGGGGTGTAGGAAAACAATTGTATGTCTTTATGTGAGCATTGTGCACTTGTTTGATTGCCCAAATAGTGTTATCTGTAAGAATTTGGTTAAATTAAAACTTTGATTTGATTTCATTGGTGAGCTTAAATTTTTGAACACATGATCAATTCAATAGAAAATCTAAGTCTGGTTACTTACTTTGGCTTAGGACACTTCACATGTTTCATCTTGATTTCACCACGAACACATTAGCACATGATTTGTGGGGTATGAAATGAAGAACTAATGATGTCTGTTTTCAAAATCATGCTTTATTAAATGAATGACCTTGGCATGATTTATTGGCATTGAATAATGGCATGATGAACAATGATGACTAATGACTTTTCTAAGTTGTTTACTAAGTAACCAGGCCTCTTGCCACCAAGCAATGAGTGTTCGCCTCAAAAGGTGAGCGGATTGGATTGGTTAATGACACAGCTAGTTTAGCTTTATTGCCTTTTTGGCTCGAGTTACTAAGTCTTAAGGGTACTTTACACCTAGTGCCCTAAAGCCATATGATTTAGGAGTCACTGCCCTAACACTCGATATATGGGTCAACTAGAAAACTTAAGGGAGCTAAGCATTGCACAGCCTACATTTAAAAATAATAATAATAATAACATATAAATAAAAAAGAAAGGAAGTCATCATATCTGCTGTGATATTTCCTTGGTCATTTATTTGATGGAGATTCCACTGAATTTTGAGATAATGATATATGCATATTAGGATTGAGTTGAAACTCCAGGATTATATGATAATTCACTTTACACTAGTAGATCTTGTAAAGTCTCTGCTAGCCAGCTGTGAGTATTTGGACTTTCAATTCTTCTAGACGTATTGAAAATGGATTTTGTCAAATTAAGCTTGTTAATGAATGAAAAACATTGTTGATGTGATTCTGTATTCTTCTTGATAACATAATTGTGACATAAATGTTTGTGGGTAGCATTTCTGTTAAACCCTCACGAGACTTCATTCGTCCTCTAAGGATACCTAAGGGTTTAAAAGGATTATTGCATATGCTAAATGCAATCGTACACCTCATGAAAGATAGAAGTAGGTGGTTATTTTATTTTCAATTTTTTTTATTGCTAAGGGACTAGCAATATGTAAATTTTAGGGTGTGATAAGCACTGAATGTCACACATTTAAGCTCCTTAATTTGTATACGTTAATCCTTTAGTCTTGTTACAATTTAATCTTTTGTACTATTTTACATGCTTTCATGTTTTCCAAGAAGAGTGCAACAAAACCCATCATTTCTGAACTGTTAAAGATAAATTCAGCATTTTGCTAAGTCATGTTGTCACTAGCAAAGGGTGAAAAAGAGTTTCACTAAATTGCCAGAATTGCCCGTACAGATTAGTCATTTTGGCTGATTAAACTGTATTTATTAAAGAAGAACCAGAAGATGAGCATTATATGCTTGGAAATATCCGGATGTCTATTTTCTAAAGAATTTTATGGCTCGTAAATATAATTTTTCTAAAGAAATTTATGGCAGTTTTAGTAGACAAAGGTCAGGTTATGCGTGATTTCAATGTGGCAGACGTGAAGGAGCTATTAAATTCCAATTTTTTTGGATTTGCAAGGTTGGAAAAGGAAGTTGAATGCCTAAAATATTCTAAGGAAAAATCAAAAAAACAAAAATAGACACGCGTTCAATTGCTAGGGTTTTGTTTAGGGTTCTATAAATAAATGTTTAAGAGACCAAAAAGATGACAATTCTTTTTTACTATATTTTCTTCTACGCTGGTCGTCTTCACACATGGGAGTGATTATCATCATAGAGGAGTTGTATTTTCTTTCTTTTATTAGTTTTTTTTAATGATGAGGATATTTTTCAATAGAATTATGTGTAACTAAATATTTTAGTTAGGACTCGATTGAAGCCCTAGCCATGTTTTCTTAAGGATTTCAATTTGCTTTATTACAAATTATTTTTTTGGGATGCTTAATTGATTAATTCCTGGTTTTACTTCATTCTTCATACGGTTTGTGTTATGCTTGATCATCATATACATGTGTTGTATGGAGATTATCAGCTATATAAATTTAGATGACCGAGTCTTGTGCCTACACTAAGTGACAAAGGAACCAATTATGGGTTCTTAGGATTAATCAATATGAAAAACCCGAATAGATACCATGTTCAAGGTTTCTTGTGTTTGTTTATTTCCATTGTTTTATGCTTTCTTGAAGTGCAACTTAGTACATACCATGCTAAATACTTTAAGAATGAAAAGAGTTAAAGTAGACACTCATGCCTGACTTGTTTCTTAGGGAAATCAATAGCTTAAGGAGTAGATATCATGCTCTTAGGTTTGTAAACATTAAGCATCTAAATGTAGTTTGTAGCATTATGCAAGTCGCTTGCCCTAAAGAAGACGATTAGTGGTGAATATCGAAGCTTTAACTTATTTCTCATTATTTCAATTCTAGTTTCACAACTGTTTTACGATTTTCTTTCACTAGTGCAATCTTTGTTGTTTATTCGAATCTGTTATTTTTTGTTTCATATAAATAGAAGCTTTAGGAAATTATATTTAAACACAATTAATCCAATCCTCGTGGGAATGATCCCGTATTTGCTAGCTACACTATTTGTTTAATCTTGTGAACTTGCGAATTAAAACATACATTTAGAAGCTTATTATTTAGGTTGATATTTGTATAACAAGTTTTTGGTGCCGTTGTCGAGGATTACGCTAAATTGTGTTTAATTTACGTATTAAAAAAATCAAAATATATATTTACTGTTTACATGATATATTGAAGAAAGATCAGAATCTGAGGAAGTAATGAAGGACGAACAAGAAGAAAATCCACCAGTTCGAAAGCCAATGAAGAGCACATTTATTCCACAAAACCTTAATAAACCATCATGCATCACCTACCAACCAACTATGCAGAGCAACTTCAATCCATCTCTTCATTTACTTAGTATGGTACCACATTACAAAGGCACACCTTCTGAGGATCCATATTTGCACATTAGAGATTTCTTTAATCTCAGCAAGACTCAAAATATCCAGGGCTTAACTCCAGATGGCATCAGGTTAATCCTCTTACCTTTTTCTTTAAAAGAAAATGTTAAGTTGTGGTTGAACTCTTTGTCTGCAGATTCCATTAACAATTGGGAGGAGTTTGCCACTAAAGTTTTAAAGAAGTTTTTCCTAGCTCAAAAGACAAGGCAACTTAGAAGGTAGATTCAAACCTTTTAACAGAAAGATGGAGATCTTTTCTTTGAATCATGGGAACATTTCAGTGAGTTGTTTCTCAAGTGTCCACACCACAATCTATCTCAAGATGATTAGGTAAATTCTTTTCACGAAGGTTTAAATGATACTAATAAAAGTCTTGTTGATTCAGCTTGTGGAGGTGTGCTTATGGAAAAGAACAATGAGGAAGCTATTGAGCTATTTGAGACCTTAAGTAAAAATTCTCAACAATTCTCTTCAAGAGGGAGGCAAGGAATAAAAAGTAAGGGTGTGTATGAAGTTAGCACCAATGGTGGAATCCAGACTAAGATGGCGGCAATGGAGAGGACGTTAGATGTTCTAGTAAGAGCAATGTCAACCCATACCATCTCTCAAGTTCAACAAGTTGTGAAAGTCGAGGTATGTGCTTTATGCTCTCACTCTAATCATACTACTCAAACGTATCCTATGACTTCTTTTATAGAGCAAGAGCATGCAAATTATGTGGGAAAAGCAACTATCCTCCCAAGAACAACCCCTATTCAAATGCTTACAATGCAGGGTGAAGAAATCACCCCAATCTTTCTTGGAGTAACAATCAAAACGTTCTATATCCACATGGGCAGTAGAGGAATTTCCAACAAGGAAGTAATTATCAAACTCCACCACAGGTGGTGTAACAGAATCTTAGGCAGAAAAAGAATGATATTGAAAGTGCCATACTCCAATTCTTGACTGCACAACAACAGACGAATGCTCAGACTAGTCAGACCATTCAGAGATTGAAGGCACAAGTAGAGCAATTGGCCAAGGAACTGTGTGAGAGAAGGAGATGAGAATTCTCATCACAGACCATACCAAACCCAAGAAGTTAAGAGGAGCTCAAGGCTGTGAGAGTCCTTAAGAGTGGTGAAGTCATTGACAACAATGTGGGAACGGATAAGAAAGTAGAAGCACCTCCAATAGGAGCTACGACCTCCACAAAGGTAAGTGAGAAAGAGAAGGTGATATTTCCACCCTTCTCATAAAGGTTAGTTAAGCAAAAAAAAAAATAACAACGTTGTCTTGATATTTTTCAAACTTTAATAAAAGTATAAATCAATATTCCTTTACTTGATGCAATTAAACAAAAACTATCTTATGCCAAGTTCTTAAAGGATTGTTGTACTAACAAAAGAAGGTTCCAGGAATATGAGAAAGTTACATTCATAGAGGAGGTAAGCGTTGTCTTGTTGAGAAAGTTACCACTTAAACTAAAAGGTCTGGGTAGTTTTATTATTCCTTGCAGGATTGGTGACTAACTCTTTGAATGTACTATGCTTGATTTAGTGGCAAGTATCAATTTGTTGCCTTATATGGTTTACAAGAAATTGAATTTGGGGGAACTTTAACCAACCTCAATTACTTTGCAATTGGCATACAGAAGCATCCAGAAACCTAGAGGTCTTGTAGATAGTTCTGGTAAATCAATTTATTTTGCTTGTTGATTTTGTTGTTTTGGATATGGAAGAATCACCCATGCCATCATCTTTGCCCATTACTTTAGGTAGACCCTTTATGATTACTGCTAATACAAAAATATGTGTTCAAAATGGTCCTATAAGCATGAAAGTAAATGGTGAAAAGATAGAGTTTATGCTGTTTGATGCACTAACATTACCACATGATAATCATGATTGCTTCAATAATTGTGTGGTTCAAAATGTTGTTGAGCAATTCTTTCAGGTACATAATATTGATCCATTGAATGCTACCATAACTCACAATCTCACAGTGCCTAATATTGAGAAGGATTATGAAAGTGTTGATGTTGACATCATCCTCAATGATGAATAATGTTGACATCATTGAGGATGTGTTTCTCCAATCCATCCAGTGCATGTCATAAGAGTCACACGGTCTGGCTGAAGACTATAAACTTAGTACTCTTTAGGAGGTAGCCCAATTTGTGTGTTCTTGATTTTTTCATTTCAAACTTCATTCTTCTTAATTAAAAAAAAATCTCTTTTTACGTTTCATTTTTTTTTGTTTCTCGCCATCTTGTGCACATTTATGCTAGGTTTTTTTTTTAACTTTGATTTTTCAGGAAAGGTGTTTTCTAGGAAGCTTTACGCTTCACAACTTTTCTTTCTCCTCCCGGTATTGTATCTCTTACTATATATTGGGGACAATGTGTGATTTAAGTTAGGGGGTGTAGGGAAACAGTTATATGTCCTTATGTGAGCATTATACACCTATTTGATCGCCCAAATAGTGTTATCTGTAAGAATTTGGTTAAATTGAAACTCTGACTTGATTTCATTAGCGAGATTAAATTTTTGAACACATAATCAATTCAATAGAAATCTGAGTCTGGTTACTTACTTTTGGCTTAGGACACTTCACATGTTTCATCTTGATTTCACCATGAACACATTAGCACATGATCTGTGGGGTATGAAATGAGGAACTAATGATGCCAGTTTTCAAAATCTTGAGTTCATTCTGATGCTTTATTAGATGAATGACCTTGGCATGATTTATTGGAAATGAATAATGGCATGATGAATAATGGCTTTTCTAAGTTGTTTGCTAAGTAACCGGGCCTCTTGCCACCAAGTAATGAGTGTTCACGTCAAAAGGTGAACGGTTTGGATTGGTTAATAATATGGTTAGTTTAGCTTTACAGCCTTTTTGGCTCGAGTTAGTAAGTCTTAAGGGTACTTTACACCTAGTGCCCTAAAGCCATCTGGTTTGGGAGTCACTGGCCTAACACTTGATAAATGGGTCAATTAGAAAGCTTAAGAGAGCTAAGCATTGCACAACCTGCATTTAATATATATATATATATATATATATATATATATATATATATATATATATATATATATAAAGGAAGTCATCATATCTGATGTGATATTGCCATAGTCATTTATTTGATGGAGATTCCACTGAATTTTGTGATAATGATATATGCACATTAGGATTGAGTTGAAACTCTAGGATTATGTGATAATTCACTTTACAAAGTCTCTGCTAGCCAGCTATGAGTGATTGGACTTTGAATTCTTCTAGACGTCTTGAAAATGGAGTTTGTTAATTTAAGCTTGTTAATGAATGAAAAACATTGTTGATGTGATTCCATATTCTTCTTGATAACATGATTGTGACGTAAATGTTTGTGGGTAGCATTTCTATTAAACCCCCACGAGAGTTCACTCGTCCTCTAGGGATGCCTAGGGGTTTAAAAGGCTTATTGCATACGCTAAATGCAATCGTACACCTCACGAAAGACAGAAATAGGTAGTTATTTTAATTTTGGTTTTTTTTTATTGCTAAGGGACTAGCAAAATGTAAGTTTAGGGGTGTGATAAGCACTGAATGTCACACATTCAAGCCCCTTAATTTGAATACGTTAATCCTTTAGCTTTGTTACAATTTGATCTTTTATATTGTTTTACATCCTTTCAGGTTTCCCAAGAGGAGTGCAACAAATCCCATTATTTCTAGAATGTTAAAGATAAATTGAGCATTTTTCTAAGTCATGTTGTCACTAGCAAAGGGTGAAAAGGAGTTTCACTAAATTGTCAGAATTTCCTGTACATATCAGTCATTTTGGTTGATTAAACAGTATTAATTAAGGAAGAACCAGGAGATGAGTCATATACGGTTGGAAAGATCTAGCTGTCTATTTTCTAGAGAATTTTATGGCTCTTAAGTATAATTTTTCTAGAGAAAGTTATAGCAGTTTTAGTAGACAAAGGTCAGGTTGCGCGTGATTTCAACATGGCAGACGTGAAGGACCTATTAAATTCTGATTTCTTTTTTGGGATTTGCATGGCTGGAAATGGAAGTTGAGTGCCTAAATAATTCTTGGGAAAAATCAAGAAAAAATAGGCACATGTTTAATTGCTATGTTTAGAGTTTTATAAATACATGTTTAAGAGACCAAAAATAGGACGGTTCTTTTTTACTATATTTTTTTCTACGATGGCCGTCTTCATGCATGGGAGCTCTTGTTCTCTAAGGATTATCATCATAGAGGAGTTGTCTTTTCTTTCTTTTATCTACTTTTTTATGTTGAGGATATTTTTCATTAGAATTATATGTAACTAAATATTTTAGTTAGGGCTCGATTGAAGCACTAGTCATGTTTTCTTAAGGATTTCGATTTGCTTTGTTACAAATTATTTTTTTGTGATACTTAATTAATTAATTCTTGGTTTTATTTCATTCTTTATATGTGTTATACTTGATCATCATAGATGAGTATTGTATGGAGACTGTAAGCTAGGTAAATTTAGATGACTGAGTCTTGTGCCTACACTAAGTGACGAAGGAACCAATTATAGGTTCTTGGGATTAATCAACATGAAAAACCGAATAGATACCATGTTCAAGGTTTTGTTTGTTTGTTTATTTCCATTGTTTTATGCTTTCTTGAAGTGTAACTTAGTAGATACCATGCTAAATACTTTGAGAATGAAAAGAGTTAGAGTAAACACTTATGCCTAACTTATTGCTTAGGGAAACCAATAGCTTAAGGAGTAGATATCATGCCCTTAGGTTGGTAAACATTAAGCATCTAAATCTAATTTGTAGCACTGTGCAAGTCATTTTCTCTAAAGAAGATGATTCATGGTGAATATCGAAGCCTTCACTTATTTTCTCATTATTTCAATTCTAGTTTGAAAACTGTTTTATGATTTTCTTTCACTAGTGTAATCTTTGTTGTTTATTCAAATCTGTTATTTTTTTGTTTCATTTAGATAAAAGCTTTAGGAAATTATATTTACACACAATTAATCCAATCCTCGTGGGAATAAACTCGTATTTGCTATCTATACAATTTGTTTGATCTTGTGCACTTGCGAGTTAAAACATACATTTAGAAGCTTATTATTTAGGTTGAAATTTGTATAACAAGTGTTCTCTCGGACCCTAAGGTCGGGAGCTGTAGATCAGTGGACTGCTGCAAGCTACTGACTAACATCTAGATACTAGTAATGGATTGAAGGATTGTATCTGATGATCCAGAGCCCATAAGGTTGCTTGCAACTGTTACTCCCTATTAAGCTCCCATATGAACACCTTGTTCCTCTTCCTTTTTTGGGACTTCATTGCCAATTTGAATGTTCTGATCGGGCTTGGCAACCACAAAGTTATCCCAAATAGCAGAGCCCATCCTCTTTAGAGAAGATACATTGATCACATTCGATATATCAAGATCTTGAGACTCATTCTTAGGAAGTGGGATCTCAAAATGTTTCAGGATAAGAGTTATAAGCATGCCATATGGTAAACCCCAGTGTTGCTGTCATGTTCTACTAGCATATTACTGATTAGGAAAGAGTAGAGGTTGTTGGGAGTATCGATTTTTAGACAGTATATCAAGAATATGTCTAGTTTAGAGGGGTTGTTCCTACTCCCTAGCCTAGAATTATTGGTCCAGTTGACAATAAGATTCAGTATCCTAAAGTCTAGGGGTAGGTTAGAGTAGGTGTTGTAAGTTTGGATGGAATAGTTGTATTTTGGGTTTCTTTTTACCACCCTACAGGTCTCCTCAAAGTTAAAATCTAAAGGCCACCTATCTGCTACTCATTTGATAACCTCAGTAAGAAATTTTAAGATTTTTAGCAATAAACTAGCAGACAAAGTAAACTCCCTACCTATAACCATGATTGAAAAACGAGAGGTAGTAGGAGTGGGTTATACCAGGTTAGCATAAAACTAGTGGATAAGTCTAGGGTAATAATTTTTATGGATCTTAACCAAAGGAGTCCACCCTAGCCTATGAAACAAGGGTTCAATATTGAAATTCCCAAACCTAATAGAAGCAAAGTCTATGAGTCTACCAGGCATTACATCTTTAACCCTTATCATATCATCATACACTTCCTTGGCGTTGTTATTTTGAAAGTTTGATGCATCCAAACTGTTACATTCTTGATTGCTCGTGTCTCCCTCCTTAGTTTTTCCCTTGTCAACTTGAGAGGCTTTGCGTTTCCTTGTTGTAGGATTATCTCATCTAGGATAGGCCTTCTTTAAATTCTTTCCTCTTTCAGACATCACGATGAGATTGAGACCAGAATCACAAAATAAAGAGAATGGTTTTTTTTTGGAGTAAATTGTAACAACAAGAAAAAGAAGAGAGATTAAGGAAATGATAAGTGAAATCGTTTAGGTAAGGATTAAACGGAAGTTTTGAGTTTGAACTTGCAGATAAACGGATGTAGAGAGGGAAGTTGAAATAGTCAAATGGCTTTCGAAATCTTATGAAAATGACATTTTAAAACTGACAGTGGTATATTTAAAATCATGTGTTTAGTCAGCTCAGTCCTTCTTCAGTCGACTGGAGGGTTTTAAAACTGAAATAAAAGTATCAAGTATTTTGGGTTCAATCGACTTGAAGAAATGATTCAGTCAACTCAATGAGAGGCAGAAAGTTATAGTCCATTTTTAACTAAAAGTTCAATCAACTATGTGGATTATTCAGTCGATCGTATGAGTTCATTTAGTCTATTGGATAAGCGTTAAGTTGACTTAATGGAAGGCAAAAACTCAGGGATTCTGTAGGAAAGGTCATTCAGTTGACTCAAAGGATGGTTCAGTCGATTCAAATGATGGTTCAATCGACTGAATCAAGGTTTTTGAAGATAATTTTGAACTCTAATTCAGAAAAATTGCAAGCTTAAGTTACTTTAAGCCATTTTTGAGTGTGGGAAACATCAAATGAGAATTAATTCTCATTCACTTAATGGCATATATGTAAATGATGAATGAAAATGCAATCAAACACATAAACATTCAAAGTTTTTCAAGCTCATTAGCATTCTTATTCTACAAAAACATTTTTAATTCAAAGGTTTAGTAAGGATATCAACAATTTGATATTCTGTAGGAATGAATTCAAGTTTGATATCACCTTTTTTAGCATGATCTCTTATAAAGTGGTGTTTAATCTCAATGTGTTTGGTTCTAAAATGCTGAATTGGATTTTTGGTAAGATTGATAGCACTAGTGTTATCACATAGAATTTGAGTATTTTTAAAACACATGCCATAGTCTTCTAGTTGTTGTTTTTATCCATAAAACTTGTGCACAACGATTATCGGCGGTCACATATTCTACTTCGGCAGTTGATAGTGCAACTGAATTTTGTTTTTTAGAGAACCAAGAAGTTAACATAGCACATAGAAATTGGCATGTACCCCTAGTACTTTTTCTATCAATCCTACACTCAGCAAAATCAGCATTTGAGTACCCTACTAGCTCAAAAGGTGATTTTTCTGAATACTATAACACTAGATTTTGAGTACCATTTAAATACTTTAAAATTCTTTTAACAATCACAATATAAGATTCCTTAGGATTAGCTTGAAATCTTGTACACATGCATACACTAAATATTATATCAGGTCTACTAGTAGTTAAATATAGCAAAACTCCTATCATGCTTCTATAATTCTTAATATCTACATACTCACCTTCTTCATTTAAGTCAAGCTTTGTAAAGGTGCTCATGGGAGTGCCAAGTGATTTTGAATTCTCCACTTCAAACCTCTTTAGTAAGTCTTTTATGTACTTGCTTTGGTTAATGAAGATCCCTCATTTTTTTATTTGATTTGAAGTCTAAGAAAGTAGTTGAGCTCTCCATCATGCTCATCTCAAACTCATTTTGCATATACTTAGCAAAGTCTTGACACATAGACTCATTAGAAGCACCAAATATAATATCATCAACATGTATTTGAACCAGAAAACTGCCATGCTTATGAGTTTTTGTAAAATGACTTGTATCTATTTTTCCTCTTGAAAAGCCATTATAAAGCAAAAAATTAGTTAACCTTTCATACCATGCTCTAGGAGCTTGCTTCAACCCAAAGAACTTTAGAAAACCTATAAACATGATTTAGAAGGTTAAGACCTTTAAAGCATATAAGTTATTCTACATAGACCTCTTCTTCAATAAAACCATTCAAAAATGCACTTTTAGCATCCATTAGAAATAATTTGAAAACTTTAAAGCATGCAAATGTGAGTAACATATGAATAGTTTATAGTCTAGCTACGAGAGAATAGGTTTCATCAAAATTGATTCTTTATTCTTAATTATAACCTTTAGCTATATATCTAGCCTTATTCCTAGTTACTATTTCATTTTCATCCATTTTATTTCTGAATACCCATTTGGTTCCAATTATGGAATGATATTTGGGTTTAGGAACTAAAGTCCACACTTTGTTTCTTTCAAGCTGATTTAACTATTCTTGCATAACATTTATCCAATGTTTATTATTTTTAGCTTCAACATAGGACTGGGGTTCTACTTGAGATAAATAAGTAACAAAATTGCATATATTTCTAATAGAGGAACGAGTTCTTACCCCTTGTGAAGGATCACTAATCACTTGACCGATTGAGTGATAATTCATATAGCTCCAATCCTTAGGTAGACCATCTCTTTGTTGACTTGTTGAAGGTTGATCAAGTCTTAAAGAATCTTTCTCTTGAGCCATTTAAGGTTGACTTTCTTTGGGGTAAACAATAGAAGTGAAAGCATCAACTCTTGGTATAAAATCTACATCATTATCAAGTGAGGCTATTCTACTACTAACAAGGTTAGTCTCATCAAAGACAATATGTATGTATTCTTCAACCACTAGAGTTCATTCATTAAAGACTTTATAAGCTTTACTAGATGTTGAATATCCTAAAAATATACCTTCATTGGTCTTAGAGTTAATTTACCTAAATTAACTTTATTGTTATTTAGGATGAAGCATTTGCAATCGAAAGCTTGAAAATAAAAGATATTAGGTTTTCTGCCTTTCTGTAGTTCATATGGAGTTTTGTTAAGCATAGGCCTAATTAAAACTCTATTTAAAACATAACAAGAAGTGTTTACGGCTTCTACCCAAAAATATTTAGGCAAACTATTTTCACAAAGCATAGTTCTAGTAAATTCCTCTAGAACTCTATTTTTCCTCTCAACAACACCATTTTTGTTGAGTAGTTCTAGGTGCTGAAAAGTTGTGATCAATTCCATTTTCATTATAAAATTTTGGAAAGTTTTGGTTTTCAAATTCTTGTTCATGATCACTTCACATACTTGTAATAGAAATACAATTTTCATTTTGAACCTTTTTGCAAAAGTTTTCAAAACTTTTATAAGCAATAAATGTAACAAAGGTATATCTAAAATAGTTATCTATAGTAACAAGAGAATATTGATTACCACCTATACTTATAGTGCTTATTGGACCAAATAAGTCCATATGTAAAAGCTCTAAAGGTTTAGTAATTGAAATCACATTTTTGGGTTTAAAAGAAACTCTTATTTGTTTTCCCATTTGATAAGCATTATATACTTTGTATTTTTTCAAATTTAATTTTGGGAAGACCAACAACCAAGTCTTTTCTAAAAATAATTTTAATTAAATCCATGTTCACATGGCCAAACCTACTATGCCATAGCTATGAATTTTAAGTAAAAGCTTAAAAGCATTTTTCATTTTTCAAAGATAAAGTTTTTAAATGAACCAAGTAGATATTTTTATGTCTTTGGCCAACAAACTTGATCTTGTTACTTTTGATGCCTATTATAAGACAATGAGAGGATTCAAATACTACTTTTTTGCTTTTATCACATAATTGGCTAATACTAAGTAAATTAGGCTTAAGGTCTTGCACAAGTAATACATTGTCAAGGGTTGAGGAATTTTTACCCACTTTACTATGTTTGATAATTTTCATTTTGGTGTCATCTCCAATGGTGACGTGTTCGCCATCCCTTAGAGTCAAGTCCTTAAATATAGTTCGATCACCGGTCATATGCTTCGAGCATCTACTATAAAGATACCAATAGTCACCTTCAACCTTTGTGTGGAGACATACCTACATCACACAAGAATATACAATAGAGCTCTTAGGTACCCAAAATTTCTTGGGTCCTTTTAGGTTAGTCCTAGAAAATATGGCTCCTTTAGGGACCCATACTTTCTTAACATTGTAAGGTTTTCCATAATCATAGACATATGGATAATGCATGATCCTAGGATGATAAACATAGAAGTTTCTAGGATGTGTTGAGTATGCATATCTATCATTGGATGAGCATTCCTAGGATACATGTTTCTAGCATATGAGTTATGAGCATACATGTTATCTTTAGGATATGCATGATGATTATTTCTAGAATATTTATTCCTAGCATGTGCATTTCTTGAATATATATTCCTAGCATTTGAATTTTTAGGATGAGCATACATATGAGCATAAGTATTTCTAAGATGTCTATTCATAGCATTAACATTTGAATTTCTAGCAAAATAATTTACATTTGAATTCTTAAGCTTACAAACATTTTTCAAAGGAGTATTTTTAACATTGCTAGGAGCTTTTTAAGTAGAGGGTTCATCCACATATGTTGCTTTCACAAAGATAGTTTCATTTGTTCTTTGTTTACCCGATGGAAAATCACCTAATCTAGATTTTTCTCCACTCATTCTTTGGCAAGCTAACACTTCATCTAGCTTTTCTTTTCCACTATAGTGTTATTTAACTCCATCACTCTTTTTTTTCAAATCAGAATTTTTGCTTTTCAAGGACTCAAGTGATGAATTATTGAGCTCTAAAGAAAGTTTTTCTTTTTCTTATTTTAGAGTTTCCATCTCTTTAGAAAGAGATGAAACTTAGTTTTTAAGAGAAACATTTCTAGAATAAAATTTATTTAATTCCTTATGCAAATGCATTTATAGCCTCAACTAATTCTTCATTATCACTATTAGAAGAGGAGTTAGTTACCTTATCTTCATCATCGATTCCCATCAAACAAAGGTTGACAATTTTTTCGTAGTTAATCTCAATATCTGAGACTTCTTCATCATCATCACTCCAATTTGATGTAGTAGCCACCATTTCTTTCTTCTTAAAGTTCTTGTTCGAGTTTTTTGTTAAAGGATAGTCCACCTTTATGTATTTAGGTTTCTTGCAACCAAAGCACATAATGGGTTCCCTTTTGGCTGTGTTGTCCTTTGTGTAAGGTTCCTTCCTCTTCTTTAAGAACCTTTGGAATCTCATAGTAATGAGAGCCATCTCTCCATCTTTTTCACTTCTTTCATTTTCTTCTTCTTCTTCTTCAACCTTCTTGCTTGTCGTAGCTTTAAGAGCAATAGTTTCTTTTTCTTTTCATCATTAACAATGTCATGATTAATTTCCTCCATCTCGTAAGTTAGCAAAGAACCAAGAAGTGTTTCAACAGTGAGCTTGTCGAGATCTTTAGCTTCCAAAATTGCTATCTTCTTAGCTTTCCAAGTTGGTGGCAAAGATCTAAGAATCTTCCTTTTCAATTCAAAATCCTCAATATTCCTACGAAGAAACTTTAAACCATTAATAATACCAGTGAAACGAAAATACATTTCAGAGATGGTTTCAATAAGGGACATTTAAAAGATTCATATTCAGACACTACGATATAGATTTTTTATTTTTTAACTTCACTAGTGCCTTCATATGTCACTTCAAGTTTGTCCCGAATTTCTTTTGTTGAAACACATGCTGAGATTTTATTGTATTCATTTAAGTCTAAAGTACAATGAAGAATAGTAGTAGCTATACTATTTAAAGAAATTATTCTACAATCCCCATCATTATATTTCAATTTTAGCTTATGCAAAGTAGATGTGGTTTCACCAACCGTCACTTTTTTTTGTAGGAATCCTAGGTCCTTCTTCGATAATTCTCCATAAATTATAATCTTGGCCTTCTACAAAGATTCTCATTCTATTTTTCCAATAATTATAATTTGTGCCATTGAATAAAGGAGGCCTAGTATAAGAGTGACCTTCGATGTAACTATTATTTGCCATAGGGTCTACTCAAAGGATTTTAAGCCAAATTTTGAGAAAATGGCTCTGATACCAATTGTAAACCAAGGTGCAAACCCAAGAGGGGCTAAATTGGGTTTTAAAAACTTTTTGCAAACAACAACCAAGTTTTTAAACACTTTATAAAATCAAGCAAGAACAACAAGTATTATAGAGGTGGAAATTAAAGGAGTAAAGAAGAGAAAATACAAACTCCATTTATAGTGGTTTGGAAATATCGGTATTTCTCCGACCCTATGTTTACTCACTTTAAGGAACTTCCTTGAAGTATTCCACTATAAAATAATCAAGCAACTTCACAGGTGTTACCCAAACTATACAATGATCTCTTCCAATTAAGGAAGTCGACAAGGAAGTGTTTAACACCTAAACACTCTAAGAGTTACACCAACTCTTTCTTTTAACAATGATTGAAATTAATTTAAGAGGAATCCAAGAGAGATAGCAATCAATATATTTCAAGATAAATATTATATTTCTTTTAAGAAGAAAAGTTTTAATAATGGCTTAAGAAGGTTTTTAAAAGCTTTGAGGAGCAATAAATGATTTTAAGAATGAATTTGATGTTCTTGTTGGTTATCTTTGCTCATTTATGATGGGTTTATATAGTCTTAAACTCATTTAGTTGTTACTATGTTAGAGAGTTAAACTCTTTGTCCCTCATTCAGTCGACTGAGTGAACTATACAGTCAACTAGGTCAAAAGGAAGGAAAGTATAACCTTCACACAGTCGACAGAGTGTTTCATTTAATCGATTAAATCAGAAGGGTAGGACTGTCTGTCCTTCATTAAGTCGACTGAATAAATCTTTCAGTCAACTAAATCTTTTTCAAACAATATTTTTTGTTTTATAAAAACTTTTAGAGATTTAATTTTAAGTTCAAAAGCTTTTGTCTAAAACATTTTGTAAACATTTGATCCATTAATAAAGCTATAGACTTTAAGAGAGGATTTACAATTGAATGAACTACTTAGTAGTTTCTAAGCTTGTTCTTCAATATCTGTTCTAGAAAAGTGTGCGTCTTTGTAAAAAAAAACCTTTAAATGAATAAATACCTAAGAAATTTGGTTAGATTTGTTATCATTAAAATCAAGTTAAAAGTCAACAATCTCCCTCTTTTTAATGATGACAAAACCATTTGAGAAAAATACTTTTAAAAAAAATGTTTGGTTTTTGAGAAAATTTTGACAGAGACTCCTCTGATTTTGCAATAAAGCCTCCTACAATTTGTTCAAAAACAATTAAACCAAGCATTTATCAAGAATTTAAATGATTTAAACAAGTAATGAGCAAAGCTCCCCTTTAATCTATGCACACATCAAAGTAACTTCAACTTTTCTCCTATTTTCTCCCCCTTTTGTCAACATCGTAAAATGGAGTGTAACCACAGAAAGTGAAAATCTAACACCTAGACAGGTAGGAAAAGAGCAAATAAACATGCATACCAAGTTTCATTTCAAAATGAAGAGTTAAGATCTCCCAAGAAAAGTCAGAAAAGTAAGCATTTACCATAAAACGAAACTTGGTATGCATGTTTATTTGCTCTCAATGTCCCTCATTCAGTCGACTGAGGGAACTGTATAGTCGATTGGGTAAAAAAGAAATAAAGTATGACCTTCGTATAGTCGAGTGAGTTAATCATTCAGTTGATTATGTCATTCAGTCGACTGAATCAGAAGGGTATGACATTTTGTCCTTCATTCACTCGATTGAATAAATCTTTTAGTCGATCGAATCCCTTGAAACAGTCTGTTCTGTTTTATAAAATTTTTTAGCGATTTAATTTTAAGTTCAAAAGATTTTGTCAATAACATTTTGTAAACATTTGATCCATTAATAAAGCTATAGACTTTAAGAGAAAATTTATAATTGAACGAATTACCTAGTAGCTTTCAAGCTTGTTCTTTAATATCTTCTCTTAAGGAATGTGCATCTTTGTATAAAAAAAAAAACCTTTTAAATGCATAAACACTTAGGCAATTTGGTTAGATCAATCTAAATTGGTTTTGTTATCATTAAAATCAAGTTAGGGGTCAACAGGATTTAAATTTACATTCAGTAGAATTCATAATTCTAATGCAATAAGGATTTAGGAGTTCCAATTCTAAATCAAACTCCAAAATTTTTAAACTTTAATCTAAAATTAATTAATTTAATAAAATTTGGATTTCAAATTCCAAGTCAAAACAAATTTGGAATCTCACAAACAGTAAAACAGTGAATTTTTAAAATTATATATATATATATATATATATATATATATATATATATATATATTTGCTGATTTGAACATTGTCTAGTTTTTTAATCATAACTGAAAAAAATAGAATTTTGAAGCATGGTTAGTAGTATATGAAACTATACTTGTACCTTTCTAACATTTCCAAAAACACCGAAATTCGATTTGAAACAAGTGGACTATGGTCATTTAAATTCAGACCAAAATATTTATCTGAGTTTTTCATCAAGTCAGAGGGACAGCCAATAGTCGGTTGCGAATAGTTTCTGGCATATTTTTCCTTAGGTTTGGAGGTCACAGTCGACCGTCTACTTTGGGCAGTCAACTGTACCTTCGATATATGCAGATTTTCACGTTTTCTATGCAAATTTTCTTCCCAAAATAATTTCCTTTTGATCTAAAATCATATTTTGATCAACCAAATTGTTTATAATCAATCTCTATTAATTTAATTCGCTTGAAAAGAAATCTACAACATCTTTATTATTATTATATTATAATAAAAAATTCAAGAACTCTTGAATCCTCTTGACCCAAGGTTTCATAAACCCCAATCTAGCTCTTAAATTATGAATATTCAATCCTTAGAATTCTAAGATCAAATATTTTCAGCCATAACAATAAATCACTATGTCCTACATAAATCATAGGGATGACTCTGATACCACTTAAAGAAGATCAATGTAGAAAACACAGTGAAAATTTAAAATTTTTCATTGATTCTTATAAACCCTTGATTATCTTATGATTTATGTACAACATCAAGAACATTCAAAGATAGAAATAGTACCTTTGATTTGTTGTGTTATTGACTCCTTGAATTTGTTGTGGTCGAATTCTCTAACTTAGTCGAATTCTCCAAAAACGCTCGAACTAAATTCTCATGTTCTTGAATCTACAATAATCATAAAAGTACATGATCTCTAAAAAAATGTCCACGCATGAAAAATCTTGAATTAGAATTTCTCTCTCAATTAGCTCTTTTTTTTGTGATAAAAGAAGAACCAAAACCTTAGGAGAAACATGTGTGTAGGTTATGTGCTAGAAAATTTTTGCACACTCATAAACTATTTATAGTGCTAGGGTTAAGTGAATCTAACCATTAATCATACTAAACCCTTGTAATTATTTTCTAATTACACATTGTCTTTTTTGTGTGTGACCCTTTAGGTTGAAACTATTATGGTTGTAGGCTATAAATTTTATGTAATTACTATTGAAACCCTTTTTTAATTAATTAAAACTCTCTCTAATTTATTTTATATCAAAACTCCTTTTGATTCTCCTTTTTCTAAGAATTCATTAATTGTTCATTAAATTAATTTTTAGGGTTTCTGGCAACATATCATGACTACCCAGATAGTGTGAATTTGGTTGTGAAACCTCGAATCTTTTTGTTATCAATTATCTCACAATTAAATCTTTCCATCATGTAATATTCGATTAAGTTAATTTAGGTATAGAATTATTGTTAAACCCGTAGAATTAATATTATGTGTCTATATCTCAAGGATATAATTCTTATGGTGAAATTAGAAACTCTTTTCTAAATCTTACCCTGCCTTGGCCAAAGAACTTCCCGAATTATACTTTAGTAAATCACATAGGACGTTCTCTCCTTTTACTTAGAAAACATAGATCACTTATTGTACACTCACATAACTCCATATGAAACCCATTATACCTAATTACTACCAATTAATGATCCATGAATAGAACCATATTAAATAGCATCAAAGTATAATAAGTCATATACAAGATAACTATGTAGCCTTAGGTCCAGGATCACATGCACAACTGTAACATAAGAACTACCTATTGACAGACAAGTAAAACTCCATTAGGTGTTGTTAAGTCGAGTTATGTTCGGTGAACTCATTCTCTAATGATCACCTACATACTTGTTTTAGTGTCAACTATATAAGTGACATTGAAACCAGTCACCCTTCTAATCGAGCAAACATAGTATGTACTAGTCTATTCGAATTACTAATAATCCAATTAGTATCTTACGACCAGGAACATTTATGAGAAAAGATTTCGAGAAGACTAGGTCTCAAAATTATGATCTCATCATAATCCTATATCCATTGCTTACTCTATGGACTTAATCATGATAATGTAATTAAATAAGTATTCATGATAAATAAACTTTCCATAAATTAAGATAACAACTTGAATAAGATTATTTTACAAATAATATCTCTAGACATCTAATTTCATTGGCTTATAGGGCATCCTACTAACAAGTCGATGTTATGTCTTATGTGTTGATAGAAAAAAGGGGTTTATATAGGAGAAGTGAGATTTAGTGTGCATTGTAATAGATGGCAGGGATGACTTATAATTTTATTGTGCAGTTGCAGAGGATGAAAGAGGATTTCACTGAGATTTTGGAAGCTTATGGACCAAGAAACCAAGTTTCAGAAAGTTAAAAATCAAAAGCTGAAAAATCGGACTGCATTAATTGATCAACTAACCCTAATGGTCAATCTGCCAATTAGGCCAACCGATCAACTAAGTTCTCTAACTTAGGTTCGAGTCTGATCTTTTTAGGTTTTTAGGGTTCGTTTGGGTCTGTTTGGGTTCATGTTCAAAATTGAATTTCAATTCTTCTGGTCATCCAACTCAAATGTCTCGAGACCAAAATTCTCATCATTGGGCCCTACATGTGCCCGTTCTAATATTTAGAACAAAATTGGGTATCTATAATAGCCCTTAAATTGAATATTTGATTTCCTTCTCCAAATGAATGACACTCAAATGCTCATTTCTATTGGAGTAAACTGAAGAAAGAATACTATCAAGAAGGAAAGAATCCTTGGTATATTAAGAAGACGAGACCAAACCTGAATAGTAATCAATAGCTGTTTGAACTATAACAACCTAATTAGAATATATTGATCCATCCTATAATTTAAACTTTAAGTTATCTTTGAAAGATCGTTCTTTGATGAAGCCATGAAAATATGTTGTGTTATTATCCCCTTCCCGAAGTGTTGTGCGATTATCCACCTAAATTAATGAGCGAATAATCGTACAGTTTTACTTGCAAGTGCACAAAGTCAACTTAGTAGTATAGTGTGCGAATGCAAGATCGTCTCCACTAGGATTGGTAAATTTTGATTTAGAATTAGTTTCGAAATAATAAAATAAAAACAAGAGAAATAAATATTGAGTTTGAAATAATAAAGATAAAGGCGCAGGGACTTGATATCCACCACTAATCATGCTACCACAACAAAACAGTATGCCAATTGCTGTGAGTTTTAAATTACTCGCAAGCGCACGAGTCGTTTGCAATATAGTGTTGTGCAAGTGCGAGGTCACATCCACAGGGAATTGCATTGTGAAAATAGAATTTTATCTAAACTAACCCTATTTTAACCTAGTTCCGAATTTTGTATTATATTGTGCAGAGAAATATAAACTTAAACCAAATTGTTTTTAAAGCAAATGATAAATAGACTAAGGTTTCTGAATCCGCTATACCAAAGTAAAGCATATATTTTCATGTTCTATATAAAAGTAATAAAAAAATTCCATGAATCCAACTTTAAACAAAAACAACGAATATCCCAATTAAACCAAAAGCATCCAATGTATCCGTTTTTAACAAATCACAAAGAAAATCCAATTTTATCGAAAACAATTCGATGTATCCATAAGATGAAACACAAGGAATATCCAATTTAACAACTAAAAGCAATCAATCATAAGATCTACTCAAATAATTGAACAGAACATTTATACTAAAAACATCAAATTGTTATCCGCAAATCTGAAAATATAATACTAAACAAAGGAAAGGCTTCATCTTCAACCTTAGCTGAAGATTTTAGCCTCTCATAATTATGAAACTAGAGTTCACAATACAAGTGCTAAACATTAAACTTTAAAACTAAATAAAAAGAAATAAATTACTATACATGGGAGAAATTCCACTCGCTGTTGGGCGGCGTTTCCCCTCATGGTAGCAAAACCTTTGGGATCCACCAAAATGCTAGCAGACGTCCACTGGATTACACCAAATGGCTTAGGAATTACACCCCGAATGATGAAGTGAGATGGTGCTTTTATAGGGGGAGTCCCGGAGCACAATGGGTTACAAATTCGATCTGGGATACTGCCTGAGTGCGCTCGATCGCAGCATGTTGCGATCGATCGCATACTGGTGCACTGCAAAGCATTTTTAACCGATGTGAGATGTGTGAGTGCGCACTTGCGATCGATCGCACTAGACATCTTCAGCTCGACCCTTGTCTACTAAAACGACCATAACTTTCTCTACAAAAATCATTTTTATGAGCCACAAAATTCCTCAGAAAATAGACTTCCAGATCTTTCCAAGCATATATAGCTCATCTCATGGTTCTTCCTAAATCAATACAGTAAAATCCACAAAAATGACTAATCTGTACAGGCAATTCTGGCAATTTTAATGAACTCCTTTCCCGGTGCTTGTAAACCTGAAAAACAACGAAAATAACTCAAAGTAACAACTTCTTAAGCTAACAAATGTAAATTAAGTGGCCAAAATATGCAATATTTGGCACTTATCACCAATGCTTTACTCATGTCATGAATACCTAATGTTTGTCAACCTAAGGGCATGGTATCTACTTCTTAAGCTATTAATCTCCCTAAGCAACAAGTTAGGCATGGTATCTACTCTAACTTTTTTCTCTCTAAAGGGATTTAGCATGGTGTATACTGAGTTGTTCCTTATGAGAGCATAGGATTTGTGGAAATTGACAACCGTGTAGGGCATAGTATCTACTTCTGGTTTCCCATGTTGATTAACCCAAAAATCCAGCGTTGATATCTTTAGTTACTAATGTTAAACCTAGGACTCAGTCATCCAAATTGATTCAATTAACCAATCCATACCACATGCATACGTTGATCAGACACACACATATGAGGAATTTAAATAAAAACATGTATTAATCAAGTTAAGCAACACAACGTAAATATCGCAAAGGTGCCAATACTGAATTTATTTAGTAAACATAATTAGGGCTTTAACCAAGCCCTTACTAAAAGTTTAAGTACACATAATAAAAATAAAGGAAAGAAGAAACCTGAGAGAAGAGTTGTCAATTCTCCTCCACAGTTTCCTTCTCCGATCTCCCCGAACAAAAACTAAACTAAAAGGAAGATACTATTTCTGTGTTTTACAAGTCTATTTATAGGGTTCTAAGGATACTTGGAAACCCTAATTTCTAAAATAGGACCCGAACCATTATTTCCAAAACAGGTTATGATGTTTTTACTGTTCACTGTAGTATGTGTGCGCTCAATCGTAGCTCCTATTCGCTCGAGTGCAGCCTTCTTCTTGTGTGAGAGCGTAGATTACGCTCGATCCTGGCTTGGGCGCTGGTGCGCTCGATCGCAGCTCCTCTACGCTCGATCGCACTAAGCGACTGACAGATTTTCCAGATTTGCTCTTTGAGTTCCAAAATGCTTCCTTTTCTCCAAGAACCTATAAAAACCCATAAAACACATAAAGGAAGTAAAATAGCATAAAATACGCACACTAAGAGCTTAACAAATATAAATTAAAGGGCTTAAATATGAATATTTAAGCACTTATCACACCCCTAAACTTACATATTGCTAGTCCCTTAGCAATACGAAACTTAAAACTATATGAAAAACAAAAAAGATAAATTCAGCATTCATGTTTTATTTAAAAACTTGGGTTGCACAGAAAACCATGATGATAGTTCATGAGTAAGCTTATAATAAAAACACATTTTTGCAATGAATAAGGATTTTAAAAGTTCATGTTACTTATACAAGGCTAGTTTAAGGCATCACAAGTTGACTTAGTGTATATGGTGGATTAGCACATAAAAGATGAAACTTCCAAATATTTCTAATGTATAGTGTTTCAGTGTCCAAACCTTCATCAAATTCCTTGTTAGACGAAACAAAAATGGTATAATTTTTACTTCTTTTCTTTTTCTTTCATCATGAGATCTTTGCCACGTTGAGTTCTATTAAGCTTTCTAATTGACCCTTGTAGCAAGTGTTTAGCCAATGACTCCTAAACCAGATGGTTCTAGGGCATTAGGTGTGAAGACATCCCTTAGGACTTATTAACTCGAGTAAAAAGGGCTACGAAACTAATAGGTCTTAATGCTTCTAAGCAAAAATCCCTACCTTTTGACGTGAACACTCACTGTTTACTGAGACAAGAGGTCCAGTTACTCAATGGAAATTTTTATGATCATTAAATACTTAATCCCCACTTTTTGATGTGAACACTCAATGCTTACTGAGGCAAGAGGTCCAGTTACTCAGTGAAAATTTTATTTAATGATCATTAGGAGCATTTTATTTTCTCTTTTTGCATGATGAACATTTTTTCTCTTTATTTGTCTATGCCAAAGTGTTTATCTAACAAGTTATTTGATTACAGTTAAGTCATGGAAACATATATATTAAAATTAAATGTCATACCCCACACAAATGCGTGCTAATGTGCTCATGTCAGATCTGGATCAAACTCGTGAATTCTTAAGTGCCTTGAGGTATTAAAATTCTTATTACTAGACTATGTGTTCTAGATTTTAAGATTCCTAATGAAGTTTTATCATAATATTTGTTGTAAACAACCAAAAAAAATTCATTAAATATGAATGTGTATTTATCTATAAAAAAAACTGGGACAAAGTGTGTGAATTTGTCTCCCATACCCCCAAAGAATAACATGGAAATATTTGACCTGAGAAATGGAGAAATAGCTGGGTCGGCATGGCTCATAGCATACCCCCAAACTTGAACGGATACACACATTGTCCCTATAAAAGAAAAACTAACGTAATACAGGAGAACAATAAGTACTAAAAATAAATAAATAACAATAAATATGTAAAACAATAAAAATAAAAAGATAAGCTGTGGGGTGTCTCCCATGAGCGCTAAATTTAACGTCTCCAGCCGGACCAAGCCTTATTTTTCCCTAAAACTAATATTGGCAGCAACTAGCACAGGTAGTGTCTTATTCTCTCCCATATAAGCATAAGTCAAATTCTTCGGCAATTGCTTCAACTCCAAATGTGGTGCTTGGACAATAGAAGGAAAAAAAATAGTATTAGTAGGCACATAAGGTTCAAATGGATCAATGTACTTACTTGGATGCTTTGGAGAAGCCTCTAGAAGGTGCACAGTTTCAATGATGTCATCAGTAACATCCTCAGATTTTGGCTCAACATCTGAATCTTTGAAACACTGGGTAAGGGTGGTCTCTAATGGATCAATGTGATGGACGTGAAAAACTTGCTAAACAACACCTTGTTTTCGTTCACTCAGCTCTTTAGCCAATTGCCCCACTTGTACTTCCAATCTTTGAATGGCTTATTCATGCCTTGCAGTGGTTTATCTTATCTCAGTCTGAAATTGCCTTACCTCTGCCATAAACTGATCTTGTGAGGTCATCAATTATTGTTACTGAGTTGCCAACTGCATCACAAGACTCTCTAGGTCATTTTTCTTTGATTCGGGAACTGAGTGGGCTACTTGTTGGGAGTTCCTTTGTTGCCCTTGAAAGTTCAAGGTATTTTGATCGTTGCTCCATGAGAAGGATTATAGGTATTTGCATATATATTGTAGTTGTTCAGTCCCACATGATTTGCTTGCTCTTGATCTGCAGATGAATACAAAGGGCAAATGTCAGTAGTGTGATCAAAACGAGAACATATAGCACATATCTGGAGTTGTTTGGCTCGTGGACTAGGTGAGATGTTTTGAGTAGTCATGGATTTTATAAGCATATCTAGCTTCCTCTCCATAGCAGCTAGATAAGCATAACTAGCTTCCGCCATTGGTGCTTATCCTTCGAATGAATTAGTTGAAAAGTTCAGTGTAGCAGTTTCAATACTACTTCACCAAGAACATCGCTCGATCGCACTGGGATTGCGGTCGATCGCACCAAGGAGTGCGCTCGATCGTAATGAGGACAGAAACTCCTTCTCTGCACACCTGAACAAAAACAAAAAGCGAAAAGAAGGAATAAATCTGATTTTTGATAAAAATAAAAATAAAACGGAACAGAATAAAATAAAATAGAATAAAATAAAAAACTAACGAAAATAATTCCAAAAAAAAATTAGCACAATCCCCAGCAACAGCGCCAAAAACTTGTTGTGCGATTATCCATCTAAATTAATGAGCGAATAATCATACAGTTTTACTTGCAAGTGCGCAAGGTCAACTTAGTAGTATCGTGTGCGAATGCAAGATCATCTCTATAGGGATTTGTAAATTTTGATTTAGAATTAGTTTCGAAATAATGAAATAAAAACAAGAGAAATAAATGTTGAGTTTGAAATAATAAAGATAAAGGCGTAGGGACTTGATATCCACCACTAATCATGCTATCACAACAAAACAGTATGCCAATGCTTTACTCATGTCATGAATACCTAATGTTTGTCAACCTAAGGGCATGGTATCTACTCCTTAAGCTATTGATCTCCCTAAGCAACGAGTTAGGCATGGTATCTGCTCCTAACTCTTTTCTCTCTCAAGGGATTCAACATGGTGTATACTGAGTTGTTCTTTAAGAGAGCATAGGATCTGTGGAAATCGACAACCACACGGAACCTAGGGCATGGTATCTACTCCCAGTTTCCCATGTTGATTAACCCAAGAATCCAGCGTGGATATTTTTTGTTACTAATGTTAAACCCAAGACTCGGTCATCCAAATTGATTCAACTAACTAATCCATACCACATGCATACGTTGATCAGACACACACATATGAAGAATTTAAATAAAAACAGGTATTAATCAAGTTAAGCAACACAACGTAAATATCGCAAATGCACCAATACTGAATTTATTTAGTAAACATAATTAGGGCTTCAACCAAGCCCTTGCTAAAAGTTTAAGTACCATAATAAAAATAAAGGAAAAAAGAAACCCGAGAGAAGAGTCATCAATTCTCCTCCACAGTTTCCTTCTCCGATCTCCCCGAACAAAAACTAAACTAAAAGGAAGATACTATTTCTATGTTTTACAAGTCTATATATAGGGTTCTAAGGACACTTGGAAACCCTAATTTCCAAAACAAGACCCGAACCATTATTTCCAAAACAGGTTCTGCAGTTTTTACTGTTCACTGTCGTACGTGTGTGCTCGAGCGCAGCCTTCTTCTTGTGTGCGAGCGCAGATTGTGTTCAATCCTAGCTTGTGTACTGGTGCACTTGATCGCAGCTCCTCTGCGCTTGATTGCACTAAGCAACTGACAGATTTTCTAGATTTGCTCTTTGAGCTCCAAAATGCTTTCTTTTCTCCAAGAACCTATAAAAACCCATAAAACACAGAAAGGAAGTAAAATAGCATAAAATACGCACACTAAGGGCTTAACAAATGTAAATTAAAGGGCTTAAATATGAATATTTAAGCACTTATCATGAAGCCAACGAATACGAGAGATCTCATTAGCCAAAGTTTCCCGACCGTTCAACAAATCAGCTAGATGACGGTTAGCCTCATGGATTTTATTTTGAACTAAATTTGACAAACCTTAAATAATCATCGATTCCAGGCATATGATGTTGTCTTTCGTGCCAAAAATATACTTATTAATATGACCAAAAACGTCCCTGTTCCAACGCCTTAGAGCTTTTAACTTTTTCTATAAAATGACCATGAGAGGGCTTGTAATCGAAACATGCTATTGAGACTCAATAAAAGGTAGAAAATTGGAAAGAGAAATTCACATTTTCATGAACTTAAAAGTAGATGATTTATGTTCAACAATTCCGGGAGATATTAACAAAGGACAATGATCCAAAAAAAATGCGGCAAATGATGGGTTGCATAAAAGGAAAACTAAGTAAGAAAGCACCGTTAACTAACACTTTATCAAGCCATTTCCAAATTCTAGTAACACTGTCATGATCATTATTCCAAGTGAATATGTTGGACACATAACCAAGATAAAAAGATTACCTTGATGGATAAAATCATTGAATTCTGAAACTGCTCCAAGATCTAATACACCACCACCAGGTTTTTCTCGATTAGAGATCACAACATTAAATTCTCTCGTAAGAATCCATGGAAGATAGTTTGAAGAAGATAAAGATAAAAGAGCTTGCCACCAATTTATATGGTCAACCTTGCTATGTTTAGCATAAGCACAAGTAACAAAGCAGGAAGTATCTTAAGAGACCAAATCAACCCTCACCGAGATATATTTGGAGCAAGCCTGGATCATAGAAACTATGATAGCCTTCATCCACAATGACCAAATATGAGTGTTATCAAGCTTATAGTGAAATAAACAAGGAAATTTAAGCTTCTTTGCAACCTTACCTAATTCAATGCCATTGTGTTTAAGTTCCAAAATGACCACCAAAATAGCTTTGTGAAACTTCACTAATTTTTCAAAAAATGGAGTTTATCAGGGTTATCCACACCCCTTGTGGTCCAAATGATTATATTTATCATTGAATTTTTTTTAAGGGTCTTTAAAATAGATCTAGTTACTCGCCTTAATGGAGGTTTAGAGGAATGATTAAGAGAAAGAACTAGATTGTCCAATGTACCTTCAAAGGACTTTAAATTTGGTAAAGTGTCAATAGCATCCTCCTTGGTAAAATTTGAAAAGTGTAAAGAAGCTAAAGAGGCACATCTAATAATCGTCATCTTGTTCTTTGGTGGGAACTCAATAAAGCATTCCATCTTGGAAGGACTGAACTGAAAATAATTCGCATTACACAAATTATTCAATTCACAAACGTGAAGATGCATACCTCATTCTAATTGAATTGGCTACCAGTACTACATGCCTTATCTAATTGATTATCCCAGTTATGAAACTGCCAATTTACGACTTGAACTAATGTTTTTTTTTAATTATATAACATGGTTTGAGTTGAAAACAATTTTTATATATTATTCATGTTTGTTAAAGTATATAGAGATAAGTGAGCCATTTCCCATCAATTTAAACGTTTGGGATAATTGGTAACTCAATTATTTATTAAAATAGTGTTAGAGCTCTAAGTTTTGGTTTCGAGCTCTAGGGATGCCCATTTTCATTTAATATTTCACCAAATTCTTACCCTTTAAGATATTTGGGATTTCTTACACTTTAGTTTCATGTGTAAAACCTTTTATCTTTCAACAACCTTACACATGAGGAAGCATGTTAAAGTATAAATAATTGGACAATTTCCCATTAACTTAAGCTTCTGAGATAATTGGTAACTCAATTATTCTTAATGTGGTATCAAAGCTCCAGGTCTTGATTTTGAATCTTGGAGATGCCTCTTTTTTATTTAATATTTCATCAATTTCATTTAATATTTCATCCATTTTTTCCCTTTCAAATATTTGGTCTTTCTTGCATTTGAGTTTCATGTGCAAAACTTTTTATCCTTCAGTCAGCTTGCACGTGAAGGGGCGTGTTAAAATATAAAGAAATAATTAGGTCATTTCCACCAGTTTAAATTTTTGGGATAATTGGTAAATTCAATTATTTCTTAATAAGGTGAAATGGTATTTTAAAATGCTTTGTCTTGAGTTAAATCTCTTAGGTTATGATTGGTAGAGAGGAAAAGTATGAGGAATAAAGAAGGATAAGAGAGGATATCATTTTTCTATCGTTTGGTAGAGAAGAAAAGTGAGATGATTGGTTTTTTCTTTCAACATTGACAAAAATGAAAATCCTTTCAAATTGAGATGATTGGTGAGTGTAAGTTAAAATAAGCTATTTTTTATCATTTTTTTCTTTTCTCTTACATTTTTATTATCTTTATCAAACTCATAATGAAAAACATCAATCTTCTTATTTTTTATTATCTCTATCCTCATCTTGCTCTTCTTTCCTCTCATTTTTTTTCTCTAAGAATTAGAACAATAGTGAGACAGCTCTATAGCAAAGGAGAAATAAAGCTATGAAACAATAATCTTTTTTTATTTTTTTACAAGACAAATTTTTTTTTCTTGTATTTGGAAATTAATGTGAACATCAATGGGCCATTTGCTTTGTGGACAAGCACGCTACGAAAAAGCAAAAGAAAATTTTGCCGACAAGCGAACCAGTTCCCACCACGTCATTAGTCTATTGAATGTGTGACATGCGCTTTCAAGTCACTACACCCGTAGATATACACATTACATTAGCACAACAACTTTTGTCTTTAGAAAGAAAGCTGGGACACGGCTTTCCTCCATGTTGACCGTCAACGATAAATAAGGGGATCCATAAGACATGGACCCACATGGCCGACGTGGACGGCCCAGATAAGTATGATATAGGCCTTGTTTGATATGTGCAAGCTGCATTTAAGCACACAAACAACCCATAGAACCCAACCAAGGCTAAAAATAAAAAAGAGCAGAAAAAAGCCGTGAGAAGACCGTCTCCTTCTCGCCCTCTCCTTCATAGTATATTTTTTTTTTATATTTATTTCCTGTCTTATGAGGATCCAATCAAAATCCACCACCGCAAGCTGTTTCTCTTTCTCCATCTATACTTAATATATAATCTCCATGGAAAAAATCACCTAAATTGAACCCTGATTGTTTAGGATTTTGTCGAGAGAGAGGAGATGGAAACTACTGCGTTGAAGAAGGTGAGGAGCCAAGAATCCGAGACGGATGGTTGCGGGAGCAGCACCAGCAATAATAATCAGAATAGCGGCGCTGGCGGTGATGGAGGAGCAACAGGAGTAGAAGATAGAGGGATCTTTGAATATTTCGGGTGGGTCTACCATTTGGGCACCAATTCGATTGGGCACGAGTATTGCTATCTTCGCTTCTTCTTCATAAGAGGCAAATATGTGGAGATGTACAAAAGAGACCCTCACGAGAACCCCGGCATTGTATGGAATCTCTCTCCTTTTCTTCCTTTTCCTTTTCCTTTGAATTTATTACAATAGGTGAAGCAGTGTAGGAAAATTCTTGTGGATCTGTCAATAGCTTATATCGTTTTATCACATTATGTTTCAAGTTTAGAGTGGATTTGTTAATGAGATTGAGAGATTTAGGCCCAGAAGACCCATTTGGTGAAATGTCTGTGAATGACGCGTGTTTATATATTTGAAGGTGTTGTTGGTTATGTGTAGACAATCCAAAGGATTTAGCATTGAAAGATCAATAATAAATATAGCAACGAAGTTCTGGTTGCAATCTGCACATATTGATTTTGTTCACTCAAACCATATTTGCATTGTGGTGAGAATATGTTATGTTGAGGAGCTGAAAGCTTAAAGCACTACCGGTAATATTGGCAGAATGAGCTTGGTGTTGGCCACTGAATGGAAATGGAACGTTGAGGAAGTATCCCAGCTGGCGAAGGGGGCGTTTGATTTCTCCAATGCATTCGCTGGATGTATTCGTTCATAGTTCTTTTTATACTCATCTTATTAAAGCAAAGGGGAAAAACAAATTATTAAAATAAAATTGCAAAGAATTGAAGTTTAGAAGTAAGTAGCTTAAGGAGTGGGATTTTGCTACAACTAGGAGATTCTGAAGTTAGGGCAGGGGGCAGTCTATTGTGATTTGTAAATTTTTTCCCAATAATTGTGATTTGTAGAATGTTTTGCTATTGTTATCTCTGTGTAATGTGCGAAGAAATACTGGGATTATACTTTATATGATTTTTGGTTAACATCTTTATTTGTTGTGCTTTGAAGTGGATACGTTTCAGGTTATGGCCTTTTGTTTGTACTCTTGTTTCAAAATCCAAGGGTTTGCTCAATTATATGGGTTCCATGACATTACTTTTAATCTTTAATTGCTTATTGTTTCCTAATCACTATATGTTATGCTCAACTTTTTCCTGGTCCAGAAACCTATTAGGAAGGGTGTCGTAGGGCCCACACTAATGGTGGAGGAGCTAGGGCGTCGTAGAGTTAATCATGGGGTAAGACCCTAGTAACTTTATAGTTTATTATTTTTATATTTATCCAGTACTGATGGTCGTTTTTTCTTGTTGTCTTTATATCATTGGCATAATATCATTAAAAGCTGTGTTATTAGCTTCAGAGATAAATGAAGCTAAATTTTATTCCTAATATTTGTTTTGTTAACTTTTTTGTAGGATGTCTATGTCATACGGTTTTATAGTCGATTGGATGAGACCAAAAAGGGAGAAGTAAGTTTGAGTTTCGCGTAATTTAGTTGCATATTTTTGCTAGATACAGATAGATACTGGTTTATTTAGTGACATTTTATTTTGATTTAGGATAAGTAGATTTTAAGTTACATGTATACCCATTTTTCCTTTTGATGTAATGCAGGTTTTTTTTTCCCTCAATAAAAACAATTAAATATTTTTTCAAGGATTAGACAACTAAAACTCAAGTAAAATTAACTAAAATATTTAAATGCTATATGCGTGAAGGTTTTTCAACAAATATATAATATGGATTCTATAACAATGTTTAGATCTTATGTTCCTAAATTATTGAAGTCTAATTTTATATAAAATATAAAAAAGGATATGAAGATATACACAAGGACTATCTTATTTCCACAAAGGTGAGTTATTTACATAGGAAGACTTCTGAAGACAGTTAACTTGAGAAAATAGAATTAAAAAAGCAAACATTTTCTCCCAGAAATTTCCCTTGTCATATGATTTGAGCCTGAAAGAGATTGTTCTGTCAAAATTTTGAACTTTCTTTAGCTGGGACTGTTGGAGGGGTCTGATTAATCTAGGTTAGGAAAAAAGAAGTTAACAATTTGCTATTAGTCTTTGAATAGCAAGTCCTTGAAACTCATAAAGGATGAATGATCACGAAGAATCTTTCAATGACCTTGTTTTTTCTTAATGTGAATCTAGCCCATATCATCATAATTGAAACAGTGAAAGCCATGATCATGCATTTGTACGAAATCAAGGTGGGCATGATCCCATTACACTTTTACAAAGTCAACAATTTATGGTGAAGGGTATCTGTGATCCATATGTTGGCTTCCCAACTAATGTACATAAACTATCTGTAAAATAGGCCAGAAGGCATCTTTCCATCTCATTTCTCCATATTAAAGAAATTGTTGAACTACAAAACCTTCACACTTTACTCATTTGATCTGAAGTCAGATTTTTCCTTATAAGATTTGGGAGCATGTTTTGCAACTGATTTTTCTTTTGCTTCAAGATCGCTTGTGCAACAGCTGGAGAAGCCCGAAAATGGATGGAGGCATTTGATCAAGCCAAGCAACAGGTATAGAGTAAACCAACTAAAATTTTGTGAGAAATGTAAATATGTAATGGGAAAATAATCATAATAATAGTGTGGTCATTTACTCTTCCTGACTATCATCATAATCAATTACAAGTACAACTCAAACATTCATTAGATTTTTGCTTTTCTGTTATTTCTCACAGCCATTTCTGTTTTTTCTTTCCTGTATCACATAAATATTTTCTCCTTTTGCTGAGAGAAAAATATGTTTTTTCCCCCTTTCTTTTCTAGTTTCAAAATCGTAGTGTTTAGTAACTAGGTTTTAATGGTTTCACCAAGTCAGATTTATCAGCAAAAAAATTGGTTTCACCAACTCTCATATGTTCATCTTACTAACGACCTATTTTTGACAGGCTGAGTATGAACTTTCAAGAGGAGCAAGCGGCAGAAATAAATTGAGCATGGAGACTGAGTATGTTTAGTTTTTGTGGATCATCTTTCTTGAGTACTTTTAATTGAATCTGTTTGATTAATAACAACGATTAAATAAACTTTCAGGATGTTAGACATATTAGTGAAGATTGAGGGGAATCTTTAAAGAATTGTACCTGGTAGATTGTTCTGTTAAAGAAATGGATGCTTTGCATAGTCTTGTTTAATTTAAAGGAAATATAATGGTGATCTTGTTTAGGATAAAGGTTTGCATTTGATATTGAACTCTGATCTATCATATATTTCTTTCTTGTTTTGAGGAATGAATAATATTTTTTCTTTCTGTTTTCTGGGTATCATCTGATGTTGGGATTATGATGCTAGCAGTCTGTGTGATGCAGGATGGCCTTTAAAATCTTCAAACTTCGGTGATAAAATTGGGAACTAGGGTTTAGGGTTGATTAGGAGCAAAAGTAGAGAATATTGGAAGGTGAATTGGGGCTTTTTTTCACTTTTTTAGTATGTGGTTAGGTCTGATCAGAGTCAATAAAAATAAGATTCTCTTATGAAGATGAGAAAGAGAAATCAAAAGAGTGTAGTAGGATAAAGATTTGAGAACAAAGAAGTAGAGATAAGCAAAGAAGAAGAAAAGAACAGTAGGAAATCAAATCTCACAAAGCTTCAAGCTGTAAATTCTGAATTTTTGATGGAAAATTATGATACTAAAACGCTAAGAAATATTAAATCCTAGCCATAGAAAACATTAAATTGGAACCATTTATTAAACCCTAATTAAAACAATTGAAAAAGACCAAAATACTCAAATAGCTTACTGCTGGAGTGGCACAAATACGTGAAACCTGCTATAGGATCTTCACTTTTATTGACCCACCTAAATTAAAATGGCAAACACAAAACCCTCAGAAAATGAAAAAGACAAAATTAAACCATTGAACACTTTTAACTATTAGTGCAGACATTGGTTTATTTTTTTGATAGAAAGCGAAAGCACTTATTTTTGGAGCAAGAATAATTATTAGCTTTAAGTTTCCAAAGAGGATACCTTCTCTCTAATCATGACAGGGCTATTGCGTCACTGTGTTCTCCATGTATTGCTATGTACTATTTCTCACTCAATTTTTTTTGTGTAAATCTCCTTGTTTGTTTTGTTATGGAAGGATCAATCTGGCAGGACATCGACCTAGAGTGAGGCGGTATGCTTCCGGATTAAAAAATCTTATAAAAATTGGGCAAGGTAACGTGGCAAAACTCATGATTTAGGTACTATTTGGCGTAGCAATAGTTTTAGTTTATGGTTTACAAAACAATTTTTGAAACAGTTTTTGGGAAAATAGCAGTAGAGCTAAAAACTGTTTAGTTTTCTGACGCAAATTCATATTCTGAGCTAAAAACTTTCATTTCATTATAAAACTACTTTTCAGCTTTTAATTCTTTTCATAAACTATATTTTTTGGGGTCTTTGGCCTAACTTCTTTTTATAGGAAACATAAACCATTTCATACATTTCCCAAACAGTACCTTGCTAATTTTTACATAAGAATTCTCTTCAAAATTGTAACTTAGATGCTTGGTTACTGATTTCTCACACGGTCAGTTTGACAGATCAGTAGAAGTCAATGTAAGGTTCGTTGCTGTTAGAAAATTGATCTTCTACCATGTTATAGATTAGCACTTGCATTCTACTCATTATCTAGTGAAAACTTAAATGCAGTGTCCACATTTTAGATATTAACAATCAAATTTATGGGCATCCTCATAGTAAACTGATGCATACTTTATTCTTAAAATGAAATGAAGTTTCATTGCCTACTCTGACTGGATGCCGATGCCAATTCCAAGTTATTTAGCTTTGGGAAAGTGCCCCTTACTAACTAGAAATGATATGAATATGCTTATGAAAAAACAGAAATGATATGAATTAAGATCACATTGGTCGAGTTTTTGGGTCTTATACAATTAACATGGGGGGGTGCTACCTCTAAAATTTCAAGCATACCTTTTATTTATGAGTTTTGTAGGCAGCAAAGTGAAATTGTTGTTAAGGACAATTTTGAACAATACTTTTTGATAACTGATTTTGAAGAATACTTTCGATTATTAAATTAAATAATTGCGTGAAGATGCAAAACATGTGGTTTGATTCTTGGCAATGTTTGAACTAGATCAAAGAAAAGTATGACTTTTAGATTTGGTAATTGCCTAATCCTTACATTCTTTTATTTAGAACCAAGATGATTATGAGAATTGTACAATGCCATGAGATGCATTTTGAAAAATTTAGATATT
This sequence comes from Bretschneidera sinensis, assembly GCA_023935145.1. Lineage (NCBI taxonomy): Eukaryota > Viridiplantae > Streptophyta > Magnoliopsida > Brassicales > Akaniaceae > Bretschneidera > Bretschneidera sinensis. Next base: position 112,241,759 of record CM043698.1, read on the forward strand.
TTGTGAAATTTTCAATGTATGAGGGACCTTTTTGTTCAAAAAAGTTTTAAACTGTCAAAGACTTGAGTTATTGTAACTTTAGTGGTTCTTGCCTTTGAATCAAATTATCAATTAAAATTGATTTCTTCTAAATAAACAAGATTTATGTATTTTTTAACATTTTTGTTGACAGGTCCAGAGACACTTTTGCGCCAATCCTCAAACTTGGGTGGTAATGCTAGGGCAGATGGGTACTTCGAAGGGGACGTTGGAGATGCAATTGAAGCACATGAATGGAAATGTGTTCGCACAGTCAATGGTATATTTCTGCCAGCCTATTTATATCTACTAGATGAACATTCATTGGATTGTTTTCTAGCTTTGATATGTGATCTATCTCTCTCCTATAGTGTTATCACTCTCTTTCTCTTTTGGTGTATCTTTAGAATTCACTTCTTAGGGGGTAGGTCAACACTTATTGAGAGAACCCTCTCTAAACTTCCTATCTAGTAAATGTTTCTTTTCTTATTCCTAGAGCAATAGCTTGAAAGTTGGAAGGAATTCAAAGAAGGTTTCTTTGGAGGAATATGGGAGATGAGTATATTATCATTATTTGAGAGAGGAGGTTTGGGCGTATAATCTCTCACTCTTTTCAATCGTTGTGTAGGTTTATGGTCACTCTTTTCAACGATGCCTTGGTAATAGGGATGGGTACAGGACTATTACTTTGGAAAGGGGGGGGGTGGGGGTGAACGTGTTTAGTAAATTTTTTTTATTACGGGTCTAAAAAACCGTAAAATTATATTTAAAAAGAAATGCTTATAATAAACAATAAATCTTTACTAAATATAAAATAGCATATCATCAATAAAAAAAAAATAAAAAAGAAACAAACAATAATAGCAAACTAAAAAAATTCAAATTAATCACCATTACCTGATCAAAGATGGTTTTTATCACAACCTTCGTCCGTTCTGTAAGTACTAACTTTTATTTTTTTTCCTTAAACTGTGAGTAAGTAGTACTACTAACTACTACTACTAATGGCAACCGAGAATAATAAAAAAAATTGGAGCTTTAGGAATTAGGCAGTATGGTAGGGCTGTAGAGTCTAGCTGTAGGTTTAACTGTTAAGGTGGGGAAAGGGATTAACTGACTAAGGTTGTTGTTTTAGTTTTATAGGAGATTTTTTTTAATTACTGTTACAAGGGAAAGAAAAAAAAAGAAAAAAAGTGGATTTTTTGGGTCTGTGTTTTTGGTTGCTAGAGAGTGTAGAATTATTGGGACTTGAGACTTGGGGAGTTGGGTGTTACCCTTTATATTAGTGGGAGACTTTTGACTTTTGGGTTGGGGCGTAATTGAGAGACAACTCACAGAGTTAGATGTTTTAAGCTTCTTTAATTTTTTTTTAAATATTTGGGGGGGGGGGGTAAATGTCCCCACAATATCCCCCTATACATCCGTCAGTGCTTGGTAAGTTGTTGTCTAGGTTTATGGTTGAAAGAGTTTACTTGTGTAGGAAATTTCATTGTGGCTAAGTATGACTTGGATCATAATGGATGGACTTCCAAAGATGTTAGTAGCCCTTGTGGAAATGGATAAGAAGGGATTGGGATGCCTTTACCCCCTTTACTTGTTTTGAGGTGAGTAATGGGAAAATCATTTAGTTTTGGCTTGATTTATGGTGTGGGGAAACCCCTTTGAAGGTTTAATTATCATGGATGTCTTATCTATTGTTAGGGATAAGGCCGCTTTGGTTAGCTTGTGTGTTTCTTTGTCTGATAGTGCGACTGTGTGGGATGTACCATTTAGCGGGAATGGTATAGGGCATTTTTTTAATGAAGATTTATTGTCTGAGTAAGGATTTACAATGGGAGGATAAGATTATGTTGTAGTTAAAGAAGTGGGGTTTCTTCAAGGTTAAATCTTACTATAAGGCCCGAATGGAAGACATATCTATGGAAAGGAATTCTAACTTTCCTTGGCGAGTAATTTGGAAAACAATGCTTTCTTGTTAACCAGTGCTATCTTTGCATAGAGGAAGCCGAGTCCGTTTATCGTCTTTTGTTACGATGCTGTTGGGCTAGACGTTTGTTCGAGATGGCTTTCTTGGTGCTTGGTCTTTCTTGGGTTGGAGCCGGTTGCATTGAAAAGGATCTTTCAGATTGTTTGGAATAGAAAGAATATAAGAGCTTTTGATGGAAATGAGAGGTCAACTGCGACCACCAAGGATAGATGGTTGCAAACCCTTAATTTTTGGTTCAATGGGTGTTTTTGTGTAAATAAAGAAGAGTATATAGTTTGTTGAATTTCTGTTGTGTGAATGAATATTTTTTGTACATGGTTTGACAGCCCTTGTTGCCTTATTTGTTCATGGATTGCTGTCATGTTTGGGTTGGGGAAATAGCGTAAGTTAAAATTCATTGTTGTACTAAAAAAAAGTTTCACTTCTTAGTGTTTACTTAATATTTCACTTTTTACTTAATATATCACTGGTAGCTTTTTTGGGGCTCCATTTGATTGACAAGAAATGAGAAAGTTATCTCCATTTGATTGACAAGAAATGAGAAAGTTATCTTTGAATCTCGTTCTGTATTTCAAATGGGAAAATGCATCATGAGAAATTTGATATTATTTTCAGGGGTAAGCTTTCTTGTAAACCAGATAGATATAAGACAACTTTTCTTTCTTTTCACTGTCTTTTTCTTCACTTTTATTTACTTCCAATTTTCCTAAGAACCTTGTTCCTCTAAGACTTTCTTGCAACCAGATGAGCCTGTATGCAAAAGGATGTTTTGAAGCCTTGATATTGTAGCCCAAGTTCTTATAGCATCGTCAATATGGTCTGGGCTCACACTTATGTTTTTGTAGCTTGTAAATGTATCATGTTTAATAGTCCAAATTCTTATAGCATTGTTAGGATGAAGCCTTGATATTGTACCCAAGGTCTTTGATTGATTCATCTTGAAAGTTAGGTTTGTTAAGGCAAAAGTACATGTAAAAGATTTTGGGGAAATGCATCCTATCTTATAGCTTTATAATTTTAAATTGATTTTTTTTGACAAGTAAATATTTTTATATTGATCTTGTCTTTCAATTTCTGTGAATTTAGGTTTCTCTAGCATTTTTCAATGCATTAATACTTGTAAAAACTTGAACCTAAAGTACAATTTTCTTTAATGAAGATGTTTTTGTGTTATAAATCAAATCTTTAAGCTAGAATAAAGAAAAGAAGCAAGGCATGTTGAAAGCATAGTTGCCAAATCGAGATTTGAATCGTGAATCAAAAACTTAATTTTGTGAAGCGAGAATCGAATTGAACTAGGATTCGTAAGATTCGGTATGGATTTTCAAAATCAATTGTAAATGACATGTAATACATGCAAAACAAACAAAATAATGTGTTGTAAACTAATCCATGAATGATCATGTGGCCTAATAAGAAAAAGTGCTCTTTATGATATGAGATATCTATATCAAATAAACACTCCAGGAAAGTATGATATATTGTTTGTTGGATTGTAAAAATATATTATATTGTTATAAACAAACAATATATATGTATATAATTAATATATATGATATTTGTGTCTGTATGAAAAGTATATATAATTTTTGATGAAATGTAAAAAAAGGCACACCCAGATAGGCCAAACTTTAAAGTATCATTTATGCAACATTTAACGCTTCAAAATAAACTTTTTTTATAAGTAATCCTTCAAAATAAACTATTATTAACAAAATAAAACATATGAATACTTTATGGAAGCCGACTCATTGGTACTGAAGCCTCAACTCGTTGAGTTGAATCGTCTCCCATTAGAAACTCCAATCCTTTTGGTTCGTCTTCATATCAGGGACATTGTCTTGAGAACGTAGCCGAACAACTGAGTATTATGATTTCTCCAAGCAATGAAGTGAAATTTCATCTAAATAAAATTGTGATCAATCAGCCTAGTTACAAGTCATTTTCTCTTGGTGGAGCGGAAGTCTTTTGATTTTGTTATTGAAGGTAGAGTTGGTGATTTGCTTAGAATCACTGAAAACAGTCTTGGCAAGAGGATTTCGTTATTCTTGTAGAGGTAGGAGGTGGAGTGGTTGCTGGACTCTTGGTTTGAGTTTTGGTATGAAAAAGGGGGCTAGGTCTGGTTCCTGAGATTTAGAAGAGCCGACAAGTCCTAGGTTTTGGGGTTAGAGTATAAGGTTAGGTAGATTCCTCTCCCTCTCAAAGATTTCTTGAAATGGATCACGTATGGTGATCTTTCTTGAAGGAGTTGGAGTAGGGGGCTGGTGGAGGATTTACGATGCCATTAAAGATGTAGTTGCTTCCTTCTTGCCGAAGAAGAGGCACTCGTCTTTTGGAGGTCTCAGTGCGGGTATTAGCCCTCGGATTGTTGCAGATTTGTCGAAGGCAAAGGGGGATTTGTCATTTTGAGGGGAGTAGTGGGGGACAACTGGCATGTCTTTCAAATTCAAATTCAAATTCTGCTGTCTCAAGTAAAGGAAAAGAAAAGGTGGGCTTGGGCTTCTATGGAGATTCAACTACCTCAAGTAAAGGAAAAGAAAAAGTGGGCTTGGGCTCGGTTGGTGAGAAGCTTGTTGTGGATAAGGGATTGGGCTAGAAGGGGCCAACTATTTTTCTAGGGATTTGGAAGGAGGGCCGAGCGCTTTAATGGGTTTCAATCCTCCAAAAGGGTGGGTTAAGGGAGTTAAAAAAGAATGGGCATGGGTCGGGATTTCTAAGAAAGGCCTTTAGGCAATGGAAAATTAAGAATCCCAGTTGGGCCCACTTCTCCAAAGCTCTAGTCGCTGCTGGTCCTGAGCCCACAAAGAGGTGGGTCACAACCCGCTTTGCGCCGCCAGTTGCTACAGATTCTCGGACGCTAGAAGAGGGGATGGAGGTGGCGTCGGTCGGTGCATTTCTTATTGGTGATGTTGTGTCGGCACCGGTGGGGTGTTTTGGTCGGATTCTAGGCGGAGTTGGTGGTTTTGAGCGTTTCTAAACCAGGGTTAGCAACTTTCTTGGAGGAAAGGCAGCAGGTTGAGGCGGGCAACGTCGAGAAGCCGTCGCTAACCATAGGTAACCTGATCCGTGAGGACTTTGTTGTTGTTGGGCTGTTGAAGATGGAGCCATGGAGCCATAATTTCCAAGTACGTTTTGATGAGGAATTGGGGGAAGTTTCTTTTTCTGCTCCCTCTAGGTCAACGAGAGTGAGAAGGATGTTGTGGAAAGATGCTTGCTAGTGGGTTTTATGGACTTTTTATATGCTATTGAGTTTGAAGGGGGTTCGATTTCTGATCAGACTGTTTCGGCACAACTTGGGTTGGAGATTATGAACAGAGTAGAGGGAGAGGTTGTAGTAGGCTAGGGTGTCTGTGAGGGCTCGATTATTGGAAGAGAGATGGTCGCTGCAAGTCTAAAGGGTAATGAAGAAGGGGGGTTCCATGATGATAGGTTGGCGCTAGTTATGTGTGCTGACCATCAAGATGAGTGGCTGGTTAATGGGGAGACTAAAGTAGAAAACGTGAATTTGATCACGTCTGATTGGGTTTTGAGTTGGTTAAGAAATTGCACAAGTTATTAGGGTGGTTTCTCTTGTCGGAATAAAAGAGCAAGCAATCAATTTTTTTTGAGGAAATAGAGAAGATTAGGTTGGAGGAAGGTAAATCGAGAAGTAGAAAACTCGATGGGAAGAGAAAGCGTAAAGGAGAGGTTAATCGAGAGCTCAAAAGGTTGATGTTTGGTGTTAATTATGAGGAGGGGTTTCTAATGTGGTCGTGGGGGTAAAGGAAGAGAGGGGTGATGTTGTTGATCAGTGAAAATGAAAATTATCTCTTGGAATGTGAGGAGTTTGAATGATTTGAATAAAAGGGCTATAGTGAAGTATTTTCTTAGAGAATGGAAAGGGGACATGGTCTGTCTTCAAGAGTCTAAAATGGAGACGATCAATGATGTGATTATTCACGGTCTTTGGGGTATTAGGTCGTGTGGGTGGAAAGCTTTGCTAGTGGTAGAAGCTTCAGGTGGTGTTGTGGTTATGTGGAATAAGTAGGTGTTGGATTTGATTGATTTTCATGTAGGACTCTTCTCAGTTTCTTGTGTGTTTAAGGGATTCATATCGAGTGGCTAGTGGCTATTGGCATGAGTCTATGGTTCGGTGATTAATGGTCAAATGGGTCTTTTTTTGGGGTGAACTCTCTGAGGTTAAAACTAATTGGGATCTCCAGTGCGTGCTGGGGGGATTTCAATTCTGTCCTTTATCCGTTTGAGAGAGTTGAGTGTTCGTTTGAGGATAGCTCCAAGAGGGAGTTTATGGCTTTTGTTAGGAGGCAAGATTTTATTGATTTGCTTTTGTCTAGAGGGTCCTTCTCTTGGTCAAGTTTTAGGGAAACACCCGCTTTGTCTAGAATTGATTGTTTTTTAGTCACCGACCACTAGGAAGCTCTCTTTCCTAATTTTGTTCAAAAGCTCTTGCCTCAGCCCATTCGGACCATCATCCTATTGTACTTAAAGTTTTGAGAACATGTGGCTTAAGGTGGAAGGTTTTCAAGATCTTATTAGAGGTTGGTGGCATAGTCGGGATGTGAGGGCCTTTGCTAGTTTCGTGGTGGCTTCGAAATTGAAATCTCTTAAATTGGAGCTTAAAAGATGGAACAAGGAGTCTCTTGGGAATGTCAACTCAATTAATGCATTGATGGTGGAGGTGAATGGGCTTGATGAAAAGGAGATTTCTTCGGATATAGAGAGAGGAGGGTGTGGGTTAAGAAAGAGTTGTCCAAGCTTATTTCGATGGAATAAATCTAGAGCAATTTGGCTTAGGGTGGGTGACATGAACACTAAATTCTTTCACTGGATGGCAAATAACCATAGGAGACACAACTTTGTTGCCTCCATTGAGGTAGGGGATTCATGTTGGAGGAGGAAAGTATGAAGGAGGCTATTTGTTCGTTGTACAAGTCTCTCTATAAGGAGACTTGCGATTCTAGGCCGAATTGGGATGGTTTGGAGTTTTCTAGTATTGATAGTAGGGAGGCAATTTGGGTTGAGCACCCTTTTGAGGAGCAGGAGGAGATTCTTTGTGCTCTGAGGGAGTGTAATGGGGACAAAGTCCCAAGTCCTGATGGCTTTTCTATGGCTTTCGTTAAGCACAATTGGGAAGTCCTTTAAGAGGATATTCTTCGGCTCTTTGAAGAGTTTCATTTGACGGGTGAATTTGTGGATAGTCTCAATTCCACCTTTATTGTCCTTATTCCAAAGAAAGTGGGAGCTTCAAATATCAAAGATTTTCGGCTAAGTAGCCTTGTGGGTTGCATTTATAAACTCCTTTCGAAGGTCCCTTACTCGTAGGTTGAAGAAAGTTATCTCTAAAGTGGTGAGTCCTTTCCAAAATGCTTTCGTGGAGGGAAGAGAAATTTTGGATGCCGCTTTGGTTGCTAATGAAGTGGTGGATGCTCTTTTTAAAAAAGGAGGGGAGGGTTGATTTGCAAGCTTGACATGGAGAAGGCTTTTGATCATGTGTTGGAGTTTTGTGATCTACCTCTCGAAGAAGATGGGTTTTGAGCAGAAATGGTGTAAGTGGATCTTCAAGTGTGTTTCTTCGGCATCCTTTTTGATCCTTATTAATGGTTGTCCATCTGGTTACTTCAAAGCCTCGAGGGGTCTGATGCAAGGAGACCCTTTATCTCCTTTTCTGTTCACTTTGGTTATGGAGGTGTTGAGCAAAGTGTTGGTGAAGGCGGTAGATGGACGGCCTAAGGAAGGGAGAGAAGGGGGTAATGGTAATGCTTGGGATTGTCTTTAATCCTAACTTAAATCAACTTTTTCTTTAAGCTGGGATTAAAGACAATTCCAAACATGGCCAATGTAAGTGTGTCGCATCTTCCTTTTGCAGATTACACAATTATCTTCTGTGGGGCGGAAACTAATCAAATCTTCCATTGTCGGTGTGTTCTTCTTTGTTTTGAGGCGGTCTCAGATTCATGGTCAATCTTAGCAAGAGTGATTTGATACCTCTTGGTGAAAGCATTAATAGTTGTTTTATTGCTAGTTTGTTGGGGTGCAATATGGGATTGCTTCCTATTACTTATCTTAGTCTGGTGCAATATAGGATTGCTTCCTATTACTTATCTTAGTCTCCCTCTTGGAGCCAAGTTTAAAGATGTAAAAGTATAGAATCCAATTGTGGAGAGATTTGAGGGTGGAAGAATCACCTTCTCTCTAAAGAAGGAAGACTTACTCTCATTAAAAACACTCTTTCTAGCCTCTTTATATATATCATGTCTCTATTTCCTATCCCAAGTGTTGTGGCTAAGAGGTTGGAGGATATACGAAGGAAATTCCTGTGGGGTAATATGGGGGAGGAGTATAAATATCATTTGGTGAGATGGGGAGTGGTTAAGCCACCGATGGAAAGAGGGGAACCTGGTTTGAAGTCTCTCATCTTATTCAATAAAAGCCCTCTTGGGGAAATGGCTTTGGAGATTTCTAGTGGAGAGAGATCACTTTTGGAGGAAGGTGGTGGAAGCTAAGTTTGGGATGGATCTTGCGAGTGGATAAAGAGGGGATGGGAAGACTTGCGTCCTTGTCTTTAAGTGTCGGTGGGTGATGGGAGGAGAACTCGACTTTGGCATGATTTATGGTTTGGGAACACCTCTTAAAGACCGGTTTCCGAAGATTTTAACTATTGTGAGGGATAAAGAAGCTCTTATTTATTTGTGTATCTCGGTGTCTAATGTTAATATTTTGTGGGATGTACCTTTGATTTGTAATGTTCAAGATTGGGAGGTTGAGAGGGTGCAAAGTTTGTTGGAAATTTTGTATAGCTATAAGATGGATTTGTTTAAAGAGGATGTGGTTAGATGGAGGGATAGTTCAGCTAAAGGTTTTGAGGTGAAATCTTTTTATAAGATTGTTGCTTATTGCGATTTCTAGAACGGCTCCTCCAATTTCCCATGGAAAGTAATTTGGTGTTCCGGTGTCCCGAAGAAAGTGTGTTTTTTTTAGGTGGGAAGCCGCTTGGGAAAAGATTCTTACTTTAGATAATTTACAAAGAAGAGAGAGGGTGTTGGTGAACCTTTGTTTCATTTGCAAAAGTTGCAAAGAGTCCGTGTGTCATCTTTTGTTGGAATGTTCTTTGGTTAGAGCTTTATGGGAGATGGTTTATAAGGTTTTGGGTGTGTCTTGGGCTTTTGTCGGCTCTATGAATGATGAAATTTGGGCTTCGAGTGAATTTCGGACATCAAAGAATCTTAAAAAAGCTTACTTTATGATTCCCCTTTCTATCTTTTGGTTAGTTTGGAATGAGATGAATCGTAGAACTTTTGATAGAATTGAGAGACCTTTAGTTGTAATTAAGGAAAGGTGGTTCAATACCTTTATTTTTTGGGTCACAGGGAATACCTTTGTAAATAAGTAGATATAGTAGATTTTGTGGAGTTTCTCTCCTCTAGATATCCTTGTACATAGATTGCACCCCCTTGGTGCGCTTTTGATTTTTTATAATTTACTTATAAAAAAATGAATACTTTATGGAGTTTTTTTTTCTCTTTACAAAAAGGCCAAGAACCCTAAAAATCTAGAACTTAACGAAAGAGGAAAATTGATGAATTATGTTTATTTTAACCCTAAGCACCATATGTTTTCAACCTTTTCTTTTCTATAAAGAAATTAAAAAAATGAAGAAAATTTAGGCTTTATTGAATCATGCAAATTTTACGATGCATATGATTCACCACTGATTTTTTCCATTCGGAAGTGATTCACTAAGAATTTCGATTGTGCATACCAATTCAAATACTTTAGGATCTGAACCGAATCGAATTGTACGATTCAAATCGCGAATCATAGGGTTGACTTTTGATAACTATAGTTGAAAGAGATTAGGTTCATGACCAGTTGGTATTGATTTACAGATGCTTGCACTTCTCAATAAAAAAAAATATTTAATCGATGCGTGTGTGTATTTGTGCATGCGCGAGATAATTCATATCGACAACATGAGGGACACATCGGTAAGCAGTTGAATAGACCTTTTTAATCCTCCGTGCGCTTATTAAGGCCTCCTAGTATTATGGGGTCAGAGCTTAAAGAGGAATTCTAAATTTTCAAGGCATCTTTAAACTGGGTATGAATGTTCTGATATAATGTCATCATAGTGCAGATTTTATTTATTTATTTTATATTCCCCCTGTGCATAATATCTTTTCTCTCTGCTTTCAGGTGTTAGAATCTTTGAAGACGTTGCTGATTCCAAGGTATTTTTCATTATATACTTCGTTCGTCCTTTAATGGGAGAAAATTTATACTTTTATAGCATGAGTTTTGCATGTACTTCTTTGAACTTTCAATATGGCTCCATCAGTGTCAATGGAACATAAGTCATATTTCTTTGTCTTCTTAAGGTTCAAGGTTTCATTGTGAATCTTGAGGAAATTAGCTTATGTATAATATTTGAATAGCTCTGTGAAAACTTTACTCTTCACAATAGAAATTCATTTTTCTTTCTAGGGAAAACATTTAGGAAGTTTCTTTGAGTTTCATGAAGTATGTGGGCGTATATGTTCGTTACACATTCATATTATTATTATTATTATTATTATTATTATTTAACGGTCATGATTGGTTTTAAGTTCCCTTATTATTACTTTTCTGGAGCTGAAATTGCCAAATTGTTGTTGAGTAAATAAATAGTATCAGCTCATCTTTCATAATTTTTACTCTTTGTAGAGTGGTAGAGGTGTTCTTGTGAAATCCGTTGGTGTTGTTGATGCAACTGCAGATACTGTTTTTGAAGTGGTTTTGAAGCTTGACCGGCATCAGAGATACGAGTAAGTTGCTTGATCTTCTTCTGAAGTTTTGCTACGTTGTTACGCTGCTTAAATCTGTCTAATAATCTTCACAGGTGGGATATGTTGACAGGTGACTTGGAGCTGGTAGATTCTTATGATGGTCACTATGATGTTGTCCATGGAACATATGATCCAAAGTATCTTACTCGGTAATGTTGTTAGATAGGAATACTGGTTTTTACCTTTTAGTTGCAGAACTTTTAAATTTATGGTATAGATTAATGCTTGTGCTGCCTAGATTGTCACTTGTGCTCTTGTTTGTTGAATTAATATTGTTGCTCACATTTCATTTGTGCATATAGAGTTTACTGGGGAAAAAAATCTGACAGACTATTTGCAGTTTGCTGTTTGCTTTGAGTTTTGAATCTGACATACTTTATTTCATGGAGCATTTCAGTTTTGAATTGTTTTCGTCGATGATATAACATACATACATTGGACCACTGAGTTGCTTAAATGTGTTAAAAACCATGGTTTACATTATCGATTATATATGATATATTATTAATGAGTGGAAACTATTTAGACCCGCTGCTCCAAAACATAGCATCTGAAGCCGGGTGTAATAATATTTTTAGCTTATTAGATACCCGTTTGGCGTAGCTTTTGTGGCAGCTTCTATTGCCAAGTAGCAGAAGCTAGGCCAAACATCCTCTTTTTCATCTGGTTAAGTAGACACAGAAACTGAAAAGAGCCTAGTTGATTTTGACCCGAAAGCAGAAGCTGGGTTTTGTACGTTATGACCCATAAGTTTTTTTCTTTTTTTGGAAAAATGTAATATTCCTTGAATGTCCTTGTATGGCAAGGGAAATTACACCAATGCCACTATAAAAGTCTCACCCCTCTACCGATTTTTATTTTTCTCTATCGTTAAATTTCTTTTAATTGCAATTGCAAGGATAGAGCTGAAACCTTAAATTATTGATACTGTTATTAAAATAAATAATTTTTTATTATACGAGTTCCGGAGTTGTATATTATGTCACACAAGCAAAATAATTTGATGAAGAAAGGCATCTAGGCCTCCAAGAAGTTAATTCATATTGATATGGAAACCTTAAATTTTGATATTATTATTATTATTATTATTAAAATTAATAATTTTTTATTTACAAGTTCTAGAGTTCTAAATTATGCCACATAACCAAAAATAGTTTGATGAAGAGAGCCATTTAGGAATCCAAAAAGTCAATTGATATTGATATACCTCTTTTTTGTTGGAAATTTCAGCCTTTAAAAACACTTTTACGACTTAATCAACTACTATCAATTTTTGCATCTTAGTTTGGCAGCATTTTTAACACCATTTATACCAAACACTAAAAAACTTTAACTCGACAACACTTTTACCCACAACTATTGTAACAACACTTTAATGCCTTACAGCTAAAGCTCCAATTAGGCCAAACGGTCCCTAACTTTCTAGTGTAGCGCTTATTGATTTTATTGAATTCTCAATGCAGTAATTGAAAAATATTAAGTTCTTTATACAGTTTATGTTGTTTCCTTTAGTCATGACCTCCCATTTATTTGTTATATAGCATATTTTGCAGGTGGCAATCTAAGAGAGATTTTGTCTTCTCTAGGCAATGGTTTCGTGGGCAAGATGGAACATATAGTAAGAAAATATGAGTGCTTTATCTTCATTAAAACTTTGGAAAGTTTCTTGATTTGAGCATTATATCCACTTGATGGAAATTTTGTTGTTCTAATTGTTACAGCTGTAGTCCAGTGTTGGCATGAAATGCTCAGATCTTTGGCTGGGTTATGATGCTGGGCCAAATTGATTTTGCATTGTTCCACCATACATTGAAGGCCCAAAGGGGGCCATGGATATATAATACTTCTATTGAATGTCAGCACTTGTTAGTTACCTTGGTTATTGTTAACAAAAAGAATTATGTATTATTGGTTTTTTGAATACAATTCAACAGTCATATATATAAACTTATGAATATCAAACCTAATAGGACTAAGAGACATAACTAGATAAGATAGATATAAAATAGATAAGATTTATGAAACCAACTATGACACATAATAGGAAACCTAATTAGGACTCTCAACATAAATTTAATTAGGACTCTCAACATAAATCTACTTAGGACTCTCAACAACCTAATTAGGACTCTCAACATAAAACTAATTAGGACTCTCAACACTCCCTCTCAAGCTGGTGAATATGCATCCTTCATTCCCAGCTTGCATATAAGTCTAGGTCTGCCATTCCATTCGTCTTCACATCTGTTTTTGTCGCCATAGCAGAACCTTCAGGAGCTTGGGGTTCGAGCATCACTCCTCTTCGACTCTCCTCTGCCTGAATCAGAGAAATGGTTTCGTTCAGAGAAGGTATCTCTTCTTTGCCGATTATCTACATCCTTACTTGATCAAGTCCAGCATTAAGTCCTGCAAGAAAGTCATAAACTCGATCTTTTTCGATGAAATTCTTCAAGGTTGCTGCATCTTCTGCACATTTGGTCTCGAAACAGCGAAAATGGTCTAGCTCTTGCCATAGATTCTTAAGCGCATTTGCGTACTCAGTGACAGTTTTGCTGCCTTGTTTCATTTCAGTGGTCTTGACTTTGATCTTGTACATTTGAGCCGCATCACGAGCTTTCGAATACGTCTGTCGAAAAGCATCCCAAATTTCCTTCGTCGTGGATAGGAACATGCAAGTGTCGTTGATTTCAGGAGTCATGGAATTCCATAACCAAGACATAATCATGAAATCTGCTTCATCTCAGGCTGCAAATTTGGGATCTCCCTCTTTATGTCCTTTGCCCAGAAGATGACTTATTTTTCCCTTTCCCTTTCCCTTCAAATACGTGCGGATAAATTGAGACCACTTCAGACAATTCTTCGCATTCAGCCTGTACGCTGCTTGAATGGTGTTTTCAACCATGGTAGGTTAATGATGGAGAAGAAGGCAAGTTTAGAGGGAAGAAAAAATTGGCGATAAAGGCCAGAGGTATAGCTGGCTATAAAGGCCAAAACAATTGAAGCGATGATGGCTTTGGAATTTCCAGTAACCAAACAAGGCAGATTTCTCTTTAACAAAGTAACCAAACAGATTATAACCATGTATTCAAACAGATGAAATCCAAGTAACCAAACAAAGCAGATTTCTATTTATCCAAGTAACCAAACAGGGCAGTTTTCTCTTTATCCAAGTAACCAAACATGACAGATTTGGATCTGGGAATAGATCGGACGGTCAAATCTGTTGCAAATAAACGGACGGTCAGATGTGGTTGGATTGGGTGCTGAAGCTAGGGGTTTTGTCGTCGGAGCAGGGCGACCCTGGTGATGGTGTCCGATGACGACATGGCGCCAGAATCAGCTACCGGACAAGGAATCGCGCAGGAAAGTTATGTTCTGCAGGTGTCGCGTTGCTGTTGCAGGATGTTGACGACAGAGATGATGGATTTCTTGGCCGGGGAAGAAGGCCAAACAATAGGTTGTAGGTGGTGAGGATGATGACGATTGTTGTACAACTTCGGTTGTTGATGATGACGACTGTTGTACAACTTTAGCTGTTGTAGGTCTCTTTTCTCCTCTTAAAAAAAATATTTATGTAGCATCCCAGGGAACAAATTGTTCTGATACCATGTTAACAAAAAGAATTGAAAAGAATTATGTATTATTGATTTTTTGAATACAATTCAACAGTCATATATATAGACTTATGAATATCAAACCTAATAGGACTAAGAGACATAACTAGATAAGATAAATATAAAATAGATAAGAAACCTACTATGACACAATAGGAAACCTAATTAGGACTTTCAACATAAACCTAATTAGGACTCTCAACAACCTAATTAGGACTCTCAACATAAACCTAATTAGGACTCTCAACAGTTATGTGTTATATATATGCAATAGGTAGATTCCAAAGCATGGGAAATATGGATGCAGTAGGTTCACACAGTTCAGGAACAAGCTTAGATCTTACTTTGACTCCACTGGATTTTGAAAGTTCATTCTTGCTTCTTGCACTTTTAACCGTAAAAAATGCTATATTTACTTATTATTTAAAGCCTTCTGTATCACTTTTACAGAGGCTTCTAAGTGTTCTTTATTCCTTAAGAAAGTTGATTTAATTTGGCCCATTTTTCTTCATCCAGGATTTGAGAAGAATATTCTAATACAGGATGTTATTATGTTTCTGCCTTTCTTGTTTGCCACCTGCATTTCTCTTCCCTTTCTTTTCGCCATTTCTTGATATGCATTTACTTAAGGATTTTTAATCAAAGGCTTTTGGATTGTCTAAGTTTGTTCTGTCTCACTGTTGATGGAAACTGTCCTAATTGATGGCAGGATATTTTTAGTTTATTACATGAAAGTCAGCATTCTCCTTGCCTTTATATACCTCTGAAATCTGTTTTGCATTTACTTGTGCAGCAATCTTGCAAGTGCCAGCTGTACATAAGAAATGGCCTCCAAGATCTGGATATCGACGTACAAAAATTAATCGTAAGAGATTTGTTTGCTTTGTTGGGAAACTTTTATACAGTTCAATCTATCAGTAATCTGTTACAAATTTTCTTTCTGTTCCTTTTAATTACCATTCAAATGCTATATCCTATATTTGAGTCAAGTGCCAGTCAGTTTCATATACTTTTATGAGAGGAAGTGGACTGTCACAGGGTGCACTATGCAATCAATAACATACAGAGCGAATGTCAATTTTTTTTTGACAATTCTAATCCTTGATTCAAGCGAATGAAACTTTTGGCTGGGTTTATTCTTATAGTTTTATTAACGTTAAACATTGTTTCTTTTAAGAGGTTCAAGTTCCCAATCTCATGGCAGTGACTGTGATTCAGTTGGCATTGTCATGAGCAATCGCTACATGGGTTCAGATCCTCTCCAATTTTGTCCATTTAATGGAGAGGATATATTAAAACAATCTAATGGTTTGTATAATGCTACATCAAGTAATGCCCATAATTCAATAATTAACAGAGTTGAGGAAATTAAGGGCTACAAATGTCAGTGCTGTACCTGACTTGACCACCACTCTCTTCTATTCTTTTCTCTCTGTATCACCAAAGCCTGATCCATGGGATTCCATCCATGGTGAACCCATAAAAAAAACAAGAAAAGGAAAAAGAAAAAATGTAGAGATAAAGAAAGATTGAAGAAATTCAGTGAAAAATGATGGATACTGGATTTCTTTACTCTCTTATGAATCACAATGAAAACATTGAACAGAAGTGGAATTTTAATGTTATAGTCTCACATTAGATCATCTTTCTTTTCTCTTAATTTTGTTGCTTTTTTGTCTCTTTCTTTTGTGAATGAAATGTTAATTTTATCTTTCTTTAATTTTTTTTTAATCTTGAACTTCTTTGCAGTGGTGTTTTTTAAGAACTTATATGAGACACAAATTGTAGTGGTTTTCTGATGAGAAGAGATGTTTTCTAGGAAAGTTTTGGGGTTAATCGTTTGGAGAGAGTGTGAGATCAGGTTCCAGTGATGATCTGTCAAATCTTTTGTGAATGAAATGTTAATTTTATCTTTCTTTAATTTTTTTTAAATCTTGAACTTCTTCGCAGTGGCTTTTTTTTAAGAACTTATACGAGACGCAAATTGTAGTGGTTTTCCGATGAGAAGAGATGTTTTCTAGGAAAATTTTGGGGTTAATCGTTTGGAGAGAGTGTGAGATCAGGTTCCAGTGATGATCTGTCAAAGGTGTCAATCACCCTACTTTGACGTGAAAAAATTTATATCAGAGAGAATAACAATTTTTAGCTGGGTTAAAACAATGGTTAATCGACAACAAGAGAGGTTTGATATATACAATTTTTAACATTTTTATTGAATTTCCAAAGAAAATAACAGTTTTAAGAACCATACCATGTTCTAATTAGAAGAATAAGTTTGTTGAGAACTCTATTCAAGTTATATGGTGTTCAAAAACAATATTTTTATGAAAGGCTCACAGAAGAATCTGTTTGTTGGTTACGGTGATGTTTGATGCTGGTTTAATCCAGCTTAAATCCAGCTTCTTAAATCTCTTTAAGGAAAATTTTACCTTAAAAGAGATTTAAGAAATTGGATTTAAGCTGAATTAAATCCAGGCCAAACATCGCCTACATCTTGAATATTTTAAGGGGTTAATTTTTTTTTTTTAAAAAGTTATGTCAAAGGAGGTTTGTGACCTTTAGGAATTTAACTTTGTTAACTATTGGACTATGGGTACTATAATTGATGTGGCATTATACAAGTCGTAGATTGTTTTGATTAGATACTCCCCATTAAATGGAGAAAAATGGAGAGAAGTAAAAATATGAAGGATCAGAACCCATTGCTACATCACTCTTAAGAAATCAAAGATTTTTAACAAGGATGTTTTAATGACTTACTTTACAGTATAAACAGTTACAAAGTTTGGTTGAACTATTTAATGAAAGCGTCATTTTTTTAGGTTTGCCCAGGCTGTTATAGAAACTAACTTGGCTACTTGGACTAGTGATAATGTGGTTGGCCTGTTTGTTTGTGCTAGTATCAGATGATTGGTATGGTCATTGCATAATATAAATGCTTCTTTTTGTTTGCATATGTTACAAATCCTCAAAATCAGTTCTGAACTTATGTGATCAAATTTTTAGATCTTATTGATAAGAGTCGTATATTTGATTTCATTATGATTGATTTGCAATTGACTTGGTATATATTCAAGAACTGCCATTGACAAATATTGAAAAGCAAGGCACTGGATTGGTTGTGAAAAGTATCTCTTTCAACCTAAAGGTAAGTTGTGCATTGAATTGAAATCAAAGGTTGACAAGTGAAAGGGCGAAAAAAAAATAGTTTGCTCTGGTCTCACCACACACCTCCGTAGCTTTGTCGGTGACGTAATTAGGGAAGATAGGATGAGGTGAGCATTCAAAAGGATGGTTGTATTAGTGTGGAATTGTTCTTTAACGCTCTTCATTACAATCCTTAAGTGGAAGGGAAGTTTTGTTTTTCATTACAAGCTATTTGGAAGTCACGGGCTCCTCCTAAAGTAGTTTTTTTTTTTTTTGCTTGAGAGGCTTCTTAGGGTAGAACCTTAACAGTTGAAAACCTTAAAAATCAAGGGGAAGTTATTTTGAATAAATGCTTTTTGTGTAAAGAGGATGAAAATGTCAACCACCTTTTGCTTTGGTGCCCATGGATTAGACTTTTGTGAAAGTTGGCACTCTCAGTGGTTGGTCTTTTTAGGCTGTGAGGGTCCGTTGAGGTGTAAATTTTGGCTTGGAAAGGTACTCATACTGCAAAGGAGAATAGTAACGTAGCATCTTTGATTCCTTCGAGTATTTTTGGTTAGTTTGGTGGGAGAGGAATATCTAAGCTGTTTTGGAGGGGATTGAGACCCTATTAACAATGTAAAGGATAGGTGGCTTTATACTTTTACCTTTTTGTATTGGGATTCCGGTATAAATGAGATACATACTTGATTGTATTGAATTTCTTTCTTGATAGGTTTGTTTTGGGTTGGCACCCCCTTCTTGCCCGTTAATGGATTTTTTTATTATAAAAAAAAGGTTCACAAGTGAAGTTGTCAGTCAGATAGGCTCTTATGATGCATGGGAAAAAATGGAACTCGTGTCTAATGACTATGACTTTAAAACTTTTAAATAATACTGGAATATAAATGATAAATCTTTCAAAGGTAATATACTGTGCTAGTATTCTTTATCCTATTTTCTACTTTGCTAAGTATTTGGAATATTCTGGTCTTTCATGTTATAAATGCCTTGTATGAGTGTTGTTTGCTCATTTCTAATTGTTGAACGTCCTTATAGTTTTTCTTATTAATAAGTAACGTCCTCATAGGTCTTTTGTTTGTCTTTTTCCTCATTAGTTATCTTTTAGTATATATTTCGATATTAGAAACTCTCTATTAAACTGATTAGCCTTCTAATTTTTTTTATAAGTAAAGATGTATATTAAAAGCACCTATGACTCATTTACAAAAGGCTACACAATAGTAAATCGAAAAAAATATATTTAAGATTTTCAGTAATTTATTTATTTCTTTGTATTTGTTATGTGGATTGCAGCATCTACTTGGGAGATTAGAAGCTTGAACACACCCATGGGTTCAGATACCGCAAGATGTCTTGTGACGCAAATGTTAGAGATACATTCTGAAGGTTGGAGTAAGTGGAAGAGAAATAGCTCCTCGAAGTTTGAGAAGACCATCCCTTATGCGTTATTGATCCAAGTAGCAGGTTGAGTTATTGATCTTATCTTTTTCTCTTCCTTGCTTGTCAAATTGATGCATGCATCCATGGGGAATTCAATCCCCCACCCTCATTCTCAACCTCATTTTCTATAAGCAGAGGAGGTTCCAACCAAAGACGATAACAGAAAACTAGGTGGCTTTGGGACCATCAAGTGGATGTTGTCCTAGCAAGTCAGGTATATGATCAGTGCAAAAATGTTACACATGATTTAGACTTGATTAGCTTAGGCAACCTGTTTCCAGTAGTTTTCCATCAATGTTTTACTTGACATTTTTTTCCTGTTCTGACCTCTGGGATGAAGACAGTTTACATGTCTTATTCATTCGATTGGAAGTTTTTAATGAATATCTGTGACTTATCAAAATGAACACAGTTAAAGAGTCCTTTACTCTTAATTTACTTAGATTCAGAAGGAACCAACACCAAGTTTATAACAGAAAAAGGTGAGTGTCAAGCTAAAAGATTCAGGTTCTTGATTTAAGCATTGACTTCTCATTAACTTGGGTAGCTTCTCTTTTCCTTTCCAGCTATAGAGTGGCGGGATGCGTCTCTTCAGTTTCAAATTTCTTCTGTTAGTAGCATTTTAAAAGTCTTTATAAGTGGTATAATGATATTTTTACTGCCTTTGCTAAGCAACAATAATAAGAGTTTGTGGGTTAAAAGTTTCTAGAATTAATAATTTTTGTTGATGAAACTTACGAATTTATGTCGCAGAACTGTATATTAATTGTTCATTGCAGTTTCAGTTTTGTTTCCTTGGTTAATACTTTTTTTTCTGTTCAGGTCTGAAGGAGTATATTGGAGCAAATCCAGCACTTAAATGTGAATCTTCCACCATGGTTGTCCATTCAAAGTTATCGGATATATCTGCTTCCAGTGGTGAATATGAAGATGAAGAAGCGCAAGATGAGTTTTATGATGCGATGGAGTCATCATCTGAAGACGAAGAGGACGATGGGGAACTAGACAATAAGGTTTTCATGTTCTGCTTTCTTCTCATTGAAAATAGTTTTATCTAAGAAATTGAGTTTTATCTTCACTCTCTCCTCTTCCCCAAGAGAAAAAAATTGAGTGGTACTATTCTCCAACCAACGCAACTAATTTGTATTTTATTATTTTATACACATTTATTATTATATATACTAATAAAAAATTTATCATATTGGAACATTTTATTACTTATACTGCTCTCTGAACATTATCAGGAGGTAAAAGTGAAGCTGAAGAATATTTCTTGGGCCATTACTAGCTTAGCTTTGAAACGAACTTCAGGTCCTCTCTTAGCTAATACTTTTATGTCTTTTTGAAGAGATTATGATGCATAATCAGTGTTAATGGTCTTATGGGGACTATTTCTTTTATATTGGTAAATGGTAATCACTGTTCTAGTTATGTTAGAGTGTCCTCTCTTAGCTGATCATTTATCTGTCTTTTTGAAGAGATTATAATGCATAATCACTGTTAATGGTCTTATGGGGACTATTTCTTTTATATTGGTAATTCACTGTTATAGTTATTGTAGAGTCACCTACTAATTAGGTTGCTACCATTCACTTACTAATTAGGTTGCTACCACGCAAAATGTTCTCTAGTGGAACATTACAATTTGGATCCTATTGGCTGTTCCAAGATGAGATTATAAACAAAAGGTTGTGGAATGGATATTTAATGAGCTATTTTAGGAAATTACTAAGCTATCTTGATGTAGAACAAGTAATCAGAAATAAGAAACAGTGGGATAAAGGGAAAGAAGGAAAGAAAGGGGCGAGAAATAGTCAGAGAGAAAATTAACGGATAGGATGAAAAGATAGGAGACAAAGGTGAAGAATTAGTGCAAGAAAAGAAGATACCAAATTCCTTAGTTATTTCATAATTCAGGTCTGAATTAAAACCCTAATATGAGTCCTAGGCACTAATCCTAAACATAATAGGAAACCATAATAATAATAAATACTGAAATCTACAATTTCGTAAACTAAAGTCCAATTTTACTACTTACTCCTTATAAAAGCATATTTACAAAATAATCCCACAAATAGCTTAAGATCCTAGAAATCTTAAAATAGTATGTAATTCTTTTCCCATTCTGCATCATTTTACCCCACTTACAAAAAACTCGACCTGAGTTTTGTAGTGATGAAGAATAAGAACTATTGATTGTTGAAGTTGTATGGGAAACCTTGAAATTTTGTGGCTGTGGTGTCTTTGATCGGAAACAAGAATGATATTAGAGGAGCTGCAAACCAAATAGGTAGAACAAAATCAATGGAAGGAATTTCGAGCACACACATAGCTTCATCCTTGCTTATCATCACTTTGAAGGGGTTCGATAGAGAAATAGCTTCATACTTGGTCTCCTCTTGAATGAAATCTTGATTGGTAGAAGTTTTGGTGAAGGTTGCTCCACTAGTTGTGATGCTAGTTCAACGAGCTCAATGAGGAGTTGCATCTTGAGTAATCGAGTTTCAAAGTCAGAATCACGTAAGTATGAGGATAATATTCAATCTCCAACTGACAACAATTATCATAAATACAACGACTATAAAACTCGGTTTTAGCCCGTATAGCATGTTGATGTAAACAATACTGCACGAGCTTGAAAGTCCACTGAATTTTAGAAAATACTAATTTTCTCCACATAGGCAAACAGTCCAAAAATCTGATGAAGCACATTTGGATATAACACATCATGAACTGTAGCAAGAAGAACTTGACTCAACTCAACTGTACTCATTCCTTGTAAGTGGCTGAAATTTTTTTTTTCTTTTCTGTTACTCTTTTTCTTTCCTTTTTTTGCTGCCTTTTTTAATTACAAAAATCAAAAACTTGAAAATAAATAAAACATATTGAATCAAACAGAAACAAAACAATCAATAGACCTGTAGGACAGTCGCACGACTCCACTTAAGCCTACTGATCCCGTTTCTGCGATGGATGGATGGGAGCTTCACGGGTTCTTGTCGCCAGCTTGAGGCGAACTCATGGTTGGTAGCGGCGCACCCCTAAAACCTTTGGAGGTGGAGATTGGAGGTGGAGGGTGCGGTGGTTGTGGTGGGCTTATGCTGTTCTCTGGCGACAAATCGACACGTGGATGTTTGGGCAGAAGAACGGAACTTTCCGATCAAGATGGTGTGTTCGAATGCTGGCTGTGAGTGTCCCGGCAATGGTGCATGGCATCGACCCTGTGGTGGAACGGCTTGAAGCTTTCGGGTTTTGATCGCATGAAGCTCCTCGTGCTGATGGTGGTGTATGGTGAACACGAGATCTTGGCATGATGGTAGCAGTGGTGGGGGAATAGAACAAATAATCAGAAATAAGAAATAGAGGGATAAAGGGAAAGAGGGAAGAAAAAGGGGAGAGAGAAAATTATCAAATAAGAGATGAGAATTAGAAAAGATAGGAGACAAAGGTGAAGAATTAGGGTAAGAAAAGAAGATATCAAAATTCCTTAGTTATTTCATAATTCAGGTTTGAATTAAAACCGTAATATGAGTGCTCTTATATAGGCACTAATCTTAAACATAATAAGAAACCATAATAATAATAAATACTAAAATCAACCATTTCCTAAACTACCTATTTTACTACTTGCTCTTTATATAAGCATATTTACAAAATAATTCCATAAATAATCTAAGATCCCATAAATCTTAAAATTGTACATAATTCTTCTCCCATTCTACATCATATCTCTTTTGTGGGTGCCAACTAGTTTAGTTGGTGAGTCACTTGTCATTGTACAAAAGACCAGGGATCAAACCCCACTCACATAAGGGAGGGGAGGGATAAGGGTTGGGAGATGGTTACCTCTCGTTGTGTAGTCCGTTTTTTTTATAAAAAAAAAAAAAAACTATGCCGTCTGTTTTTAATATATTAAAGGAAATAGTCATTTGGTTTTATTTTGTAAAGAATTGTATCGACATGCCAATGATGATTAATAATCTGAAATTTCAATTCTTTTGAATGCCATGTACATAACTTTCTATTGTTTGTATTATTATTTTGTTTTACTTGGTAAAAAATTGAATTTATTTATTTATCTTTATTTGTCTTCTGTTAGTAACAATAACTCCTTGTTTCTATTCCTTTTTTTCTTTCAATTGCAACTCCCAATTATTTGGTACTGATACATCAGGTCATTGTGGATGCAGCTCCAGATGCAAATAAGGAGTTAGATGCTAGTGTTGGCTCTATCAATATTGACCCAAGCCAGTTCCACGGATCCCTGTTCAAATGCAAGGATGATACTGATTCAAACTGTTGGAGTTCTCCTAATGGTATGGGATTTATGATCAGAGGAAAGACTTACCTAAAAGATAATTCCAAGGTTGGTTTTCCATTCCTTTTAAATCATTAGATGCTTGTGGGAATTGTTGCTCTTTTTGTTCTGAGTATGCTCCATATTTTAACATATATCACAAAAAAACAGAGTGCAGTATGTATTTTATCTTGGCACAGTGAAATTTAAATAGCAATGCCACTGTAGTGCCTATGCTCTCCAATAATGCCACTGCCCTGACCCTTAGTCATCTTGATTGTTTTATATCTGTGCTTCTGACGTTGCCAGCTCTTGTGGTAACAGTGCCTGTATTTCTAAGATATGAATTACATGTATGGATGCTTTCTGTTAATTTCAGTTGAGTTCTGACTAATAATCCCTGAAGGGTTGCAGATCTGTTGTCAGTTCCCACCTTTAATCTTGATTAGTAGTTGTTTCACCTTTATTCTTGAGATTCAAACATATGGAACACCAGTTTCTGGCACGTTCTAGTTTTTTTTAACCCGATATTCATTTAAGGAACAGTCAAGGTGGCAAAGACATTGAGACATAAATAGCAACGGTGGCGCAAAAAGTTTGTTGCTAGATACCAGTCTTGGAAATTCATAGTTTTTTCTTATACGTTGCTAATTTCTTTTTACTCATTTATTAATTTTTTTCATACGCACAAATTTAATTAATATTTAGAAATAGTATACATTAAAACATGAACATTTTGGTATGGGTATGTGGAAATGGATTAGGAGGGGGTGGGAAGATGTTCGGCTTTTTTTTGAAGTGTCAGTGGGTAACGGAGCTAGGACTCGTCATTGGTATGATTCTTGGTGTAAGAATACTCCTTTGAAGATAAATTTCCAACATTTTTAGCTTGGTGAGAGATAAGGAAGTGTTGATTCACTCTTGTTACTCTTTGACTAATGAAGGTGTATCTTGGGTTGTGCCTTTTATTCGTAATCTTCATGATTGGGAAGTTGAGGAGGTTGGGATGTTTTTGGATTCTTTATACAATTCTAGAATTGATGTAGAGAGAGAGGATGTAATGAGATGGGAGCCTAATCCAGATAAAGGTTTTAGGGTTAAAGATTTTTACAAGATTCTCGTTGATAGAATCCTTGTAAATGATCATTCTAATTTCCCCTTGAAAGCAATTTGGTACACTCGGGCTCCTAAGAAAGTAAGTTTTTTTATTTGGGAGGTTTCTTGGGATAGAATTCTTACTATTGACAATCTTCAAAGGAGGGGAAAGGTTATTGATTAATAGATGCTTTATTTGTAAGGGATGTGTCGAGTCCGTGTTTCATCTTTTGGTAGAGTGCACTCTTGCTAAGAGTTTATGGGAGATGGCGTATAGAATTGTGGCGGTTTCTTGGGCGGTTGTTGGTTCAGTAAGAGATGAGCTTTGGGCTTGGAGCGGCTTGAAGGCTCAAAAGGAAGTCAATAAGGCTTTAAATTTAATTCCTCTTTCTATTTGATGGATTGTTTGAAGAGAGAGGAACTGAAAGGCTTTTGATGGTATTGAAAGACCGTTTGCAAATATTAGGGATAGTTGGTTTAATACTCTTAATTTTTGGTTTAATGAAAATTTCTTTGTAAATATCGAAGATCTTCTTGATTTTATGGAGCTTTTTCATTGCAATTAGCCTTTGGGCTTGATTTGCAACCTCTTGGTGTTTTTTTATTAATAAATTTTTTACTTATAATAAAAACATGAACATGCAGGTGCTACTGATGTTATATGATATTTTGTTGTTTCCACCGCTGCATTTTGCTTTTGCTTTACCCTTCAGTTGTTACACATAGGGGTGTTCATGGTTTGGTAACTGAAGAATACACCAAAACTACTAACCGAATTGGTTCGGGAGATTCCGAACCGAAGCTGAACTGATTCCACCAGTTAGTCGAAGGCTTTTTTAACCAGTGGTTCGGCTCAGTTACCTGATCAGAACCAATCACAATAAAAATCTAAGATAACACTGAATTATTACATGTAGAGAAGAGGATCTCGAGGGAAATCTGATTTGAGTGGTACAATTTGAATAGCAAATCAAAAAGGCCAAAGAATTAACCTTCATTTATGCTTAATAGCATTAAACAAACATATGGGAATTAACCTTCATTTATGCTTAATAGCATTAAGCAAACATATGGGAAACCAAAAGGGGATAACTTGAAATCTTTATCGCTACTACTGAAAGCTCTACCTTCATATATCAAATGCACAAAAAATATACTAACAGCATATATGTATATAGACACTACACACCCACAAAAAATTTACTGACTAAAAAATCTTACATGTAGTGGAGAAAAGATCTTGCGGGAAATCCGATTTGAGTTGTCCAATTCGAATAGAAAATCTATAAAATGAAAGTATTAACCTTCATTTATGCTTAACAGCATTAAGCAAACATATAGGAAACCAAAAAGGGGATACCTTAAACCTTAGCACTACTACAGAAAGCTCGCCCTTCACACTTCAAATGCACAAAAAATATACAAACAGCATAGTTCATTAACAGCATATATGTAAATACACACTACACGCAAAAATTTATTAACTAAAAAATCAAACATATTAACACCAAAATAAGAAAGAATCTTTCATGTGTAAAAGGAAGTGGAAGAGAAAAAATTGAAAGTATGTAAATTGGCAGTAATAAGTGTAGAGGAAAGGAAAAGCGAAAAAAAAAAGAAAGTAGAAATGGTTGAAGAGAAGTTAAATGTACCTTGGCAGTGGAGAAACTGAAGAGCAGAGGGTGGGTCGCGATGTGGAAGTGCCAGAGAAGGAGCCCAGACTGGCAGTGAGGAAGACAAACGTCAACGAAAGAAGAGTGTGTTTAAGAGGGGAGTACGACAGATGGTTGAGGTGAAGTGGGCTTTATATGGATTGGGGGGGAGACAGAGATAGATATATTGATTGTAGAGGTTCATTTCGGGTATGTGCAGGTTAGGAACTGTAAACAGTAATATTAGAACAGATTATTTGCTAAACTTCTGATGTAGGCTTAAGCTGGAACAAGATTAGGGTTTAGGGTTCAATATTGAAGGTGGCTTACAATAGGTCTTCACATGATTCATAACAATGCATCTTAACATATTCCCCAAACTCCAATTAACCACTTATGTTTGGCCATCTGTTTGTGGGTGGCATCTGCTAGAATACTTCAACTGAGTTCCAAGTCTCCTCCACAAGGTCCTCCAAAAATGCCCCATAAATTTGATATTTCTGTCTAAAACAGTAGAGCTCGGAAGACCATGTAGCCTTACCACTTTGAAAAATAATTCAGCAACATGTGTAGCATCTGGAATTCTGGAACATGGAATGAAGTGCACCATTTTCGGAAATTTGTCAACTACAACAAAAATAGAATCATATCCTCTTGCAGTCTTTGGAAGTCCCAAAAAGAAATCCATACTCAAATGAATCAATGGATCATCTGGTACGTGTAAAAGAGCATATAAACCAGTGTTTTGAGAACTCCCTTTACCGAATTGGCAAGCTGGACACCTCTTCATCAATCTTTCCACATCTTTATGCATCTTTGGCCAATAATAATGACCAGTCACCGTAACCATTGGGTTATCTCTGCCAAAATGACCCCCTACCCATTACCATGAAGTTCTCTTATGATCTACTCAAGCAGAGATCCCTTAAGAATACACTGCTGATTGCTCCTGAATAAATACCCACCATGCAACCTATACGGCATTTTTTCTGAGCTTGCTGACCCTTGTAGTTTACTTACAATCTGGCTGAAATATGTGTCAGCTCGATACTGATTTTCAACTCTTGAAATCCTGTAACTTGAGTACTCAGCACTATTAGGAGTATAGATCGCCTACTGAATGCTTCAGCCACTATATTCGATTTTCCAATTTTGTATTTCCATGGGAAGTTGGATGTTGGAACTCATCAATAAAAGAACTCCACCTAAAATGACGTTCATTAAGTTTCTTCTGAGTGTTCAAGTACTGTAGTGCTTAATGATCCGAATAAACCGCAAAGTCACGATAATCCAAATAATGTTTGCCAATGACGAATGACTCACACCAAAGCATGAAAGTCTAAGTCATAGTTGGAATATCTTGTCTTTGAATCTGATAACTTCTCACTAAAAAATTCGATTGGCTTCCCTTCTTGATTAAGAGCAACCCCAATTTCCACAGCGATGCATCACATTCCGTAACAAACAACTTCTCAAAATCTGGCAATGCAAGGACTGGTGCTTCTATCATCAAGGCTTTAATCTGTTCAAAGGCTGTTTGGGCAGAATTTGACCACTCAAAACTACTTTTCTTCAAGCATTCAGTTAGAGGGCTCATAATGGAGCTAAAATCCTTATTAACCTCCTCTAAGATGAGACTAACTCATGAATTTTTTTAATCTTTCAATGATTGAGGTTCTGACCACTCCTTAATAGCATGCACTTTTTCAGGGTCTGGTTTCAATCCTTCTGCTGAAACAATGGATCCCTTAAATACAATTTCATCGCACAAGAAATAGCATTTCTTCTAGTTTACAAAAAACCTTTCCCTAAGTGGTTTTTCCTGGACTTGGTGCAAATGAACCAAATACTCTTTATTTGTTTGACTATATGTCTATATATCAAAATATCATCAAAATAAACAATGACAAAGGATTTCAAGAAAGGTTTCAATACCGAACCAGCATAAAAGTACTTTACACTTTGGAAAGGCCAAACTGCCATCACAACCACTCATAAAGCCCATCCAGACTTTTAGAGGTTGTCTTCCACTCATCAACACTCTTCAATCTAATTTGGCGATAGTCACTTCTTAAGTCAACTTGGAAAACACCCTAGCACCAACCAGTTGATCAAGCATGTCTTCTAGGCGAGAGATGGGGAACCAATATTTGATAGTGATTTTGTTAATGGCAAAGCTGTCTATATGCATCCCCCTAGAACCATCCCTTTTAGGGGTGAGTAAGGCGAGACAAGCACAAGGACTGTTGCGATACGCACCAACCCCTAGCAGTCAACTCTTCAACCTGTTTTTGCAGGTCAATTCGCTGCATAGATGGCATTCTATAAGCTGGAAGATTGGGTAATGAAGCTCCTGGAGCCAGATCGACAGCATGTTAGATGCTCCTCATCGGTGGTAAGCCTTATGGCAAATTAATACTGACTAACTCTGCAAACTCCTTTAGCAATTGATAAATTTCGGGAGGACACTCATGAGATTCTCCAAACTGACCATCCTTCACAATCTTGCTAACAATGCATACACAACTCTCATTTCTCTACTTGCAGCTTCAAACTTTGCAGCAGATAAAAACCCATGATCCTTGTTGCCTGTAGAAGAATGAATGACCTCTTCCTTAGTTTCATCCTTGAGAGGATGCAGGGTATACTTTTTAATACCTTTATAAAAGGAATAGGTGTTTGGCTTTGTACGGTGTTCCATGTCATGATCATATAACCACGGTTTTCCCAAGAGAATATGACCAGCATCCATAGGTACAATGTTGCACAACGCCTCATCATTGAGATTACCATCTAAAGTAAACTTGACCAAGCATCGGGACTAATTGGTATCTCATTTCCTTTTCTAAGAACCTGATTTTACATGGATGAGGATGCTTTTCATTAGGCAACTTCAGCTTTTCCATAGCATCCTTGGAAATTACATCCTCAATCTTCCCCATCAATATTTAGATCACACCCCTTGCTACAACAAAGAACATGTTTGGAAGATGATATGACGCCTCTAATCTTCCTTTTCATCCTTTGCTGTTGTAGTCATCACTTTCAGAACTACCAAAGACTCCCCCTCGAATAGAATAAACATCAATGTCATCACCCTCTTCATGGTAGTCATCATAAACAGGTTCTACACCTCTCTACTTCATCTTCAAATTCAACAAACTTCACCCTTCGTAGTGGACAAACATAAGAGTTATGTCCCCTTTCACCACAATTAAACATTGACTTTACGACCCACTGCCTGCTCTCAAGCACCAGAACCAGAACTATTTTGAGCTTCGTCTCACTACTTCCTTCACATTGGCATTCCTGTCAACATTAGCTACATTTCCCCCACTAGCCATGTTAGGTGTAGCTGCCCCTTGACCATTTCGTTGAGAGCTGATTGATTATTTTGGAGCCCCTACTGGCACTGGAATTATGTTGTGAACTGCCATGAATCCTACCATATATTGGTCTTCTTGCACCATAGTTCAAAACTCGTTTATTGGTCATTAAGGCATAATGGTATATTGTCGATGAACCACCCATATCTCATCTTTAACTGATCGATTTAAGCCAGCAAGATAACGGGCAATCAACTACTCATTATTCTCATTTAAGCCAACCCTAATGGACATGCTATTGAACTTAGAAGTATATTCTTATACTGTCATACTTTCTGCTTCAGTGAATGGAAATTTATCATACAACTTTGTTGTGTAATCAACCCACAAAAATTGTTTCCACGTCTTCGCTTTCATGTGCTCCTAAGTGATGGTTTTTGGCTTGCCTTGTCGTGCTCACTGCTCCTCATCTCTCTTCTACCATTGAAGTGCAGTCAACTTAAGCTTTAAACAAAAGCACCTTTCTATTTTCTGTAATCGGTTTCCATTTGTCTAAGCTAGCTTCCTAGGCCAAATAATGTTCTGCATGCATCTTTCTGAAGAAATCAACAACTTCCATCTTGATTCCACCACTATTCTGAGCAAGGGCATGTGCTAGCATCTCTTCCAATCCACCTCATACAGTATGATTCATGGGTCCAGCATTATGAAAGGGGTTCTCATCTTTTGCACCATCAGTTTCATCATCCTCAAGACCACCTTCCGGCATGTCCAAGAAATCGTGGTCACTTTTCAGATTTTCCATAAGGGCTTCTACAGGTTTCAGTCGCTGTGAGGCTTGTACAGCCAATGACATTTTCAATCAAACATCACATCTCAGCTAGTTTTGTCTGTTGGGCCTGATTTCCTCTTTCACGACCTCTACGGCATCCAACCATGGCTAATAAACAAAAACCCTAATGTAACTTTTAACGATCTTTTTGCTCTTATACCACTTGGTGTAGGTTAGGAAGTGAAAGCATTAGTTTTTTAGAACAGATTAAAGGCTAAACTTCTGATGTAGGATGAAGCTAGAACAAAATTAAGGTTTAGAGTTAAAACACACTATATTCTGAATGCCAATAATGAAGACTGCTTACGATAGGTCTTAAGAGACTTCATAGTTCATACTAGGGTTATATAACCCTTAAATCTCTACCCTTGATTAAACATAACTCCGAACTAATCCTAGCCATCCATGCTCATTAAATGTCACATGACTATTAATAAGATCTAGAAAACATAACTTTAGAAAATAAGTAAGCATAATAAGAGAAACAATAAAACATAGAAAAAAACTAATTAAGCTAGCTTCTAGATGCTCCTGCATCAGGGTAACCACCAGTTTTTAAAATGAAAAACCAACCTGATAACTAGAAAAATCTTATAATACAAACAAAATCCAAATCAAATCTAAACTTACAAACCAAAACCAAACTGAAAAAATGGTTAACCAATTCTTCAGTTTGGTTTTAATTCAGCTTCTCAGCTTGATTTGGTTTTCGGGTTTTTCTAAACATCCCCTACTTTCTATATTCATTCAAATTAGTAAGATGTCTTGTTTGTTGGATTTCAATGTTGATAGTAA
The DNA here is from genome assembly GCA_023935145.1 of Bretschneidera sinensis. Taxonomy (NCBI): domain Eukaryota; kingdom Viridiplantae; phylum Streptophyta; class Magnoliopsida; order Brassicales; family Akaniaceae; genus Bretschneidera; species Bretschneidera sinensis. The sequence continues at coordinate 112,272,787 of CM043698.1, forward strand.
TAGTATCTTGTTCGTATTAGCACTTTCATATACATACATACAGATGAATAAAATATGTGTTGGTAACTTACAACACTTTAGTTGTACGTTAGCTTTGTACACAAACTATTTTGGACCAAAACTATCCTTACATCCATACAAATTTTAGTGCATTTTAGGATTTCTCTAAATAAATAAATGAAAAGCTTATGCGCTCTCTAATGTTCTCCTTCGACGATCGCCTTCCATGTCCTCCTCTCCTTTCTCTCTTTTCTTTCTCCGTGTCTCTTCCCTACATCCATCCCCTTAGTAAAATTGAAAGCAGATGTTGAGAGTCTTAATTAGGTTCATGTTGTGAGTCTTAATTAGGTTTCTTATTATGTGCCATAGTAGGTTTTTTTGTCTTACTTGGTTTATTTCTATCTTATTTAGTTGATGTCTCCTAGTCCTATTAGGTTTAATATTTGTAAGTTTATATATAGGACTGTTGAATTGTATTCAAATAATCAATCAATAATAAAAAAATCTTTTCAAGGTTTAATATTTGTAAGTCTATATATAGGACTGTTGCATTGTATTCAAATAATCAATCAATAATAAAAGAATCTTTTCAATTCTTAATTTCAACATAGTATCAATAATATACGAGTTTCTTTTCCAATCTCTCTTTTATTCTAGCATGGTATCAGAGATCAAGATTTGGGATCTTGGTGTCGATATTAGATAAACACAATTAATATATATATATATATATATTTTAGAATCTTTTTAGTTTTTGTTTTTTTTTTCACGTGACCCTATGTTATACGAAAAAAAAACTGTAAGTTTGGCTAAATAGATTCGTACAAAAAAATAAGAGGTTAAAAAAAATAGAACCAGCAAAAAAAGGTAGTAAAAAAAGCCTCGGTATTAAAAAAAAGCAGTTAAAAAGAAGAAGAGTTCCTCACCCCGATGTTGATGTTATTGACCCATACATGTTAATGTTGTTAACCCGATCCAAGTTGTTTCCTCCAGACTCAATGATTGCATCCCATTCAAGTCAAAGTCAAAGTTAGTAAAAAAGGACAAAGTTAATTTGATGTTCTCGGATCTTGTCTCATTAGGTGGTACTGACGTGGTGATCTAACTGTGGAATCCCGACGTGTTGTCATGGGTTATTGTAATTTATGAGTTTAAGTTTATTTGTTTCAAATTGGATGAGGTTTGTTGTTGGTATGGGTTTCTTTGTAACAAGTTGGTGCATGTGTATGCTTCTATTTGAGGGAGAGTGTTGAGAGTCCTAATTAGGATTCCTATTATGTGTCATAGTAGGTTTTTTAGTCTTAGTTTATTTCTATCTTAACTAGTTGATGTCTCCTAGTCTTATTAGGTTTGATTTTCTTAAGTTTATATATAGGACTGTTGAATTGTATTTAAATAATCAATTAATAATACAAAATTATTTTCAATTCTTAATTTCAACAGCAGGGAATCAATTAAATGCAGGAACAGCTCCGTTGAACAGCTGACTCCTGTTTTCTTCTTTTTTTTTTCACTCAAAATATCACTGTTTTATGAACTCATTGAAAATTCTGGTCAAATGGTACGTTAGTTGCATAAAACCAACTTGGTACTTTCCTTTGACCAAACTTTAAAGCAGATGCCTCTCATGTTTTCCTCAGCCGAGGAACCTTCCTTTGACGCCCACTGAAACCCAGCAACAACTTGATCCTTAATTTCATTAAGGTACACACTCCCTTACACACATCAACTATCATAGTAGGACCAATGGTCTCAAGGCCAAAACCCTGAAAATCAAATGTTTGTTACCAAGCAAATTAAGGATTTCGGCTGCAAGAGCAATCTTTTTTCCTCAATGTCAACTGAATGGTTGCCTAAAAAATTTGCAATTTCTTGGGGCAGAACTAAAGTGTTGGTGGGCAATATAAATGGTTCTCTGTCCGGTTCCTTGAGAGATGAACTTTGGGCTTGGGACGGTTTGCGAGCTTCTATAGAGATTGAGAAGGCTTACTTTTGATCCCCTTATCTATCTTTTGGCTTGTTTGGAATGAAAGGAATAGAAGGGCTTTTGATGGTGATGAGGGGCCTTTAGGAGTAATTAGAGATAGATAGTTTAACTCCCGTAGTTCTTGGTTTAAGGGCAGTTTTTCTGAAAATGAGGATGATCTCTTAGATTTTGTGAAGCTTCTATCGTATAGATAGCTTTGTGTAAATGGGTTACTCCCTCTTGGTTCCTTTTTTATACAATGTTTTACGTATAAATAAATAAATGGTTCTCTGTTTCTGGGTCACAAAATGGTGAAATCTGGAGGTTTGTTGTTGTGAAAAGGGAAAATGCCCTTGCAAAACAGGAGCTTGCAAGGAAAGATCCGAAATAGGGAGTGTTTGTTGTTGGCGTCCGTTCGTCGATTCATGAGAGAGATTACATGAGAGAGATTAGAGGAAACAGAGGAGGAGAGAGCAAAGATTTTTGGTTAGTTTTTTTTCAATAAATTTTATTTTTGAAATGACACAGATATCCCTACTTAAGTGTTGTAAGTTAACATTTCCCATATATAATATATATACACACACACACACTATTTATTGTTTGTGTTTTAATGCCTAGTTAATTTATATAATCTTAATGTTTGAGTTTATACGATATCTTGTCAGATACTAATACTCTTGTTATGTATTTTTTTTCCTTTAAGTTTTTTCTCTGTCTAGTTGCTAAAATATCAGATTCACGTGAGTATAATGGCCTTTCAGGTAATGGGTGGAGATCCTCTTCTCAAACTCATAGCAGTTGATTGGTTCAAAGTTGATAACGCCATAGATAAGGTTGCACTGCATCCCAGGTGTCTAGTTCAGGTATTGTTGTTGTTTTCCTTTCCAGGTGTTTATGTTGTATTTAGGGGGAAAACTTATGGAACAAATCGTTCACTTAAGTTTGGTCTTATAGTGTAATTATGTGTGAAGTTTACTGCTGTTTCTCTCTGAAACTATGCATTGCTTGATGATCTCTAATATGTTTGTTGATTTCGATGTTAATAGTCTGAATCTGGAAAAGCAGTTGCAGAGCTCAAGCTCATATGATTGTTAAGAACATTCTCCTTGACACTATGCTATTTTTATGTATGAGCATTGAAGTTTTTAAAATTTAGCTGTAGGCTTTGAGTGTTTTACGTTTTATCATCATATAGTTTTGCTCCTGTACTCTTAAATTTTTAGGTTCTGCTGCTAGAGGATTATTTTTTTTTATTTTTATGCAGGGCCAATCAACTGAAGGGGAAAAAGAAATCTCCTTGTTTATGACCTAAAAACTGTCTTTGACCTTGTATGGGTTGTGGCAGATGTGACATTCATGTTTCTCTTTTTATTTGTTCTTAGTTTCGTATCTCTATCTGAGCTGGTGGTACCAAGAACTGGAAGCATGAGTTATATCTCAGAAAGTAGATATGATAAATAATGAAATGAACCATTGCCTTGTAGAGGCCACCATTTGAAAGTTTCATCAGCTTCTTCTTAACTTACCTTGTTTACTTGTCCATTGTTGGTTGTATGACTGTGGCTTCTTTGTTACCATTACCATATTATGACGGTTATGAAGGGTAGAAACAGAGGCACTATAACTTTCAGTCAGTCTTATATCTAAATGAGTTCCACCTGCTCTCTCTCGCAGTGGACCAACTGAGATTTTTTAAAGCATTCGAACATACACAATTGGGTCCTTGGCAGTCGATGCTGATTTCATATTTGGCTTGTTGCTAATTAAGACTGCCTTACGCTAATGAATGGCACATAATTTCTGGGATAATTGTATAACTCTGCATCTTCTCATCTTCATACTTCTACATTGTTGATTCTTACCAGTTGATTCTGATGTTATAAGCAGTAATATTGTTACTTGTTTCTGGGAGAGCTACATGGTTTCTTGGAATTTGAAGGAAAAGACGTTTCGTCTGACTTTAGAAAGCATGATTCAAGGAGTTTATTACTCTTTATTTTTTTTTTTGGTAAACTGAGTTGTTTATGACCTCACTGTGTTTCCATATCTGCAGTCAGAAGCTGGTAAAAGGCTTCCATTCATCCTTGTCATTAATCTCCAGGTATGCATATTTATTCTACATAAGTTTATGAGGAAACACCATACCAACTATAGAAAAGCAGTACGGAGTTCCAAATTCAAGGAGGTGGTAGAAAATAATAGAAGGCACTTTGTTATTGGTTGGTCTTACTCCCCTATAAAGTGTACTATGAAAACTCACAGGAATTAGGCTCCAAAATAAGGATTTCGAGCTACTGAATAGTGTATGATGAACTTATCTGAGGGAGTTGCTAACATTCTTTCAAAATTGTTGTGGGCCAAAAATGGGCTAAATTTAGTTGATAAATAATGCATTCAAGTAGAAAAAGAAAGTGAGTTTGCATTAATTGAACCATTATTATGATAAACTACTGGTATCAGTGATTATTTAAAAGAAAAAAAAAAGCCAAGCCTATCAAACTGTTTGGGCTCGACTTGGGCTCAATTGTCTATTATTTTTTATAATTGAGATATGCCCTAGCTAGATTGATATTTAGTTGAGCCGCGTGAATCTGACCTTGAGCTTGACATCTCAAGCTTGATTGGAACTCAAGCAAAATTCTTAATTTTAAACAGGAATAGATGTATTTTGGCTTTTCTTTCCCAGGTTCCTGCTAAACCAAACTATAGTTTGGTCCTCTACTATGCTGCTGAAAGGCCTGTGAATAAGACTTCTTTGTTGGGTAAATTTGTGGATGGGACTGACATGTTTCGGGATGCAAGATTTAAATTGATTCCAAGCATTGTTGAGGTATGAAATTCTTAAGAAGTTTAAATATAAATTTACTTTTAGTTGGATTTATCTTACCTTGGTAACACAGAGCAGCTAAAATTTTTAATGACTTCAGGGATATTGGATGGTCAAGCGAGCTGTTGGAACAAAAGCATGTCTTCTTGGTAAAGCTGTAACATGCAAATACCTCAGACAGGAGAATTTTCTTGAGGTATTACTTACTAAGCGTTTGCTGGTTTCCCTTGCATTTTTGTTAGGCATGCATTCGTTTTTCTTGGGTGGATATGTCACGGAATTTTCTTTGTTTTTGAGATGTTAAATGACATAAAATCGTGAATACTAGTGTTTGTTTACATTTAGTGGAATGGAACCTCAGTAAAAGAACAGTTTAGGTTGTCATGTTTGACTTGTGTAAGAAATCGATGAGCGATGATAAATTGTCAAAAGTTTACATGCTGTTCTCATGTTCATCTACTTCTCATTCCCCCCACCCCTTTCACCATAGAGTACAACATGCATTAGAGCTGTTACAAAAACTTTGCTTAGAATCTCTTGATCTGGGAAAATGAGGCTGCCATAATGTTGGCCTACATGGACTGTTGTTAAGTTTTGACTGACATTGACTTTGCGTGTGAAACCATAAGTACTAGAGTCTTCTTACATTAATATTTACTATCACATTCATATATATATTTTCTTCAGTAATAATTTTTTGGTTCTCGTAATTTATACAATTTATTTTATTCCTTGGATAAATTTAAGCGCTTAATCACATGTTTTTGATGGAGTACACAATGAAGAATAGATTTAAGGTTTTGGGTTTTGGATTTAGGACTTGGGGCTTATTTGGATCATGGGGATAATTTTATAATTGTGGGGATAATTTTATAATTATGATAATATTAGGGATCGTTTAAGAATTTTACTTTTTTGTTGGACTAAGGTTTTAAGATGTCATCTCTATGTTATTTTGAAGTTAGCTAATGAATGAATGAAAATCCAATTATTGAAATCATACAACTTTGAGATTGGGTTTGTTCTTGGTTACAGCTTCCCATATAATTTGAGAAAATCATGTGATTTGGATTGCATCTTTTATTTTCTTGTTCTTGTTTACTGTATTTAAGTCTTCTACTGTTCTTCATCAGTTTTCATGAGTTCTCTTTCCTTTTTCTTATTTATTTTTTATTTTTTATTTATTTCCTCTAATATTTGCTAGTTAGTTAGGTAGAGAGCATCAGGCTTCAGCACACATTGCTTACTCTGCTGATTACTAGTGCATAGCAAACTGAACTTCTTCAGGCTTCAGCATACATTGCTTGCTCTGATGATTACTAGTGCATAGCAAACTGAACTTCTTCTGAAACGTCTGTTGTGCAGATTGATGTAGATATTGCATCATCATCTGTAGCAAGGAGAGTTGTGGGTCTCGTCCTTGGATATGTCACAAGTTTAGTCGTTGATCTTGCCATTTTGATTGAGGTTTGTGTCTTTATGGTGTTGGTATTTGCAAACAAATTATCCTTATTCTGGTATGGTTTTGTGCATTTCCTTTGGTGTGGATTTGAGAATATGAATGGTTATGATCTTTCTGTAGCTTTATCTTGCTCTGTGAAAAAAATAATGGATATCTGCTCTTTCATTCTTATGTCAAAACATAAGCTGCTCTTATGATAATGTCATTATTTGCTGGCTTGATTTGAGATCATGAGTGTTTTCTAAGCTGATTGAATAGCTCGGTGTTTAATGTGGCTTGACAGACATGCTAGATTTTTCTTTGTTGTTCTTCTTTATGACTAATGAGCGTGGAATCTTGTGAGAAAAACAAACAAGTTTGGTATAGAGGCTGTAGTTATTTTCTGTCAATGTGTGGCAGCACGAAACTCTTTAATGTACCCATCTTGCCTACCCTGATTTATTTTGGAGTGCAGACAGATGGGCGGATGCTAAACTTTTTTGAACTTACCCTTGAAAGCGATTTTATTCTGCAATTGTGTTGAAATCTCCTACACCCTTGGCGGGGGGCGGGCCTAGTGATTTCTGTTTTCTATTTTTGTTCATCTTAAAGTAGTATGGGAAACACATAAGTTACGACGTAAAATATGAGTCAGGTGCTGCTATTTGGAGTATTATCAACAGCATAGCAGTGGTAAATAGTTGGAGCAGTTTTGGATTATTTGTTAATAATGGAAGTCTGCAAGTTTATTATAATTAAAAAATTGATATTCCTGAAGTTAGATTAGTTGTCATTATTAACCTCGAGGACATGCATGTATATGTTGACACGGGTCATATTTGCAGGCTAAGGAAGATGAAGAGTTGCCTGAGTACATTCTTGGGACTGTTCGGCTAAATCGTGTGAAGCTCGACTCTGCTGTATCATTGGAGGTTTGAGGTTTTCATATGTCTACAATTCTTTAGTCTACTTGTTCTCCACAGTGAACTTGCACTCTATTTTTGCGATGTCTTCCATGGTCGAGTGTAAAACATCACGCTTTATATAACGATTAGAACTATAAATTTTTGTGATGTGCAAAGCACCCGTCCTATGTCTTAATCTGCATTTTATGGTAGATCTCAATGTGCAATACAGTTGATATATTGTGAGGACGATTGTACTGGGTTCATCATGCTTGGCCTGCGGCTGGGCTGTTGGGTTCCGTTTGGTCTAGCACTAGCGAGTAGATATTGTTTATGGTTTATAAAATGGTTTTGAAACGGTTTATGATAGAACACTAGTGAAGCTATAAACTGTTTGGTGTTTGATAAAACAACAATAAAAAGTTTTTTTCTAACACATTCAGTTTTTTAAAAATTGAAATTATTTTATAAATCGTTTTTAAAGTGTTTTTCACTAAACTTTTTTTTAAAGGGAGCAAAAACCATTTCATAATTTTAGACTGTAAAACAGTGGATTATTTTGAGTAAAGAAAGAAAAAAGAAAAAGAGAGATGGTTATTTATTATTTTTTGCTGTTAAACCCTGATTACTTTATTAAGTTAGAAATGTGTGCTGACCTTAGCGCATGGTTTGTGGGTGGATATGATATCCCTGCTGATGAGATGAATTTGAGATAGTTTCAAGCATTTGCAATTTGCAGTGAACATCGGTAGAATTTTTACCACTGCTGTTTACGAATTTTAAATGTTAGTCTAATTTTAATTTTATAATTTTGACACAAACAACCATGCTAACAATCCATGATTGAATCATTCTATTAATGGTATTTTAAACTTCTTATGCTTTTATTAAGACATTAATAGATTTTGTATCTCTTCAATCCATTGTTGTTCAATAGCTTACATAAATCATGGAAGGGTGTTGTCTAAAAAATTAATTAAATTATTATTTTTTTGTAAAAAAATGAATATTTTTTTCCTTCATTTTTCTCTCATTCTTAGTGTAGGTATGGTTTGATCATTGAATTTTTGTCAAATGTAAGTGATACCATCTACATTCTTAAAACATGATTTTAAATATGCAATTTTTTGTAGATTTGATTAGCTTGGTAGATATTGTAGACTTTTCTAGATTGAGTTTATCATTTTAGTTCTTTGTAAGGTTTATAAATTATGTTGTTTCTTTCTGAGGGGGGAGAGAGGTCACATAAATTTACGTTTATTTAAAACATGGTTTTATAAATTTAATTTATATTAGGTTATAACTTAATTTTGTTGTATTCTTATTTGAGATTTATCATAAATTAATCTTTATTATATAATGTCGTTAAAATGTTTATAGATTGAGCTTTATAAATAACTTTCAGTCAAATTTTAAATTTGGTTTCAAAATTTAAGAGTCAGTGACAATTTGATTATTGAATAAGAAAAATATATTAAATGAGCATGAGAGAACACGTGTATCTCTCATTACCAAAATATGAGTTCTGTGCAAAATTGCCCTAGCCTCTTCATTTCTCTGCCATTTACTGAGTGGTAGAGTCTATGATGCTTTGAGAAAAAAAAAAAAAAAAAAAGAAACCTTTTTTAAAAATTTTGAAGAGAAACATATTTCTTTTGATGGCAAATTTATATTTTTGGTGGTAAAAATAAAAATATGAATGATTAAAAAAATACTACAAAAAAATGTGTTTTATCATAAACGTATATTTTTATCACAAAGTATATTTTTATCACAGTATTTTTTTTTTCCCAAAAACATTGGAGTAGCACCTTACTAAAATCAAACAAAAAAAAAACAATTCCCCAAAACCTCAAATCTTCAACCCTATCCTTCCCGAATCTCCCAATCCCAAACATGGGTTCCATTTTATTTGAATGAATTCGGATCATTCAAAATGGATCTTCCATTATCAACGAATCCTCCTTCACAGCAGCAAATCCATCATCCTAAAGCTTGGAGGAAATTTGCTCGTTCCTTATCAATGACGACGGCAAATCGGGTGACGTTAGCGACGGTTTGGGTCTTCGAACGAGGAATATGGATCAAAATTTGGATATTTTGTTTTGTTTTCGATTTGGGTTATCCTATTAAATTTTTGTTTTTGAGTTTTTCTTTAATGTTTGATTGGTGACAAAATTGAAGAAATTTTTTTCTTTGGGGGGTGGGAGAATGGAGGGAAGAATTATGTAAGGACGTTGATTTGGTTTTGAATCATGAAAGGTTTGAAAGTTTGGACTAATTACGGTGAGGAAGAAATTTTTTTTTTTTTTTTTTGCATATACATAACGTTTTGAGACATCTTAAATCTTGTTTAAATTATCTCAGAATAAACCAAGCCTTAACTTTGCCTTTTAGTGACATACAGAGAATTACCAGTTTTTCAACTAACTACACAACCTATTTACCCTTATCCTTATCTGTCAAAAATCTCACACCTTCAATAATCCGAGATGCAACCCTAGATCTCCACATCCCTCGCGCAGTCAGTCCCTCCGTAGAGGGACCAGCTTCGCCTACCTCCTCTCCATCGGTCGCACAACACCGTCTTGTTCATCTATGGCTGGCCTCCTTCATGTACATCTCTGTTCTTCTCTTTGTTCTCTCTCTCTATCTCCATACAAAATAGGAAATGGAAATGTAGTTTTCGGTGGTTGAAAGAGTTATCTTTTGTGATTTAAGTTTGCATGTTAATTTTGCTTGATTCTACTTTTGGGTGTAGTGTGTTCTCTCCGCACTCTCTCTATCCCTATAGTGCCACTCTTGTATGTACTGTGTATGCTTCTTTGCCTCCCAAATCCGTGTTCCTTACAGTTTGTGATGTGATCCTTGTAGAATATTTGATTTTACTAATCCCTCTTGACCACTTTTTAGCAGTCGTTAAAAGGGCTGCTAAGTTTCCATTTTTCTCTGAATTTTAGCTGTGTTATGGGTGAAAAGAAATGAGAACAACCTCATTTCTATCTTAAATAGAAGGCATACCCTTTTGGGTAATTTGATAATTAAAACTCTCATTTAATCACAACATCCAATCTACCCACCCATTTACATCATCAACCCACTTTAAGAAACTCCGTTTATATCACCATTTAAAAAGTTTTTAAATATCACCATAATTATGTGGTCACTTTGACAAATGGGAAATGAAGGAAGATAAATAGGATTTTCTTTTTGAATTGTTACCGGCAGAAGAATAGATCTGAAATTTGAAGGGAAAATAGCTTAATTGAATGCATTAACCCCAAGTTTGGAGGTAGTTTCATATATAGTACCCTCCATTTTAGTTAGTGACAATTTTTATCTTATATTTTCAAATTTGATGTAATTGGTACTTTTCTACCAAATTTCATTATTTGAGTGAGATTAATTTTTGACTGTAAAATAAACTCATATCCATCAGCCAATGGTTCTCATATAAATTATTTTAAAATAGATTTAATAGCTAAAAATCTAAATGTTAAAAAATAGATCAAAAATAAAAAGAAACTTCAATTTCCCATCCTCCTCCTCCTCATTTTTCTTCCCCTAGCAAATTCAGATACGGGCTTGCGCAATAGCAATGCCAACTCTTCCTCTTCTTCTTCTTTTTCTCCTCATCTTACTCCTTTTCCTTCTTCTTCTTTTTCTTCCCCCTCGCGCAATAGCAACATCATCTTTTTCTCCTCCTTTTCCTTCTTATCCTTCTCCTTCTTTTTCTTACCCTAACAAATCCAAATCTGGGCTCCAATCACGGTAACAGCACTACAGTAGTGTCGTTGTCCTTCTTGTGTTGTGCTCTCCATAGAGGTTGGGCAGCATCAAGATCAATTTTTTTTTTCTAATTTTGGTTTTTAAGAATAGGAAGAAGAAGTGGTTATGGGTGTTGATGCCAAAAAACGGTAGGTGCTAACATGGCCCAGATGTTGAAGTGGCTTGGGTTCTACATAGACAACAGGGATGAGCTAAAGGCCCTCGGAAGGAGGGGAGGGGGAGGCCTCCGAGGGCGCTCCGAAGCTTAAGTTAATACAAGGGCTTAAAGGAGATGCCGAGGGCTTAAGTAAATCAAGTGTAAGCGAATAAGTCTGAATGAATGTAAATGTCATACCTTGGCTTATTTATAGCCATCCACCCGTGGGAGAACATTGATTACAAGCTCAGGAAAGGGCGTGCTGTAGGGTGGCTGCAGGGCGGCGCGCCGTAGGGTGGCTGCAGGGTGGCGTGCCATAGGGTGGCTATAGGGCTGCGGATGTAAGCGGCTGTAGGGTGGCGTAGGGTGGCTGCAGGGCTGTGTGCGTAGAGGGGGCCCAGTTGTGGGTTTGCCGGGTTGTTCTTCATTAGGCCGAAGAGTTTGTTGGGGCGGAGAGTTTACTGGGCCGCTCATTGGGCCGGAGAGTTTATGGGCTACATCAGCAAGCCACTTCTTATTGGGCTGGAGTATTTTGGGCCACATCACAGGCCCCCCACTTCCTCAAGTACTTGTGCCTTGAGGAAGTAAAACGTGACGTTGGTGCCGTGGCCGAGCGTTTATACTTAAGAGATTTGGGAGGTTGGCAGCTAGCGACTTGGAGATTCCTGGTCGAGCGTAAGCAGCTCATGCATTAGGCCTCGGACTTGGAGATGATTGGCCGAGGGTATGACAAGCAGCTCATACGCTCGGCCCTGGAGATGCTTGGCCGACGCTCGGCCCTGGAGGTGCCTAGCCGAGGGTATGACAAGCAGCTCATACGCTCAGCCTTGGAGATGTATGGCCGACACTCGGCCCTGGAGATACATGGCCGAGGGTATGACAAACAGCTCATACACTCGGCCCTGGAGATGCCTGGCCGAGGGTATGACAAGCAACTTATACGTTCGGCCTTGGAGAAACTTGGCTGAGCATTTGACAATCAGTTCAAACGCTCGGCCAAGTAAACGCGCGGACCTGAAGAAACTTGGCCGAGCGTTTGACAAGGCTCGAACTTTGGAGAAACTTGGTTGAGCATTTGACAATCAGCTCAAACGCGCAGACCTGGAGAAACTTGGACAAGCGTATGGCAATCAACTCAAACGCGCGGACCTGGAGAAACTTGGCCGAGCGTTTGACAAGGCTCGGATTTTGGAGAAACTTGACCAAGTGTTTGACAATCAGCTCAAACGCACGGACCTGGAGAAACTTGGCAGAGCATTTAACAAGGCTCGGACTTTAGAGAAACTTGGTCGAGCGTTTGACAAGGCTCGGACTTTGGAGAAACTTGACCATGCGTTTGATAATCAGCTCAAATGCACAGACCTGGAGAAACTTGGCCGAGCGTTGGACAAGGCTCGAACTTTGGAGAAACTTGATCGAGTGTTTGACAATTAGCTCAAACGCACAAACCTTGGAGAAACTTGGTCGAGTGTTTGAAAACGCGCAGACCTGGAGAAACTTGGCCGAGCGTGTGGCAATCAACTCAAACGCGCGGACCTGGGAGAAACTTGGCCGATTGTTTGACAAGGCTCGAACTTTGGAGAAACTTGGCCGAGCGTTGGACAAGGCTCGGACTTTGGAGAAACTTGGCTGAGCGTTTGATAATCAGCTCAAACACGCGGACCTTGGAGAAACTTGGCCGAGCGTTTGACAATCAACTCAAACGCGCGGACCTGGGAGAAACTTGGAAAAGGTTACGTCCTTTCAGCTGGAGGACTGAGTTAATGCTTCTTACTTTTTGCTGCCGCGATCTTTATATAAAGGGAATCCTCTTTTATTTCTCCTCACTTGCATTTTTTGAGAGAAGGAGATCTTGAAAGCACAAGTATTTTGAGGGAAACAGTTGAGAGCGATCGGTATGGTCAAAGTCAGAAGTCACATCCAAACATTTTTCTTGGCGAGTTGCTCCTATGATGTCTGACGAAAGCGAGGTTAACAGGGATTTGCCAAGGGAATTGGAGGAAGCAATGGGTGTTTCCTCCGGCGATGAAGCCTTCTCCCTAGAGGCTACTCCTCGGGGTAGGGCTCTAGCCCCTGTTCTCTTGGTGGAGTCTCTTGACTGTTCCTCTCTGAGGGTCATGGTCTTTCCTCTTATTCTCTGTTTCTCCTTCCCTCTCTCTTCTAAAAGGTTGGTCATCCTCTGCCAGCATATACTTCTCGGCCCGAGCCAATATCTCATTTATGTTTCTGGGCGGGTGTCGGGTGAGTTTGGAGCTGAAGATACTAGACCTTAACCCATTCTTGAAGGCCAGCACTTGGACATTCGGGTCAAGGTCCGGGATTTCCCACGTAGCCATATTGAATCGGGATATGTAGGCTAAAGGTTTTTCTTCTTGGTGTTGGACAATGTTAAATATGCTCTCTGAGGTTTTCTTGGGCCTCTTGCTGCTGAGAAAATGTGAGGTAAAGGTGTAACAGAGTTCTCTAAAGTTTCCGATGCTTCCCGGCTTCAGACGTGAGAACCAAGTACCCGCCACCTTTTCTAGTGTTAAGGGAAAAATTTGACACATGATTTGGTTGGAATGCCGATGCAACATCATAGTCATCTTATAGCGCTGCAAATGGTCCAGAGGGTCCATCGAACCGTCATACATTCTGATCTGTGGTATTTTGAAGTTAATGGGGAATGGAGTCTTGAGAATATCTTCTGTAAACGGAGGGTCTTGGATGCTAAGCTCATCCAAGATACTGAGACTTCTGTACTTTAGGGCCAACTCTATTTTTTCTTCAATCTCTTCGAACCGTCTGTTTAGGTTGAAGTTGCTCTTCGAGGATGAGCTTTCCTTGGACCGGCTGCAACACAGCGAGGGCTCGATAGGTGGCTGGTTACAGGTTGGGTCATCTCCGTCAGATGATTTTGCTTGCTCAGGAGCTTGGTGGGGAGAAAATGAAGGATGTTGGCCTCCGCCTCGAACCTGGGCTACCAAGTCAGCTATCGTCCGGAAGAGTTCTTAGAATTGGGCTTGAGTCATAGGGGCAGCATAGGGATGCACGGGTGCTTCCTCGTGATTAAGAGAGCTGGTTCCGGAAAGATGAGGGCGCTGCTCTCTGACGAGGAGCCATCTGCTCCACCCGAGGATTGTAGGGAATCTGGGTCTGGATTGCTGGCTGCAGATGCTCCCCCCGATAGGGGCAGAGCATACTGTTAGGGCTTCCTTATCAGTTCTCTTTGTATTGCTTCTAGGTGGCATTGTTACAAATGAGTTCTTTTTGTACTTCTTCGCTTTTACTATAGCGAGAGATTGTGGTTTCCCACAAACAGCGTCAATCTGTTGATGGCAAAAAACAATAGGTGCTGACGTGGCCCGGATGTTGACATGGCTTGGGTGCTGACACAGCCTGGGTTCTGTATAGACAACAGGAATAAGCTAAAGGCTCTCGGAAGGAGGGGAGGGGGAGGCCTCCGATGGCGCTCCAAAGCTTAAGTTAGCACGAGGGCTTAAAGGAGATGCCGAGGGCTTAAGTAAATCAAGTGTAAGTGAATAAGTCTGAATGAATGTAAATTCCATACCTTGGCTTATTTATAGCTATCCGCCCGTGGGAGAGTATTGATTACAAGCTCAGGAAATGGCGTGCTACAGGGTGGCTGTTAGGCGGCGCACCGTAGGGTGGCTGCAGGGTGGAGTGCCATAGGGTGGTTGTAGGACTGCAGATATAAGCGACTGTAGGGCGGCGTAGGGTGGCTGCAGGGCTGTGTGCATAGAGGGGGCCCAGGTGTGGGTTTGTCGGACTGTTCTTCATTGGGCCGGAGAGTTTGCTGGGCCGGAGAGTTTACTAGGCTGCTCATTGGGCCGGAGTGTTTATTGGGCCGGAGAGTTTATGGGCTACATCAGCGAGCTGCTTCTTATTGGGCCGAAGTATTTTGGGCCACATCAATGGGGCTTCATAATATGTTTTTTTGATTTTTTTTTTCGATTGTTGCTTTTTCGAAATTGTATAGATTTCAGAATTTTTTTTCCATTTTTTTTATTCTTGGTTTTCAAGAATTGGAATAAGAAGTTTTATTTTAACTAGTGTTGTAAAGTGGCCACTTTAAATGTCATTAAAAAATAACAATTTATTTTATGTGGTAAACACATTTGATAGTAAAAGTTATACTTATGATAATAAAGCATACATTTTGTAATAAAATTATTATTTTTTACCTTTACCGCAAGTTGTAGAAACATGATAAATTACTTTTTTTTAGTGCACAATAAAATCTACTATGTTTTAATCAGTCATGTGAGGTTCACATGATTGATCTGGCAACTTTTGACGGAACTTCGGTCGGAAATTTTTAATTGCATCAAATTAAAAAAATGTAAGGTAAAAATCGCTATTGAAAAAAAAAGTCTTGTATGTAATTATCCCAAAACTTGAGGGTACTACATACAAATAAACCAAAAAATCCATAAAACATATGCTCATCCATTACTTTACCTGCACAAGGCATGCTCATCCGTTGATTCCCAACGAGGAAGAAGTTTTTTTTTTTTTTTCTTTCTTTCACGTTTTAAAGTTTTTTGAAGTACGTGAGATTTTGATGTTGTGATTGTGGAACAGCTTGTTAAAATTAAGTTTGAAGGGTTTTTTTTATTAAGAGTTTGTGATGATAAAATAAAAATATATATATATTTTTTATATTTTATTAATCAAAATGATGAGTTTTATTGGTTGGAGGCACGCGTGTGGATTTGATCGTCGGTTTTTTTCTGTTCATTTTAACTTAGGCGGACCCTAAGTCACTTGGACATCTTTCCACAACATAAGCTTAGATTTTCATTTTAATTGATCGAGTAAATTAGTTAGAAAATTAAATTGATAAAAAATTAAAAGTTTGAATTTGATTATGAGAAATTTTCTTTTTAAAAATTAAATTATAATTCATTTTTAAGTTTTGAGATCAAATTTAAAATTTGATTATAATTTTTTTTTTTTAAAAATATTGAAATTAAGTCATTTTAGAAAAAAACAAAGGTAACTTTGTGAATGCAGAGATTTTTTTTCATAATACATAGCATCTATAAGTAATTCTTTTTATGCAAAGAAGACAAAAAAGAAATTAAAAAATTGAGAGAATTTTTTGAAGAAGTAGAAATGGAAGAAGCGTCCCTCTCCTCGATCAGTTTACTAACTCAATACATATTATCGATCCTTATTACTGATTGCATTAATCACACTTTATCGCGTGATTGATTGATTCATGTTCTTTGTTTATCCGTTGTGTTTGGCACATCAGTTTCAGCACAACCAATAGTTGACTACATGTTCCCTCTCCTCTTCTGTTACTGGTCTGTCAAACTCAAAATTACACCTTAAAGCATACTCCGTACACAGAAAATACTAATTTAAGGGTCAGCATTTGTATTTTTGATTATAGAGGCTGTCCCACGTTTCAGAAAGAAGAGGTGCTTAATTACCCAAAGTGTTTTATTTTAATTGGTCCTTTTCATATTTTATTGAGTACTTTTGACCCTGAAATGGGAATCCAATTCAATTGAATTATTCTTTCTTTTTCCTTAAAAGATGTGTTCTTCACACCTGTCAAAGTTGGTGTGGTGTCTTTTTCAAACTTGTCTCAGGGAAATTTCCTATTTAAATCATTACCACATGCGTATAATCATATAGTGGCTGATTTGGTTTTACTGCTTCGTTCATCCTATTAACTTTTTGGAAAATAAAGTTCTTGCATTTTAAAGGGATAATTGATAAGGATGTTTTTTTTTCCTTTTCTTTTTTAGGTATAATGCAACTTTTACTTCCGTTAGCTATACTTTAAAAATCTAAAAGCCTGAGATAAAAACAACAAAGTTAACTCTTTGTTTAGAATTAAATAAAATATTGAATTCATTTTTTAAAATTATATTAATTTTGATAAGATTTATTATAAACTTATTTAATTATTTAATAAATTTATTTATAAATAATTTTCAAACTTTATTAATTGTTTAAATATAATCATAAATAAAATTCATTTATTTGAAGCGGATTTTAACGATGGTTGTACCTACTATCGAGTAACAAAAGCTAGTTCAGATGCCCGCTGTCACATCTTCTTGTAAGCAAAAGTAAAGTCCAACCAGTTAAAAAAAGGTTGATTCTGATCGCTTTGTTTTGTTGTTTTTAACTCGCAAACTGAAAAATTAAGCTTTTTATTGTATTGATCCACAAACTGAAAATTAAACTTCTTACCATATTTTGAGAAAAAGAAAAGGTCTGCAAAAAGTTTTCACACAATTTCTATCAAATGTTCAAAAAAATTAAATTGTTTTGAACTTTTTGACCCGAACTGAAAAATTAGCTTCTTACCGTATTTTGAGGAAAAGAAAAAGCTTGAAAACAGTTTTAACATAATTTCTACTAAAAGTCAAATAAATAAATAAATTGTTTCGTAGTTTTTGACCTAAAATGGAATTTTTATCCCATAGAACCAGATAATTTTATTGGTAATTACAGGGAACTGTAGTAATAACTGAATAAAAATAAAACATTTAAATATTCAATTACTACTATAGTTTCTATAATTACCAATAAAAGTATCATGATTCCGTGGTAACTACCACAGAACCGAGTCCGTGGAAACAGTACTCCTAAAAAAATAGCTTCTTACCGTATTTTGAGTAATACAGTAATTTCACATAACATTCTTCAAGAGTAAAAAGGTAATTTCACAACCATTCCATAACATTGTGACATGTGGAAACCCTCAAGGGTAGAAAAGTAATCTCACAACTCAGACAAATCAACCAATCAAAAGGCTACACCCGGTAAAGGGCATAATGATAATTTTATTATAAAACTCTAGTTTATGGATAACCCAATATGGGATCTTAATCTTATCAGAATGTTCAATCACTCTCTTAATTGGATTCAACTCCAAAATACTATTTAAGGGGCTCTCTACAAGTACGCACGATCTCTCTTTTTTCCACACACACACAATTCTTTCTGAATTCTCTAGTTCTCCTATTACTACAAAGCCCTATACTAACTTAGGCATTGGAGAGTCGCCTTGGAGGCACAACCCCTCCGGTCCTTCAATGACTTTTAGGATTTCTTCTCATTTCATGTGCGTAGGTACTACTTTCCGGATTTTTGACTACTTGGCAGATTTTTGGCATCAACATGGCGTCGTCCGTGGGAAATTTCTTATATTTTTAAGTAAAAAGAACTCATCTGTCACGATACCGCCCAAAAATCCCACCAAGAATACAACCGGTTCCAATTCAGTAGCCACTCGGGCTTTTACTCGTAGCCAACAGCTTGGCTCACGACATCCTATCATTTTGAAACTTGTCACCTCTGCTCAGAACCTTAGTGAACCATCTGATGCATGAACCAAGCACAAGCAGTTCTTGCAGCTTACTCAATTAGTAACGAATTTGGCTGCTAGACTCGGAGAACAAGTTCATCCTCCTTCATCTCTACCTTCACCTCAAGAAAGCCCTCAGCCAACGAGGCACATGAATCTCAACAAACCAGCTCACAACCATTCCACCACTAGATCCTCTCTTCATCTTGAGTCGAAGTCCTGAGGATTCTCTACCTCCAAGAACTACACTAACCTGGACAAAAAAGCTGGAGGAAATGGACAAGAGAATATGAGAGGCTTTCAATGGAAGAAACACTAATCTCTTGGATAAGCTCAACTCCCAGGCTCTTCCTTTCACACAAGACATCCTTGATGCTCCTTTCCTACAGCATTTCTGAATTCCCATCATAAAGGCTTACGATGGCTCCACAGTCCCCATGGACCATCTCCAATGAAGTATCATTGGGAAGGACTTTATCGAATTAAAAGAGTCTGTCGAGCTGGGACTTTCGAGCTTGAAGACCTAGATGGAAAACCAATACCTTGGACTTGGAATGCTGAAAATATTAGCAAGTTTTATCAGTAGAGATTCTCCTATTTCTCCAATCAACATATGTAATTTTCAAATATTATCAATAAAAATTTAGCTCAATTCTTTCGTCATAGTTACATTGTTAAGTTAAAGGCCCCAAGCTCTTTCTACTTAGACGAAGACAGAAAAGAAGGCGGGCTCTTCCTCATCGGATTCCTCCTTGTTTTTAGAGTAAGAACTCCGAGTTCTTTCTACTTTCCTAAAGACCAAGAAGAAGGCCCTGAGTTTTTCCTCCTTGGACTCTTCTTTCATTTCAAAAATCAAACACAACTAAACAAGGGAAATAACAAGAAGATGAAAGGCAAAAGGATAAAGCATCGCACAAGAATGAACAAGGAAAAATGGGCACATTTTATTAACCTAAATTTTTTTCTTACATAAAAAAAAAGAGCTACTAACGGCCTTGAACATTACAAAACAAAAAGTAAATCTTAAGTGATTACTCCTCGGCCTCCTTCTATTTAGCACCACGAACCGGGTTCTAGGCCTCCTCTCTATCCTCCTCAGTCTGATCATTACCAGCGGTAATCGAGATTTCATTATCAAAGAGCTCAAGCACTTATAAGTCTTGTCTTGGGAAGGCTTTCATAGCCATCCTCATAGTTGTTAATGTAGAACACCATGAAAGACTTCTTCATAGCCTTCTTGAAGTCCTCAGACTCCTTAAAAGTTGCCATAGCTTTCTCCATGGTTTCCTTCACAACTGCCTCTCTCTTCGCTATAAACCTCCCAGTCTTAGATTTGGATGCGTCCCTCTCAGCCTTGACCACCTCCACCTCAGTAATTGTAAGGGCTTTGGCCTTCCTCCTCTATTAAGTTGGCATGCAAGCCTCTAATCTTGGTAACATTATTGGCAAGGAGCTCCTGTAACTTCTGGTAAAAGTGGAGACTCTCCTTCAACCTCTTGTCAAGATTGAGGCAAAGACAAAAAAGTACACTTGAAACCATGCTTTCTTGAAAACACCCAAGTTATTATCTCTTAGCTTTAATAAAATTAAAGTGAAAAAAGTGTTAAAGGAATTACCTTGGAGGTCAGCTCCTCCACCATCCCAATAAGAGCCTCTATGGGTTGGTTGCCCAGCATGACCATGTCCCGAGGGGTAATTCCCATGACCAAGTGCTCCTGGGTAACTTTGGAACTCTCAAAGGTCGAATCTGTGGTCTTCAGGCACCAATTGGGTCTTAGAACCTTTGGGGGCACATCCTAAACAGATGAAGATAGGAGCACAGACACCAAAGGATGAAGAGGATGAGGCATAGGACTCTGAATCGATGCTGGAGGAAGAGGATGAAGAAGAGTGATTTGCTGCTCTTCGGTGGACCCTTTTGTTTCTGAAGGCTGGGCTTTTTTGCCTTCTTTTGCAAGTCTTATTCTCTTCACCCTTTTTGCCTCATTCCAAGCTTGAGCAACAACGTCCATTTCTGCACAAAGTCAAAGAAAGAGTAAGTCCAAGCAGTAAAAGATAAACAAACAAGGAAGAAAAAAGTTCAAGCTTATAACCCCCTCAAGACCCTCTAGGCAAAGTCTGAGTCTAGCCAACTCTGAGTTTTCATATAAAATGATAATGTCTATAGCCCCAACCACCATGTCCGTCACTGTTTTCTGCTCGAGCCTCAAATGATTTGGCTTCTTATTTGGCTTAGAAGCTCCAAGTCCCACTTTGTCAGAACTCCGAAGCTTGTATCACTTTGAATATAAAAAAATTCTTCCATATCTTAATGGAAGTGGGCTTCTTTTCTACTAATCCTTTATTTTCCCTCAAGCTAATCACCACCCAACCATACTCCGAGTATTTGCTAACTTGGAAGAAAGCCTTGAATACATTGATATTCATCAACCTTTCCATCCTCATACATACATATATAAGGGCTACTAATAAGCGTACGAAGTTGGGCACTAACTGGGATAAAGCCATGCCATAGTAATTCAAAATAAAATAGAAGAAATGGTGTAAAGGAAATCTAAAGCCTACTTTCAAGGAATAAGTATAGACATAGAGCTCATAGGGTGCTTCCTCCTTGAGATCATCACAGACTCTCTCTCCTATCCCAGCATTCTTAAGTCTATACTATCCTAGGGTCCTATATATAATCCTAAGTACTTCAAGGTCTTCTTTAGCTAATTCATTTAGTTCCAAGAAGGCACTAAAGACAAGATCCCTAGCATCCTTACCCATCTACTCTTAGAGTTCAGTCCGAACATGGTTACCCTCCGAGGATGAAGTGACATTCTCTCCCTCATAAGGTATCAATGTACTAGTTCTTCAACTGAGGTGCTATTCACCTCGACCTCTATTAAACTACGAGTATTATCACTACTGGAAGACATTGTAGGAGAAGGAAAAACTTACCAAAGGTTCTAAGGGTTTAAGCTTCAAAAAATTCGAAGAAATTCGTTCCCAAAAACTCCGAAGGCTCTCAAGGATTATCTTGTTTAAAGATAATGAAAGTGAAGTGAGGATTGTGAAGTCTCTCACTCTCTTATACAGAACCCCTAACAGCTGTAACATACTATAAACAACTATATTGATTTAAATGATGGGGTGTCTCTTCATAATACAGAGGGAAAAATGGTTCAACATGCCCTCATTAATTTTAGAAACATTATGGAAACCCTAGCCAATGAGCCCAAAATCCAAAAACTTGGCCCAGCCAATGGTGCAATATCCGTGTTCTTAATGTAAAAGTAAAGAAATAATTTGATAGATATAACATGAAATTAAAATTATATATATATATATATATACGAAAGATTTATTTTTAAATAAAATAATTCTTTTGAAAAAACGGACGTCCAGGTGTAGTAAAAAGAAAAAAAAAAGAAAAAAAGAAGAAAACGGGGGGGGGGGTTGCAACACCTTGATTTCCAGGTGTTGCATGCATTTGTACAAATAGCCTTAAGAAAACGGTGCAGCAGCAAAAGTTGAATATAAAAAATGTTTCGTTATTTAAATCTTACCAAATCCTGTTTGGTTTTCTTTCTTTTTCAATTCAAACTACTCTATTTCTTTAAGCACTTGAGGACTGAAAGAAATGTTGAAAGAGTAAAATTTTGAAGAGGTTTGCGGGAGAATTTTAAAAAGAGTCAAGAAAAGCTCTAAGAAAAACAAAAGGTAATAATATGAATTTTATTTTTGAAATTTAGCATATATGAAAATTTTTCGGAATTTGATGTAGAAATTTAAAGGGTAGGAATTATGGACGAATTGAAGAATAAATTAAGAATTTTAATATAAATATTATGTTAGGTGTTGATGATTAGCAATCGAGAGAAATTGCTGAAATGAGCAGGAAAGGCAAGGAGGTGATCCACAGATAGCTCTAAGTGCTACATGGTGAGTTAGATTTACTTTTAGTAATTGAGATAAATATGAAATATAAAGTGATGATATATGAATTAATTATTAAACGATGATTGGGTTATATATGAAAGTTGGTTGATGGATATGATAGGAATAATTGATATGTTAAAGATTTATTATGTAAGTAGTAATATTATTGAAATAATGATTGATAATTTGATAGGAAATATGATGAGATAATTTAATGAATATAATAGAAATAATAATTTTAGAAAGAGCTGGATAGCTAAATTGAATGTCCTAACATATGCTTGTGTTTTTTCTTATACTATTGCTCATATGCATATTTCATATTATTGTTCATATGTATATGCATGAAATAAAAATAATCGGAAAGGTAACCGGTCTAAATGAAAATCGTGACAGCCGGTATATGCTGAAAATAAAATAACCTGGAGGATAGCCGGTCTAAATAAAAAAAAGAATCGGAATGGCAGCCTGTCTAAGCTAAAACATGTCAACATTTGGGAAGACATTCCCAAATAATAATATAATTTAAATTCATGCATTGCATCTGTTTTAAATATTGATTATTATTTCTTAAGATGCTAAAGTGTTATTCTTGATTGTGAATTTATTAATAGATAAATGAGTCTCACAAAGAGACAGATATAATAAGAAAAAAATATGAAATATGATATGACAAGAATTATCTGAGTGATTGATTATATGTTGTGAACCTCATAATGAGGTAAATAATAAGGTTGAATTGATAGTCTCAAGATGATTAAGAAATATTGATATATTTGATGATTACCTTAAGAAAAGATTGATAAATGATGAGGATTATGATATAAGTAGTAATAATAGAATGCTATTATCGAGTTATATGAGATATAGATGAATGAATATTGGAAGACTATTTGAACAATTGAATTATAAGATGTGACTGGAATTATACAAATTGAATACTTCTAGTAAATTTAATTCACTGAGCTTGTGAAGTTCACTCCTCATTGTTAAATGATATTAGGTAGTTGGCAGGACAGATAGAATTGTGAATGGAGATTCAGACTAAATCATTTTCTATAAGCCATATGGTCCACATCCTTAGACTATTGGAAACAAAAAAAAATATTTGTAAATATTCATGCATTATATATTGTATATATAATTTCAGTTGATATTTTTATATTGTTGCATATATGTGTCGTGCTGGGATTTCAAAAAAGTGACGACACGTCTTGGGGGTGGCCAACCCAAGATAGGTCGTTACAAGGGCCCAAAATCTAGAAGCCTTGGCCCAGCCAATAAGCCCAAAAGAATAACTCAAAGTTTAATCAAATGGGTTTGCCCCTAGCTACAATGAAACCTATTTGAAAGACCAAGTATATACTCCTCGGACCTAAGCTCCTAGAATCCAAGGAGTTCGATCTAAGTTATCCTCCTCGGGCCTAAGCTGCAAGACTCCAAGGAATTTGATCCAAGTCATCCTCCTCGGACCTAAGCTCCAAGACTCCGAGGAGTTTGATCCAAGTCATTCTCCTTGGACTTAATCTCCAAGACTCCGAGGAGTTTGATCAAAGTCATTCTCCTTGGACTTAATCTCCAAAACTTCGAGGAGTTCGATCCAAGTCGTCCTTCTCAGATCTAATCTCCAAACTCCGAGGAGTTTGATCAAAGTCATCCTCCTTGGACTTAATCTCCAAAGCTTCGAGGAGTTCGATCCAAGCAATCCTCCTCGGAACTAAGCTCCAAGACACCGAGGAGTTTGATCTAAGTCATACAACTTAAACATAATTGTCAAAGACTCTGAGGAGTTAGATCTAAGTAATCTTCTTCGGACCTAATCTCCAACCTCCAAGGAGTTCGATCCAAGTCATTCTTCTCAGACCTAAGCTCCAAGACTTCGAGGAGTTCGATCTAAATCATCCTCCTCGGACTTAATCTTCAAAGACTTCGAGGAGTTCGATCTAAGTCATCCTCCTCAAAACCTAATCTCCAAACTTCAAGGAGTTCGATCCAAGTCATCCTCCTCGGACCTAATATCCAAACTCTGAGGAGTTCGATCCAATTCATCCTCCTAGGACCTAAGCTCCAAGACTCCGAGGAGTTCGATCCAAGTTATCCTCCTTGGACTTAATCTTCAAAGACTCTAAGGTGTTCAATCCAAGTTATCTTCCTCGGACCTAATCTCTAAACTTCGAGGAATTCGATTCAAGTCATCCTCATCGGACTTAATCTTCAAAGACTCTGAGATGTTTGATCCAAGTTATCTTCTTTGGACCTAATCTCTAAATTTTGAGGAATTCGATTCAAGTCATCCTCATCAGACTTAATCTCCAAAACTCCAAGGAGTGTGATTCATGTCATCCTCAAAACCTTGAGGAGTTCACGCCAAGTTTA
This sequence comes from Bretschneidera sinensis, assembly GCA_023935145.1. Taxonomy (NCBI): domain Eukaryota; kingdom Viridiplantae; phylum Streptophyta; class Magnoliopsida; order Brassicales; family Akaniaceae; genus Bretschneidera; species Bretschneidera sinensis. Next base: position 112,297,487 of record CM043698.1, read on the forward strand.
ACTCCTCGGACCTATCTCCGAAACTTTGAGAAGTTTACTCCAAGTTCATTTTCTCGAACTTTCTACACTCAACTCTAACAAGTTTTGCTCAAATTTGTACTCCTCTCAAAATCATAACCTTAAGAAAATTACCTCGAGTTTACATCCCTCAAAACTCATCCAATACAACAATGAAAAGCTTGGACCCTGCACATTTCCTTCCAAGGAGGTAGTGCCTAGCTATCAAGCCTCCTTGGAGCACCATTCTCTTCCGATGAGGTAACGACGAGCTATTAGGCCTTCTCGGAGTCCACATTCTAAGGTGGTAGCTGAGCTATCAAGCCTCCTTGGAGCACACATTCTCTTCTGGATAGGTAGCGCCAAGCTATTAGGCATCCTTGGAGTCCACATTCCAAGGAGGTAGTGTCGAGCTATCAAGCCTCCTTAGAGCACACATTTTATTTTGATAAGGTAGCACCGAGCTATTAGGCCTCCTCAAAGTCCACATTCCAATGAGGTAGCACTAAGCTATCAAGCCTCCTTGGAGCACATTTTCTCTTTCGAAGAGGTAGTGTTGAGTTATTAGGCCTCATCCGAGTCCATATTCCAATGAGATAATGTCGAGCTATCATGCCTCCTTGGAGCACACATTCTCTTCCGATGAGGCAATGCAAAGCTATTAGGCCTCATTGGAGTCCACATTCCAAGGAGGTAGCGTCGCGCTATGAAGCCTTCTTAGAGTTTACATTCCTTTTTGAGAAGGTAGCATTAAGCTATTAACCTTCCTTAAGCGCATATCATTTAAAGGGTAGCCCCGAGCTTTCCCAGACTGCTCGAACAAATCGAGCCTCCATTCTCTACTCCTTAGTACTTAGGCATCCACACAATCTCAAACCTAATCTGAACTACATAGAAAAGAATCATACTCCAAACATCCTACTTCCTCGACTGCATAACTACACTCAAGGAAGTTGGGGGAATCTAATGTAGGTAAAAATTCTTCATCCAATGACACATAACACTCGTCAAGGGTAAAAGATTAATTTCACAACCATCTTGTAACATTGTGACATGTGTCAACCCTAAGGGGCAGAAAAGTAATCTCACAACTCAAACAAATCAACCAATCAAAAGGCTACACTTGGCAAAGGGCATAATGGTAATTTTACTATAAAACTCTAGTTTATGGATAACTCAATATGGGATCTTAATCTTATTAAAATGCTCAATCATTCTCCTAATTGCATTCTACTCCAAAACACTATTTCAAGAGGCTCTCTACAGGTATGTGCGATCTCTTTTCTTTTCCACACACAATTATTTATAAATTCTCCAATTCTTCTATTACTACAAAGCCCTATACTAACTTAGGCATCAGAGAATCTCCTCGAAGGCAAAACCCATCTGGTCTTCCAACGAATTTTAGGATTTCTTCTCATTTCATGTTCGTAGGTACTGCATTCCGCCTTTTTAACTACTTGCCAGATTTTCAGCATCAACAACTACAAACTGAAAAAAAAATTGCTTCTTACCATATTTTGAGGAAAAGAAAATGTTTGAAAACAGTTTTAACTCAATTTATGCCAAACATTAAATTTTTTATTTTTTTTTGTAGTTTTTAACACAATTTCTACTAAATGTTATAAAAATTTAAATCGAAAGTATTTTTACTTGGTTATTGTAACAATACTTTTGATGTCACTCCAGCAAAAAACCTAACTATACCAAATAGTACCATTTTTACTACACATGCAATGGATGATCCACACAGGGCGGTGAGATTAGAGGTGAGCATGGATCTGTTTGGGTTGGATTGGTCTAAAAAATAAACCTACCCCAATTATACTATGTTAGAAAAATCTCAACTCATGAACCCATCCAATCTTAACCCAACTCAACTCATTCAAATCAGTTTGGATCATCGATGTAGTATTTTTTTTCATTTAAAAATTAATGCAAATAGATTGCTTAACAAAAAAAGTTTTACTAAAATTATTCATCATCCAATGGATCCGAAATCAAATCCATAAAATAATTTATTAAATCTTACAAACCATCATTTATAAATTAAGTACTTTAAATCACTTCACACAAAGTTCAAACAATCTTAATTTAATACAATCTATAAAAAGTAAATAAAAACTAGATTTTAAAGGTTTTTAATCAATCAAATTCTTCAAAACTTCAACACTAGTGTATATTTGGTCCTAGAATCTCCATAACCTAGTTCTATTCATACCAAAGACTTCATGTGAATGAAAATAGGATAAGCAAATCAATTCAATAAGCTTTTGAAAAACAAATTGAAATTCTGAAAGAAATACTTTCACAACAAGAAACAATCTTCTTCAACTAGAAAGTTTTTTTTAATTTTTTTTTTATAAATATTCTCTTCATATATTTAAATTGTAATTGGCATTTTTGGATGAAAAATAGCATTTTTTGTTGGAGAGTTTCTAAGAAGAAAAAATAAAAGAAATGAGAATATATATATATATATACACACACACACACACACACATACATATATATATATATATATATATATATATATATATATATATACATACATACAAATACACACACAAAATATATATTACAATCCAAACTAACTTATCAAAATATGAATGTAGTCTATTAAATATACAAACATAAAATATATTGTAATCTAAACTAACTTACCAAAATATGAATATAGTCCATCAATCCTTAAAGTACGTATATTTTAAATATAATTATATAATAATCGGGTTAAAAAAATTTAACCCGTGACCCAACCCAACCCATCGGGTTAAAAAATTTCTCAACCCAAAACCAACCCAACTTTTGAAACACCCAACCCATTACACCGGTTTGAGTCGAGTCCACGGATCCACCGATTTTCATGCTCACTCCTAAGTAGGATCACTTGCCTCCAGTTGATCTTTGAAAAAAATATTATGTATATTTTTTAAAATTTCTCCATTAATATAAATAAATTTCCCCCCCAAATATTAAAAATTATCTATATAATGTAAAATTTTCACATATTTCAAAAGATTCAGATTTATGAGTAAATTATTTAGCCTTAATATAAATTATCTCACGTGTAAAACTTTTTATTTTACTAGGAAAACAATTCTCAAAACAAGGGTTTTGTGTAAATTATCTAGCTTTTTTGCAATGAGCATTATAAATAATCAATGCATACTCGTATAGGAGATGAACGGTTGAATGATTGCTTGGTTACATACATTTAAAGAGATGTTTTTTTTTTTATAGTATTGAAAATGAGAAAGTCATGTGTGTACTTCAAAATATAAAAACACATAGGGGCTAATTGTAAATGAAACCAGTAAAAAAGTTTTATTTTTGTTAGATTTTGAAAATAAAAGAAAAAGGGTAATGATCTTGATCGGCATGAAAAATTACATATTCGAGTCAAGAAATACAAAAAAAGTTATCTTTGTTTTGTGCAAAAAAAAGTCATCGATGGATATTCAATTTTATCTAAAACAACTACAGAGTATAAGGATAATAGGGCAATTCAATAAACTTATCTAACTTTTGGAGACTTTAGCAATTTACGATCCACGGAGAATAAAAAAAAAATGCATTGTCGATACCGTTGAAATCAACGTAAAACAATCTACAATCTGACATGGATTGAATCGCTATCGATCGGTCTGGCCACCCTTACGTGTTGCACATGTGAATGGAAGAGAGTCGGCTTAGATTTGTACTTTTTTAGCTAGTATTACCCGAAACCATAGTCGACTTAGATTTGTACTTTTTTAACTAGTATTACCCGAAACCACCACCATTACCACACCACCGAGCCAAAATTGGCCAAATGTATCGAATTGTCAAACCAAGATAGTGTAATTCTGTCACAATCAGCTACACTCATCCCATGCACCGTCAACCTTACGCTAGGGTTAATTCTCTTTCACTATTTTTCTTAGTAGAGAGCAGAAAAAAAAATAAAATGCCCCAAAAATTCCAACTTTGATAACGTGCTAAAGAGGAGATGGGGGCATTGTGATAAAAAATAATTATATATATATATATATATATATATATATATATATATATCATACAGAAGAAAAAATTCTAGATGATCTACTGACCACATGGAAGCTGGGATCCTTTGCATTTGATTGCAGAATCCAGGATCTGCTTTCTCAGCAACCCATTAATTGAAATATAATTATAGCAAGCAATTGGGCTCTTCTCACCGAAATAAATTTCATCACGGGCTCAGTTACCATTTATCTAAATATATATAATATTGTGCACGAGCTTCTCGTGAAGTGAGTAACCATTAATTCCATACTCTGCACTGTCATACTGAACAAGGAAGTTTTTCACCTATCAAAATCTTTTGGAGTGATGAAAATAAAAAGAAGCTTTTTGTGTCCATAACCCCTTAAATGATATCTTCTGCCAGTGTATACTTGTTTTACTTCTAATTTTTATTTTTCTAAATCTTCCATTTACTTGTGGTTGCGATTACATTACGATCAGAGAAGTTGTTCAATGATAAAAAAAAAAGAAGAAGAAGAATATTACTCCTATGTTCACGTGAAATCAAAGCCTTTTAGGTTGATGAATTTTTTTTTAAATATATATTTTATCCACGTTTAGGTCCTTGTGCAAAAATCTATAATTTTTTTTTCCTTTTTCCTTTTTGTTTTTATCATATGATCCTTACTCTATGGGTTGCAAAAGTCCATCGGCTAGTCAGAAGACGACTTATGGTAAGAGTAAGGGTAAAACATTCATTTTTCTATCAGGGGTAAAATTGTAACTGTTTACATTAGAGTGAACTCGTAATTACTATGATAAAATCTTTAATTCAATTTCAATCATTCAAATCAACTATATTTATTGTTCGTAATTAATGTCCTAATTGGGTTCAATATCTTTTTTTATTATAAATAAAAAGTTCGTAAACTATTTATGGTATAAACATTTCTCCTTCTAAACACTTTTACAATGTAGATATTTTTATTTTTTTATTTTACTGGTTACCTTGGAAAACCTAACTCTTGGTCACCTAGAGTTCTTTTTGGTCTTATTTTGAGGGACAAAAGGTAAACTTGCCCTCTAGGCAACTCAACCAACCAAGACCCACTTGGGAGTTGCTAGGTTTGACCCTGTCAAATTTTGGACATAAACAAATTGGTGTCTTCTATAGGAAAATTAGCAACCTGTATCACCAAATCTCATCTGGCAAATCGTTAGCTCCCAGAACAATGTCAATAAAGCAGGATGCTTGCAACCGCAACTCTAGGAGCAGTCGCTCTGTCATCTAACCTCGGTTTACTGTGGTCTCTAAAGTTGTTTTTGCTTTTGAGCAGGTCAACCCTCAGCGAATTGGTTAGGCACATAAAGGCTCACTATGCGTTGTCTGATCCCTTCCTCCCAAGAGATCTTCTTGGTCCTCTTATCTTAAGAGACCTTTCTGATCTGGTTCTCTTCGTAAATAGAATGGAGCCCTACCTGAAATGAGAGCCCTCCAAGCTTAGAAGAAAGGATGGACCACATGACAGCTTTAGTCCATAGCATCCTACCAGCTGACCTACTTATAGTACGCAACATGCATTATGGGCGAACTGACCGACCTTATGAGACCCAAACTAGGAGGGAGACTAGAAGGCGTTCGAGGGAGGAAAAATCCTCGACCCTACATTTGGAGACTCAAAGGGGCCCCGAAAGAGAGCAACAAACCTATTTAAGGGCACATAGTTGCAAAGGAAAGTGGTCTAGTGCCAAGACATCCCAATCCAAGGAATCTGTCTCTGATACTTTGACCTACACCATTATCAGTAGGCGTAAAAAGACTTCAAGGAGTCTAAAGAGGAAAGTGGAAGAAATACAACATCAATTGAAGGACTCCACAAGAGGTAGAGGTAGTGGCACTCTCGAGCTTGACATCCAACATTAACCGCTCTTCACTCAAGACATCCTCGATGAACCTCGAATGAAATGGTTCAAACTACCACACATTGATCCGTACAATGGTTCCAATTGCCCAGAGGACCGCTTGGCCACCTATCAAACCCTCATGCTTCTCCATAATGCTACAGACACCCTCATGTGCAAGGCATTTCCAGCCACCTCTAAAAAAGTTGCATGACTCTGGTTCTACAAGCTCTCGTCAAGGACCATTGACTATTTTGACATCTTGGGTCAAAATTTGGTGACCCATTTCCTTTGTAGCAGAAAGACTCTCAAGACCACAACTCTCCCCTCAAACCTAAGGCAAAGAGAAAACGAGAGTCTCCATAGCTACATCGGCCGATACACTAAGGAGGCTCTAGAAGTCAAAGACCTGTCACCGGACTTTTCCTTGGCCACCTTGGTCTCTTGGTTTAGGGAACCAGACTTCTACTTCTCATTTACCAATCGACCTGCACGGTCCATGGCAGAGTTCCGAAAAAGGGTGGATAAGTACGTTAATGCTAAGGAGGTCACCCGTCTGAAAAAAGAGAGCGACACCATTTGAGATGGACGAAAGCACAAGCACCCTAAACCATATAGAGGCAAAGAGTCCAAGTCCTCCAAGAGGACAAGGAGGGAAGAAAGAATTCGACGCCCTGAGAATCAAAGGAGCTTCGAGAAGCACACCCTCTTTACCACCTCTAGGATCAACTTTCTCGTAAAAGTAGAAAAAAAAAAGTGCATTCAATGGCTAAGAATAAAATTTATGACCTACAACTAGATTAGTTTGAACCTAAGGTCATACATAAAAGGGACAATATGTAATTAGGAAATAACTACAAGAATTTAGTTTGCAATTAATGGTTAATAGCAAATGACCCTAACACTATAAATAGTTTATTAGTGTGTAAATTTTTGCTAGCACATAATCCACAGATAAGTTTCTCCAATGAGATTTATGCTTCTTCCCAAAAGAGGGAACAAAAATCATAGAGAGAAATCTTAATTCAAGATTTTCTCTATATGGATCAACTTTAGAGATCACATACTTTTGCAATTATTGTGAATTCAAGAACGCGAAGGATTTTGGATTCAAGAGCGCAAGAGAATTCGGCAACAAAAAATTCAAGGAATCAAGAACGCAACAAATAGAAGGTAGTAATTCTATCCTTGTATGTTCTTTAAGTTAAATATGTGTTCTATGTAAATCAGAAGGTGATTAGGTTTTATGTGAATCAAAGAAAAATTCAAATTTTTTTTTGTGTATTCTTTATAGATTTTCTTCACCTTCATTCTCTCAGTTTAAGGACCGAGGGTCCAAAGTTCAAACAAACGATTTGCAAGATCAACGAAGAAGACCACCTTCTCGTAAGTAGCAAATACCTATCATTTGAAAAATATGATGTCCTCCGAGTCTTGGACATGGACACCCAAAAAGCTATGCCAACAACTACTTCCTTAACCTCCGAGTAGCTCAAGGAAATGGGAGGTGATGTAGGAAAAAATCCATTGTCTAATCAGAGGATATCACGTGGCAAAATCAAGGTCCAAATAGTCATTTTGTCGTTATGGATAAAACAATAATTGTTCACCTCTGGGTGAATCCACAATTACTATGATAAAATCCCTAGCTCGATTTCAATCGTTCAATTTAACAATCTAGATAGTTCGTAATTAATGGTTTCTTAATTAGGATCATCCTCTTTTCATTATAAATAAAAAAGAACTTAAACCATTTCTGGAATGAACAATTTCTCCGTTTAAACACTTTTATAGCTATAGGTGAGAACTTTGATTTGGACCCGTTGAACCCGCTTTTTTTACCTGTAAAAAAGTAGGTATGAATATAGGTTTATAAACTCGCTAAAAATTTACCCGCACTCAGCCCGATCTATGAAATTCCGGGTTGGGTTGGGTTTACCCGTGAAACGGTGTGTTGAGACTTTTTTTTTCCGCTGCGTTGATAAATTAATTTCAATTCATTTTTTATGCTGCTTTGATAAATTAATTTTTAGTTATTTTCTCTTGCTAAACACAAAAAAAACTTACAAATATTTTACTCTTGATTTTCTATTTTAGGTTTGTTTTAACTTTAATTAGACTCGGCGAGAAGCCTGTATAACCCCAAAGCTTTTTTTTTTGAATAACACATAAAGATTGTGAAAGGTCTCGGTCAGTAAGGTTTTGTAGTTGCAAGATTGATCTAGGAATTAGGCCATGCATGTTATTACTCACTAGATTAATAGACTAGAAAGAGAAAGAATTAAAGTCATGGATTTGACCAGTGAAATTGTTATATGAAAGTGGTGTGACAGTAAGGTTTTGCCATGGATTTACCAGATTAATAAACAGGTAACGAGGAAGGGATCTTGTTAGCCGATTATATCCAAAATCTAACTGAAAAAGTTGTGTGAGATTGAATGGTGATAGTGGCAGCGAACCTGTAAATATGTTAAGATGGATGGAAGAAGAATTGTAATCCCAATTAATTAGCATAATTATTGCATAATAATTTGTTAAAATTTAAGATGACAAGAGGAAAATTGTTGTTTAAAGTGGAAGAAGGAGCTATGAAAGTGGTGTCACCACATTTTTCATCAATAAAATTTTTTACTTTTCAAAAAATTATTTATTTAATTTAATATTAATAATTTTTTAATGAGTCACCAGTGAGTTCACTTACAAAAAAGTAGATTGGATTTGAGTATGAAAAAATTAACCTATTTAAAATTGAGTTTTTTCATCCGCACCTATTTAACTTGTGACCCACAACGAATTATTCGCACTTGATCCGACCGTGCTGTCGTTTACTTCTATTTATGATTTAGGTTCTTCCAATTTTTTCTTTCAATTAGTGTCTTAAGCATAAAAAAATTACTTTAAAAAATCCAATTTCAAATCACTTGGTGTCTTTTCGATCCTACTTTCAAAGACAAACAGTTAATCTACCCTCGAAATGACTCAACCAAATGGTACCGATTTACGAGTTTCAGTTTTAACCCTGTCAAATTTTGGGCAGATGAGAAATTATATTAGAGCTTAAATAGAATACTTGCAACTTAAAGATTTTTGGTATGATTGATCATTCTACTCTCTAGACAGTTGATATCAATTATAGCATGCTCCATTAATATATTATTGCAGCTTTATGAAATATAATACGGTACTAAAAGAAAAAACATTCTTTTCAATTATTGGATATCATGTGTGCCAAGACTGCCAAGGATCACACATGTAAAGGACGGGGTTATCCTTCATATTCTATTTGATATAATACTGTACTAATAAAAGAGGCCATATTTTTTTATAAAGAAAACATTCTTTTCGTTTATTGGATCTCATGTGCGCCAAGACTGCCAAGGATCACATATGCCAAGGAGGGGGTATGGACACAAAAGGCTGCTTTTTTCACAACTATTTACTCTTTACCTTCTCTCCACCTGATACTGTTATTTCTAAGGGACTACAAAATCCTAACAAAGATCTATGTTTTATCTACATAGATACATTTAGATAATACACAAAGCAATTCCACATTTAGCATCGCATTTAAAACGTTTTTTCACACATTTTTAGATTGATGTATGCACAAACATATTATTTTTGTAAATGATTATATGAAATATTGCTTTAAAATAATTTTGCACCCAGTTTAAAATTTGGTCGGATTAATTTAACAGACACTAAAAGAAAAGAAATGAAAATCTTACTTCAAAATTTTCAATAAAAAATTGAAAATTTACATACCTCATGTGCACATTGAAAATTTATATGCCAATTTTACTGAACAAAACTATGCATCCAAGATCAGCTGAGAAAAAAAGAAATTTTGTCATCAGACATGGGAACCATTTCATTCTTTGGGTTTCTTCTTGTGCACTGTAAGTGTATATACTTTTAATGTAAATAATTTTAAGAATTTTTAGTCTATTGTAAATAGAAAACCTTAGTCCTATTAGAACACTCTGATACACCCTAGTCCTATTAGGACACTTTTCTACAAATACCCTATAAATATGAGTTTCTAATATTGCAATATCAATCAGTCAATATATACAAACCCTAAATTTCTATTTCAATCTTTTTATGGTATCAGAGTAGTAAGATCCAAAAACCCTAAACACTTGTTTCTCTCTCTCTAAATCCAAAATCATGGAAAACACTGCTCCAATTACCTCTCCCTTAACCGAAATCCCCTAGAGCCGCACATGACTCCTCAGTCCCATCTGTTTCATCAGCTGGTCTTGTCATAATCATGCCTGCACCTATAGCCGATCCTTCACTTGTTACTACAACCAGTCCTTCACTTGATTTCTCACTCTCCCTTTCACTCGCCACTTATTCACCACAAATACCACATTCTTATTTTTCCCACCCCGTCGACCAACCCAATGCTCAATATACAATTAGTTCCTCCATCAGGGTCTGTACCCTCCCTCATTAATTCCCCAACTCATCCACATTTCTCTAATCTCCCTCTGTTCTCTACTCCTATATCACCCACCTGGTTAATATTAAACTTGAAAATTCTAATTATATTCTTTGGGGTTCTCAATTTCTCACAGTCCTTATAAGTTACGACCCGATCAGGTATGTTGATGGTACTTTCCCTATTCTCACCCAGTATTATTATTCTAGTGATGGAACCACAACCCTTAACCCTGCTTTCTCACCCTGGCTTCGTACGGATCAATGCCTTCGCTATTGGATTAATGCAACCCCTACTTCAAACATACTCCAAGACGTCAATGATCTTTGTACTTATCGGGATGTCTAGCTGGCCTTGGAACAGTGTTATCTTGATCAGTCTAATGCAAATGAGTTTGACCTTCGCCTAAAGCTTCATCAACATACTAAAGCTGAAAAATCTATTGAACAATATCTTCGGGACCTCAAAGCCATAGTTGATACTCTTGCTGCCATTAATTTACCTCTTTCCAGCAAAGACCTCATCTCTTATACCTTAGTAGGTTTGTCTACCGAGTATGAAAGCTTCATCACCACGGTCACCAATACCAATATTGCTCTTACCTTTGACAGTTTGCGCACTAATCTGCTCCTCTAGGAACAATGCCTGGGGCATCTTCATGTCCCTTCTCAGTTTTCTGACCCTCCTATAGCCTTTGCCACCACCACCACCTCTGGTGCTTCTTGTGGTCGTGGTAGGGGTCATTCTGGTTATCAGGATCGTGGCCGGGGACATGGCCGTAATACCGGTCGTGGTGCCTCCTCCCAACATGGTTCATGTACTAATCGGTCCTCTCACTTCTCTCCTATATTTAATCGATCTGTTGGTATTTTCCTTTATAGTCATGAAGGTTTCTTGGGACTGCATCTTCCACGTAATGTCAAATTTGTCACACCACCGCTCACCTTGCCTTAGTTTATCCTCATCGATACAATCATGTTGTTGTCTCTCATGACTTGTTAAAATCTTTTGCTACCATGTCACTTGGTTAGTCTAATACTGCTTAGTGGTACCTTGATACAACTGCCTCCACTCACATGACTCCTCAGTTAGGTATACTTACTAACCTTACACCTTATTTTAGAAAAACCAAAATTTTGGTTGGTAATGAAAAATTGCTTGATATTAATAATGTGTGTTCTACTTTCTTACGCATCTCCACCAAACCACTTCACCTTAAAAATGTCCTGCATGTCCCACAATTATCTCATAATTTACTTTATGTTAAACGTTTATGTTCTGATAACAAAAGTTCCGCTAACTTTGATGCATCTCATATTGTTATTAAGGACAGGAAAACTCTTATCAGATCCTCCAGTAATGGTGACCTCTACCTTCTTCCACCCAGCTCTGTCACTCTCTCTCATCTAGTACTAGTCTCTAATCAAGTCTCTGGTGATGTTTGGCATCATTGACTTGGTCATTTAGATCCCATGTATTTTCTCCTTTACAAACTCGGAAGAATATTTCATTGTCTTTTAAATATTTTAGGTTTTGTTCAGAGTGTCAGTTAGGCAAGTCTAAACATTTACCTTTTGATTCTGTTCAGCATTGTACTGACCAAACTTTGGCTTTAATACATTATGATGTTTGACAATCTCCTATTTTATCAAATTTGGGTTAACGATATTATGTTACTTTTGTGAATGATTTTTCTCATTATTCTTGGATTTTTCCTATGTGTAAAAAATTTGAAGTCTTTCAACACTTTTGTTCCTTTAAAGCTCTTATTGAAAATCAATTTTCTACAAAAATAAATGCTTTTCAAAGTCATCGTGGTAAAGAATTTGATCAAACGTCTTTCAAACAATTTTTTGCTCAACATGGTATTACTTTTCGCATGTCTTGCTCGGACACTCCTTAACAAAATGGTGTCGTTGAACGTAAGCATAGACACATTAGTGAAATGGCACACACCCTCTTAATTCACTCATCTATTCCTGAGTCATTTTGGGTCGATGCTATGTACAATGCACTTTACATCATCAATTGTCTTCCTACTCCTGTTTTGAAAAATCAAGCTCCTTATACAAAATTGTTGTCTAAAATTCTCGATTACTCATCTTTTCGTGTTTTCGGGTGTGCTTGCAATCCTAGCCTCACTACTAATGCACCCCATAAGCTTGCACCTTGATGCAAACAATGTGTCTTCTTAGGTTATACTCAAAATTACAAAGGATATAGGTGTTTAGATCCCACCGCTGATCGTGTCTATACCAGTCGTCCTGTTGTCTTCCATGAACTATGTTTTCCCTATCCTACTCTCACATCACCTGTCCTCTCCCCTACACTTAACCAATCATCCATTCCTCCACTTGTTCTTAGTAAGGCCGAACCTCTGCATCAATCTTCTCCCTCCCCCTTATGTCTCCAGTAACTCCTGTTCCTAGTCTCTTTGTTCATAATCTTCATTCTCCACCACCGGCTCCCATTACCTCGCTGCCTCCACCTTCGGTCTCTACCTCTAGACCCCTAATTTTCTCTCTTGTCACTCAATCCACCCCACCAATGTCTCTCCCCTTACCATCTCCTTTATCTATCTTTTCAGCCCCAACCTCAGCTTCTTCCACTCCAATTGTCATTCCTTCTCCTGAACCAACTGCTCCTTCTACCTCCACTTTTCCACCACCATCCCACCTTGTCCCTTGTCACCCCATGATCACTCGTTCTAAATCTGGAATACGCAAAACCAAACAATTACTCTCTCTTTCCACTACTACCCAGCAAACTGAACCAACTTGTTTTTCTCAAGCAAAAAAAGATCCCGAATGGTTGTCAGCTATATTTGACAAATTTAATGCACTTTTAACTAACCACGCTTGAGATTTGGTTCCATATGATCCAATGAAAAATTTAGTTGGGTCTAAGTGGATTTACATAATTAAATATCGGGTTGATGGGTCTATGGAGCGCTACAAAGTGAGGTTGGTCGCTTAGGGATTCCATCAACAACCAGGTATTGACTATCATGAAACTTTTAGTCCTATTGTTAAACCTACCACTATTCGTACTGTTTTATCCTTGGCAATTTCTTAGTCGTGGGTGATTCGATAACTTGATGTTAAGAATGCATTTCTTCATGGTTATCTTAATGAAGTGGTATACATGAAACAACGTCTTGGTTTTGTTGATACCCTTCGTCCCACTCAAGTCTGTAAATTACGCAAAGCCATTTATGGTCTGAAACAGGCTCCTCGGACTTGGTTTCATCGCTTTAGTTCTTTCCTTCTCACTCTTGGTTTTTCTTGTAGTCGGGCAGACACTTTAATGTTTGTTCTTGCGTCATTCTATGGTCTTCTTATCTTACTACTGTATGTTGATGACATTATTCTTACCGGTAATAATTCTAGTCTTATTTTTTGTTTTATTCATACTTTATCTAATCAATTTGCTATGAAGGATCTTGGTGATCTTCATTATTTCCTTGGCATTGAAGTTGTTCGTCGTCCCACTGGCTTGTTTCTCTCTCAAACTAAATACGCCAACGACCTTCTACTTAAATTTTCTATGTCTTTAGCCAAACTAGTTAAAACTCATCTACCTTCTCAGACCGCACCTTCACTACACAAGGGTGACCTACTAGCAGATCTTTCAGAATTTAGGAGTATGGTTATAGGTCTTCAGTACTTAACCGTGACCCGACCTGATATTGCATATGTTGTTAATCTAGCTAGTCAGTTTTTGCATGCTCCCCACATGACTCATTTTCAACTTGTTAAATGCATTTTTCACTATTTATGTGGTACTACTAATCATGGGTTACTTCTTGCTTCTGCAAAGAATTTTTCTCGTTCATGCTATGCAGATACTAACTGGGTCGGCTGCTTGACAATCATCGGTCCACCACAGGTTATGCTGTCTTCCTTGGACCAAATATTATTTCTTGGAAAGCAAAGAAACAACCCACCGTGTCTCATTCCAACACTGAATTTGAATACCGATCCCTTGCCTATGTTGTAACTGAAACCTATTGGATTCGTCAGCTTCTATATGATTTACATGTGTTCTTAACTCGTCCAGTTCAAGTGTATTGTGATAACATTGGTGCCATTTATCTTGTTGCTAATCTAGTGTTTCATGCTCGTATCAAGTATATTGAGATAGATTTTTACTTTGTTCGCGAAAAAGTAGCCCAAAGAGATGTTTAGATCCGGCATATTCCTACTGATACCCAACTTGCAGATATCTTCACAAAATAATTGTCATCAACTCGGTTTCTTCAACATAAAAGCAATCTCTCTGTGGTTTCACCTCATTCGGATTGAGGAGACGTGTAAATGTATATACTCCTAATGTAAATAATATTAGGAATTTATAGTTTATTGTAAATAAAAAATTTTAGTCCTATTAGAACACTCTAAAATATTCTAATCTTATTAAAACACTCTTCTGTAAATACCTTATAAATATGAGTTTCTAATATAACAATACCAAACAGTCAGGATATATAAATCTTAAATTTATATTTCAATCTCTTCGTGCCCTTTGAAAAATACTGTACTACTAAAGTGTAGCAAGGGGTTACCCTTTAATCATTTTCATCCCTAACGTATTTATTAATACTCTATTCACATATAATGTGCTTCATCATTGTTAAATAATAATTAACTTAAAATAATTATCCATTAAAACTAATATATAGTTGACAGCAGCTGTCATCGTAATGCACCAATATTATATAATTAAGAATATGTCATTTACAATTATTTTCTCTAACCATACAAAAACCGTACATAATTATCTTTAATTAATTAATACTTGTATAAAATACTCCATATGGATGGTTTGGTTCAAAAATTAAGACACTCACAGTCACTGCTTATACTTATTGGATTCTCTCCAGTGAAAAGGAAGAAAAGATTTGAAAGCTTTATTCCCTAATGGCAAACACAATCCAAATAAACTAATCACCGTACGTCATTTACCTATCTCCTTTTATGCACCACTTTCTCTATTTCCCAAGCAGTACCACTCCACTCACCAAACCAAAACACAGATAAAAGTTTTTTCTAATTTGATTTGGGTCTCTGTTTCTTTCTTCTTTCTTCTTCACTGCGAGTTCCAATGGAGATTTCCCAGAGGTTGTACTTCAGTCTCCTCTTCATGACTTCAATGGTAGTGGTTTTGGCTAATGATCCTTACTCGGAGGCCCTTTTGAGCTTAAAATCAGAGATTATTGATGAGTTTAACAGCTTAGAGGATTGGTTAATCCCTCCAGGAACCAAAGGAGGTAAGTCATCAATCTATGCGTGCTCTTGGTCTGGGGTCAAATGCAACAACAAATCCACCACTGTTATTGCCTTAAATTTGTCCATGAAGAATCTTGGTGGCAAATTACCTGGTAGGCAACTTATTGTCTTCACTGAGCTTGTTGATCTCAATATTAGTCACAACTCATTCTCTGGTCACCTACCAGTTGAAATCTTCAGCCTTACCAATTTGAGAAGCTTAGATATAAGCAGAAACAACTTTTCTAATCATTTTCCAGGTGGGGTTTCTGATCTGCAAAACCTGGTTGTTCTTGATGCCTTTAGCAACAGCTTTTCGGGGTCACTGCCCCTTGAAGTTACCCAGCTTGAAAATCTCAAGGTTTTCAATCTAGCCGGGAGTTACTTCAGTGGACCAATCCCATCACAATATGGTTCTTTCAAGACCCTTGAGTTCCTTCACTTGGCAGGAAATCTTATCAGTGGAACTTTACCACCAGAACTGGGCAACCTCAAAACTCTGACCCACATGGAGATTGGCTACAACTCTTATCAAGGGAGCATCCCTTGGCAATTGGGTAACATGAGTGAGGTTCAATATCTTGATATCGCTGGTGCAAATCTCTCTGGCTCAATACCAAAGCAACTCAGCAATCTCACCAAGCTTGAGTCACTATTTCTATTCAGAAACCAGCTCACTGGATTGATTCCATGGGAATTGAGCAGAATCATGCCTCTTACCAACTTGGATCTCTCTGATAACCAAATTTCAGGGCCTATGCCAGAGAGCTTTGCAGAGTTGAAGAATCTTAGGCTGCTAAGTCTTATGTACAATGAAATGAGTGGCACTGTCCCTGAATCCATTGCACAGCTTCCATCACTGGATACTCTTTTTATTTGGAACAATTTCTTCTCTGGGTCACTTCCACAAAATTTGGGAAAGAACTCAAAGCTTAGATGGGTTGATGTTTCCTCAAACAATTTCATAGGCAGCATTCCACCAGATATTTGTGCAGGATGTGTGCTATTCAAGTTGATTCTGTTCTCAAACAATTTTACAGGCAGTCTTTCACCATCTCTCTCAAATTGTTCTTCGCTCGTTCGCCTTCGACTCGAAGACAATTCATTCTCAGGTGAAATCCCTTTAAAATTTAGCCAACTTCCTGATATCACATACATAGACTTGTCTAGAAACAAGTTTACAGGTGGGATTCCCACTGACATAACCAAAGCTTCAAAGCTTCAGAACTTCAATGTCTCCAAAAATCCAGGCCTAGGAGGCATTATCCCAGAACAAACATGGTCTTTGCCATTTCTTCAGAACTTCTCTGCCTCATCTTGCAGAATTTCAGGCAATCTGCCTCCATTCAGATCTTGCAAATCCATTTCAGTTGTTGAACTGCATAATAACAATTTATCGGGAACTCTCCCAGAAAGTGTTTCTAATTGCCAGGCTCTTCAGAGGATGGATTTAGCTGACAACAAGTTAATTGGTCATATACCTGAGGAATTTGGTACTATTTCTGCTTTATCTGTCTTAGACTTATCACATAATAATTTCAGTGGTTCAATACCAGCAAAGTTTGGAAGTTCTTCAAGCTTAGTACTTCTAAATGTATCTTTCAACGATATCTCTGGTTCAATCCCATCGGAAGAGATATTTCGATTGATGGGAAGCAGTGCATATGTTGGCAATTCAAAGCTATGTGGACCTCCTCTAAAACCATGTCCTGCTTCAATGGCAATATTGGGAAGCAAAGGCACAAAGAAGCTTACGTTTGTTGTGGTACTTTGTGCAGTGATAGTTATGTTCATTGTAGCATCAATCCTGGGAATATTTTATTTTCGAAGAGGAAGTAAAGGCCAGTGGAAAATGATCTCATTCGTTGGACTCCCTCGATTCACAGCAAATGATTTTCTGAGGAGCTTCAATTCTACAGAGTCCATGGAAGAAGTGCCACCAGTATCAGCTGCAGTTTGCAAAGCAGTTCTGCCTACAGGAATAACAGTTTCGGTGAAAAAGATCGAATGGGAAGCAAAGAGAATCAGTGTTGTTTCAGAATTTATCACACAAATGGGAAATGCAAGGCACAAGAATTTGATCAGATTGCTGGGGTTTTGCTACAACAAGCATCTGGGTTATCTGTTGTATGATTACTTGCCTAATGGGAATTTATCTGAGAAGATCAGAATGAAAAGGGATTGGGCAGCCAAGTACAAAACTGTCATTGGAATTGCAAAGGGACTTTGCTTCCTTCACCATGACTGTTATCCTGCTGTGCCTCATGGAGATTTGAAATCAAGTAACATAGTGTTTGATGAGAATATGGAACCCCATTTGGCTGAATTTGGGGTCAAATATATGATACAGTCGAGTAAAGATTCAATTCCTGCAACAATTTCCTGGAGGGAAACAGGTATACTTGGGTCTATGTTATTTCATGTAGTACATAAAAGATATTCTAGAAATTATTCTCCTCAGTTTTTTTTTTGGTCAAACAAAGAAATTTTAACCTTCAAGGAGAGAAAAGTTCTAAGGTCTGTTTGAAAATTTACCAGGTGAGATCAACAATGGCATTAAGGAGGAGCTGTACATGGATATCTATAACTTTGGAGAGATCATTTTGGAAATCTTAACAAATGGAAGGCTGATAAATGCAGGAGGAATCATACAGACCATACCGCGGGATGTTCTTTTCAGAGAAATATATAGTGACAATGAAGTTGGTTCCACAGACTCCTTGCAAGAAGAGATTAAACTGGTTCTTGAGGTTGCACTGCTCTGCACCAGAAATAGGCCATCCCACCGGCCTTCCATAAAAGATGCATTGAAGCTCTTATCAGGGTCAAAACCACAAAGAAAGTGAAAGAATATATCAAACATGCTATAATTATCATTTTCACGTTAACAAATTAAAAAAAAAAAATTGATAGATATAAGCAAGTAGATATCTGATTAGAGTGGCTGTTTGTATGTAGTTTGGTTCAATATATAGCACGTTTGTGTTGTAACTACTAAAACTATTCTGCTGTAAAATACTGGCCTGCAGGTTTGTTTGAAAAACGTGATAAAGGAAATTAACTAAAATTTTCCCAGTTTTTTCAATACAATATCTATTACTCCATCTTATATCATTCAGGATTCACCTCATATTTAATCCAAAAAACTATTTCACAATATTTATATGTTCATGAAAGAAGGGGTCACAAAATGAATTTGCTACTAATAGAAATCTGAAATAAAGTCTTACATATTTGACAAAAATGGCCGAATTCCTGCTCAAATTACATGATCATTGATGGATCCTCGAGCATAAACTTGATGAAAAACTATACAAGATGAGTAAATAATGAAACTCCGTCATATAAATTAAAAGCAACAAATCAAACAAACATTTTAGAATGTAGTAAAACTTTCTACAAATCCAAGCCTTGTAACCTCAAATCAAGAGCATCAACAACCCCCTGAAAACTAGAAAACTTGGAACTGACAACATCAACATCCACTCCTGACCTCGCCGCCCCGGCTGCAGTGACGGGACCATGTGCAGCCACCACCAAACATGGCCACCTCCTCCTCACCAGCCCCCAATCACACCCAAACTCCTTCAAACTCTTCAATAATCCTTCCACCTCCGCACTGCTAGTAAACACAATCGCATCCACTCTTCCCATCCTCATCATTCCCTCTGCACTTGTGGGTCCCATCCAGCGCGTCTCGTACGCATTAACTCTGATTGGGACCCACCCGGCAACCTCCAAGTCCCTAATAAAATTGGAAACCACAGGAGGCTCATCCAGTCCTATTACCAATGGGACTGGACAGAGCACCTTCCGACCGCGTCCCGTCCCGAGAGATTCAACCAATCCGCTCGGTGTCGAAGTCGGAGGGACTAACAACTCAATTCTGTTAATATAACAGAATTGAGTGATGAAAGATCGGTCTATTAATTCAGCGTCTCCGCCTAGTGCGGCGAGAATGAAAGTTTCACCATGTGGTGGTGGTAAGAAAGGTTTCTGGAGGGTGGTCATGACGGATGAAAAAGCAGTGATTGCGGTGCGAGAAGGGAAGGCGATGGCGGAGAGGAGAGAGATTGACTGTGGGGAGAGGTGGACTTTGAGTGAGGAAAGTGTGTGTGGAGTCGGTTCAGTGATGATGGTGGGACACCACAGAGGATTGTGACCCTTGAGGGTCAAAAGGTGAGACAGCCTACTCGCGTAGTTTTCTGGGGTAGTGAAGACCACAGTGGGCTTGACGGAGCTGGAGAGTGGAGGAGAGATGATGGGATTGTGCATCTTCACGGTGCTTAACATGGCAGTTATTATTCATTGGTGGAAGTAGAATATCATTTGCTTCTTGCAGATTAGCTGTTTGTCTTATGTCCACATCCAACCCAAACAAAAGGGCAAATTTCATTGGGGTGTACTAGAGATTAAATATTCTCACATTGATGTTATTTAAAGTAAAATTTATATGGTTCTCGCATAAAAGATTCTCACGTAATTCACTTTAAATTTTCTCCTCTCCCGGTGGCGGAGGGAGGGGGTAACACAACTCAGCCTGCTGACGTGGGGAATGTTAATAATCAAGCTGGTTGGCTACTAGGCAAGGGCTAATCAATGCAAGACACGGAACCGTTAGAGTCCTTTGATTCAAAGACAAAATTTAAGTGGTACAAAATTATATTTGACGCGAGATAAAATAAAAGAATTAAAGTTGTAATACTTTGGTTCTATGTTAGGTTGAAATTATTGGGTTGGGGTTAAAGTGAAATAAAAAATTTAAATTTTAAAATACTTTAATACTATTTATCATTTTTAATAATATTTAATTTTTTTAAACCCTAAAATTTAATTATTATTATTATTTAATGAATTATTTTTTTATTAAATTATTATTTTTATCATCATAATTATAATAGTTATTAAAATTAATAATTATAATAATTATTATTATCATCATTAAAAATTTATTATATTTATTATCATAATCATAATAATAATAATTATAATATAATTTTTATTATTATAATTCCTATTATAAGATTAATAAATAATTGTTATTATTAAATTAGTATTTTTATCATCATAATTATAATGATCATTATTCTAATTACCATAATAATATTTTTATAATATAATTTATTATTAATAATAATTATTATCATAATAATTGCTATTATTAATATAATTATTATCATTTTAATATAATTATAAATA
The DNA here is from genome assembly GCA_023935145.1 of Bretschneidera sinensis. Taxonomy (NCBI): domain Eukaryota; kingdom Viridiplantae; phylum Streptophyta; class Magnoliopsida; order Brassicales; family Akaniaceae; genus Bretschneidera; species Bretschneidera sinensis. The sequence goes on from CM043698.1 coordinate 112,318,286, forward strand.
TAAAAATGATATTTATATTATCATAATTATGATAATAATAATAATTATTATCATTATTGCTATAATATGATTATAATTATTGTAATTATTATGATTATGATTATATGAAAAAAAAATATTATTAATATTATTATAATACTATTATAATTATGATAATAATATTCATTATCAATATTATATTTATTATTACAATAATAGTAATTATTTATTATAATAGTAATATTACTATTATCATTATTAATAATTTTTTATTAATATTATTATTCTAAAAAAAATATTTTTAATAATATTATAATTATTATTGTTCAAAGGTAAAAAAAATTAGTTCTACATAAATGGAATAGATTCTATTTTATGAAAAAATGAGACAAAAAATATGAGATTATAATTATTTTTATCTTATTTTAATTCCACATAAATAATAAAATTCTTCGTTCCAAATAACATGATCCAAATGAGAGGTCAATGATTGATGCATGCGAATGTACAGTAGCTGAAAACCATGAATCCACTATTAAGATATCATATCACGCTTTTGCTGGGTATGGATCTCCGTATACAATTCGTCTTTCTAGGTCTATTAGGGGCTTTTCGATTCAGGTCTTTATAGACGATGCCAACACTTATTGCTTTATCCAAGCTAGAGTTGCTACTTATTTGGGCTCAACAGATTCTCCAACAAAACTATTTTCAGTCCTGGTAGGTAATGGTGAATGGTTGTTGTGTATAGGGTATTGCGATAATACACATGTCAAGTTACAGGGGTATGACTTTTCTCGGTTTCAATGTTTGTGCTTCCTCTTTGTGACAATGATTTTGTATTGGGGTGCAGGGGCTGGGGCTTCTACGACACAATGTTTGATTATAAACAATTTACTATAGATTTTACGTTGGATTCACAGGCCAGGGCAAATGCCCCATCTTACCCATTGAGGTCCAATTACATAGCCTCTGCAGGCTTGTTGACGCTGATGCCATCATTAGTTGCTTTCAACTTCAACATGGAGATTCAAATGCTACAAGGCAATTAAGCTTCAAGCGGACTAAAAGACACTTCTTCATCGGTTTTAGTCCGTCTTGGGGGTACCACATCGGTTCTCCGCCAAGATCTCCAGATCATGACAGTAATCTTTAACATTGTGCCCAACATGTTAATGTCAAGCCATACCGCTATGCTCACTTTTGAAATGTGAAAGTTGAGCGCTTAGTGACAGAGTTATAAGAATGACAATAGATTACACACGAAATTTAACATAACTATAACAGAAAAAATTTAACTCACTAACCCAAAACCATTTAAATTTACTTTTCAAACTCAAACCGATAACTACTAACTATTAAATTACCCTTTAATAACTAAACTTATTGACCCTTTGACTACTAACTACTTAACTACCTTTAATAACTAAATTTATTAACAAATTATTTGATGCAATTACTGAAAAAAAAAGCCAAATTCAAACCAAAATACTGTCATATTCAAGCTTAATGATCATTAATATGGAACATACAAAGATCAAATTTTTTTTTATAACTTTTATTCAATCAAAGAGTTGCATAAGAGGGCACCAAAAGACTTTCATATCCTAAAAGTTATCACTTAAATTGATATGTTGAAAATTATTTCAATAAAGCTAAAAAGACTGTTCGTAAAAAGAGGGGAATGGGCTATTTATAGAGCTGAAACCTTTCAACTTTGGTCTTTATAACCGATGTGGGATTGCTGTACTGGCAAGAGGTATTCATAGAGCTGAAACTTATCATTTTTGGATTTTGTTGTCGATGTGGGATTGTTGCAGCTGCCAAACGATAGACAAAATTGTCTATCCCACATTGCTAGCATGTAAAGGAGGGGAGGCAACCTTCTTGTATATAACTCCTTGCTTGTTTCCTTTTTCACTTGCCATTAATCCCACATCGGTAAAAAGCCAAAGAACAAGAGAAATTGCTCTCTATAAAAGGCTTGTCAAGCTTTATGTAGTTTTAAGCTTGTGATGATAATATTTTCGTGAAAATATCGGTGTCCAACCTTAGTCATTCAAATATGACTTTGCATTTTTTTAAATATATTTTTAAAGTATTGTATGTAATCAGGTTTTACGCAAAAATTATTATTCAAAACATAAAATCTAATTAAAAATTATTTTAAGTTGTTTAAATATGTTAAAAACTATCAAACACTGGTTAAACGGGTTGAGGACTAGTAAGATAACTGTCAAAACCACTTATCCTTTTGGTTAAGAGTAGTGTTTTAAAAAACGAAGTTTGGGCGTGCCTAGGGGTGGGGCTAAAAAGTCTCGAGGCGAAAGTATCGTTGGGTTTGTGTTTTTTGGGTCAGATGTTCGTCCAGATTTGAAGCGTACGTATTTTACATTTCGAGCGTTTTGGCGGGTGCCCAATACAACAAAAAAATCAGACCTTCTATATATATATTTGTTAGTAACATACCAATTAACAAACATCAGTGGTCTAGTGATAGAATCATGTGGTCATGTTCCAGACCTAGGTTCGAGTCATGGTTGTTGCATGCGTGAAGTTTATGTTTTGCATTTTTTTTCCTTCTTTCCGTTGCTGACTTTGAAGTCTTTTTTTTTTTCTTTTTTTTCTTTTTTTTCCCTTCTTTCAGCTGTTGCCTTTTTTTTTTCCTCCTTTGTTTTTACTTTCCACTGTTTCTTTTATTTTTTTCCTCCTTTATTTTCACTGAGCAAATTTATTAAATAGACTCTATATTATATACTTTATATTTTATTAATATCATTTTATAACATCATTAGGATTACATTATCTATGTTATCTAATTTGTTACTTTTAATAGATTTATATATGTGAATTTGTTATATCAATGTAAGTGTGTAAACACTAATCAATAAACATTTGACATTTAATATTGTGTTATTTTTATACTTGATGGAATTTGGAGCGTGTGTCTTGTGATGAATAGATTGGTCAATTTGAAAATTAGAATTTGGTTTTTGGAGTGTGATTTATGATTTATTGATGAAAGATGAGATGTATGTAAATTTGTTATATTATTGTAAGTGTATAAACAACAACCACTTAACATTGTGTTTATGATGTTAACGTGTGTTTCTGAAATATTTTGATAAATATTCATTCATAAGTCTTAAGTTAATAAACTTTATTGATAATTAATTAATTTTTATTATTTTAATTTTTTGGTATTTTTATAATTTAATTAATATTATTTTATTCAAAATGCCCCAACGTTTCAAAAGACTTACACCCCAACGCCTCGGGGTTTACGCCTCGCCTTATTGAGGCAAAATACCTCGCCCAACGCCCTCGCCTCTGAAAACACTGGTTAAGAATAAGGATGGTACATGGTTATTAGTCTAAAATATAGCAATGGCAATAATATGATGAATTGGGTACTATGAATTTTATTTTATTTTTCCACAATCTCAAATATTAGATTGATAAAATATATTCTGAATTAAATCAAATCAATCTTTTTAAATTATTACTACAAACATGAGAGAGTTTATAGCTTAATGTAGAATAGATAATTGATTATAAAATAACTAAGCAATCAATTTTATATACTTGATCAATAAATAATTCTAGGCAAGTAACTGTGCAAGTAATTAAGGAGATAAAGTGAGAGAGATCCAAACTCGGTTTATAGTGGTTCGATAATATCGGAAACACATTCAATTCTACTGTAAGTCTACCGATATAGAGACGCAACGAAAATTTAATTTTTTTATACCGACAAACTTAATCCCAAGAATTCTCTATAAATCTATTAAAATGATATAACCAAATCTCCATACAAGGTTAGAGATTTATACTTTACTGAAGATTCTGATTGCAAATTCGTTAGAGAGCTCACAACCTATTCAAGCATCCAACCTCTAAGTGTATCCACAAGAACAACTAAGAATGAGGATCTCATTCTCCGGGACGTCGAACACCACGTGAGGAAAAGGACTAGGGTTGGCCAAAATCTACGAGTGCTATCTCTAGGGTTTTCGATTTTTAGTGAGAGAGAGTCTAAAATCTAATTTTAGTTTCTCAAAATCTGCATTAGGGTTTCTATCAAATAGAACCTTTATATAGAACATTTACTCCTAAAAGCTCCAAGATTTTTAGAATTACAAGCAATCTGTCTATTAGTCCATTAGTTTTCCTTATTCTTGCAATTGCGACCCCTTAGATTCAATATCGTGTTGGCAGTAGGTCATAACTTTTACGTAACAATTAGATCTTATCCAATTAATTAAAAGTCTTTTTAATATTAATTCAAATTAAAACTCTTTTTAATTCTCCCTTTAATTAAGAATTAATTACAATTAATTCTTAAGGGCTTCTATAAGTTATGATTGACGCCTAGCAATGTGTTATGACTACCCAAAAAAAATGAATTAATGTGAACCTTTCCATTATCAGTTACCGTACAATTCATTCATTCCATCATGTATTGTCCTTGATTATACGTAAGGTGTGGAATTACTATCAACCTTATTTATTTAATCATATGTTTTTCAATCTCAAGCCCATAATTTAAATGGTGAAATTAGAAACTCATTTCTAATTTCTACCCCACCTTGGTAAGGAATTTTCAAGTTATGACTTAATCAGATCACACAGTACATTATGTCTTTTATTGAGAGTGATTGATCCTTTATTGTACAATCACATACCTCTATGCACAAGGGGTCATACGTAATTACTACTCTCTTGTTGCCTATGATTAGAATCATATTTAGGTAGCATTAAAGCATGATGACCTATACACAAGGCATCCATGGAGCCTCAAGTCTAAAGATCACTTATACAACTACGACATAAGAAATCTTATTGACGACTAATATCAATTATGATTTTCTTAGTCGAGTCAGCTCAGTATACTTGTTCTCTAACAAGCACCTACATAACTTGTTCTAGTGTCTCATACACTAGTGATAGTGAGATCAATCACCTTCAACTCATTGAGGAAATATAATATATACTAATTTATTCTGATTCACTAATGCCCTTTTTAGCGGTCTTCTGATTAGAATCATTAAAGAATAAAGCTTAAAAAAACACATCTCACAAGCATGATCTCATCATGTTGCTTATTTCGATTTCTTTTATTCTATGGACTTTATCATTTAATGCAAACTGATTTGTAATGAACATGATAAATAAAATAAATGTCATTAATAATGATTTATTATCAATAAATGAATAAGATTATTAAACATGATATATCCATAACATCAAATGCTATTGGCTTGTAGGGTATACTACTATTAATCTCCCACATTCACTAAAGCCAGTCGACTATGTATCTAATGCCCATCTTCTCAAAATGGCGATCGAATTATTGTTGGGAAATCACCTTAATTAGTGGATCTGCAATGTTGCTTGTTGATGAAATTCTTTCCACTTTTACATTGCCTCTTCCAATGATCTCTCTAATTAAATGGAACCGCTGCAAAATGTGCTTGGACTTCTGAGGAGACCTTAGTTCTTTTGCTTGTGTAATAGCAATATTGTTATTGTAATGACCTGTAACGATCCATATATGTAACAATATAAAAACATAAATCGACTGAAAATATATATACATCAAGCCACAACCCTCAACAAGGGAATTACATTATCAATATCCTATCTGAAACAATATATACAATATATTAAAGTTGCATGAATATCTACAATTTTTTTATTCTTTTTCTTCCATTAGTCTGAGGGTGTGGACCACGGGACTTACATATAAAAACTCAGTCTGAATCTCAGCTTACAAATTTATCAGTCTTGCCTGACCTGAAATTATTTAACAATGAGTTCAGTGAATTAAATTTACTAGAAGTACTCGATTTGTATACTTCTAGTTATATTCAATCATTATTAAATCAACATAATTAATCATCTATCTCTTCTCACATATTAATTCAATCATTTTTCAATCTCTTTATAAATAAATTATCAATCTATCCTCTTTCAATACATATATCTCATATACCAATCATATCCGTTTTCTTCTCATATATTTTATCAATTTAATATCATCATTTACCTCATCATAAGGTTCACATCATACAAACAATCGATTATATAATTCTTTACCATATCATCATTTCTATTTCTTTATCATCAAAGTTGTCTCACTATGAGACCCATATGTCTATCAATCATTTCATAATAAAAAATGATGCTTTAGCATCTTAGTCAATAATAATAAATATTTATAAAAATAAATGCATGAATTTAAATTATCTTTCTTTCTTTTTCATCAGATCATCTCATACTATCATTTAAAAACGTCTTCCTACATGTCGACATGTTTAAGCCAGACCAGTTATCTTCTTGGTTTTCTCAACCAGACCAACTGCCTTCTTGGTCTTTCCTTTATACATATGAACAATAACATGAAAGCAAACATACATCAAAGCATTCAATTCAACTATATCTTTCTCAAAATTATTATTTTAGCATATACATATTAAATTGTCTCCTGATATATCATATCATTTTTTCAATCATATTTGTCAAGAATTTTATATATCTTTTCAGCATATTTTTCATTAATCTATGATTTTAAAATATAACTTTTCATATAATTAATTTTCAACATATCATTTAATCTTTAATCAATTAATCAATTATCATACATAAAAGAAAATACATCATCAAATCATAATAATTCAACAATTAATTCAAATATCATCAATTCATATTTTTTTATTGGTATCGATTACAAAAAGTAAATCTAACTCATCGTGTAACACTTAGTGGATCACCTCATTGTCTTTCCTGTTCTTTTCAGCAATTTCTTGTTGGGATTGCTGATCACCAATATCTAACCATAAAATTTCATTAATCTTACTATTGTAGCACTTAATTCAACAATAGTTTTATTGAAAATATACGCCAATTAAGATGAACTCTTGATACTGAAATTGGATAACTGTAATTATCCTTAATATTGGAGAAATTCGTATGAATATAAAAAAGAGAAAGAAGAAACCAAACAAATTGAAGTCTGAACAAAAGAAACAGTTATAATTGGCTAGATATTTAATTTATTATAATTATTTCTTTATTATTAAATAATATATTATATTATAAAAATTTATAAACCCCACAATCTTGATGTGAAGCACCCCCGATGCAAGTTACAAAACCAAAAAAAATCTTTCCTTCACATGTACATTGATTTTGCTGCTTGAGAGATTTTTTTAAATATTTTTTACCGTTTTGCCATTGAGTATTTACGATTCTGCCATTGATTTTAAATTTACAATTTTACCATTAGTTATTTATGATTCTACAATTGATTACAATTTATAATTATGCCACCCACCTTTTCGCATATAAAATTTACGGTTTTTCCATTCTTTATTTTCAATTATGCCATTTTCCCTTAAAAGTCTATTTTTCATCTTTTCTTCCTTCAATTTTTTTCTTCTTCTAGAAATTATAAAAATATAGAAAAAATTATATTTTCTTCAATCAACTTTTCTAATTATTTCCCTCAACCTCATTTGCATTTTTCTTCAAAATTCTTTCATTTTAACTTCAAATTTCGTGGTTTTCAGTACTTTCTTCCTAAAAAGTTTATAACTCTTTTCAACAAAATTTTTAATATCATATTTCAAATATTATTTCAAATCAATACTAAATCTTTCATCTATGAATTATTTAATTCAATATATTATGTGTAAAATTACTTCTTTACCTATATTTTATGAACACGGGTATTATAATTTTACATATTGATGAGAGTCATATAATGCATCTAAACAATACTTAATCGTTAGCATTTTAGGGTTGATCTCGGTCGTAATCGCACTTTTACATGTTAATAACTCTAAAGTGATATTTATAAATCATTTACTTAATTTGATGCATTTTCAGGTGCTTTGAGTACAAAAGAGATGATAAAGCGATCCATGTTTAAAGCGCCAAAAGATCTTGAGTGTCGGTGCTCGTATTTGTCCAAGGTTTAGACATGTCCAAACATGATTCAAAGATGGTTAAAGTCTGAACTAAGGTTGGAATAATAAATTAAAGTAAGTTAAAAGACTGCACACAAGTGTGTGCATCACTTTGGAGCAAGGTAAGGGTAGGCACACTAGTGTGTGCACTTCTGCATACAAGCTAAAGGAGTTTCACTAAATTGCCAGAATTTCCCGTACAGATCAATCATCTTTGCAGATTAAACTGTATTAATGTAAGAAGAACCATAAGATTAAACATATATGCTTAGAAAGATCCAGAAGTCTATTTTCTGTAGAATTTTACGGTTCGTAAAAAGGAGTTTTCTAGAGAAAGTTATGGCAGTTTTAGTAGACACAGGTCAGGTCTCCAGATCAACATCCACCTAGCGCCGCGCCCCTCACTTTCCAGCGCTGCACTCTCACTTTCCAGCACTGAACCTCTCACTTTCCAGCTCCCACTCGGTCCAAGACCAAATTAGAGCTGCACAATGACATTTTATGGACCAAAATGCCCCTAACTACTTGTGATCTATAAATAGATGCTTAAAGAGTGTGCAGCCAACATTCATTTCAAGGAAGGAGGAGAGAAAAAAGAGAGGATCCAAGGGATCCAAATCCAGCATTCTTCCATTTTATTTCTAAGTTTCTTGAGGGCTGGAAATCAAGGGGGACAGCATCCATATTGTTCTTCCACCTTGATTTCCATGGCCAACTAATCATCTTACAAGGGAAAGGGCTGAATCTTTAGGGATTTATTGTTCTTTATTTCCTGTTCTTGATTCGATTGTACAGATTTATTATTGAATATTGTTTACGAATTATTCATTGATTAAGTAAGAAAGATTTGAATTCATGTGATAGATGCACTTTTTATTCTTCTTCTTTTAGATTCTCTTAATCCGGTGATTGCATCCTTATCCTCCATTGAGGTTGTTTGGATGTGATTGATTCCGGTAGATTTATCTTATTGATTGTCCATTACTGCTATATTGTCATTAAAGATATATTATCGTTTCTTGATAATCTTTAAGATCGGTCATGTGTGCATGAACCGGAATCAATGATTAATTTGTAGCAATTATATTAGAGTTATAAATGTGCTTGATTGAATATATTCCGATTACTTGTTTGGGAGGTGAAACTTGCAATCGAGATAAAATCAGTTGAATCAAGAGTGAAAATAGGGAACGAACCTAAGGAGGATTCCCTGAACCTTGTTATTTCTCATTTGTATTTCATTATATTTACACAATTTCTCTCGAAATGCATCATTATCAAAACTCGTATTTTATCGTTTAACTTTTATCGTTCGTTTTAAGGTTCACACCTTTCCTTTGTAATTAGCTTGTTTCTCTGTGGAATCGACACTCCAAAGCTGTACTAAAATAACCGCGTTATACTTTGGGTGTAATCAAATTTTGGTGCCGTTTCCGGGGAAACAAGCTTAAGTACAAGGAAGCTTGTCAACTTTGAGTGTGACGGTAAAAGAATTGTAAATATTTTTCTTTTCAGTAGCTTGTAAATACGGTAATATTGTTCCTTTACCTTTGTTTTGATTTTCTAATTTTCTTTTATTACCTTGTTTTATTTATTTTATTTTTCTGTTCTATTTATTTTATTTTCTCCTTTAAATTAATTGGTGCATGCTTAGACTGAGAGATTCTCGAAGTAAATTCATTAGAGGACCCGAATTAGAGTTACCCTCTCCTTTCACGTCATTTGGTGAAACCTCGCCTAGATCAAACCATAGTGCACCCCCACACGAAAATTTAGAGGACTTTGTTAATATGGCCGATAATCCTAATGAGAATGTTGCTAGAACACTTCAGGATTACCTCCACCCTACACGCACAGCCACACCATCATGCATCATGTTTCCAGCCAATACTCGCCAACTAGATTTTAAACCAGGGATGATACAATTACTCCCTACTTTTCATGGCTTGGATAATGAAAACCCATATGTGCACATTAAAGAGTTTGAGGAAGTAGTCGCGACTTTTCATAGTCACGATGAAACCAATGACATTGTTAGGCTTAAGTTCTTTCCTTTCGCTTTGAAGGATAGAGCTAAGAGTTGGCTATACTCACTAAGACCACGATCCATTGGATCGTGGACTGAGATGACTCAAATTTTCTTTAATAAATACTTTCCCCAACACAAGACCAATGCTTTAAAAAGACAAATCTCCACCTTTGCACAAAAGGACAGCGAGACTTTGTATCAGTCTTGGAAGAGATTTAAAGAGTTACTGAGTATGTGCCCTCACCATGGGTATGAGAATTGGCGTTTAGTGAGCTATTTCTGTGAGGGTCTTACCTATAGAGAATGCCAATTTGTAGAGATGATGTTTAATGGTGAATTCTTGGAGAAAGATCCTGATGAGGCTATAGAGTACCTCAATGAGCTTGCTGAAAAAGCTCACACTTGGACTGGACCTAGTGCTACTGAGAGCACAAATAGATCACGACCTATAGAGAACCCAAATGGTGGTGGAATTTACCATCTTAGGGAAGAGGATAACCTTAAGACCAAGGTCGAGATGCTCACTAGGGAACTAGAGGTATTAAAGACTAAAAGCTCAAAGCCAACACACGTGGTTAATTATGCAAAATCTTTTGAACCATGTTTTGTGTGTGGTGGGGTAGATCATCTCGCCCAAGAATGTCCCACATTTGTTGATATGAGAGGGATGCATAAGGAACAATGTAATGCCTTAGGCATATACACGAAGCCTGCTACACCCTTCTCTAATACCTATAATCCGGGATGGCGAAATCACCCCAATTTAAGCTGGAAGTCTGAAAACCAGCAGCTTGCACAACCTCCTGCACCACATCTTGAACCATATCATGCACCCATGTCTTCTAGGAGTTCTTTAGAAGACACTTTACATGCTTTTATTGAAGCACAACGGAAGACTAATCAAAGGCTTGAATCTTTAATTGTGCAGGTTGTTGAAGAACATAAAGAGATAAAGAGCCAAGTGTCCAAGTTGACGAGCTACTTGAGTGTGACTGAGCGAGGTAAGTTCCCTTTTCAAGCTCAGTCCACATCCTACGGTCAGCACCAAATGCAACAGAAGAAAGAGGAGGTGAATGCCATTGAGACACTTAGTGGTAATTCGTTACACATCCCAACACCGAACAAATCAGAGGATATGGACGATAACCACCAAGTATATACCCTCACTCATGGCTTCACAAGAGCATATATCGAGCCAGAATCTACAGATGTTACTGATAACATCTTTAAGGCCTCTCCGAAGCACACAAGCACCAAATTTAACAGTAAAGCAATTGCTGGTGCATTCAACTCATGCTTGTCTATGAGGGAATAAGAGTGTCTGGCTAAAGACGTAAAACTTAGCGCTTATGGGAGGCACCCCATAGCATATTCTTTTATTGTTATTGTTTTTCATAATTCTTTTTCTTGTTTATTATTAGTATTTTGTTGTTTTCCAGTTTTACTTTCGTATTTATTTTTCAGGGACAAATATACGAAGCAGTTCAAATGGCGGTGCACAATTTTCAGATTATGTGCATTTTTGGCTACAAAGGGATTTTCCTTATCTTTTGCTTTCACATTGAGGACAATGCCTACTTTAAGTTGCGGGTAGAGGAAACATATTCCTGTTTTTCAAGTTTTCATTGAACTGTTTGGTGTCATTTAACCTTTTTGTTTGTTTTTAGCATGCTTTATGTTAACCTTGGAGTTAATTCATATGTCGATGATATGAGCCTAATTGAGATAGCATATAGCGTTTAGAAGAAGTTAAATCTTGCTTCGCTTTGAGAATAAATTAAGTGTCAATTTTTCTTTGGTTTGAGACTCTGGTTTGTGGTAAGATTGCATGATTAGTCTAAAGCATTTGGAGAAGTTTTATGTGCGATTGTTTTGTGAATACTTTTGTGGTCTCAACAAGCTCTAGAACGTATTTGATAATCACTTGAGGCGAAAATCATAGAATGCACACTACTTAGGATATGATGTAGGCCGTTTTTGGACCGTTTGAGCATTTTTAAACTTACCCTTGTTATATTTATCGCTAGTCACCTATTTGAGCCTTTTTCTTGAAAGGAAAAATTGAGCCTTGTTTTTTTTTCGATAAACCATTTACTTACCTTTATGAGCCTAAAAATATTTTATCCTTACCTTTCTTTTAAAAGAACTTAGTTATACACATGCTGTGAGAAGCACTTAAAAGGAGTAAGGGTGGAAATATGAGAAAATATTACTACCATAACCCAAGTACATTAAAAGAGATAAGTTGGGGGTTGTGGAAAAGAAAAGAAAAGAATGAACGAGGAGGTGAATAGTTTTATGCCAAAATAATAAAAAAAGAGAAAAAATGAATTATATCAAAGAGAAAAGAAAAAAAATGGTGATTTGTTGAAAGAAATGCTCGAAAAATGGTTGAAAGAGTTGGGTGTTGAAGTAAGGTTATCTTGTGCTTAAAGTGGTTGTGTTTAAATTAAGAGACTTAGTTCTTTTATTTGTTTAAACTTTCCCGTTCTTTCTTGACCTTTACCTTAGCCTAACGTTACAAGCTTATAAAAGACCTATTGATCCGATGTAGTGTGATTTTTCTACATAGTGGAGAGTGATTTGAAAAGTAAGCCTATGGAGCTTGATTTGTGATTGATGTCACGCAATTAATAGGTTTTTAGAGGCCAAGACTTATATTCATGCTATGTTGTGCATAAAATCGTCCGAGTGTTCAGACTAATTTATTGTGGTAAGATGGATGTTAAGAGTCGATAACGATTTTAAGGTTGACATTTGGATTATTCTTGGACTTGAGTGATATTTAATGATTCTATTTGTTGTATGTTATGCATGATTTTTGAGACAAAGATTTTGAATCACTCTTGGTTAACACCAGTATTGCTGTATTTTGCTTTGATTTCTAAATAAAGAATTCATTTCATGTCTTTCGCTTGAATTGCTAGGGACTAGCAATAAGCTAGTTGGGGGTTGTGATGAGAGTCATATAATGCATCTAAACAATACGTAATTGTTAGCATTTTAGGTTTGATCTCGGTCGTGATCGTACTTTTATATGCTAATAACTCTAAAGTGGTATTCATAAATCATTTACTTAATTCGATGCATTTTCAGGTGCTTTGAGTACAAAAGAGATGATAAAGCGATCCATGTTTAAAGCACCAAAAGATCTTGGGTGCCGGTGCTCGTATTTGTCCAAGGTTTAGACATGTCCAAACATGATTCAAAGATGGTTAACGTCTAAACTAAGGTTAGACTAATAAATTAAAGTAAGTTAAAATACTGCACACAAGTGTGTGCATCACTTTGGAGCAAGGTAAGGGTAGGCACACTAGTGTGTGCACTTTTTCATACAAGCTAAAGGAGTTTCACTAAATTGCCAGAATTTCCCGTACAGATCAATCATCTTTACAGATTAAACTGTATTGATGTAAGAAGAACCATGAGATGATCCATATATGATTAGAAAGATCCCGAAGTCTATTTTCTGGAGAATTTTACGGTTCATAAAAAGGAGTTTTCTAGAGAAAGTTATGGCAGTTTTAGTAGACACAGGTCAGGCCTCAAGATCAGCATCCACCTAGTGCCGCGCCCCTCACATTCCAGCGATGCACTCTCACTTTCCAGCGCTGCACCTCTCACTTTCCAGCTCCCACTCGGTCCAAGACCAAATTAGGGCTGCACAATGACATTTTATGGACCAAAATGCCCCTAACTACTTGTGATCTATAAATAGATGCCTAAAGAGTGTGCAGCCAACATTCATTTCAAGGAAGGAGGAGAGAAAAAAGAGAGGATCCAAGGGATCCAAATCCAGCATTCTTCCAAGTCTTTTGAGGGCTGGAAATCAAGGGGGAGAGCATCTATATTGTTCTTCTACCTTGAACTCCATGGCCAAATCAAGGGGAGAGCATCCATATTGTTCTTCCACCTTGATTTCCATGGCCAACTAGTCTTCATACAAGGGAAAAGGATGAATCCTTAGGGATTTATTGTTCCTTATTTCCTATTCTTGATTCGGTTGTACGGATTTATTGTTGAATATTGTTTGTAAATTATTCATTGATTAAGTAAGAAGGGTTTGAGTTCATGTGATAGATGCACTTTTTATTCTTCTTCTTTTAGACTCTCTTAATCCGGTGATTGCATCATTCTCCTCCATTGAGGTTGTTTGGATGTGATTGATTCCGGTAGATTTATCTTATTGATTGTCCATTACTATGATATTGTCATTGAAGATATATTGTCGTTTCTTGATAATCTTTAAGATCGATCATGTGTGCATGAACCGGAATCAATGATTAATTTGTAGCAATTATATTAGAGTTATAAATGTGCTTGATTGAATATATTCCGATTGCTTGCTTGGGATGTGAAACTTGCAATTGAGATAAAATCAATTGAATCAAGAATGAAAATAGGGAACGAACCTAAGGAGGATTCCTGAAACCTTGTTATTTCTTATTTATATTTCATTTACAATTACGCAATTTTTCTTACATTATCTCATTATCAAAACCCAAAAATCTTTCGTTTAACTTTTATCGTTCGTTTTAAGGTTCACACATTTTCCTTTGTACTTAACTTGTTTTCCTATGGAATCGACACCCCAAAGCCGTACTACGATAACCATGTTATACTTTGGGCGTAATCACATATCTTATAAAAATTTCATCCCCAAAATTTCCTTACCTAACTCATGAAAAAGTTGGGCGTAATCTTTCATCATTCTTGCCTCATGCTCCTAAGTAATTTCTTCAACATCTTTGTTCTACCATAACACTTGAACTAAAGGAATAATTTTATTATGCATGACTTGTTCCTTTCTATCTAGGATTTTGAGTAGTACTTGCATTAATGTCAAATCTTCCTGAAGTTCTACAGCCTGACTCGGAATACTATGGGATTCATCATGTATACACTTTCTCAAAAGTGAAACATATTGTGCAATTGCTTTAACTCCGGAGGCAAATCCAATATATATGTTACAGGTCGAACTCTTTAATCACCTTATAGAGCCCCACAAATCTCGGACTCTACTTTCCTTTCTTTTTAAATCTTAATACACCATTCCATGGAGATATCTTCAAATACACCCAGTCACTAACCTGAAACTCAAGAGGTCGTATGCTATTATTAGCATATCATTTTTGTCTATTCTATGTTGCTCTAAGGCTCTCTCTAACCAGTTTGATCCTCCCAATAGTCAAATCTATCATTTCTGGACTAAATATCTTTCTCTCTCTAACCTCTTCCCAACATACTAAAGTTCTACAACTTCTACCATATAAAGCCTAAAATGGTGCCATCCCAATACTAGCTTGATACTGATTATTGTATGCAATTTCGATCAAAGGTAAATAAGCATCCCAACTCACTGAAAAACTCAATACACTTGCCCTCAGCATATCCTCAAGTATTCTAGTGATCCTCTCTGTCTGCCCATCAATTTGAGGATGAAAAGCTGTACTAAACTGCAACTGTGTATCCATAGTTTTCTAAAAACCCCTCCAAAATCTAGATGTAAATCTAGAATCTCTATATGATACAATGCTCAAAGGTACTCCATGTAATCTCACAATCTCAGTTACATACCACTCAACCAACTTTTCAGGACTCCAGGTAGTTCTAATAGGAAAGAAATGCGAAGACTTAGAAAGTCTATCCACTATAACCTATATAGCATCATGGCCTCTATGAGTATGGAGAAAACCAGAAATAAAATCCATACTAACATTCTCCTATGGCCATTCAGGTACTGGAAGAGGCTATAATAAACCTACCGGCTGTCTATTCTCAGACTTCACTTGTTGACAAATCAAACATCTAGAAATATACTCAGCTACATCCCTCTTCATCCCTGACCACCAATAATTCTGTCTCAACCCCCTATACATCTTATTATTACCTAGGTGCATAGAATACATAGAATCATGAGCCTCTCTTAGTATCTCCTTTCTCATCTCAACATCGTTGGGAACACAAACTCTATGTCTCAATACCACCATACCATCATCCCTAATTCTGAACTCATTCTATGTAACGACCCATCTCGGGTTGGCCACCCTCGAGATGGTGTCGTCACGTTTTGAAATCCCAGCACGACACATATATGCAACAATATAAAACATCCACTGGAATTATATATATCTATACATCAATCCTTAACCCTTAACAGGGGAGTTACATTATTAAAATTCCAATTGAAACATTATATACAACACATCATGCATGAATATTTATAAATATTTTTTTTCCATTAGTTTGAGGATGCAGACAATGTGTCTTACAGATAATGACTTAGTCTGAATCTCAGCTTACTAATCTATATATCTTGCCCACTTCCTGAAATCATTTAACAATGAAGAGTGAGCTTCACAAACTCAGTGAATTAAATTTACTAGAAGTATTCAATTGTTCAAATAGCCTTTCAATACTCATTCATCTATATCTCATATAATTCGATAATATCAATATATTATCACTACTCATATCATAATCCTCATCATTTATCAATCTCTTCTTTTCATATATTTAATCATCTTGAGACTATCAATTCTACCTAATAATTATCGATTACTAAAAGTAAATTTAACTCATCACGTAGCACTTAAAGCTACCCGTGGATCACCTCCTTGCCTTTCTACTATTTTCTGCAATTTTCATCGATTGCTGATCATCAATATCTGACAAAATATTTATTTTAAAAATTTTAATTTATTCTTAAATTTTTCTGTAATTCATACATTTAAATTTCTCCATCAAATTCCTGGTATTTTTCATGTTTGCTAAATTTCAAAAAAATAAAATTCACATTATTACTTTTTGTTTTTCTTAGAGCTTTTCTCAACTCTTTTTAAAATTCTCCCGTAAACCTCTTCAAAATTATACTATTTCAACCTTTCTTTCCATCCCCAAGTGCTTAAAGAAATAGAGTAATTTGTATTGAAGAAAGAAGAAAACCAGACAAGATTTGGTAAGTAATAAATAAATATAAGAAAGACTATATATATATATATACTCACCGCCCCCTGCCACCATTTCCATATTTTGGTTAGTGTCCCAACATGCACACTTTGCATGTTGGGCGACAACACCTAGACTCCAAGTGTTGTCGACCGTTTATTTGTTTTTTTTTCTTTGTCTTTTCTTTTCTTCTTCTTACTCCCACACCTGGACACTTCATTTTTTTCAAAAGAATTATTTTATTCAATAATAAATCTTTCATGTATATGTTATTTTAATTCTATGTCATATTTATCAAATTACTTTTTAACCCTTACTTTAAAAACACGAGTATTACAGTCTGCTTCCCACTCAATACTTCTTGTATGATATTCTCTATCCCTTCTTCTCTACTCTGCATCTCTAATAAGTGATCAATAATAGAAGACTATTCCATCATATTTGCCATCAATACTATTCTTTCACTAATACTCAACTGCATTCTCATCTCTCTCAACTCTATCATCAAACTTATATCATGACTCCCAATAGCAGCTAAGCTCCTTGTAAACTTTCTATTTAGTGCATCAGCTACTATATTAGCCTTCCTTGGATGATAGTGAATTGTACAGTCATAGTCGCAAATCAACTCCATCCACCTCCTCTGCCTCAAATTCAACTCTCTTTGGGTAGGTAAATGCGTCAAACTCTTATGATCAGTGAAAATCTCACAAGTGGCTCCATATAGATGATGTCTCCAAATTTTTAATGCAAATACTATGGCAGCAAATTCTAAATCATGGGTCGAGTAATTTCTCTCATGATTCTTCAATTTCCTAGAAGCATAGGCTAAACTTTCCCTTGTTGCATCAATACACATTCCAACCCCTGATGCGACCCATCACTATATACTACAAATCCTTCATCACCAGAAGGAAGTACTAATACCGGAGCAGTAGTCAACATCTATTTCAAAATCTAAAAACTCTTATCACATTCTTCTGACCACTTAAACTTCACTTCCTTCATGGTCAATGGTACCGCAATAATAGAAAAATTATGAATGAATATTCTATAATAACCAGCCAACTCCAAGAAACTTCTAATCTCAGTCACATTAGTCGGTCTCTCCTAACTTAACACTGCCTCTACTTTCTGTGGATAAACTGCTATACCATCTCCTGACACAACATACCCCAAGAAAGATACTTTATTAAGCCAAAACTCACATTTAGAGAATTTTTTATAGAACCTCTCTCTCCTTAGAATCTCCAACACTATCTTTAAATGTTTCACATACTTCTCTTCATTCTTGGAATACACTGGGATATCGTCAATAAATACAATCACAAATCTATCCAAGAATGGTTTAAACACCCGATTCATTAGATCCATAAATGTTGCAGGAGCATTAGTCAACTCAAATGGCATCACAAGGAACTCATGATGGCCATTACATGTCCTAAAAGCAGTCTCAGGCACGTCCCCCTCTTTTATCCTCAACTAATGATAACTTTATCTCAGGTCTATCTTAGAAAACACCCTAGCCCCCTAAAACTGCTTAAATAATTCATCTATCATAGGCAAATGATATTTATTCTTTATGGTGATCTTATCTAATTGTCTATAATCAACGTACAACCTCATTGTTCTATCATTCTTCTTCACAAACAAAACATGAGCTCCCAAAGGCGAGATACGAGGTCGAATAAATTGTTTATCTAACAACTCTTGAAGCTAAATTTCAATTCTCTCAATTCAGCTAGTGCCATCCTGTAAGGTGCTATAGATATGGGTATTGATATCGGAATCACCTCAATAGAAAACTCAATCTCCCTATTGGGAGGCAAACCAGACAACTCCTTAGGGAACGTATCATAAAAATCTTTCACTACTAAGATTTCTTTAACTTCCTAACCTCCTTTCTAGAATCCACTACATACGCCAAATACCGCTCACAACCCTTCCTCAACTATCTGTTAGCAGTCAGGACAGAATTAAGACAGTTAGTGAGTATCTTACGTTCTCTTTGAAAATTAAACTCCTCCTTTCGTAGTATCATGAACACCACATTCTGTCTAAAACATCTACCCAAGCATGATATGCAAATAACCAATTCATCCCCAAAATTAAATCAAAATCTATCATATCTAAAGGCAATAAATCAATTGCAAACTCTCTATCAGCCATACTAATCACACAACCCTGATAAATAGTCTTGATAATAACCCTATCCCCAGTAGAAACCTCGACAATAACAACATGCATCAAAGGACTAACACAAGCATCAATAGATTTCATATAAACACTAGATGCAAAAGAATGGGTTATACCAAGATCAATCAATAATCTAGAAGGTCTATCAAGAATAGATACCATACCCATAACAATATCAAGAGTAGCATGTGCATCTTGTTGGGTCATGGCATAGACTATACTGTCTCTGGACTGTAACTGACCACCGTATCCTCTCTCAGCTACTGATCCTCTGCCTCCACCTCGCAAACTCCCTGATCCACCACCTCTCTCCACCTGTTTTCTCCCAATGCCCCTAGTACCTATTTCAACAGATTTTCTCACTAGACAATCTACACTAATATGTCCTCCCTTACCACATACAAAGCACATCAGAGTAGGACAATTCCGAGATAGATGTCTTATCTGATTATATCTATAGTAAAGTCTTGTCTCTCGATCATACATCATATTACCACTTCCCCTAGGTGGTATACTGTAATATCCGTATTTTAAAAGTTGGGTAAGTGTATATTTTTATCAATATAACAAAGAGTTAAATCCTTGAATGGCTGAATGAAGATTTCTGGAGACCAAGGTTGAAAAGTAAAAAAAAAAAAAAAAAAGAAAAAAAAAAGAAAAAAAAAAAGTCAACTTGGAACAGTAACTCGGGGCAGCATACCTACTGCCACCGAGAGAACAATTCCAAGTGGGATAGTTTATATATTGGTTTTTGTTGTTTAATGGGAAGTGGAGAACAAAACATAATGATGATGTTTTTATCATTATGTTTATTTTTTTTATTAAATTGGTATCTTATGAAGACTTGAGGAAGAGGGAGGGGGGGCTGCTGATTTTCAGCCGAGCTCCCCTACAAATATGGGATATGGGTTCGTGTAATTACACGAAGAAATTTTCCTATAGTTTCAAATATTTCATCTTTGTTCTTGGGAGTTTAAAGAAAGGTGGAAGGAACAAAATTTTGAGGGTATTTTCAAAAATATTTCGGGAAGCTATCAAAATAGCAGAAGGTAATAAGGTAATGTTATTTTATCATTTATGAAAGTTTCAGGAGGTTAAAATAGAAAATTTTCAAACTGTGTAGTTTATGGAGAAAAGAAGAAATAATAAGAAATTTAAATTCCAATATTATGTCAGGTGTTGGTAGTCAACAATCAGGAGAAAATTCGAGGAAGATCGAGAAAGGCAAAGAGGTGGCCCACGAGTAGCTTTAAAGTGCTACGTGGTGAGTTGGATTTACTCTTAGTAGTCTAAATAAAAATCAATTATTTGGTGATATTATTAAAATTAATTATTAAAGTATGCTAGGGTGATAGATGAAAAATTGATTTATGGGTATGATAGGAAATTTGGCCAGGTAGAAATATTTTTCGGTGAGAAATGATATTTTTTGAAAATCATAAGTTTATTTGAGGATAAAAGCAATAAATAAATTATTGATGAGATATATAGATGTTTTAATACGAATTATGACGATATGAATTTTAGTGGATCTTGTTAAATTTTTATGGATGATTTAAGATGAATTTTAGTGGATCTTGACAAATTCTGATGGACAAGTTGAGATGAAATTTAGTGGATCTGGACAGACTTTAATGAATTATTTGATGTGATTTGGGAAGAAAAGAATCTTGTGGAATTTTTATAATTTGATAAAAAAATCTGGATGATTGGATGTAAGAAATTTTAAAGAAACTTTGTTAGATAAAATTTGTGGATAATTAGGATAGTCAAATTAAGTGGTTGGAATCTTTATATTTTTTTTACATTTTCTGTTTATATTACTGTTTCATATCATTGTTCATGCACATATGCATTAAATAATATAACCGAAAGAACCGGGAAGGCAGCCGGTCTAATGAAATAACCGTGACAATCGGTATATGCTAGGATGAAAAATAAAAACCATGACAGCCGGTATATGCTGGGATGAAAAGTGAAAACCGTGACAGCTGGTATATGCTGGAATTAACCGGGAAGGTAGCCGGTCTGATGAGAATAAAAGAACCGGGAGGGCAGCCGGTCTAAGATAATAATAACCTGTCGACAGGTGGGAAGACGTTCCCATCATAATCATTCATACATCTGCATCTGTTTTAATTATCATTGCATTATTTGAAATGCTGAGATGTGGTATATTAATTGTGAATTAAATTATAGATGGCTGGGTCTCATAAAAAGAGACAGTTATAATGATGAGATGTGTGAGATACTGAGTTGTGGTATATTAATTGTGAATTAAATTATAGATGGTTGGGTCTCATAAAAAGAGACAGCTATAATGATGAGATTTTCGAGATGCTGAGATGTGATACTTTTTGTGAATTTAATTATAGAAGGTTGAGTTTTATATAAAAAGACAGTGATAAGACTTATCTAAATGATGGACTTTTTGATATGAACCTCATTACGAGGTAATTAGGAAATAATTGATAGTCTTAAAGTGAACCAATGATTGAGAAGAGATTGATAGTAAAAAGTTGTCATCAGGTTATGCAAAAAATAAATTTTAATATTAAAGGATTATTGATGGAATTTGGAATACTTTCAGTAAATTTAATTCGCTGAGCTTGTGAAGCTCACTCCTCACTGTTCAATGATTTCAGGTAGCAATCAAGATAAATAGTCTGGTGGGTTGAGAATCAGACGAGATCTTTTTCTATAAGCCAAGTACGTGTCAATATCCTCAGACAATCGAGTTAAAGACTTTTAAAAATTTTATTGTAAATATTCATGCATTTATGTATTTTTATGTTTAAGTGAATATCAGATTTGTTTACCTCTCCTGTTAAAGGAAAGAGAAAAAAAAAAATCTGGTAGTATTATATTTATTGTTGCATATATGTGTCGTGCTTGGATTTTCAAAATGTGATGACACCGTCCGGGGGTGGCCAACCTGGGATGGGTCGTTACAATTTTGGTATCAGAGCATTAGGTTTTAAGATTCTGTAGACTGCATGAGAACCTAAAAAGTGGAAGATCTAAATAAATTATATTCTTAAATGCAGAGTCTGAGGATGACACGTGGTCGTGCGAGAACTAGAGGTAGAGTTCGAAATCAGAGGGGACGTGGTAGACCCCCAATTTTTAGGAGGACTGAAGTAGAGGAAGAAGTCGAGTAAGTGGTTCCCGCAAGGGAACATGGTGATAGTGCAGCTGGTATGAGTAGAGCTGGGGAAGTATCTAAAAGTAGAAATGATGAATTGCAAGATGCTCTTAACCGTGCTTTAGAGAGAATTAATGCAGCCGAAGAACGGGCTGCTAATTTGCAAAGAAGATTAGAGGAAAGGAATGGAAAAGAACCAAAGGTAGTGAGGCAAGAGGTTCCTGATGGAGGGGTATTTGTAAATGAAATGCAAGGGGATTGTTTTGTGAGGTTTCTTAAGTTTAAACCTCAGTCATTTAAAGGATCTGTAAATCCGGTGGAAGCTGAACAGTGGATTGAGCATGTGGAGAAATATTTTGAGGTCTTACCGGTGTCTGATAAACAGAAGGTTGCCTTTGCTTCGTTTATGCTGGAGGGTGAGGCTTCTCAATGGTGGAAGGATATTTTGCCAAGAATGAGTACACGAATAGATCAACCTTTGACTTGGAATAAATTTAAGGATGAATTCTTTGCAAAGTATTTTCCAGATTCTTTTCGGGCACAACAAGAAAGAGAATTTATCCACCTAAAACAGGGAAATTTATCGGTGGTTGAATATGATAGTAAATTTGTAGCCCTGTCAAGATTTGTACCCGAGTTCGTGAATACGGAGGAAAGAAAATGCAAGAGATTTTTAGACGGATTACACTATGAAATTCGTTTTAAACTATCTTACATGGGCATAGGAAATTATGCTGTACTGGTAGATAAAGCATTGCAGATTGAGAGAGATTTAATAGAGTTTAAAAGTAGGAGGGATTGGTTGAAGAGAACTAGATTTGAGGGATCTAGAGGTGGTAGCAGTATGGCTGTACAGGGTGGGAGACCACCCCAGAGGGGGCGTTCTTTGTCACAAGGAACGGTAGGGCAGACTCAGAGGCAAGCAAGATCTGTTACTTCAGTAGCTCAGAGTAATACCAGTGGGACCCCTCGATTTGGGAGACAGGCTATGGGGATTGGGAGTTATGGTAGAGGAATGAATATGCCACCAAGGGGAAGTGGAAATCTGATTTATGATCGGGAGTCAAGGGTTTGCTTTAAATGTAATCAGATGGGGCATTTATCTCAGAACTGCCCTACACAGATATGCTTTGTATGTGGTGAGGGAGGACATTTTGCTGCAGATTGTCCAGCGGGGAAGTCAGTTGAAGCAAGCATTGGAAGTGTCGGGAGAAGACCGATGGAGAGAGGCAGCGGATCAGAAAGTGTTCGGGGCAGAGGTCGAGGATCTGTAGCAGAGCGAGGACATGGCAGTCAGATTTATTCCAGAGATGGCAGAGTCTATGCATTGACCCAGCAGGATGCACAAGCCACTCCTGATGTTGTTATGGGTATGATATCTATCATTGGTAGGGCTGCTCGATTATTGATTGATCCTGGTGCAACCCATTCTTTTGCATCTAGTAGTTATATGAAATCTATTGATGTCAGTGCTAGTCCTTTGATGCATGCCATTATTGTTGAGGTTCCTACTGGAGATAGGGTTATTATCAGAACAATTTATCAAAGTTGTGTGATTAATATTGCTGACCGAGAATTTGAGGTTGATTTATTGCCTTTAGATATGACAGATTTTGATGTGATTCTAGGGATGAATTGGCTATCTGCATGTCATGCATGGGTAGATTTTTTTAAGAAAAATGTGGTGTTCAGGATACCCGGGCAAGAGGAGTTTAATTTTTAGGGAGAACGTAAAATACTTGTTAATTGTCTGATTTCTGCCTTAACTGCTAGTAAATGGTTGAGGAAGGTTTGTGAGGGGTATTTAGCATATGTGGTGGATTCTAGCAAAGAGGGTAGACAGTTAGAAGAAATCTCTGTGGTAAAAGATTTTTCTGATGTATTCCCTGAGGAGTTGTCTGGATTGCCTTCCAATAGGGAGATCGAATTTTCTATTGAAGTGATTCCAGGATCAGCACCCATATCCATAGCACCCTATAGAATTGAGAGAGCTGAAAGTTCAGCTTCAGGAGTTGCTAGATAAACAGTTTATCCAACCTAGTACATCACCCTGGGGAGCCCCTGTGTTATTTTTCAAGAAGAAGGATGGGACATTGAGGTTGTGTATTGATTATAGACAATTAAATAAGATCACAATCAAAAATAGATATCCTTTACCCAGGATAGATGACCTATTCGAACAATTACAGGGAGCTAGAGTGTTCTCTAAGATAGACCTAAGGTCGGGATATCATCAATTGAGGATAAAAGAAGGGGACGTGCCTAAAACTGCTTTTAGGACACGCTATGGTCATTTTGAGTTCTTGGTGATGCCTTTTGGGTTGACCAATGCTCCTGCGGAATTTATGGATCTTATGAACCGAGTGTTTAAACCATTCTTGGACAGATTTGTAATTGTGTTTATTGATGATATTTTAGTATATTCTAAGAACGAAGAGGAGCATATGCGACATTTGGAGGCAGTGTTGGAGATTCTGAGGAAGGAGAAATTATATGCAAAATTCTCTAAATGTGAGTTTTGGTTGAATGAAATATCCTTTTTGGGGCATGTTGTGTCGGGAGAGGGAATAGCAGTTGACCCAAAAAAGTAGAAGCAGTGTTGACTTGGGAAAGACCCACGAATGTAACTAAAATTATAAGCTTTTTGGGATTGGCTGGTTATTATAGGAGATTTATTCAAAATTTTTCTATGATTGCTAGACCTTTGACTAAATTGACCAGGAAAGATGAAAAGTTTAAGTGGTCAGAGGAGTGTGAGAGAAGTTTTCAACTGTTGAAAGAAAAACTGACTACTGCCCCAGTATTAGTGCTTCCATATGGTGATGAAGGATTTGTGGTCTATAGTGATGCGTCGCATCAGGGGTTGGGATGTGTGTTGATGCAACATGGGAAAGTTATAGCTTATACATCTAGGCAACTGAAGAATAATGAGAGAAATTATCCGACCCATGATTTAGAATTGGCTGCCATAGTCTTTGCTTTGAAGATTTGGAGACACCATTTATATGGAGCCAAGTGTGAAATTTTTACTGATCATAAAAGTTTGACGCATTTACCAACCCAGAAGGAGTTGAATTTAAGGCAGAGGAGATGGATGGAATTAATTTGTGATTATGATTGTACAATTCATTATCATCCAGGAAAGGCTAATGTAGTAGCAGATGCATTGAGTAGAAAAGCTACAGGGAAATTAGCTGCTTTTAGGAGTCATGATACTAGCCTGATGATAGAATTAAGAGGAATGAGGATGCAATTGAGTGTCAGTGATAAAGGAGCATTAATGGCAAATATGGTAGTTCAATCTCCTATTATTGATCGTTTATTACAGCTACAGAGTAAAGATGAGGGAATAGAGAAAATCAGGCAGGAAGTGTTGAGCGGGAAGCCAACCAAGTTTAGAATCAGAGAAGATGGTATGGTAGTATCGGGACAAAGAATTTGTGTTCCCAATGATGAGGAGATGAGAAAAGAAATACTAAAGGAGGCTCATGATTCGATATATTCCATGCACCCGGGAAATAATAAGATGTACAGGGGGCTAAAACAGAATTATTGGTGGTCAGGGATGAAGAGGGATGTAGCAGAATACATTGCTAGATGTTTGACTTGTCAACAGGTAAAATCTGAGAATAGGCATCCAGCAGGTTTATTACAACCTCTTCCGATACCTGAGTGGCCATGGGAAAATATAAGTATGGATTTTGTCTCTGGTTTTCCCCGTACCCAGAGAGGGCATGATGCTGTGTGGGTTATAGTGGATAGACTTTCTAAATCTTCACATTTTCTTACTATTAAAACTACCTGGAGTCCAGAAAAGTTGGCTGAGTTGTATGTGGCAGAGATAGTGAAATTACATGGAGTGCTCTTGACTATTGTGTCTGATAGAGATTCTAGATTTACTTCTAGATTTTGGAGGGGTTTTCAAGAAGCTATGGGTATGCAATTACAGTTTAGTATAGCTTTTCACCCACAAACAGATGGACAGACAGAGAGAATCATCATAATACTAGAAGATATACTGAGGGAAAGTGTATTAAACTTCTCAGTAAGCTGGGATGCTTACTTGCCTTTGATAGAGTTTGCATACAATAATCAGTATCAAACTAGTATTGGGATGGCACCCTTCGAAGCTTTATATGGAAGGAGGTGTAGAACTCCAGTATGCTAGGAAGAAGTTGGAGAGAGAAAGATATATGGCCCAGAAATGATAGACTTGACTACTGAAAGAATCAAACTGGTTAGGGAGAATCTCAGAGCAGCTCAGAGCAGACAGAAAGGATATGCTGACAAAAGAAGACGACCTCTTGAATTCCAAGTTGGTGATTGGGTATTCTTGAAGATATCTCCGTGGAAGGGAGTGTTGAGATTTAAGAAGAAGGGAAAGTTGAGCCCGAGATTTATGGGGCCCTATGAGGTAATCGAAAGAATTAGACCTGTAGTATATCGTTTGAATTTGCCTCTGGAATTAAGGCAATTACATAATGTTTTTCATGTGTCACTACTGAGGAAGTACTTGCACGATGAGTCCCATGATATCACGAATCAAGTGATAGAAATTCAGAAGGACTTGACTATTATGCTAGCCCCAGTCGGAATCCTAGCCAGAAAAGAGCAAGTCTTACGCAATAAAGTTATTCCTTTGATTCAAGTATTATGGCGCAATAAAGATGTTGAAGAAGTCACGTGGGAACATGAAGCAATAATGAGGAAGGATTATCCCCAACTCTTTACTTGATTTCAACAAGGAAATTTCGGGGACAAATTTTTTTAAGGTGGATAGAATTGTAATATCCGTATTTTAAAAGTTAGGTAAGTGTATATTTTTATCAATATGACAAAGAGTTAAATCCCTAAATGGCTGAATGAAGATTTCTGGAGACCAAGGTTGAAAAGTAAAAAAAAAAAAAAAAAAAAAGTCAACTTAGAACAGTAACTCGGGGCAGCATACTTACTGCCACCGAAAGAACAATTCCAAGTGGGATAGTTTATATATTGGTTTTTATTGTTTAATGGGAAGTGGAGAACAAAACATAATGATGATGTTTTTATCATTATGTTTGTTTTTTTTTATTAAATTGGCATCTTATGAAGACTTGAGGAAGAGGGATGGGGGGCTGCTGATTTTCAGCCGAGCTCCCCTACAAATATGGGATATGGGTTCGTGTAATTACACGAAGAAATTTTCCTATAGTTTCAAATATTTCATCTGTGTTCTTGGGAGTTTAAAGAAAGGTGGAAGGAACAAAATTTTGAGGGTATTTTCAAAAATATTTCGGGAAGCTATCAAAATAGCAGAAGGTAATAAGGTAATGTTATTTTATCATTTATGAAAGTTTCAGGAGGTTAAAATAGAAAATTTTCAAACTGTGTAGTTTATGGAGAAAAGAAGAAATAATAAGAAATTTAAATTCCAATATTATGTCAGGTGTTGGTAGTCAACAATCGGGAGAAAATTCGAGGAAGATCGGGAAAGGCAAAGAGGTGGCCCACGAGTAGCTTTAAAGTGCTACGTGGTGAGTTGGATTTACTCTTAGTAGTCTAAATAAAAATCAATTATTTGGTGATATTATTAAAATTAATTATTAAAGTATGCTAGGGTGATAGATGAAAAATCGATTTATGGGTATGATAGGAAATTTGGCCAGGTAAAAATATTTTTCGGTGAGAAATGATATTTTTTGAAAATCATAAGTTTATTTGAGGATAAAAGCAATAAATAAATTATTGATGAGATATATAGATGTTTTAATACGAATTATGACGAGATGAATTTTAGTGGATTTTGTTAAATTTTTATGGATGATTTAAGATGAATTTTAGTGGATCTTGACAAATTCTGATGGACAAGTTGAGATGAAATTTAGTGGATCTGGACAGACTTTAATGAATTATTTGATGTGATTTGGGAAGAAAGAATCTTGTGGAATTTTTATAATTTGATAAAAAAATCTGGATGATTGGATGTAAGAAATTTTAAAGAAACTTTGTTAGATAAAATTTGTGGATAATTAGGATAGTCAAATTAAGTGGTTGGAATCTTTATATTTTTTTTACATTTTCTGTTTATATTACTGTTTCATATCATTGTTCATGCACATATGCATTAAATAATATAACCGAAAGAACCGGGAAGGCAGCCGGTCTAATGAAATAACCGTGACAGCCGGTATATGCTGGGATGAAAAGTGAAAACCGTGACAGCCGGTATATGCTGGGATGAAAAGTGAAAACCGTGACAGCCGGTATATGCTGGAATTAACCGGGAAGGTAGCCGGTCTGATGAGAATAAAAGAACCGGGAGGACAGCCGGTCTAAGATAATAATAACCTGTCGACAGGTGGGAAGACGTTCCCATCATAATCATTCATGCATCTGCATCTGTTTTAATTATCATTGCATTATTTGAATTGCTGAGATGTGGTATATTAATTGTGAATTAAATTATAGATGACTGGGTCTCATAAAAAGAGACAGTTATAATGATGAGATGTGTGAGATGCTGAGTTGTGGTATATTAATTGTGAATTAAATTATAGATGGTTGGGTCTCATAAAAAGAGACAGCTATAATGATGAGATTTTCGAGATGCTGAGATGTGATACTTTTTGTGAATTTAATTATAGAAGGTTGAGTTTCATATAAAAAGACAGTGATAAGACTTATCTAAATGATGGACTTTTTGATATGAACCTGATTACGAGGTAATTAGGAAATAATTGATAGTCTTAAGGTGAACCAATGATTGAGAAGAAGAGATTGATAGTAGAAAGTTGTCATCAGGTTATGCGAAAAATAAATTTTAATATGAAAGGATTATTGATGGAATTTGGAATACTTTCAGTAAATTTAATTCGCTGAGCTTGTGAAGCTCACTCCTCACTGTTCAATGATTTCAGGTAGCAATCAAGATAAATAGTCTGGTGGGTTGAGAATTAGACAAGATCCTTTTCTATAAGCCAAGTACGTGTCAATATCCTCAGACAATCGAGTTAAAGACTTGTAAAAATTTTATTGTAAATATTCATGCATTTATGTATTTTTATGTTTAAGTGAATATCAGATTTGTTTACCTCTCCTGTTAAAGGAAAGAAAAAAAAAATCTGGTAGTATTATATTTATTGTTGCATATATGTGTCGTGCTTGGATTTTCAAAATGTGATGACACCGTCCAGGGGTGGCCAACCTGGGATGGGTCGTTAAATATACTTACTCCTCTACCATAACCTCTAGTTCCCATAGCCTGTCTCCCAAATCAAGGGGTACTACCAATATTACTTTGAGCTATAGAAGCAACAGATCCCGCTTGCTTATGACTTTGTATCATATTTCCCTGTGACAAAGAATGCCCATTTTGGGATACTCATACTACTACCACTTCTGGGTCCCTCAAATGTAGACCTCTTCAGCCAATCCCTCATACTTCTAAACTTCATCACATCTTTCTCAATCTGTAATGCTTTATCCATAATTACAACATAATTCACAATACCTATATAAGAGAGTTTAGTTCGAATCTCATAGTGTAACCCGTTTAAAAATCTCTTACATTTCATCTCCTCTGTATTTACTAACTCAGGTACAAACCTCGACAAGGCTTTAAATCTATTATCATACTCAACCATAGATAAAGTGTTCTGCCTTAAACGAATAAAATCTCTCTCCTGTTATGCTAGAAACATATTTGAAAAATACTTTGCAAAGAACACATCCTTAAACTTACACTAGGTTAAGGGTTGATCTATATGAGTAGTTAATCTAGGCAGAATATCCTTTCACCATTGAGAAGCCTCACATTCCAACTTAAATGAAACAAATGTAACCTTCTGTCTACCTGTCACTAGTAAGACTTCAAAATATTTCTCAACATGTTTAATCCACTACTTAGCCTCAATAGGATCTACAGTTCCTCTAAAAGACTAGGGTTTAAATTTAATAAATCTCACAAAATAGTCTCCCTGCATCTCATGTGCAAACACACCCTCTTCCTCATAAACCTCTTGTCTCACCATACCAGGTTCTGTTCTAGCCCTTTCCTATAGTCTCCTATGTAAATTATCAACCCTATCATCTGCTGCATTCATTATCTCTATAGCACGATCATGAACTTCTTTCAGCTTATCTCTCTTAATATCAGATTCTCTTACACCTCTACTAGTACTGATTTTACTAGCGACCTGTTCCCTTGTATGAACCACAGACTCAACCTCCATCTCAGTTTCAGCTCTTCTAAATATTTGTGGTCTACCACGTCCTCTCTGGTTAAGTACTTTACCTCTAGCTCTGGCACGTCCACGTGTCATTCTCAGATTCTACATTAAAATATAGTTCATTTAAATCTTCTACTTCTTTAAACTTTTATGCAGTCTACAGAATCATAAAAATATAATGCTCTGATACCAAAAATTGTAACGACCCATCCTGGGTTGGCCACCCCGGAGATGGTGTCGTCACTTTTTGAAATCCCAGCACGACACATATATACAACAATATAAAAACATACATCGACTGAAAATATAAATATATATATCAAGCCTCAACCCTCAACAGGGAGTTACGTTATCAATATCCTATCTGAAACAATATATACAACATATTAAAGATGTGTGAATATCTACAATTTTCTTTTTCTTCTTCTTCCATTAGTCTGAGGATGTGGACCACAAGACTTACATATAAAAACTCGGTCAGAATCTCAGCTCACAAATTTGTTTGTCCTGCCCGCTACCTGAAATTATTTAATAATGAGGAGTGAGCTTCACAAGCTCACTGAATTAAATTTACTAGAAATACTCGATTTGTATACTTCTAGTTATATTCAATCCTTATTAAATCAACATAATTAATCATCTATCTCTTCTCACATACTAATTCAATCATTTGTCAATCTCTTTATAAATAAATTATCAAGCTATCATCTTTCAATACATATATCTCATATACCAATCATATCCGTTTTCTTCTCATATATTTTATCAATTTAATATCATCATTTACCTCATCATACGGTTCACATCATACAAACAATTGATCATATAATTCTTTATCATATCATCCTTTCAATTTTTTTATCATCAAAGTTGTTTCACTATGAAATTCATATGTCTATCAATAATTTCATAATCAAGAGTGATCCTTTAGCATCTCAGCGAACAATAATAAATATTTAAAAAATATAAATGCATGAATTTAAATTCTCTTTCTTTCTTTCTCATCAGATCATTTTATACTATCGTTTAGGAACATCTTCCCACATGTCGACATGTTTTAGCCAGACCAATTGCCTTCCTGGTCTTTCCTTTATGCATTTGAGTAATAACATGCAAGTAAGCATACATCAAAGCATTCAATTCAACTATCTCTTTCTCAAAATTATTATTTTATTATATACATATTAAATTGTCTCCTCAAATATCATATCAATTTTTCAATCACATCTTTCAAGAATATCATATATCTTTTCAGCATATTTTTCATTAATCCATCTTTTTAAAATATAACTTTTCATATAATTAATTTTCAACATATCATTTAATCCTTAATCAATCAATCAATTATCACACATAAAATAAAATACATCATCTAATCATTATAATTCAACAATTAATTCAAATATCATCAATTCATATTTTTTATTGGCCTCGATTACCAAAAGTAAATCTAACTTACCGCATAGAACTTAAAGTTACCCGTGGATCACCTCATTGCCTTTTCTGCATCACCTCATTGCCTTTTCTGCCAATTTTAGCAATTTCTTGGGATTGCTGATCACCAATACCTAACCGTAAACTTTCATTAATCTTACTATTTCATACTTAATTCAATAATATAATTATTTAGTTATGAGTTTTATTGAAAATTTACCCCCAATTGAGATGAACTCTTGATACTTAAATTGGGTAACTGTAATTATCCTTAATGTTGGAGCAATTTGTATGACTATAAAAAAGAATGAAGAAACCAAACAAACAGAAGTACAAATAAACGAAACGGTTAACACTTAAGGAATATAAGTTTCTGAGCTTATATTGAGTTTTTATTTTTTTATAATTATTATTTTATTATTAATTAATATATTATATTATAAAAATTTACAAACCCCGCAATTTTCACGTGAAGCACCGCCGGTGCAAGTTACAAAACCAAGAAAATCTTTCATTCACATGTACACTGATTCTGCCCCTTGAGAGATGTTTTTTACCGTTTTGCCATTGGGTATTTACGATTCAGCCATTGATTTTAAATTTACAATTTTACCATTAGTTATTTACGATTCTACAATCCATTACAATTTATAATTTTGCCATTAATTATTTACAATTTTGCCACCCGCCTTTCTGCATATAAAATTTACGGTTTTACAATTCTTTATTTTCAAATATGCCATTTCATAATTAGAGTTTTGCCATTTTCTTTTAAAAGTCTACTTTTCATCATTTCTTCATTTTTTTTTCTAAAAATTATAAAAATATAGAAAAAATTTAAATTTTCTTCCATCAACTTTTCCGATTATTTTCCTCAACCTCATTCCACATCTTTCTTCAAAATTATTTCATTTCAATTTCAAATTTAGTAGTTTTCAGTACTTTCTTCTTCAAAAATTTTTAACTCTTTTCAACAAAATTTTCAATATCATCTTTCAAATATTATTTCAAATCAATACTAAATCTTTCATCTATGAATTATTTAATTCAATATAATATATATAAAATTACTTCTTTACACTTATTTTATGAACACGGGTATTACATGACCCATCCCGAGTGGGCCCTACTCGGAACGACTCCATTACATTTCCAAGGTGCTTACATATCAATCAAGTAACAATTCTTTCAATCATTTCAATTTAATACAAATATAGAATCTTGAATACAATAAATCTTTAATAAAAATTACCAACTCTAAGTTTTTACAAGAGACATAATGGAAAGGAAACACTCTTTCAAGTGCTTCTAACTCAAACATCTTTTACAAATACTAAACAAAAAACAAAACTTAAACTCCCAAGGAGACTCAACAATGAGGATGCCGTAAACGATGACCTTACTAAGGTCTTCCATCAACTTTGATCGTAAACCTTCTAGCAATTTTCCTAAAATATTAGTAAAAAGGAGCGGGATGAGCCAAAAAGCTCAGTGAGTAAAACATCTTACTAAGAGTAATCATTATATAAATACAATCTTACCGTAACATTTGCGTAAACTATTTATTTATAATATTCATCTCCTTATATATTCGTATCATATCACAAGTAATTATTAACCACATGTATTTCATTTAATAAGTCACATCGCATGCCTTTCATAAGCCAAAAGTCAAATACCCTTCGTGAGCCAAACACAAATCATCTCATGGATCAAACACAAATTTTGCCACTCATGGGTTAAGTATTACTCATGCCACTCATGAGAAAAATATAAATTCATGCCTCTTATGGGCCAAATATACTTCAGGCCTCTCATGGGCCAAATATAATTCATCAATGGAAGAATATAATGCAATGCGATGCGAGTTCACTTCTTTAATAATTTCTCTTCATCTCAATTTCACTTCATTCTCATTTGCCTCTCACTGGGCTAATCATATAGTAAATGGGACGTCTCCCCACATAACTAATTTTGATCCTCTCCCTACCCCTTACTGGGTGGAGTCTTAACGTCTTAACTATTTGGATCTCCTCCCTACCCCTTACTCGGTGGAGTCCTTACATTTAAATAACTAGGAAACAATTATGATCTCCTCTCTACCCCTTACTAGGCGGATTCTTTACATTTAAATAACTAGGAAACAATTAGGATATTCTCCTTACCCCTTACTAAGCAGAGTCCTTACATTTAAATCACTAGGAAACAATTAGGATCTCCTACCTACCCCTTTTTAGGTGGATTCCTTACATTTAAATCATATGCAATAATTGTAATTCATGATCCAAACAATCTTCAAATCAAGCATCCATCGACTACTCACATCATTAAATTCATAACTTATATAATTGTGTACTCAATCTTACAAAAATTTACTATACTAGTAAAGAAAGGATTCATCAATTGAATTAAACAATTATTTATTTCACATAAATCCATACACTAGTCATTTTCATTCAAGGGTGCACATTCACCACCTTTTAATACATAGGAATCAAGCCATTTCTATGTTCAATTCTTATACAATCATATCACTTAATATATATATATATATACATTTCTTATTTTCATTATTGGTCATAATTCAATAAGTTTTCAATTTAGTAGTCATCAAATCAAGTAGTATATTGTTCATACTAGAGAGGTCATTACCAATAAGCTTATACAAGCAATCATGTGTATACTTCTATGTATATAGTTACGTACTAAGTATTTATTTTCAAATAGTTTTGGATTATGATTCCAATCGCTATGCCTGTTATATTCTCATACGTCTATCATTATAGGTTATCACTAAACCTTAACCTCTATGTACGCATCAATCTCAATATACTAATATTTATGATTTCATAATTTAATTATATTGCTTAGTTTTAAACTTGCTATAGCACTTACTAAAAAAAGGTGAACCTCAACGTTACTGTACCAAGCTCCAACCTTGGATTTCTTCTTAGCCTTTGGTGTTTTTCTTCGATCACACCTAACGTATATAATTACTTAGTATACTTATTCAAGAAACATATAATTTAAAAATACCTAAGCATATCATAAATCTCTTATTAGCAAACAAAACTAGAGGTTAAGTCACAAATTTTCGCCAAATAATTCATGATTTGAGCAAACCATGGTAGAGAAGTAATAAAGAGTAAATGCTCATCGGGAAAATCATCCTTGATTGGCATGTCATCATAAGTGTCCTCAAATGTGAGCCTCGAGAGATGGTCCGCCACCACGTTCTCTACTCCTTTCTTGTCTTTGATGGTGATGTCAAATTCTTACAAGAGTAGGATCCATCGTATTAGTCGTGCCTTAGCATCCTTCTTTGTAAGAAGGTACTTGAGGGCTGCATGATCTATGAAGATAATAATAGGAGAACCAATTAAATAAGCACAAAACTTGTCCAAAGGAAATACTACAGCTAGCAATTATTTTTCAGTGGTGGAGTAGTTCATTTGAGCACTATTCAGGGTTTTACTAGCATAGTAAATAACAAAAGGTTTTCTCTCCCTTCGATGTCCAAGAACAGCACCTACAGCATAGTCACTAGCATCACACATGATTTCAAAGGGTAAAGTCCAATCAGGTGACTGCATTATAGGTGCTGAAGTAAGCTTGCCAATCAGCATTTTAAAGGCCTCTTGACAAGCTTAAGTCCACTCAAATGGGACATCTTTAACTAGGAGAGCACATAGTGGTCTAGATATGTTGGAAAAGTTTTGTATGAACCTGCTATAAAAACCAGCATGACCAAGGAAAGATCTCACATCCTTTACTGTCTTAGGTGTGGGCAATTTAGAAATTAATTCAATCTTAGATTGATCAACCTCTATCCCCTTAGAAGAAACAATATGCCCTAAGACAATACCGGATGGTACCATGAAATGGCATTTTTCCAAATTTAAGACTAATTCCTTTTCCTCACAACGAATCGAAACTCTTTCTAAATTCATTAAGCATGCATCAAATGAAGATCCAAAAACAGTTAGGTCATCCATAAAAACCTCCATGCAATTTTCAACCATGTCACTAAAAATGCTCATCATGCAACGTTGAAAAGTGGCAAGGGCATTACACAATCCAAATGGCATTCTACGAAAAGCATAGGTGCCAAAAGGACAAGCGAAAGTGGTTTTATCTTGGTCTTCTAATGCAATTTCAATTTGATAATAACTAGAATAACCATCTAAGAAACAATAAAAAGGATGACCAGCTACACACTCAAGAATTTGATCTATAAAGGGGAATGGGAAATGGTCTTTCTGGGTGGCAGCATTTAATTTTCTATAATCAATGCACATGCGCCACCCAGTCACAAGTTTTGTAGGGACTAACTCTCCTAGGTCATTCTTTACCATAGTGACTCCGAACTTTTTAGGAACGACTTGTGTAGGACTTACCCATTTACTATCAGCTATTGGATATATAATTCCCGCATCTAATAGTTTTAACACTTCATTCTTCACTACTTCTTTCATAGTGGGGTTAAGCCTATGTTGAGGGTCTCTACGAGGACTAGTCCCTTCATCCAAATTTATCTTATGAGAACAGATCAGGGGATTAATACCTTTTAAATCAGCCATGCTCTAACCTAAAGCTAATTTATGTGCATTTAAGGTCCGAATTAATTTCTCACCTTAAGACTCAGACAATTCAGATGAGATAATAACAAGAAAAGTATCACCTAGACCGAGAAAAACATGCTTTAAACCCTTAGGTAGTGGCTTCAATTCGACTTTAGGTGCTTCCACACTTGAGGGGTTTTGCTTCTCGCTTCTTTCGAGTAACTCCTCAAACTTTGGTTGCCATGCTCGAGTGCCACAATCTTAAGATTTACCAAAAATAGCACAAATATCAATTATATCAGTTTTATCATTAATAGAACAATCTCAGAATTAACAAGAAAATATTCAAGAGGATCAAAATCATGAGCTATGGAAACTCCCCTATCGATGAGTGACTCGATCATGTATAATTGGTGGGTCTTGTCCTCATCTTCAAGCTGTTTTGCAACATTGAAGATGTTCACCTCGAGGGTTATGTTTCCAAAGGATAGCTTCATGAGTCCATTCCTGTAATTAATTAGAGCATTTGCAGTAGCAAGGAAAGGTCTACCCAAAATCAAAGGAATTTTAGAGTTAGTGTCAACAGCAGAGGTGGTATCAAGGATTAGGAAATCAATAGGATAATAAAATTTATCAATTTGAATTAAGACATCCTCTACCACACCCCGGGGTACTTTGACTGAACAGTCAGCCAATTGCAATAACACAGCGGTTGGTTTGATCTTTCCCAAAAGCAACTGTAAATAAATAGAAAATGGCATCAGATTTACACTAGCTCCTAAATCTAGCAATGTTTGTCCAACTTCATGATTTCTAATGCTACAAGCAATGGTTGGACAACCAGGATCCTTGTATTTTGGGGGAATTATTTGCTCAATTAAAGCACTAACCTGTTCTGTTAGGAACGTTGTTTTCTTTACATGATGCTTCCTCTTAATTGTACACAAATCCTTGAGAACTTTTGCATAGATAGGAACTTGTTTAATCATATGAAAAAGAGGAAGGTTAAGTTTTACTTGCCTCAAGTTCTCTAGGATTTCATTATTTAGGTCCAGATTTTTCTTGTTTGATTTTAAGGCTTGAGGGAATGGTGCCTTAACAGGGCTCTTGGTAACCTCCGGGTCCTTGGGCAGTTTAGTATCACTACTACTTTGACCCATTTTCCACGTCCTCATATTTGTTCGTTGTTGGGATGTGTAGTGTCTTACCACTTCTTGTCACAATGGCATTCACATTTTCCAGATTTGCTTGTGCCATGTGTTGACCATGGGGTGTGGACTGAGCTTGAGAAGGGAACTTACCTCGCTCAGTCACACTTAAGGCTCCCATCAATTTGGACACTTGGCTCCTTATTTCCTTATTCCCTTCCATAATCTGTGTGATTAATGCTTCACACCTTGGTTTGTCTTACCCTGTGCCTCAATAAAAGCATGTAAAGTGTCTTCCAAAGAACTCCTAGAGGATGAGGGTGCATGATATGGTCTAGGGTATGATCTAGGGGGTTGTGCAAGCTGCTGGTTTTCAGACTTCCAGCTGAAGTTGGGGTGATTTTGCCATCCCAAATTATAGGTGTTAGAGAAGGGTGTTGAGGGCTTCTTGTACATGCCTAAGGCATTACATTATTCTTCATACATCCCTCTCATCTCAGCAAATATGGGACACTCTTGGGCGAGATGATCTACCCCGCCACACACAAAACATGGTTTTGAAGATTCGACATGATTAACCATGTGTGTTGGCTTTGGGCTTTTAGTTTTTAATGCATCTAACTCCCTAGTAAGCATTTCGACCTTAGCTTTCAGGTTGTCTTCTTCCCTAAGATGGTAAATTCCACCACCACTCGGGTTTCCTATAGGTCGTGACCTATTTGTGCTTTCAGTAGCACTAGGTCCAGTCCAAGTGTGAGCTTTTTCAGCAAGCTCATTAAGGTATTCTATGGCCTCATCAAGATATTTTTGCAAAAATTCACCATTACACATCATTTCTATGAATTGGCACTCTCTATATGTAAGTCCCTCATAAAAGTAGCTCACTAAGTGCCAACTCTCATACCCATGGTGTGGACACATACTTAATAACTCTTTAAATTTCTCCCAAGACTGATACAAAATCTCGTTCTCTTTTTGTGCAAAGGTGGAGATTTGTCTTTTTAAAGCATTGGTCTTATATTGAGGGAAGTATTTATTAAAGAAGACCTGGATCATCTCATTCCATGACCCAATATATCATGGTCTCAGCGAGTATAACCAACTCTTAGCTTTATTCTTCAATGAGAAAGGAAAAAACTTGAGTCTCACGATATCATTAGTTGCATCTTGACTATGAAAAGTCGCAACTACTTCCTCAAACTCCCTAATGTGTACATATGGGTTTTTGTTTTCCAAGCCATGAAATGTAGAGAGTAATTGTATCATCCTTGTTTTAAAATCTTGATGGCGAGTGTTGGCTGGAAACATGATGCATGATGGTGTGGCTGTTCGGCTAGGATGCAAGTAATCCTTCAATGTCCTAGCAACATTCTCATTAGGTTTTTCAGCCATGTTAGCAAAATCTTTTAAATTCTCGTTTGGGTGTACACTAGGGTTTGATCTAGGCGAGGTTTCACTAACTGACTTGGAAGGAAAGGGTAGCTCTATTTCGGGTCCTTTAATGAATCTACCTTGCGAATCTCTTAGTCTAAGCATACACAAAATGAGTTAAAAGGAAAAGAATAAAACAAAACAAATAACAGAAAATCAGAAAATCAAAACTTAAAGAAAAGAACAATAGTACCATCTTGTCTCAAAGTTGACAATCTTTTTTTTTTATCTATAAATAAAGCTTGTATTAATCAAAATGTACAAAAATATCACTGGGCATACCCAGGGGATTTATAATGAGACCATGAACTGAAACAAAACAAAAATAAGCTTACAAAATAAGCCTAATCTCAGGGCAAAAAGCATACCCAATTCTATAAATTATAATTTGGATCTTCTTAGCTAGGCCGATAGGTTGAACAGGAGTTTGCTCAAATAATTTTGCATTTCTAGCCATCCATATATTGTACACTGTGCAAGCTAGGGCTATCCTTTTTGCTATGGCTGGGGGGCCAGATCCTCTAACTTTTTTGGTCCACTTGATTACAATTTCTATTGTAGTCATTTGTCTTCTACAACCAAGTCAAACTTTGATGGAATCCAAAGTTTCCTTACTAATCCTGCATGAGAAGAAAAAGTGCTCCCTTAATTCATCTTGCTCTTTACATAGGTGATAGAGTTTGTCTTCTCCTTCCAGCTGAAGTCTATCCTTTGTGAGAAGCCTGTTTTGAATGGCCAGCCAAAGAATAATGGAGTACTTAGGGGGGCAGTGACCATTCCACACCAGGGAAGCCCAACTGACCACATTTCCTTTCAGTCTAATTGAATTGTAAACCTTCTTTATGCACAGATCATCCTGAATCCTCCATTCCATTAATCTGTCCCTGGCCTGCTGAGTAAAAGATGATTGGCCTGTTAAGTCATTTCTGATTTCTAGAACTCTCTTCCAAAGAGGAGAGTCACCCTTTCTTGCCATGATCTCCCAGATAGATCTGTTCATCAGATAGTAGTGCTGAACCCACTGGATCCATAGAGAATCTTTCTTCATGCAGATGTTCCAAAGGACCCTAGTAAGGAGAGCCTTGTTCCATGCTTTTAAGTCAACCTGGCCTAAACCTCCTTCAGTTTTTGGTTTGCATAAATCAGCCTAGGCTACAAGAGCCTTCCTCATACCATTACTCTTACCATTCCAAAGAAATGTTCTGCACATCCTAATTATTTTCTCCAGGATGTTACCAGGGATAGGGAAGATGGCAAGCCAAAAACACTCCACCCCTTGAAGCACTGATTTGATCAGTTCCGTTCTGCCAGCATAAGACAGAGAAGAGCCAGCCCAGACATTTATTTACCCAGCTATTTTTTTAATAAGGGGGGAGTAGTGAGTAGCATTTAATCTTGCTGAAGCCAGTGGATCCCCCAAGTATTTGAAAGGGAGGCTACCATACTCCATTCCAGTGATCCTTCTGATTTCCATTAGGTCAGCATCCTGGACTCCAGCATGAAAGATATTTGATTTGGCCAAGCTTGCTTGCAGCCCTGAGCACTCACTAAATTGGTTTACACACTTCATTAGCTGCCCCACAGATCTAACCTCCCCTCTAGCAAAGAGAATGAGGTCATCAGCAAAAGCCAAGTGGGTGATCTTGAGTTTATCACACTTAGGATGATATCTGAATCCATCCTCTTCATTTAATCTCCCAAGAAGTCTGGACAAGTACTCCACTATCAAGACAAATAAATATGGGGAAATTTCCTCTTTGTAGAAGGAAGGCTACTCCCCTGCACTCTTGTCTCCTTGGGCAACTCACAAGTGTTTGGGGGTTCAGAGGGATGGATGGATTTTAATCCTGATACCAACTGGACTAAGGCTAGTGCATGCCCCTTGTCTCCTTCCACCCTTGTTTCTTTGGAGCTGGGATCCTCCCCATCTGGTGGAATCACTACTTGGACTGCTCCTTTTGGATCTTGAGTAGTCTTTCCTATAATTGGAGGTACTGGACATGGGCTAACCCCCACTATCACAGCTTTTTGGTTGTTTCCCCCCTTGTCAGAATCCACTGGAGCTTTAGACCCTTCTTGCCTTGCTATTTCTGTCACCTTGCCATTCTGCTTTCTCTCCTTATCTGACTTAGCATTCAGGCTGCAAAAGTGGAGGTCATGGCCTAGGACCTTACACTTGGGGCAGTATCTAGGGAGGTTTTCATAGGATATCCTTTGCTCAAAAGTTTCCCATTAGGAAAGCTAACAGGCATTGAGAACTTAATTTTCTTTGCTACATCAATCTCCACAAGCAGCCTAGCATATGAAATTATTTCTTTATTGTTTGTAAACTGGTCAGTATAGAGAGGCTTACCAAGTTGTGAGCCTATCTTACTAAGGTAGTTTGCAGTCCACAACTCAAGAGGCAGACCCTTCAGCTGAATCCAAATAGGGATAGTGCTTATTTTTTCATTGCCAAATTAGAAAAATTTAGGCATAGATTTCAAGAGTAAAGGTCTACCATATACTTGATAGGGTCCTTCTTGCAAAACATTCACACTAGCCTCAGCATTTTCAAATTTAAATACAATCCAGCCACTATCATGGAATTGAGTAATGACTTTTACCTTCCAGGAGTCTGTGAGCATCTTCAGAGCAGCCCTCACTAGAAACCTTCCAGCAAAGTACCCTACCAAGCAGAATGGGTAGTCTCCAAACACTTCCTTAATGTCTTCCTCTATGATACAAACTGTATCTCCCTCACTTTCAATAGTGGAGAGTTGTAAGCCCTTACTTTGCTTCCTATTGTCAGCAAATAAGCTTACCCAAGAAGCTTTCTTGCTTCCCTCCTGGGGAGTGCTGCCATTGTTAGCATGGCCTTCGGCCCTTGATTTCTCTTGAGCACCAGGTGAAGCATCCTGCCTATGGAGTGCCTCATTGGAACTAAAACCAGTATGGGGACCACCATTCTTCAAGAGAGAGTGTGGCCTGGACCCATTTCTTGCCTATTTCTTTCCTTGCCTTGCTGCAACTGGTCCTCCGTGAACAGTAGCTTGGCAGCTGGGATCATCTTCTTCACTAGAAGAATAGGATTCTACTTATACTGAGTCCTCATCACTCTCTTTAGAGGAGCTTTGGCTCTCATCCTTTGAAGCCTGAGTCTCTTTCTGCATTGCTTTCATTGCCATAGCTTGGTTTTGGTTACTGTTCACCATTGATGCTCTGTGTGAACTTTCTTCATTGCCTGAGGACGAGCCTTCCAACTTAGGTGACAAGGACTTCAGTTCCTCCTCTCCCAAGGAGCAGGAGAAGTTATCCGACTCTATGCTTGATCTTCTAGACTCATACTTGCTGGATACTTCTGGAATTTCTGGAACTTCCTGTAGCAAATCCAGTACTGTAGCAGTTTTGGATTTGAAATGGTTTTGGACAAATTCCAAGTCTTTCTTCTCTTGGACTGATTGGGGAAGCTTCCTACTGGACTTCTTCTTTCCCATGCTAGGGAGAGTAGTGGTTTTGTCGCAGAGAACAGAGAGAGGGGGAAGAGAGAAGAGCGGGAACCATGGACAAGTTACTGTAGCAGTAGAGAGCTTCTCTCTCTTGCTTTTAAAGTTGACAATCTTCCTTGTATGTAAGCGCATCTCCCCGACAACGGCACCAAAATTTGATTATTCTCAAAGTATAACATGGTAGTTGTAGCACAGCTTTAGGGTGTCGATTCCACAGGGAAATGTGAACTACAAGGAAAGTGTAAACTTTAACATGAAACAGTAGAATCTAAATGAGAGAATCTGAGTAGTGTGAGAAAATTGTGTAATTGTAATGAAAAATATATGGAAGCAACAAGGTTCCGGGAATCCTCCCTAGGTTCATTTCCTTATTCCAATCTCAATTCAGTTGTTTTTATCTCGATTGCAAGTTTCACATTCCAAACAAGCAATCGACAAATATTCAATCAAGCACATATATAAACCCTAATGTAATTGATATGAATTACTCTTTACTTTCGAGTTAAGCACACATGACTTATCCTAAAAGATAAATCTACCGGATTCAATCATACCCAAACAACGTAATATAAAAAAAGCATGACTAGACTTATATGGAGAAGAAAGATATAATCACCGGATTAAGAGAAAAATCTTCTAATTAAATTAAAGAGTAACTCATACAATGTTTTGATAATAAATCCAAACTACAACTAAATCAATAATGGAAAATAAGAACAACTACACCTAGGGATTCATCCATTCACCTTGCTTGGAGATTAGTTAGCCATGGGGCTCATGGTTGAACACTTGATGGGGGAGAATGTGGCAGCCTTGATGTGTTTTCCAGCTTTCAATGAATGCCTTTTCTCAAACCCTAAGTGATACATTTATAATATAAGAGGTCCAAGGGTGTTCTAGGGTTTAAACAATCATTAAAGTCCTAATTAGGTCATAACTCGGAAACAGAGTTTCGTGTGCGCGCTGCGGCTCTCATTTACTAGAGTCGCGGCTCTGTCTGTTCTTGGTTGGGTATGCTTCTGGGCACCGCGGCTTTGCCTGATGGCCTTTAAGGGTGAGCTTTTGGGTGCCACGGCCCTGCCTAGTCC
The DNA here is from genome assembly GCA_023935145.1 of Bretschneidera sinensis. Classification (NCBI taxonomy): domain Eukaryota; kingdom Viridiplantae; phylum Streptophyta; class Magnoliopsida; order Brassicales; family Akaniaceae; genus Bretschneidera; species Bretschneidera sinensis. The sequence goes on from CM043698.1 coordinate 112,361,911, forward strand.
AGGCCGCGGCGCACACTGGTTGGTTTCCTTGTTCTTTTGTGCTTCTTTCTAGAGGCCGAGGCTTGGACTTCTTCAGGCCGCAACGCACACACTCAAGACTTGATTTCTCTCCATTTGTCCTTCCACAGCCATGTTTTCACTCCGGTATGCCTTGAGTCTTTGTGCTCTAAGCAACGATAACTTTTCCTCCTCTTTTGAACTTAAAGTACCTGAAAATGCAACGAAATAGATCAATGATCCAAGAGTGACACTTTAGAGTTGTTAACGTATAAAAGTACAATTAAAACCTAGATCAGCCCTAAAATGCTAACAATTAAGTACTGTTAAGGTGCATTTTATGACTCTCATCAGTAGATGAGAAATGTGTTGAGAGAATCATCATGGAAGTGCATGAAGGTACTAGAGGTCCGCACATGAATGGAAGAATGTTGGCCAAAAAGTTCCTCTACTTGGGTTATTACTGGATCAATGTGGAGATTGATTATTGCAATTATGTGAAGAAGTACCATAAGTGCTAGTTGTATGGTAATCAACAACATTTTCCATCCTGATAGATCTTCAGCATGACCACACCCTCACCTTTTGCTACTTCAGGCATAGACTTGATTGGTAAAATATCTCCTAAAGCTTTCAATGGTAACGAATACATCCTTGTGGCAATTGATTATTTTACCAAATGGATAGAGGTTGCATAATTTTCTACCTTGAAGGCTAAGTATGTGGCACGGTTCACTAACCATAACACCTTATGCCATTATAGAGTACCTTTTGAACTGATCTCCAACAATGGCATGCATTGCCAATGTGAGGTCATGGATTTGCTCAATAAGTACAAAATTGAGTGCCACAAGTGTTTTACTAACCGACCTCATACCAATAGAGTAGTAAAAGTAGCCAACAAGAATGTCAATTGCATATTTGCTAAAATGGTGGAGACTTACCATGACTGGCATGAGAAGTTTCCTTTTGCATTATGAGGATATCGAACTTCGATTAGGTCTTCTATGATGAGTCTTAAATATTGCATAGTTAAGCCCTTAAATTATATGTGTTAAGCTCTTAGTTTGTATTATTTCACTTTATTTTATGTCATTTATGTGTTTTGTGTATTTTTATAGGTTTGTGGAGAAAATGAAGCATTTCAGGAGATCAAGCTTCAAGAGCAAAAGCTGAGGATGCCTAGTGCGATCGAGCACACGAGACATGCGATCGAGCACACGAGACATGCGATCGAGCGCACCTACCTACGAATGAGCGCATGGTCAACATCCCACATCGAAATCTTTGCAGTGCAGTGCACCTACGATCGAGCGCATCAGATATGCGATCAAGCGCACATGCGATCGATCATACCAATCTGCGATTGAGCGCACTCGGGCAGTATCCCACATCGAATCTGCAACCCATTGTGCTTCTGGACTCCCCTTATAAATGAACCATCTCACTTCATCTTTTAGTGTGTAATTCCTAGGCCATTTGGTGTAATCCGGTGGACGTCTGCTAGCATTCTGGTGGATCCCGAAGCCTTTGCTACCACGATGGGAAATGACGCCCAACAGCGAGTGGAATTTCTCCCATGTATAGTAATTTATTTCTTTTTATTTAGTTTTAAAGTTTAATGTTTAGCACTTGTATTGTGAACTCTAGTTTCATAATTATGAGAGGCTAAAATCTTCAACTAAGGTTGAAGATGAAGCCTTTCTTTTGTTTAGCATTATATTTTCATATTTGCGCATAACAATTATGATGTTTTTAGTATAAATGTTCTGTTCAATTATTTGAGTAGATCTTATGATTGATTTCTTTTAGTTGTTAAATTGGATATTCCCTGTGTTTCATCTGATGGATACATCGAATTGTTTTCGATTAAATTGGATTTTCTTTGTGATTTGTTAAAAGTGGATACATTGGATGCTTTTGGTTTAATTGGGATATTCGTTGTTTTTTGTTTAAAGTTGGATTCATGGAATTTTTTGATTACTTTTATATAGAACATGAAAATATGTGTTTTACTTTGGTGGGGTGAATTCAGAAACCTTAGTCTATTTATCATTTGCTTTAAAAACAGTTTGGTTTAAGTTTATATTTATTTGCACAATATAATACAAAATTCAGAACTAAGTTAAAATAGGGTTAGTTTAGATAAAATTACATTTTCACAACGCAATTCCCTGTGGATTCGACCTTGCACTTGCACAACACTATATTGCAAACGACTTGTGCGCTTGCGAGTAATTTAAAACTCACAACAAGTTTTTGGCGCCGTTGCCGGGGAGTTGTTTGGTTTGTGAAATTTTTGTGTGAATTAATTTTATTTTTCTACTAGTTAGTTAACATTTTTTTGTTTGATTTTTCTTATTGCAATTTTAGTTTAGTTTATTTGTTTCTATTGGCAATTGCCCATAAAAAATTAAAATTAAAATTAGAAAAAATTAAATATTAAAAAAATATGGATGAATCCAGTGTCGGTTTCACAGTCTTTAGAGGACGCCCTCGAGGATTTCATGAAGATGACCGGCCAGTCCATCAATACAACCAATACATTCAATGATGATAGTTGTTCCATCTGTGCTAGTCCTATGCATTTAGCACAAAATTGTCCATCTATGCCGGCTTTTATCGAGTATCTCATGGAACAAATGAATGCTTTCAATGACTGTCGGTGGTAATCAAATGGATCTTACTCTGATACGTACAATCCAAGGTGGTGGAACCACCCTAATTTTTCATGGAAGCAAAACAAACAGATAAATCAGGGAGGAACCCCTCATCATGCTCACAATCAATACCCTCTCGGATTTTATCAACTAGTTCCAAGTTATGGTCTTTCAGCCCATTCAGCACCATCACCCGCTTACCAAGCTCCCACTAAAACGCCAGTGTTGGTTTCACAGTCATTGGAGGACACCCTCAATGATTTCAGGAAGATGATCGGCCAACCCATAAGCAGAGTAAGGAGTGCGCAAATAGTAAACACCTAAGCGATTGCTAAGATAGAGAGTCAAATAGGGAAAATTGCAAGTCACTTGGGTGAAAGAGAGAAGGGAAAGTTCCCCAGTCAGCCCGTGCCCAACCCGAAAGGACAGTTTGTGGTTGGAAATTCATCGAATCCTATGCACGGGGAGGAACAAGTGCAATCGATTATCACATTAAGGTCTGGGAGACAAGTGGACAATCGAGTGGAAGAGAACCCTGCTATGCAGCAAGGGCAAGGAAGAGGCAACAAGGAGAAAAAAGATGCTAAGCCATCTATAGCCACACCTACTGTTAAAAACCCTCCTAAATCATTTGTACCTAAAGCACCTTACCCTAAGAGACTACAAGCACCCAAGAAAGGAGGGTAGTCTGGGGACATTATAGAGGCATGCTTTGCTTAGTTTAGAGAAGATTTGGATTTGGATAAGCTACTTGAGCAAGCAAATGCTATCTTGGAGTTTGCTCCTCGGGAGAGCAGTAAGACAGAGGAGACTGTGGATGAATCAAGCATTGAGGACCCCCTGGAGGCATGCTTTGCTCAGTTTGGAGAGGATTTGGATTTGGAAAAGTTGCTTGAGCAAGAAAATACTACTTTGGAGTCTGCTCCTCATAAGAGTAGTAAGACGGAGGAGACCACAACACCTGAACCAGCCAAGAAGGAACTTAAGCCTTTACCGAACAATCTTAAGTATAAGTTCCTAGGTCCAGTAATTCTTTTGCCTGTGATTATAGCTTTAGATTTGGTTGAGGCTCAAGAGGATAAATTAGTGGAAATTTTAAAAGAGCACAAGGAAGCTATCGGCTGGACTATTGAGGATGTCAAGGGAATCAGCCCCTCGATGGTGATGCCCAAGTTACGTGTTGAAGAGAATGTCAAGCCATCGAGGGAGCCACAAAGAAGGCTCAACCCAGCTATACAAGAGGTTGTGAGGACTGAAGTGATAAAGCTGTTGGATGTTGGGATCATTTATCCAATCTTTGATAGTGAGTGGGTGAGCCCGATTCATGTCATGCCAAAGCAGGCTAGATTGACGATAGTGATAAATAAAGACGATGAGTTGCTTCCAACTCGTGTGCAATCAGGATGGAGAGTGTGTCTAGACTATCGTAAGTGGAATGCTACCACAAGGAAGGATCATTTTCTACTCCCATTTATTGATCAGATGGTGGAGTGTTTAGCTGGGCACGATTACTAATGTTGGGTCTGGTTGAAGACGTTAAACTTAGCGCTCATGGGAGGCACCCCACAGCTTATCCTTTCTATTTATTTATTATTTTACATATTTATGATTAATATTTGTTTCTAGTATTTTATTTTGTTTTCCAGTATTCATTTTTCAGGGACAATGCGTACTTCAGTTCAAGTTTGGGGGTATGCTACGAGCCATACTAGTCCAGATAGTTCTCTATATCCCAGGTCAGCTCTTTCCATATTATTCACACATTGGGGTCAATGTGTCATTTAAGTTTGGGGGTATGGGAGACACGTTACACACACTTTGTCCTAATTTATTGTTGTTTTTTCTTCGTGAAGATAAATACATGTTCATATTCGTCTGAAAATTTTGGTTGATCTGAAAAATTGTGATATGATTTCATTGGTGAGTTTAAAACTTTGAACACATGATCTGATGATAGAGTTTAAACTTTAGTTACTTACTTTAGGCATTTGAGAATTCACATGTTTGAGCCAATCTAACACGTGCACATTAGCATATATTTGTGTGAGGTATGATATGTGATGTTAATGTGTATGTTTCTTATCTTAACTGAAACGGGATAACTTGTTGGATAAACATTTGGGCATAGAAAAGCATAAAAAAATATAAATAAATAATACTACTAATGATCATCATTAATAAACTTTCTACTGAGTAACTGGACCTCTTGCCTCAGTAAGCAGTGAGTGTTCACGTCAAAAGGTGAGAATTTTATTCATAGTGATCATTGCAAAACTTTCTTCTGAGTAACTGGACCTCTTGCCTCAGTATACAGTGAGTGTTCACGTAAAAAGGTGGAAATTTTGCTTGGTAGCATTAAGGACAGTTTAGTCTCGTAGCCTTCTTGACTCGAGTTAGTAAGTCCTTAGGGGTGTCTTCACACCTAATGCCCTAAAACCATCTGGTTTGGGTGTCATTGACTCAATATTCGTTACATGGGTCAATTAGAAAGCTTAAGGGAACTAAACATAGCAGAGCCTTATTAAAAAAGAGAAAAAAAGGAAAAAAAATAAAATAAAACTATGCCATCGTTGTTCATTCTGATGAAAAATTCTGTGAATCTTGAGATGTGGAAACATTGTACATTGAACTTATTTGGAAACCTCATCAGTATATACTAATTCACTTTACACTGATTCAAGCTTGTGATGTCTTAGCATGCCTCTTGTAAGTAATTAGATTTTAAATTCTTATTCATTGTGAAGATGGGTTAGATTTTTTAAGCTTGCTTATGAATGAATTTCATGATTTTGAGTGCTCCTTAAATTTTTGGATACCATGAGTATTGAATTTATCTTATGTTCTTTGTTTTTCATTTAGTTTTTTATTTTGTTTTACTAAGGGACTAGCAAAATATAAGTTTGGGGGTATTTGATGAGTCTTAAATATTGCATATTTAAGTCCTTAAATTATATATATTAAGCTCTTAGTTTGTATTATTTCACTTTATTTTATGTATTTTCTGTGTTTTGTGTATTTTTATAGGTTTGTGGAGAAAATGAAGCATTTCAGGAGATCAAGCTTAAAGAGCAAAAGCTGAGGATGCCTAGTGCGATCGAGCACACGAGACGTGTGATCGAGCGCACCTGCCTATGAATGAGTGCATGGTCAACATCCCACATCGAAATCTTTGCAGTGCAGTGCACCTGTGATCAATCGCATCATACATGCGATCGAGCGCACTCGGGCAGTATCCCACATCGAATCTGCAACCCATTGTGCTCTGGGACTCCCCCTATAAAAGAACCATCTCACTTCATCTTTCAGCGTGCAATTCCTAGGCCATTTGGTGTAATCAGGTGGACGTCTGCTAGCATTCTGGTGGATCCCGAAGGCTTTGCTACCACGAGGGGAAGCGCCGCCCAACAGTGAGTGGAATTTCTCCCATGTATAGTAATTTATTTCTTTTTATTTAGTTTTAAAGTTTAATGTTTAGCACTTGTATTGTGAACTCTAGTTTCATAATTATGAGAGGCTAAAATCTTCAGCTAAGGTTGAAGATGAAGCCTTTCCTTTGTTTAGCATTATATTTTCATATTTGTGCATAACAATTCTGATATTTTTAGTATAAATGTTATGTTCAATTATTTGAGTAGATCTTATGATTGATTGCTTTTAGTTGTTAAATTGGATATTCCTTGTGTTTCATCTGATGGATACATCGAATCATTTTCGATTAAATTGGATTTCCTGTGTGATTTGTTAAAAGCGGATACATTGGATGCTTTTGGTTTAATTGGGATATTCGTTGTTTTTTGTTTAAAGTTGGATTCATGGAATTTTTTATTACTTTTATATAGAACATGAAAATATATGCTTTACTTTGGTGGGGTGGATTCAGAAACCTTAGTTTATTTATCATTTGCTTTAAAAACAATTTGGTTTAAGTTTCTATTTCTTTGCACAATATAATACAAAATTCGGAACTAGGTTAAAATAGGATTAGTTTAGATAAAATTACATTTTCACCACGCAATTCCCTGTGGATTAGACCTCGCACTTGCACAACACTATATTGTAAACGACTCGTGCGCTTGTGAGTAATTTAAAACTCACAATATTCTACATGCTCCACTCCTTACTTTTTAGTTTATGGTATGGTGGTGGTTCTCTGAATCGAGGTGGAAATTCTTTCACTAAGGACAAACATGGAAAGCTAGTTAGAAGAGGCAGATTGGATTCAGAGGCAATATGATGAGTTGGCATTGATTGACGAAAAATGGTTGAAGACTCTCCATCATGCCTAATGACGTCAAAAAAGGGTTACAAGAGCTTTCAACAAGAAAGTAAAGCATCGGGATATCATGGAAGGAGATTATGTGGTAAAAAAAACTCAAACTACCAGTCCATAAACCGAGGGGTAAGTTCAGACCAAACTGGGCAGGCCTATATCGAGTTAAGAAGATCTTATTCGGAGGGGTCGTGTGCCTCACAAATATTGATGGCAATAATTTGTTGAGCCCGTAAATTTGGATGAGCTCAAGAAGTATTACATGTGATCCCATTTCCTTTTCACTCATTGTTGTATCACCACTCTATCGACCCTTTTTCTAAAAAAACTCACTGTTGAAAACCCAAACGACGACTTAGGTAAAAGTTAAAGCATTCCGTTAGACCAAAAACCCTTAATGGTGGTTTAGTTAAAAGAAAAGTTGAATCTCTTAAGGACAATTTCGGCCATCTTCATTTCTCGAACTGCATAAGGCTTGATTTTGTTTGTGGATACGTAGGAAACCACTTTGGTGCAGCCATACCTTTCATGGAAATCCCGCTTCCTTTTTTTTGTACTTCTAATTTCTATGTGAATACATCTTTTATGCAAAAATTAAAAGATAATAAAAAGGAAATTTATGCTATGTTGAGCCAATAAAAACTTAAAACGTGGATATATTTAGTGCATTAATGACTTGAGTTATCGGATATGCCATTTCTCTTTCACTCTTCAAGGATTTTCTTGATACATAATATAAACTCAAAGACATGAAATAATTTTAAAGTCACACTGGACTCCCTATTAGCAATTCTTATTATATTATTTTCCTCCTTATGGGATACTTTCACTTGACCCCAGACCCATGCCAAATAATCATCAAAGATGGTAAAGCAAGTCGCAGAAATATTGCGAGGAAGATGAGTCATGGTGCATTTGGACCGAATATCTCAAAGCCGCTCAATCAATCGCTTATTCATCGGGCAGGTATAATAGTCATAGTTGGATTGTGGAATAGTCTATCATTACCCATATTGTCTCAGAATCTGCACTGGAGAATAATATGAACAGTGGGTGTTACCAGTAAGCACCACACATCTATTTTTAAAGGTAAATAGGGTGGTTACAATAATCTTCTACCAAGGGCATACTTGGTAAATTTGCAAAACATTGGGTGTGTAAAACTAGTTGAGCCAGTTCTCTAATGAATCCTTTGTAATCAATAGTTTACACTACCTGAAATATTTTGGCCCATATTCAGCGTTAGAATTATTAGCCACTATCGACAGTTTATCAAATAGCCATACCTAAAGAAGAAAATGTCAGAAACTATTTGAAAAGTTGAATGGAGTTAATGAAGCATGAAATATGTACATGGGGTAATAAGGGGCTTCCAGTAAGATAAGGGATCTCATAGCAATGAAAGACATCAAGGCCATTCAAAGTGGCAACTAAAATGGAACCCATTGGACATGATCCTTTTACTGGTTTCTTTGACCATATCAAGCAACGTTTTATGGATATTAGTTCCCCTTTTATAAAAAAAACGTACCCAAGAGACAAAAGAATAGTATATTTCGATAGTGGGTGGTGAGATTCTTCACTTTAGTTCAAAGAAGTTTGGATGCTAAAAGCATGATATCAAATCAATCACCTATCAAGAAGGCCTTCGCTCGAGCCTTGGTAATCCTGAATAATTCCATGGTGAGTTTAGCACGATGGTTCATATATGGAGCAAGGAAAATTTTATTGTACGACTTTTGATGGATTAGTACACAAAATTCCTCATATCTCAGGCATAGTTCATCAATACCAAATCGAAATACGTGGGTGTCAAGATCCTACTTTGCCGTAGCTACCCTCAAGAAGTTCCAGTCAATTCTAATGCTTTTGAGCAAAAAAATACCATTGATGCTATATTGAGAGAAATTTAGCAGCTCAATGCCTTTCACATTGTCAATCCAACTTATTAGTTAAGTTGAGATGGCTTCCATTGCCCTTATTTTAGAAGAAGAAAAATTGTGGACAAGTAGTGAAGCTTTGTTCTTGAATCTACTAGAGGATGTATACCAAATAGGAGGAAAGATGGGTCAAAATACAAGTTTTAAGTCAAATAAAATGAGTAGTCAAAGAAAAGGCCACTAAGTACCAAAGTAGGCTATGGTGTGCAAATCAATGGCTACTTTCTAAGGTTTTGGGAAAAGTTTGTCTTTAGATGTAAACGTTTTTTTCTTTAAAATAAAAAAGTCAACAAAAAATATGTGCCAAAGTAGGCTATAGTGTGCAAATCAATCGTTACTTTCTAGGGCTTTGGAAAAAGTTTGTTTTTAGATGCAAAAGTTTTTTTAAAAAATAACAAAGCCAAAAATAGTTAAAAGCTTGCTAGGTGTCACAAAAGGGCTATAACTTGCTAACCTTTTTAAAGCCTTAACTTGTCATGTGATTTCTTCATCAAATCTTAAATTAATATGTTCAAAAGTCATCTCTTGCATACTTTACTTTTTCTAAACTTTATAATTAAATAAGAAAATATCCTAAATGCCATGGCTCAGCTCACATCTAAGAAATTTGAAATTTAACAGATAAAAATAAAATGACTCTACAGAATCAACTCAAAAATTAGAAGTCCTCACAACAGGCAAATCAAAAGTCCTCCCAAAAGGCAAATCACCAAATGTCCTCATAGAAGGAAAATCATTAAACGTTCTCCTAGCAGGAAAATTACCAAAAGTCCTTTTAGTAGACAAATCAACAAAAGTCCTAGCAGGCAAATAACTGAAAGTTCTTCTAGCAAACAAATCACCAAAATTCCTCCTAGCAGGCTAGTCACCAAAAGTCCTCCCAATAGGCAAATCACCAAAAGTCCTTCCTGAAGGCCAATCACAAAAAAGTCCTCTCAGTAGAAAAATTACCAAAAGTCTTCCTAGCAGGCAAGTCACCAAAAGTCCTCCCAATAGGCAAATCATCAAAAGTCCTCACTACAAGCAAATCACCAAAAAGTCATCCCAATATGCAAGTCACCAAAAGTCCTCCCAATAGGAAAACCACCAAAAGCCCTCACATCAAGAAACCCAAGTCCTCAAAGCAGGCACCAATCAATCCAAAAGTATCGTACAAGCCAGCTTCGTCACTTCAAGTACGTACCATTCTTATGGGCGATCCCATGACGCTAACTTTACCCAACAACATGTTTAGTTTTATGCGCGCATCACATATTTTCAGTTCAAAAACTTTGAAATGAAATAGCGGTCACTCGTATCCATTGATTGGAACTCTTAAAGGAGCCTATTGAGCATTTATCTACCTAAATTATTAAGCAAATAATCGAACTTGTTTTACTTGCAAGTGCACAAGGTCTACAGTAGTATAGTGTGCAAGTGCAAGATCATTTCCACAGGGATTGGTGAATTTCGATTTAGAATTAATTTCACTAAGTAAAAATAGATAAAAATAAATATTGGGTTTAGATAATGATAAAGGCGTACGGACTTGATATCCACCACAAATCATGCTACCCCAACAATACAATATGCCAATGCTCTATTCATGCTATGAATACCTAATGGTTATCAACCTAAGGGCTTGGTCCACTCCATAGGCTATTGATTTCCCTAAGCAATGAGTTAGGCATGGTCTATACTCTAACTCTTTTCTCTCTTAAGGGATTCAGCAAGGTGTATATTGAGTTGTTCCTTAAGAAAGCATAAGGTCTGTAGAAATCGACAACCACATGAGACCTAGTGCTTGGTCCGCTCCCGGTTTCCCATGTTTATTAACCCAAGAATCTGACGTGGATATCTTTTGTTACTATTGTTGAACCTAGGACTCGGTCATCCAAATTGATTCAACTAACTAATCCATACAACATGCATACATTGATCAGACACACACATATGAGGAATTTAAAAAAAAAAGGCATTAATCAAGTTAAGAATCACATCATATATATTGCAAAGGTGCCAATACTGGATTATTGGTTAAACATAATTAGGGCTTCAATCAAGCCCTTACTAAGGTTTAGTTACACATGCTAAGTATTCTAAACATTATAACCATAACTAAACTAAAGAGAAAGATAAAACCCGAAGAATGTTGTGGAGACGAGTGGTCAATTCCTCTCCAAGCTTACAACTTCAAGCAAAATTGAAAGATAAAATCCAAAGTTAATCGAAAAGTATGTTTTCTGTGTTTTACAAGTCTATATATAGGGTTCAAGGGAGCCCCGAAACCCTAATTTCCAATTTAAGAACCGAAGACTTCTTTCCAAAACTAGCTCTGTCGCCTCTCTGTGCATGTGCGCTCGATCGCGAGCTTTTGCACTCAAGTGCACCTTGCTGGTTTACAGATATTCACTTTTTATTCCTTAGAGCTCCAAAATGTCTTTTTTTCTTCAAAGACCTATGAAAAACACAGAAAACACGAAAATGAAGTAGAATATACTAAAATAGATAAACAAAGAGCCTAACAAGTGTAAATTAAGGGGCTTAAATATGACTATTTAAGCACTTATCACACCCCTAAACTTACATATTGCTAGTCCCTTAGCAATACAAAATGAAAGACTATATAAAAACAAAATCAAAGATAAATTCATTCTTCATGATATCCAAAAATTTGGGTTGCACATAAAACTATGATGATTGTTCATGAGTAAGCTTATAATAAAAACACATTTTTGTAGTGAATAAGGATTTTAAAAGCTCATGTTACTTACCCAAGGTTGGTTTAAGGTATTGCAAATTTGATTTAGTGTGTGGTGAATTAGCACATAGAAGATGGAGCTTCCAAATAATTTTAATGTATAGTGTTTCGGTGTCCAAACCTTCATCGAGTTCTTTATCAGAAAGAACAATAATGGCATAGTTTTTACTTCTTTTCTTTTTTCTTTTTTTCACCATGATATTTTTTCCATGTTGAGTTCCATTAAACTTTCTAGTTGACTCTTGTAATGAGTGTTTAGCCAATGACTCCCAAACCACATGTTTTTAGGGCATTAGGTGTAAAGACACCCCTAAGGACTTACTAACTTGAGTCAAAAAGGCTACGAAACTAATAGGTCGTAATGCTGCTAAGTGAAATTTCCACCTTTTGACGTGAACACTCACTGCTTACTGAGGCAAGAGGTCCAGTTACTCAGTGGAAATTTTTATGATCATTAGGAGCATTTTATTTTCTTTTTGCATGATGGACATTTTTCTTTATTTTTCTATGCCAAAGTGTTGTTCTAACAAGTTATCCGATTACAGTTAGGTCATGGAAACATATACATAAAAATTAAATGTCATACCCCACACAATTGCGTGCTAATGTGCTCATGTCAGATCTAGATCAAACTCATGAATTCTTAAGTGCCTTGAGGTAGGTAATTAAACTTTTAAAAATTTTATTACTAGGCTATGCGTTCTTGATTTTAAGCTTACTAATGAAGTTTTATCATATTTGTTTTAAATCAACCAAAATTTTCAACATAAAATGAACATGCATTTATCTTCTTTTTTTTTAAAAAAAAAAACTGGGACATAATGTGTGCATGTGTTTCAAGTGTGTGCATGTGTTTCTCCCTACCCCTAAACTTAATATACACATTGTCCTCAATGTGTGAGTGACATGGAAAGATCTGACCTAGGATATGGAGAACTAGATTATTGGCATTGCTCATAGCACGCCCCCAAACTTGAACTAGATGCACGCACTATGTTCCTCACAAGGAAAAACAAACGTTGTGCGGGAAAACAAGAAATATGGAAAATAAACAGATAAATAAACATAAATACTAACAAGAAAAGAAAAATACTATAGTGAAAAGGATATGCTATGGGGTGCCTCCCATGAGTGCTAAGTTTTACGTCTTTAGCCAGACGAGGTATCCTCTCACTGCTGGTCATCGGGTGGTGCAGCCGAAGAGGTACTGGGTGTGGGAGGTAGGCCATCGAGGATGGCCTGTAGCATTGCCTCCTGTCATGTAAACTGCGCCTCCAAACCATCTATCCACTGATGGATCAGACGGGTCACCTCTCTATCCTCTTGGCAAATATTAGAGAGCTCGCAGCAAAAGGAGGACAGCTCCTCGAAAAGGTGCTGGTACTCTATGGACCCTATGTCTGGCTGGTCCTCCTCCCATTAGGGCTCACTATCGGGTGCTCGGTGTCCATCAGATCATCCGCCACAGGCTCATCAATAGGAACATGCTTCTAGGGTCTTCGTGGCATGTGGGACTTACTGAGGCTCCACTGGGCCCTCCCGAAGAACGGATGGTAGCTGACTGGTCTGTCAACAGAGGAGCCCTTGATCCTTTTCTTCCTGAAGATGTGGCTGAGTAGGAAGGGGAAATGGAGCCCCTATGCATTAGCCATAGTGGTCTGATGGCTATGCATATGGTCCCATAACTTATGCATCTGACTCCATATGACGGCTGGTATGGAGTACCAGTGACCCCAATGAAAGACATAGAGGGCATGTATGAACTGATCCCTCCTCTGAGTCTTGTGCCCCAAGGGGCACACATTACGCTGGAAGATGGAGTCCACGAGCCACAGGTGGGGAGGCAACTTCGACCAGCTCACCGTATTGTTGTGACGGTCCGCATACTGGCCCCCACATATATCCTCAATGATGTGGGGAAAAGAAAACGGGTCTGGCTGCTCCTCCATATGGCTATCCTTCGGAGGGGACTCGTCACAGTAGTGGAGGATAGTGGCGATATCAGCAGTGGTCAGCTCTATGAATCTGCCCAGGACTGAGGAGGATAAGTGCAGTCATAAGTCAGGTTCTCATAAAAGTTGACCACGAATCTAGTGTAGGCTGTCGAACAGACTTGCTTGAACAACCGCTTGAGACCCCGGGCCTTGAACTCTTAGACCACCCATTTCGTGGCATCCAAGCTCTTGAATTCCCCATCGATGTTGAACGTAGTCTCGAACAGGATTTGAACTCTTAGACCGCTGCTTGAAACAAGGCCGGGTGGAATAGGAGCGACTGCTGAAGTCTCGAGAACTGGATGCCATTTACTTAGGTATGAAAGGACAGCTTTTGGTGTGAGTGCGCTCGATCTCAATTAATGCTATGCTCGATCGCACTCGTTCAGGCAATATGTCGAATAGTTTACGTGCAACAAAAACTCGAAGCTGTAGAAATCACACGAAGTCGATCCCAACCTCATGTAAACATGAAAACAAATAATCAACACACAAGATAAACACATAATAGGAGGAAAATATAAATTAAAAACTAGTGTGTGATGGTGTGCAAGTGATTTTCATAAAAATGGGTTATGTATACCGAATCTGACTTGGGAAAGTATAGGGTCATGTGATGGGGGAAAGGGAACGGTCGTGCTGGTAATAGGGAGTTGTACGGTGGTAGAGTGGTAGTTTTCGTGGAGTGGCAGTGGTGAGGGGGAGGCGTGAGGTGAGATTCCGATAGACAAAGGTGCGTACGACAGACAGCAAAGATGCATGCACTAGAGCGTAATGTTGGGTGAATAGGGTTTATGACTGAAATGGGTTTAAAACCCTTATGTGCCTTCTCTGCCCCGAGTGTGCTCGAGTGCATGGTGAAGTGCGCTTGCTCGCACTTGTGCACAAGGATGTTGTGGGGTGCGCTCACGTGCTATGGAGCACAGTGAATGTGTGCTCGAGCACACTGAGTGATGCGCTCGAGCGCAAGGCAACATGTATAGGCAATATTTAAAATCCTACGAAGACTGAATTAATAAGTTTAGAGCAATACAACCATACCGTTCTTTAGTGGCCTCAGTACCATTAACCTCAATAGAGGTGCTTGAGCCATATTGGTTTGATAGTGGAAATTGCTTAAGCACTCTCTATAGTAGCTTCAGTGCTACTCCCTTTGAAGAGGGCACTTAGAACCCACCTCATGTGGTTCAAATTCCTTTAACAGCTACTTTATCTCCAATTTTTGTGCCTGGACAATAGAAGAGAGGAAAGTAGTATTAGTAGGTTCAGGAGGTTCAACTAGAGGAATAAACTTACTTGGATGCTTTGGTGAGGCCTTAAGGGGGTGCATAGCTTTATTGATGCCATTAATCATATTGTCATATTCTAGCCTGATCTCTAATCTTGTGACACTGTGGTTAAGGGTGGTCTCCAATGGATCAATGTGATGGATATGAAAAACTAGCTCAATAACACCTTGCATCAAGCTTACATTAGAACATTCCATATCAGTTTTGGGTGAATTTATTGTATCAAATATTTTAAATTCCATCTCCTCACCATTTACCTTCATAGTGACAATACCCTTTTTCACACTAATATTTGTATCAACAATTATCATAAAGGGTCTTCCTAAGATTACGGGTAAAGGTGACGGCATAGGACATTCTTCCATATCCAATACAATAAAATCAGCAGGTAAAATAAATTTACCTACTTTCACCAAAACATCCTCAAGAATTCCGCTTGGTCATTTGATGCTTCTGTCAGCCAGTTGCAAGGTGATGGATGTTGGTTGAAGTTCCCCCAAAGCTAGCGTCTCAAATACATTGTATGGCAGCAGATTGACACTCGCCCCTAGATCTAATAGTGCATGCTCAAATAGCTGGTCACCTATCCTATAAGGAATAGTAAAACTACCTGAATCTTTTAGCTTTGGGGGTAATTTTCTTAATAGCACAACACTTACCTCTTCAGTCAAGGCTATTGTCTCATGCTCCTGAAACTTCCTTTTATTAGTACAAAAATCTTTCAAAAATTTAGCAAATGCAGGAATTTGTTTAATTGCATCTAATAAAGAAATGTTTATTTCTACCTTTCTCAAAATTTCAAAAATGTCAATCAATTTAGTCTCTTTCTTTGGCTTTACTAACCTTTGAGGGAAGGGTGGTGCATTTACCTTCTCCATCTCACTTACCTTAGATGTGGATGCTTTATCTGGAGATGCTTGTGCAGGCTTATCAATGCCTATGATCTCACCACTTCTTAGGGTTATCATAGCATTTAGTTGCTGATGTCCTCTTGGATTAGGTATTGGTTGGGCTGGAAGCTCTCCTTGCTTTATGCTATTCAGTTCCTTGCCCAGCTGCCCCATTTGTACCTCTAGTCCTTGAATGGCTTGTTTATGTTTTGCAGTGATTTGTCTCATCTCAGTTCGAAATTGTCTTGTTTCTGCCATGAACTGTCCTTGCGAATTCATCAGTTCTTGGTGTTGGGATACCACTTGCTGTTGCTGAGTTACCAGTTGCCTCACAAGACTCTCTAAGTCATTTTTTTTTGTTTTGGGAACTGAGTGGGCTGCTGGTTGGGAGTTTCTTTGCTGCCCTTGACTGTTTTGACTGTTGCTCCAAGAAAACTTTGGGTGATTTTGCCATCCAGGGTTGTATGTGTTTGCATATGGATTGTTTTTTGATAGATAGTTGTTTGGTCCCAAAAAAATTTCTTGCTCAGGGTCTGCAGATGAATACAAGGGACATGTCTCAGTATTATGATCAAATTGAGAACATATAGCACATACCTAGAGTGGTGTAGCTGGTGGATTAGGTGATGCATTCTGAGCAGCCATGGCTTTAACTAGCAGATCTAATTTCCTCTCCATAGCCGATATTTGGGTAGGAGATCCTCCATTTAAGTTCACCTCATACATACCTTTGCTCTTGGTTACATGTCTACCTTGAGAGGAGAACTGCTGGGTGTGTTCACTTAAGATTTCGAATAGCTCCATGGCTTCATCGCTGCTTTTCTCCATCAGCACTCCTCTACAACCTGAATCCACAATACTTTTATTAGTATCACTTAAACCCTCATAGAAAGCTTGTGCCAGTTCATCTTGAGGTAGATTGTGGTGTGGGCATTTGAGTAGCAGCTCGTTGAAATGTCCCCATGCCTCAAAGAATAGGTCTCCATCCTTTTTTTGGAAAGACTGAATCTCCTTCCTCATTTGCCTTGTCTTTTGGGTTGGAAGAAATTTCCTTAGGAATTTGCTGGCCAACTCCTCCCAAGTGTGGATAGAAACTACAGGCAATGAATTGTACCACAGTTTAGCACTATCTTTTAAGGAAAAAGGGAAAACAATTAATCTGATTCCTTCTTAGTCTAATCCTCAGGTGTGCTAAAACTTGTAGAGATCAAAGAACTCTTGAAGGTGTAGGTGTGGATCCTCATTAGGTGTACCCCTAAAGTGAGTCAATGCACTGAGTATCTGCCGAGATATGTAGTAATTGCCTTTCGCCTCGGGTTGATAAGCAATGCAAGATGGCTGGTCGAGGTTCCATGGGATGAAGGATTGCTTCATCGGTCTTTGCTCAGGTGGTTATTGATTTTCGATCTGTTCCGCCATTGGTGCTTCTTCCTCAATTTCTTCTTCTAGCTCTTCAGAGTTGTCTCTAAGGCTTTGTCGGATGGTCCGCTCAAGCTCGGTATCGAGGGGAAAGAACGTTGGATGTCTGGATCGAAGCCCGTGCATGAATTGATAACAACTGCTTTAGTGCAGCAGTTCAACACTGTTGCCCGGGTAACTCTTTGCCTCAAGTGCGCTCAATCTCACAGAGGGGTGCACTCGATCGCAAGTGGTACAGAGAGTTTCTAGAGTGCTTGAAACAAAGAATGAAAAAGAAATAGATTAGGTTTTCGATGAAACAAAAATGAAAGTGAAAACGTAAACTTAAAATTTGAGATTATTGGTAAAAATAAAACAAAATAAATAAATAAAAATTACTAAACTAAACGAAAATAATTCTAGAAAGAAATTTAGTGCAATCCCCGACAACAGCGCCAAAAACTTGTTAAACGTTTATCTACCTAAATTATTAAGCAAGTAATCCAACTTGTTTTACTTGCAAGTGCATAAGGTCTACAATAGCATAGTGTGCAAGTGCGAGATCATTTCCACAGGGATTGGTGAATTTCGATTTAGAATTAATTTCATAAAGTAAAAATAGATAGAAATAAATGTTAGGTTTAGATAATAATGATAAAGGCGTAGGGACTTGATATCCACCACTAATCATACTACCCCAACAAAACAATATGCCAATGCTCTACTCACGCTATGAATACCTAATGGTTGTCAAACTAAGGGCTTGGTCCACTCCTTACGCTATTGGTTTCCCTAAGCAACGAGTTAGGCATGGTGTATACTCTAACTTTTTTCTCTCTTAAGGGATTCAGCATGGTGTATACTGAGTTGTTCCTTAAGACAGCATAAGGTCTGTGGAAATCGACAACCACACGAGACCTAGGGCTTGGTCTGCTCCTGGTTTCCCATGTTGATTAACCCAAGAATCCGATGTGGATATCTTTTTTTACTATTGTTGAACCCAGGACTCGGTCATCCAAATTGATTCAACTAAGTAATCCATACCACATGCATACGTTGATCAGACACACACATATGAGGAATATAAATAAAAACAAGTATTAATCGAGTTAAGAATCACAACATAAATATTGCAAAGGTGCCAATACTAGATTATTGGTTAAACATAATTAGGGCTTCAATCAAGCCCTTACTAAGGTTTAGTTACACATGCTAAGTATTCTAAATATTATAACCATAACTAAACTAAAGAGAAAGATAAAACTCGAAGAATGTTATGGAGTCGAGTCATCAATTCCGCTCCAAGCTTACAACTTCAAGCAAAATTGAAAGATAAAATCCAAAGCCCATTGATTTTTGCTATCCAAAAATACTTTTGGTCCAATACACAAGCCCAAGAAGACCATCTAATTTTGTGAAAGAATTTTCAATTTCACCACCACTGGGCACATTCGCTTCACTTTTCAAGAGAAGCTCTCTCTTTTGCATCAATTTTTTTCTCATTCTTTTCACTCATGACCGGCCACATGTGTGCCATAAGAAGAAGTTTTCTTCTCTCTTTTTTTCCCTGATTAATTTGATATTTCCTTTTTATGCTCTCAATCTTTCACATGTGTCAAAGTTCCATTTTATACATAAAAAAACTACACTCTTTCTTCTCTTCTTGGTTAGCTATGTGAGTAAAAAAAAGAAGAAAATTTTTCTTCCTTTTTATCTTATCAAATGGACATTTCCTTTGTGAGTTCTCACCTATTCCCATGTGTTAAAGTCCAACTCATCTCATAAAAAATTGCATCTTTCTTTCCCTCTATGACCGGCCACCTAAAGGAGAAAGTTTTCCTCTACCATTTTGCTTTGTTAAACTCACCACCATAACACTTCATACATCCACCTTTTCCACCTCAAAATTTGTTTCTTTCCTCTATCTACGAACCACCTAATGGAGGAAGTCTTCTACTCCTTTTTTGCTTTGTTAAACTCACCATAAAACTTCTAGCTTTTACTTTTTCACCTCAAAAATTGTTCCTTTCTCTCTATCCATGACTGGCTACCTAAAGGATGAATTTTTTCTCCCCCTTTTTGCTTTGTTAAAATCACCATAACAATTCAACATTCCATCTTTTCCACATTAAAAATTGTTTACTTCCTCTGTCCAAGGACTGCCTAAAGTAAAAAATCTTTCTTTACCTTTTTTCTTTGTTAAACTCACCATAACACTTCTAGCTTTCACTTTTTTCACTACAAAAGTTGCACCTCTCTTTCCTCCCTCTTCATGGTCAGCCACCTCCTTTCTTTTCATTTGTTTTTGTTGCCTTTTTTATTCACATGGCCAGCCCCCTCTTTTCCTATAAATACCTCCATGTTAACACATGCAAAGAGAGGTAAAAGCATAACAAAGAGAGAAATATAGAGAGGAAGCATAACAAAGAATGAAAGGAATGAAGAAAGAAGAGAGTAATGAGAGAAGTATAGAGGGAGCAAAGAGAGAAGCATAGAAAGAGCAAAGATAGAAGCATAACAAAGAAAAGAAAGAAGTATAAAGAAAAAAAAGAAATTGCACAAAAAAGAAAGAAAAGAGTGGAAAGTAAAACAAAAAGAAGAACAAGATAGAGTTCACCAAAACCAGCTATACATTTGTAAATGGTCTTCTACTCCATAATCAAATGAATCCTCCAAACATACCAAATCCAAAAAGATGCACGAAATCTCCGAGGATTATCCCCGCACGTGGAAACTTTCGTTAGCCAAAAAGGTTGATTAAATTTTTTATGGTTTTGAAATGAAATTATTAACATGCTTTATATGTTTAAACCATCTTGAAAATGGATTTAAAAATCTAGCTTACTTTTAATTTGATGAAATTCATTGTAGTTTCAATGTTCACTTTCATCTTAGTTCCTTTATGATGCTTATTCCATATCTTCTAAGTTATATGCTTTCCTTCAAATTCTTATTAATTACATGCCCTTTTTTTCTTTTAAAAAAAATCATCTAAATCTCTCCTTTGTCACATGCTTAGTTTTAGTCTATTAATCCTTTAATCCCCACATGCTTGGTTCTAATCCGTACATGTATTATATAAACCAAATTGAATCTCTTCTTTGTCACATGCTTATTTTTTGTTCATTTATTCAAATCTGCATGTTTAGCTTAGTTCTAATCCGCATATGTTTCAATTTTACATGTTCAATCTATTTAGTTTAATCCATATGTTTAATCCACTCATTTGAATCCATTTGTTTAAGGTAGTTTTGTTTCATACGTTAAATCCTCATATGTTTAGTTCACTTATTTATACTTCGAATGTTTTAATCTACTTCTTTTTTTAATTCGCGCATCATAAGTGATTTTGATAATTCCTTTGTTCCATGTTTAAATCATTTTTTATTATCTTATTTATGTATTTATTTATATAATATATTAAGGTATGAATCTCTTACCTTTTATAGAGATTTGGTTTTATCGTTCTAATATATTCATAGAGAATTCTTGGGATTAAGTTAGTCGCTATAAAATTTTTTTTGCTAAGTATCTATAGTGGTGTCAAAGCCAAGTCTATAATCTAATAAAATGATTTTAATTTTACTGTTGTGGTTTTAAAAGATTTGATCTTGTTAATTCTATAGGTTTAAAATTCAAAATCCAAATAGTTAGATTATGGTTTATGAAACCCTAGGTAAAGAGAATTCAAGAAATAATTCTTGAATTATTTATTATCATATGATGATTATAAAGAAGTTGTAGATAGTTTTTCAAGCGAATTAAATCACTAGAGATTGATTATTGTTGGTATTTGTGTAAGGTTTAAACATGACTAAACATGGTTCAAAGATCATTAAAGTCTAAACCAAGGTTGGAAGATTAAAATACAGCATGTTAAAGGAGTGCACACATGTGTGTGCACACCCCTAAACAAAAAAGCAAAGTAGTGCGCATTGCTGTGTGAAGGGCAGCATCAGTGTGCGCCTCACCGCCCAGTAAGGAAGTATCTTGGAGAAGGGCAGTGTCGCACCGCCCCTCCACCAGCACCTCACCACCCAGAATGTAGTGCAAGGGGGCTTTGCCTAGCACCTCACCGCCCCCTGCTCAGCGCCTAGGCGCTAGGCACACTGATGCACACATGGACAGCTTATTTAAACCTCCTCTTAGGTGCGTGGATGCAACATTAAAATGCACAACACCACTTCAGATTGATGGAGGGCCATGGTTAAGTGGTCATCAAGATCTAAGGGTGGAGATTGACTCTCAAGATTGGACACGAAGTTGGTGCACTATATAAAGGGTCACCTAGCTTCATTCTAGACATAACATTGTGATATAATTTGAGATCAATTGTAAAGAGTGACAAGACACAATACAAGAGAGAATTGTGTGAGAGTGCAAAGACACAAAACACAAAAGGGACTTATTGTAGAGATGCTGGTTGTAAAGAAGAGAGAGTAGTATAGATAGAGAGCATTGTAATAGTTCTTATCATCTTCTTTCTTCTCTTCTTGGTTTCTTCAAGAACTTGAGCTTCTTGAAGAGGGTTGCTGTAATTATAAAGAACCATTGATTTAGTGTAGAAAGATCAGAGGAACTCACGGGGACGTAGGCTATTGTTGATCCTCGATAACAAATCGCTTGTCTTCTTTTCTTTCTTGCTTTCGATTACTGTATTTCTTTCTACAAGTCATTCTAGACTTGGATGTTTGGAAGATCACCACCTGGGCATCTTGTCAAGGTGATTTCCAATAGTGGTATCAGAGCTTGAGGAGATACCAGAACAGTGGTATCAGAGCTTGCACAGTTAGGTATCAGAGCAAGAACAAGAAGGTGACGGAGCCAAGACTCCAAGAATCAAATATCAACTTCTTGGGTGATTCAAGAATGGAGTAAAGATCAAGATCAGATCGTGTTCTTGAGGGTGATTCAAGAACAGTGTTAAGATCCATCTTTGATCGTGTTCTTGAGGTTGAAGAAAACATTTGTGGGTATTGCATAAATCTGGGATCTTGTCCGCAAAGATGGCTTCAAATTTCATGGTTGAGAAGTTTGATGGAAAGGGAGATTTTCCCTGTGGAAGCGGAAGATCAAGGCGGTTCTAATGCAACAGAAAGTGGACTTGGCTATTGGAGAAGATGATGCTTTTCCAGCAAGTGTCACAGAGGACCAATGAGTTAAAATGAAGAAGATGGCTTACAACACCATTTTCTTGCACATATCGTATAGTGTCACAAGGGAGTGCGAAGACTCGGAAGATCCAGCTATCATATGGAAGAAACTAGATGAGCTGTTTCTTACCAAAACTCTCCCTAACAAAATTTACCTTCTTAAAAGAATATTTACTTTTAAAATGAATCCTAGTAAAGGGTTGCAAGATAATCTTGATGTCTTTAATAAACTTTCAAGATTTAGCTAGTTGTAGTATTAAATTCTCGGATGAACAATTGGTTATTATTTTGTTAAACTCTCTTCCTGATTGCTTTGATAATTTGATTAATGCTATTGAGTATGGAAGGGATACTTTAACCAAGGAGATTGTGATCAATGCCATAAGGGCACATGACTTCAAAGCCAAGATGAAGGAGACATCAAGTGGAGATGGGCTGTTCATAAGAGGAAGGCCAGCAACTCGGAATGGCAGTAGCAACCATGGCAACTACCAGGAGAAATCAAGAGGTAGAGGGCAAAGCCATGGGAGAGCACATTCCAAATCAAGATTTGGAAAGAGGTGCTTCTACTGCAACAAGGAGGGCCATTTCAGAAAAGATTGCAAGAAGAAGATGTGGGATGAGAGGAGAAGCCATACCAACAATGGAGAGGCTTCTGTTGCCAAGAGAGAATAGCAAGATGATGTTCTTGTTGTGTGCTCAAATGTGAGCAGAAAGCAAGGCAGCGAGAAGTGGATTCTGGATTCTAGGTATGCCTTCATAAGGAATGGTTCAAGAATTTCAAGGAGATCAATGATAGAAGGGTCTTCTTGGGGAATGATAATTCTTGCCAAGTGAGAGGGATTGGAAACATCCAATTGAGGATGTTTGATGGAGTCACAAGGCTACTGTGAAATGTGAGGTATCTTCCAGATTTGAAGAGAAATTTGATCTCATTGGGACAGCTGGATTCCATGGGGTATACATGCAAAGTAGAGGGAGGAAAGATCAAGGTGGCCAAGGGATCTTTGGTAGTGATCAAGGCAGCAAGAAATGATAGACTCTATGAGATGATCAGAGAGACAGAAATCAATGATCGAGCAGCAAGCTTGATGGCTGAGATGGATAAGGCAGCCCTTTGGCACACTCGCTTGGGACATATGAGCGAAAAGGGCCTGCAAGTTCTTAGAAAGGATGGTCTACTTGGTGGTGACAAAGTAGAGAAACTGGATTTCTGTGAGAGTTGCATTCTTGGGAAGTAACACTAGGTCAGCTTCAACACTGGAGTGCACAAATCTAAGGGGATTCTTGACT
This sequence comes from Bretschneidera sinensis, assembly GCA_023935145.1. Classification (NCBI taxonomy): domain Eukaryota; kingdom Viridiplantae; phylum Streptophyta; class Magnoliopsida; order Brassicales; family Akaniaceae; genus Bretschneidera; species Bretschneidera sinensis. The sequence goes on from CM043698.1 coordinate 112,385,535, forward strand.
ATATTCATTCAGACCTTTGGGGACCAGCAAGAACACCAACACAAGGAGGTAACTTTTACTTTCTGTCTTTAATTGATGGTTATTCAAGAAGAGTGTGGGTTTATTTACTTAGAAATAAATCAGATGCCTTGGATAAATTTGTTGTGTGGAAAAAGTTGCTAGAAACTCAAACGGGTAGGGTAGTTAAGGATTTACGAACCGATAATGGCTTAGAATTTTGTAATAAGGATTTTGATAAATTTTGTGAATTAAATGGCATTCTAAGACATAGAACGGTTGTAAAAACACCTCAGTAAAATGGAGTTGTTGAGAGGATGAATAGAACCCTTATGGAAAAGGTTAGGTGCATGTTAATAGGATCCGGTTTACCAAAATATTTTTGGGGAGAAGCTGTGGCTACAACTGCATACTTGGTAAATAGATCACCCTCTAGAGCTTTAGAGCTCAAGACTCCCATGGAGATATGGAGTGGGAAACCCCCTGAATTAAGCAACCTTAAGACTTTTGGGTGTGCTGCATATGCACATCAAAAGGAGGATAAACTTAGCCCAAGATCTAGAAAATGTGTATTTCTAGGATATGGTGATGGGGTTAAGGGATATAGGTTGTAGTCCTTAGAAAATAAAGGCATGAAACTCATTATAAGTAGGGATATTATTTTTAATTAATTGTTATTTTCCTACTTGGAGAAAACTAACCCCGCAAGGGCTAGTGAGCAAACCAGTCCGAAAGTTGTGGAGTATCGCATCAAGGAGAGTTCGGTTCAGGTAGAGTAAGGAAGGCAAGAGGGTTCAGACCAGGTAGAGCCCTTGAATGAAGGCCATGCTCAAGAAACTCAAGAAGAGGCTGAAGAAGAAGAGGTCGATGCAGCAAGTCATAATGACTACCATCTCATAAGAGACCGAGAAAAGAGGGTGGTTAGACCACCTTTAAGATATGGGTTTGTGGATGCTAATGTAGCAGCTCCTTGGATAGAAGGAGAGGTTGAACCAGAAACTTACATGGAAGCCATGGAATGTAAGGATTCGTCAAAGTGGCAGCTAGCTATGGAGGAAGAAATGAAGATTCTTTGATGAAGAACAACTCTTGGGAGTTAGTGCCCAAACCTGAAAAACAGAGAGTTGTGGATTATAGATGGATCTACAAGATCAAAAAAGGGAATACTCTAAGGGATGAAGTCCGGTGTAAAGCAAGGTTGGTGGCGAAAGGGGTTCACACAAAAAGAAGGCATAGATTTCACTGAAATCTTCTCATCGGAAGTACAAGACGATACGGATAAAGTTAGCATTGGTGGTCTAATTTGATTGGAAATAGAGCAAATGGATGTAAAGACTGTGTTCTTACATGGAGAGCTCGATGAGACCATTTTCATGAGGCAACCTGAAGGCTATGAGGAAAGAAAGTAGGGAGAGTTGGTGTGCAAATTGAAGAAATCTCTCTATAGCCTGAAGCAATCATCTCGACAGTGGAATAAGAGGTTTGATTCCTTTGTAGAAGGTTGAGGAATTGGTGATCATCCTCATCTATGTTGACGACATGTTGCTGGTTGGGAGTAGCATGGAGAGGATAAGGAAATTGAAGGCTCAACTCAGTGAGGAGTTTGAGATGAAGGATCTTGGCCATGCACAAAAGATCATTAGGATGTGTATCATCCGGGAAAAGGAGAGAAATAAATTGAAGATCTTTCAAACTTCCTACATAGAGAAGATGATATCTAAGTTCTCTATGGAAGATATCAAACCAGTGAAGGTTCCCCTTGCTGGTCATTTCAAGTTCTCTAGTGATCAATGTCCAAGATCGGAGGCGGAGAAGAAGGAAATGGAAAAAGTCCCTTATTCTAGTGTTGTTGGTTCTGTTATGTTCACCATGGTCAGCACTAGACCTGATATTGCTGATGCAATAGTGTTCTCAGCAGGTTTATGAGTAATCCCGGAAAGGAGCATTGGCTTGGGATGAAGTGGTTGCTGAGGTACTTGAAGGGAAGCCCAGAAGTAGGGCTGGTTTATGAGAAGAAGGGTAAGTCCATCTGCCTTGAGGGTTTTGCGGATTCAGACTATGAAGCAGACTGGGATAAAAAGAGATCGATTACCTCCTACTTCTTCAACTTAAACGGATGTTGTGTAAGTTGGAAGGCTCAGTTGCAGCTAGTGGTAGCACTCTCAACAATCGAGGTTGAGTACATAGCAGCTACGGAGGCCATTAAGGAGGCTATGTGGTGCGAAGGGTTACTGGAAAAGTTAAAGGTACTGGAGGAGCAGGTTGTGGTGTTTTCGCATAGTCAAAGTGCATTGCACTTGTGTAAGAATCTGGTGTTCCATGAGAGGACAAAGCACATGGATGTTCGGTATCATTTCATTCGGGAAAATGTTACGAAATGATGCATCCATGTGGACAAGGTAGCCACGGAAGAAAATCTTGTGGATTTAGGTACTAAAGTTCTACCTCTAAGTAAGTTCAATCATTGCCTTGGACTACTTAGGATTGGAGTTAGTTAATTGATGACTCAAGATTAGTTTGGATCCTGAAGCTCTTTGCACAATGGTTCGGGTTTAAACACTTAGACAAAGGTAGAGATTGTTGGTATTTATCTAAGGTTTAAACATGTCTAAACATGGTTCAAAGATGGTTAATGTTTAAACCAAGGTTGGAAGATTAAAATACAGCATGTTAAAGGAGTGCACACATGTGTGTACATCCATTTGGGTGTGCGTGCACACCCCTAAACAACAAAGCAAAGTAGTGCACACCGCTATGTGAAGGGCAGCATCAGTGTGCGCCTCACTGCCCCTTCACCAACGCCTCACTGCCCAGCAAGGAAGCAGCTTGGAGAAGGGCAGCGCCGCACCGTGCCTCACCACCCAGAATGTGGTGCAAAGGGGCTTTGCCTAGCACTGAACAGTAGCGCCTCACCGTCCCCTGTTCAGCGCCTAGGCGCTAGGCACATTGATGCATACATGGACAGCTTATTTAAACCTCCTCGTAGGTGCTTGGATGCAATGTTAAAATGCACATAACAAACTAGGATTGATGGAGGGCCATGGTTAAGTGGTCATCAAGATCTAAGGGTGGAGATTGACTCTCAAGATTGGATAAGAAGTTGGTGCACTATATAAAGGGTCACCTAGCTTCATTCTAGACATAACATTGTGATATAATTTGAGATCAATTGTAAAGAGTGAAAAGACATAATACAAGAGAGAATTGTGTGAGAGTGCAAAGACACAAAACACAAGAGGGACTCATTATAGAGAGGCTGGTTATAAAGAAGAGAGAGTATTATAGATAGAGAGCATTGTAATAGTTCTTATCATCTTCTTTCTTCTCTTATTGGTTTCTTTAAGAACTTGAGCTTCTTGAAGAGGGTTGCTGTAATTATAAAGAACCGTTTATTTAGTACAGAGAGTTCAGAGGAACTCATGGGGACATAGGCTATTGCCGAACCTCGATAACAAATCGCTTGTCTTCTTTTCTTTCTTGCTTTCGATTGCTGTATTTCTTTGTACAAGTCATTCTAGACTTGGATGTTTGAAAGATCACCACCTGGGCATCTTATCAAGGTGATTTCCAACAATTATAAATAATTTGGTTGACCAAATTAGAGTTTTGAATCGAAGAGAAATTATTTTGGGAAAAAAATTTATAAGAAAATCATGAAAAAAATATAGTTTTTGAAGGGAAAGTGGACAGTCAACTATATCCTCATGAACTTATTGAAAAATCAAGCATAAACATTGGATAGTCGATTATTCCCTTATAACCTGATTGAATTTTTGGATAGAAACTTTTCACAATCGACTGCCATAATGAACAATTGTGTGACACAAAAATCAGTTTTTCGAGTATTTTAAAGAGTTTTTTGAAATCGCTTCAAATTCATTTAAAATTAAAACATTATTTTAATTGAAATTAAAATTATTTTTTATCTTCAAAAGATTTAAATTAGATTGATTTACTTAATTAAGAATTGTTCTTAATTTCAATAATCAAAAGTTTTAAGAAATTGGAGTTTGATTATGAATTGAAATTCAATCCTCATCAAATTGGAATTATGAATTCTAATAAACAATGAATCTTAATCTTATTTGGAATAGGATTAAGAAAAGATTTTGAAAACCTAATGGGATTAGGATTACAATCTAAAAATAAAGTCATAACTAGAATACAACTAATTGTATTTATTTATTATGCAATTTGAATGTATGAGTGGATGACTATTAAACCTAGACCTTTGCAGTTGGTTAAATTGAATGGTATTACTTTTTGTTGTTCAATTTTAAATGGGGTTTGTATACCTCACTTTCTCTTATTTCTCTTATCTCCCTCGAATGTAATTCTCATTGACTTTTGATCAATGATTCTTATATATATTTGATCAAGGAAGCATAAAAGAACCATTTGAAGATTGAATACCCATAAATGTGTGGGATATATTCATGTAATAATTACTTAGGGTTTGAATAAGTGATTTATTTTATTGGCTCAAGTAAATCACGCTTAGAAAAGTCGATAGTCATCCACTTAGATATATATGTGCATGTAATGTATGCATATTAACGCATGTGATTTGATTATATGTTGTTAAATGTATATGATGCATATTAAATGGTGAGATATAAACATAAAAACATAAATCCCTCACTTCGAATTTATTTAACATTAAGTTTTAAACAAAAATCATCAAGAATGGTTATTCATAACCTTCCACCATTATAGTCAATATTCGAAGTTTCTTATGTGTGTAAATTTGTTGTGCTACATATAAGGTTTACACCTATAAGAAAATTATATTGACTATTAAATATGTGATGTATAGGAGTTAAACAAATGATATAACTTTGTTGGCTACATGTAAGGACTATAGCACTAATTTACACTTGTAAGGAATGGTGGGTTTAACTTAACTAAAATTGATATGATTTGTTGTGCTACACGTAAGGTCATATATATTTAAGAGGCTAAATTATGATTAGGAATTTCATGAGATGCAAATGATAAATGTTAGCTACCTATCAAGCGCAATGTAGTTTGTTGCACTACACGTAAGGCTATAATGGACAAGTGATAGGGTTCCAATCCCCACTAGGAAACCTTCCAAAAGGGTTTTCACTTTCCAAATTGAGGGTTATGAGAATCGAAAAGAATAGTGGAAGGTACCATTTACATTAAAAACCAAATATTTATTATAGTTAATAATATAAATATATGCTAATTTATTTGTTGTTATATTGTAGATCGCAGCGGCTAATCTCAACCCACTATCTAGAATCTTTAATACAAACAGGCTAACATGGACCAATTTTCTTGATTGGCTAAGGAACTTGAGAATTGTTCTCAATTCTGAAAAAAAAAAAAAATAGCCTATGTTCTTAATCGATCACTCCCAACTAGTTTTGTTGAGAATGCTCTAGAGGAAGATGTAGCTACTTATGAGAAGTCACAAGAGTATGACATGAAGGCAAGGTGCTATATGCCAACATCTATGTCCAATGAGTTTTAGAAGCAATATGATAAAATGGAAAGTGCACTCTCGATTTTACTTCATCTGCAAAAGTTGTATGCTAAACATAGTTGTAATGTAAGGTTCTAGATATCCAATGACCTCTTTAGGGCTAGGATGCTTGAAGATCATTAGTCCATGAGTATAGATTGAAGATTACCAACTATATCGAGCAATTGGACATGGTCAATTTTATTATGGATGCGAAGTTAAGTAATGACTTGATTTTACAATACCTTCCAGATCCCTATTCTAAGTTTGTTATGAATTACAACAAGAAAAAGATAGAAACTATGCTTCTAGAGCTTGTAAACATTTTGAAGAATGCTGAAAGCATGATTAAGAAAAGCAAAGCACCTATTATGCTTATTGATGGAGCTTCTTCCTCTAAAATGAAAGTCTTGAAGAAGAAACCATTGAAACCAAAGGGTGGTGTTGGCAAAGCTGGCACTTCGAAAGCCAAGAAAGATGAGGGACAATGCTTCCATTGTGGCAAGGATGGTCTTTGGAAGAGGAATTGCATCAAGTACCTTACAAACTTGAAGGAAAAGCCTTTGGAAGGTATGTCCAAGATGTTTGTCATTTATGTTTATTTAAGTGTTAAAAATACTTCGTCATGGGTATTAAATACCGGTTGTGGCTCATATACCTAAAATAATTTCCAATTACTTTGAAGAAATAGAAAGCTAAGCAAGAGTGACGTGGACTTGTGCCTTGGAAATGGAGAAAAAATTGTTGCATTAGTCATAGGGACATATTGCTTGGAGCTGCCATCTGGAGAAACTTTAGAAATTAAGGGTTGTTATTATGTACTAGATTTAATTAGAAATATTGTTTAAGTTTCTAAGTTAGATAAGGAAGGTCATGAATTTTCCCTTAAGGAAAATTGTTGTTCTATTTATTTTAAAGATAAACATTATGGTACTGGTATATTGAATAATGATCTTTATATTCTTGAGGTTGATGGTAATGTTTTCAATATCGAACAACAAAATAGAAAAAGAGATAATGAATTGAATTGATTCTACATGTGGCACTTAAGACTGGGTCATATCAATAAAGATAGGGTAAATAAGTTGGTAAAAGGTGGAAAATTGGATCTATTGGATTTTGACTCCTATTTGATTTGTGAAGCCTGTCTCATAAGAAAGATGACTAGATGTCCATTTAGTGGACATAAAGAAAGAGTCGCAAATGAATTAGGGTTAATTCACAATGACATGTGAGGACCCCTAACAGTTAATACTAGAGGACGTTACTCCTACTTTATTACCTTTACTGATATCATTTTGGGATTGGATACGCGTACTTAATGAAGTGCAAGTCTGAATCATTTGAAAAGTTTAAAGAATTCATAAATGAAGTTGAAAAGCAAGTTGAGAAAAGTATTAAAGCTCTTCAATCATATCAATGAGAAGAATACATAACCGATGACTTTTTAGATTATCTCAAAGATAAGGAGATTCTCTCTCAATTGACTCCTCCTGAAACACCACAGATGAATGGGATGCCTAAAAAGAGGAATCCACTCTATTAGATATGGTATGATAAACGATAAGTTACATTGATCTTCCTATATCTTTTTAGGATATGCCCTCTTAAGTCCCACATATTTGCTGAACAAGGTTGCCTCAAAGGTAGTACCTAAAACACCATATAAGATATGAAAAAGAATGAGAATTATTCTTAGTAACATTAATTTGTGGGGTTTTACTGCTTATGTAAAGAAATTACATACAAATAAGTTAAGAACTAGGTTTGATAAATGTAGATTTGTGGGATATCCTAAAGAAAGTTTAGGATGTTATTTCTATCATCCTCAGGAATAAAAGGTGTTTGTTTCGAATTATGCAACCTTTCTAGAAAAAGAATTTATTATGGGAGAATGGGGAGGAAGATAGATCTTGATGAAGTTTCATAAGAACAAAAACTAATATTGTTCAAATTAAGGAACCTGAACCAATAGATCTTCCTAATACACAACCAGTTCATAAATCTAGCAAAATACCCAAGGCGCTAGAGCGATATGAATTTCTCATAAATGGTGACCAAGAGTTACACCTTATAAATGATAAGGAACCTATTAACTATGAAAAAGAGATGTCAAACATCAATTCAGAGAACTGGCTAGAAGCCATGTATTCCGAAAAAAAAAATTCTATGTACTCCAACAAAAGTATGGACTTTAGTTGATGCACCTGAAGGTATAATATATGTAGGTTACAAATGGGTCTTTAAGAGAAAGATTCGAGTGGGTGGAAATTTATAGACCTATAAAGCAAGGCTAATAGTGAAGGGTTTCAAGAAAAGGTAAAGAATTGACTTTGATGAAACCTTCTTTCTAGTGACCATACTTAAATCCATTAGAATTTTACTTGTAATAGCTACATACCATGACTATGAGATATGGCAGGTGAATATAAAGACTACATTCCTTAATAGAAACATTGAGGAGGATATGTATATATCACAGTCTGAGGGTTTTACATCTAGTGGTAGTGACCACAAGGTATGCACGTATCAAAAATTCATTCATGGATTAAAGCAAGCTTCCAGAAGTTAGAACATTCGTTTTGATGAGATAATCAAATTTTTTTATTTTATATAAAATGAGGATAAACTATGTGTATATATGAAGGTCAATGGGAGCATTGTAACTTTTTTGGTGTTGTACGTTGATTACATACAAATCACTGGAATAATGTAGGTATGTTATAGTCAATCAAGGTTTGGTTGTCAAAGAACTTCTCCATAAAGGATTTGGGTAAAGTATCCTATATTTTAGGGATAAAGATCTATACAGATAGATTTAGAAGAATGTTAGGCTTATCCCAATCCATGTACATAGACAAAGTGCTAAAAAGGTTTAGCATAGAAATTTTCAATAGGGGACTCGTGCTAATGAGTCCTAAAATTTAACTCTCTACGGAGGTGTCCCCATAGACTCCAGAACAGAGAATGCATGAGTAGGAAACCATATGCATTAGCAATTGGTTCCATCATGTATGTTATGTTATATATAAGGTCTGATGTCATATACACTCTAAGTGTTACAAGCAAATATTAGTCTAATCCATGTGAGAGTCATTGGAAAGCTATAAAAAAACATTCGTAAGTTCTTAAGAATAACTAAAGACTTGTTTCTCATAAATGGAAGGGCTAGCAGATTTGAAACTCGAGGGTTTATAGATTCTAGTTTTCAGTCTAACAAAGATAACAGTAGATCAGTCTCTGGATACGTGGTCATCTTGAATGGTAGAGCAGTATATTAGAAGTTTTCCAAGCAAGAGACCATTGTAGATTTGATCATAGAGGTTGAATGCATTGCTACATCAGAATCTGCAAAAGAAGCTATTTGGATGAGGAAATTCATCATTGAACTAGGAGTGGTTCTAGACATGTCAATCCAATAACTTTGTGGGGTGATAACTATATAGCCTGGTGTTTTATTTATAATATTAGAAGTCATGGAGTTTCACTTCGGTGCGTTATTGGTATTGGTTGTTCAATTTTGAATTAAATTTGTTTTTCTATTGTACTTGAGTTTGTGGAAATTTGGGACAAGAAAATAACTAAAGACCAAATATTTAAAATAGTTGTCATTTAAAATTTTGTAGAACTTTTAAGGAATAGTAAATGGAACTAAACAAAAACAAAAGTTTGGAAAGTTATGTGGTGGAAATAGGAGGGGTGCAAACTAGAAGGGCTATTATGCAATTAGCGAAGAGTTGGAATATAAATAGGGTGTTAAAGAGAGGGAGAAATCTAACAAGTTTTGGAAATCTCTAGAAACCTAAAGAGAATATGAGAGAACGAGGGAAAGAAGGAAGTGAAAAGTAAGGAAATGATGAGAATTTCTTATCAACCTTGAGGTAGATCTTGTTCTTCTTTACTTTTAAAGCAGTAAGCTTGTTTATTACTCTAAGATTTGAAGTTTTAAAAGCTTGAATGGAAAAGTTTGCTTTAGAAAAGATTGACAAGAAAGTTTTTTTCAAAGAAAATGATTTTGTGATGGATTTCTAAGTTTAATGTGTTTTCATATGAAATATGCTTTGAGTAAATTATATGTATGGGCTTTATAGTATGCTTAGGTATATTTAAATTATATGTTTCTTGAATAATTATACTAAGTAATTATATACGTTAAGTGTGATCAAAGGAAAACACCAAAGGCTAAGAAGTAATACAAGGTTTAAGCTTGGTATGGCAAAGGTGAGGTTCATCTTAGTTTTAGTAAGCGTTCTAGCATATTTAAAAGTATGCATTATAATTAAATTATTAAATAATAAATATTATTATATTGAGACTGATGTGTACATAGAGATTAAGGTTTAGTGATAACCTATAATGATAGACGTATGAGAATATAACGGGCATAGCGATTGGATCCATACTCCAAAACTATTTGAAAATAAATACTTAGTACTTAACTATATACATAGATGTATATATATGATTGCTTGTATAAGCTTATTGATATGACCTCTCTAGTATGAACAATATACTACTTGAATTGATGACCACTAAATTGAAAAGTTATTGAATTATAATTAATAGCAAAAAAAAGAGAAATGAATACATATATGATGTGATATGATTGTATAAGAATTGAACATAGAAATGGCTTAATGCCTACCTATTAAAAGGTGGTGAATGTACACCCTCGAATTGAAATGACTAATGTATGGACTTATGTGAAATATATAATTGTTTAATTAAATTGATGAATCCTTCCTTTACTAGTATAGTAAATTGTTCTGAGATTGAGTACACAGTTAAATAAGTTATGAATTTAATGATATGAGTAGTTGATGGATGCTTGATTTGAAGATTGTTTGAATCACGAGTTACAATTATTGCATATGATTTGAATGTGAGAACTCCACCTAGTAAAGAGTAGGAAAGAGATCCTAATTGTTTCCTAGTGATTTAAATGTAAGGACTTTGCCCAGTAAAGGGTAGGGAGGAGATCTTAATTGTTTCCTAGTTATTTAAATGTAAGGACTCCGCCTGGTAAGGGGTAGGGAGGAGATCTTAATTGTTACCTAGTTATTTAAATGTAAGGACTCCACCTAGTAAGGGGTAGGGAGGAGATCCAAATTATTAAGACGTTAGGACTCCGCCCAATAAAGGGTAGGGAGGGGATCTAAATTAATTATGTGGGGAGACATCCCAGTTACTATATGATTAGCCTAGTGAGAGGCAAATGAGAATGAAGTGAAATTGAGATGAAGAGAAATGATTAAAAAAATGAACTCGCATCGCATTGCATTCTTCCATTGATAAATCATATTTGGCCCATAAGTGGCATGAGTTATACTTAGCCCATGAGAGGCAAAATTTGTGTTTGATCCATGAAGATGTTTTGTGTTTGTCCCACAAAGGGTATTTAAATTTTGGCCTATGAAAGGCATTCAATGTAACTTATTAAATGAAATATATATGGTTGATAATTACTTGTTAAGTGATAAGAATATATCAGGAGATGAACGTTATAAATAAATAGTTTGCACAAATGTTACAGTAAGATTGTATTTATATAATAAATATTTACTTTTCTAAAGATTTGACTTTCCTTTTAAAAACCTAAAAGATGTAAGTCATTTTACACCTATATCTATTTATAACGTATATGATAAGAATTGGAATTTAAGAAGAATATCCCTAAAACGATTACTCTTAGTAAGATGTTTTACTCACTGAGGTTTTTAGCTCACCTCCTCTTTTTTATTAATATTTTAGGAAGGTTGTCGGAAGGTTTATGATCAAATTTAATGGAGGACCTTAGTAAGGTCATCGTCCACGACATCCTCATTGTTGAGTCTCCTTAGGAGTTTAAGTTTTGTTTTTGGTTTAGTATTTGTAAAAGATGTTTTACTTAGAAGTACTTGAAAGAGTTTTTTCTTTTCATTGTGTCTCTTATAAAAACTTAGAGTTGGTAAGTTGTATTAAAGGATTTATTGTATTCAAGATTTTATGTTTGTTTTAAATTGAAATGATTGAAAGAATTATTGCTTGATTGATATATTTGCATCTTGAGTCAGGGTGCTTAGTGCTAAAAGGTAATAGAGTCAATTTGAGTAGGGCCCACTCAGGATGGGTCATTACATTTTTAGTATAAGAGCTTTAGGTTTAAGGTTCTGTAGACTTAGTTGCATGGTGCATGGTGCATGGTTCATGGTCCATGGAGTAATTATAGAAAGTAGATTATGTAGAATTGGAGATGATGCTATTTAGGAATTAAAACTTGTAATGGTTTAAGTGCGAGTAATACATTTTGAGATGTAAGCTGGGTTAATTTGTTGTTGTTAGGATTTAATTTTTGTGTTGTGGAATCTCTTCAATAATACTTTCGATGTGAGTATTTGATAAGATACCTTGGTTTAAAGAAATGTTTGATTGATATGTCATTCTCATGCAATTGTGGAATATTTTATGTGGTAGAATGTTTGATGAAAATGTTGAAAGGTGAAAAATTAAGAATGAAATTTTTTTTCTCTCTTTAAATCGTATTGCTAACTTGTAGTGTTACAATGATTTTGTAAACTTAACTTTATTGAAATGACTTGTTGTGTTTTGTGAAACCTTATGGATAATTGCCCTTGATGAAACGATGGATTGTGGAAGCTTTAAATTGATGCAAGTACTTTGATTATTATGTCATTCATGTGTTTATAAAGATGTTATGATGTGGTTTGGTTGTTGGAGGAAGTATAGTAAAGCTAAAAGAGTAAGTGAAGGTTTTCCCTATAAAAGAAGCAAATTTATTTGAAAACTTTTGCTTTGATGTTGTGGATATCGTTGATTATTAATGACCTACAAATTAAAAGGAATTGGAGATTTTGTTAAGAATGTTTCCTTGAATGGATGAGTTGTGCTAAATTAGCATAACTAAATTTAATTTATGTAAACATGTTTCGTTGATGCTTTCCATTTCATGTTGTTTGCATTATGGTGCTTGTGAGAAATGAATGTTTAGATATTGTGTAACTTTGACTTAATAAATAGTTATTTTGGAAATTATAGAGATTGTCAATTTGAAACAAATAGAATTTTGATTTGTGGGTTTGAATGTGCTTGTGTTTGAGAGTTGAGCATAGACTAAAAGTAGTTGTTTGAATGTCGATTTGAAGTACTTTGAAAATCCAGACTATGTTAGCAATTGAAAAATATTAGAAGTTTAAGAGTCGGGAAGTAGTAATGATTCAAAGAAGTTGTAAGTATATCGTTAGAGTGTGAGATTTAAAAATTGATAATTAAAGTATTTGTAAAGGCGTAGATGAAGCAACTAGTATATAAAGAAGTAAGAGTAAATTTTTGGATAAGTGTTTAGTGTAAGGAATCAGATATGGTAGGAAGCTATTGAAATAAAATGAGAGGAATATTGACTTGGTTATGGTAATAGATATGTAATGATGAATTAATATTTTTTAAACTATAAGAAATCGAAAGACGGATGACTTGTTGCATTTACGGTTGGAGTATTAGAAAGGATGGCCATTAATGTTAGAAGGATTTGTGAATTGCGAATGTGTGTTATGTTTTCTTAGAGAAAGAAATTGTTGCTTAATTAGATATATCTTGGGAATGTGACTTAGAAGAGAGATGGATATGGTACGCAAGGCCAGGAGAAAGTTGAACAAGGAAAATGGAAGAAAGAATGAGGATTCCAATAAAGGAGTAATATCTTAAGAGCTTTTAAATTTCAGAACACCCTAGGAATGGTTAGTTTAAAAGAAATATTTATCAATGAGATAGTTTGAAAGGTCAGAGGTTATTAAACATTGTGAGTCTATGAGGAAACTTAATGAAAGATGAAAATAAGATCTTAAGCTAACCAATGAGTCATTGAGAAACTTAAAAGAGTTGAAAGTAAACCTCTACTAAGTACGTGAAGGAAGGTACCATTTATAATTGAGTTAATGGATACCTTTTAAGATTTGATTAAGATTTTGTGCTATAAATATTGAGTATTATTTTGAAGGTGTCATTAAATCAAGAAAGGAACTCAAAGTTGTAAAGATTTTTGGAAAGTTAGAGGTGAAGTAAAGGGGCATGGATATTATATTTCTGTAAACTACAAGATAAGAGATAAAGTAAGAATAGAGGAAATCTATGTTACCATTCAGTTACTATAAAAAGGAAGGAGACATTGGAACTTGAGAATGATGAAGAAATTTATTGGGTGCTTGTATTGTCCGTGTTGTTAAAATTAGAAGGAGATGGAGTAACTCGATAAATTTTTGATTTTGACAGCAAATCAAGAGGTTGAGAACATGTTAACTTAGATTCGAGAAATTTCGAAATTTGTGTCTAATCATTGATTCAGTTGGAACTTTCTTTGAAGTGTAAAATGTGACAAGTAAGAAGTAATTGAAGGTATTGAGGATAGAACGGTTATAAGGAGAAGAAATAAAAATATGGAAAGATGAGTTAGAGAAGAGGTAAAGCTATAAATTTTAAGATAAGATTCTAAGTATGATTTGAGATGTTGAATGTACGAATGAATAAGAAATTGAAAATTTTGGGAATTATTTGCTTGGGGATTTGATGTGAGAATTGGTTAATACAAGGACTAATAACTATAAGGTTACAGGATAAAGATCCTTAGAAAATTTTGATGTAGAGAGCCTCCTAGCAAGATAAATGATGATTTGAGGTTAGTTACAATTCTTGAGTAGAAGATTTGATATATGAAATTATGTAAAGAGACAGAAAGATTATAAGAGAATGGAAAAACTTGAAGTGCGATCAACACCAAAGAAAAAGTTATGTAAAAGAAAATCTTTAGGAGATGCATGTAAAGTTTAAGGATAAATTATGTAAGTTATTATTGAAGACAACTAAGTGATAAAGCTAGAATGGAGATTTGTAAAATGGGACTACTAACCGTAAATAGAATTAACTGATTCATAAAAGTGTTCAAGTGTTACTAAGAAAAGGATTTTGACATGCCTATGGTTATCAAGGAAAGACAAAAGTAAAGGATTCAAAGAAGAATAAGAGATAATGAAGATCTTTTTTCTTTTTTTTTTAAGAAAAGAATAAAGGAAAAATGTGAAGGAAAGAATTTTGAATGATGCTCTTGTTTAGAGGGTTAATTTGATAAAAGTTTGAAACAAACTAGGGAAGTGATAAGCCTAATACTTGTGAACCCTATTTAAGGAAATTTCGGGGACAAAATTTTTATTAGTGGGAAAGAATTGTAGAGTTTGGTGTTTTATTTATAATATTATAAGTCATGGAGTTTCACTTCGATGCATTAGTAGTATCGCTTTTTCAGTTTTGAGCTAATTTTTTTTTCTATTGTACTTTGAGTTTGTAAAACTTGAGGACAAGTAAATAACTAAGGACCAAATATTTAAAATAGTTGTCATTTGAAATTTTGTAGAACTTTTGAGGAATAGTAAGTGGAGCTAAACAAAAGCATAAATTTGGAAAGTTATGTGGTGAAAATAGGAAGGGGTGCAAATTAAAAGGAATATTGTGCAATTAGTGGAGAGTTGGGCTATAAATAGGGTGTTAAAGAGAGGGAAAAATCCAAAAGTGCTGGAAATCTCTAAAATCCTAAAGAGAAAAAGAGAAGATGAGAGAAAAAAGGAAAGAATGAAGGGAAGAGAAAGGAAAAGGATGAGAATTTCTTATCAACCTTGAGGTAAATCTTGTTCTTCTTTACTTTTAAAGCATCAAGCTTGTTTGTCACTCTAAGATTTGAAGTTTTAGAAGCTTGAATGGAAAATTTTGCTTGGGAAGAAAGTTGTTTTCAAATGAAATATTCTTTGGGTAATGTTTAATCTTTAACTTAAAACCCCTGAGAATTTGTATTTGTTTTGTATTGGAAGTCCCATGGGAGACAGGAAATTATTTTGAAGAAAAATGAAGTTTTGCTCTAAAAAATTTTTGAAATTGCGACTAAACAGCCGAATGTCCAATGAGCACAGTCGACTGTGAATCTCTCTAGACCTTGGAAAGTCGACTATACAAATCTCTAGGCAGTCTACAATCAACTGCCCAATATGGACAGTCGACTGTCCAAGCCCCTGAACCTGTTTTCAGCCCCCTTTTTCCCAAAATGATCCACTCTTGTTAAATATTTCAACTATAGACTTCTTCCAAGGTGATATGAGTTTAAAAATATGTTAAGATTTTGAAAGTTAAGATCTTGAAAGGATTTCATTTATTTTAAACCATGCGAGAACAAGGGTTATAAAAGTTTTATATAAAAGAATGGATTGGAGCACTCAAGACAGGAAGAAGTTCTTGTATGAGGTACATAATTTTTATTGGGATGACCCTTGTCTTTTCAAGTACTGCCCAGACCAAATTTTAAGGCGTTGCATCCCTAATGAAGAGATTGCCAGCATCTTGGAATTTTGTTACTCCCAAGCTTGTGGAGGCCACTTTTCAATGAAAAAAACCGCTGCAAAATTTTTTTAGTGTGATTTTATTGACTAACCTTGTTTAAAGATGCAAACATCTATTCTCGCTCATACTAAAAGTGTCAGAAGTTAGGAGCTGTGTCTCATCGAAATATGATGCCCTTAAACCCAATTTTAGTGATTGAAATCTTTGATTGTTGGACCATTGATTTCATGGGACCATTTCCTCATTCTTTTGGATATCAATATATCATTGTGGCAATAGATTATGCGTCAAAATGGGTAGAGGCAGCAGCTTGCCAAAGCAATGATAATAGAACGGTAATTAAATTTCTCAAAGAAAACGTGTTTTCTCGATTTGGTACACCACGTGCTATAATTAGTGATCGAGGTACGCATTTTCGCAACCATTCTTTTGAAGCTTTGATGAGAAAATATGGGGTGTTACATAAGGTCTCTACTGCTTATCACCCTCAGACAAGTGGACAAGTAGAACTTGCAAATAGGGAAATTAAACAAATCTTAGAAAAAATGGTTAACCCGGATCGCAAGGATTGGTCTTTGAGACTAGTTGATGTGCTTTGGGCTTACCGTACAGCCTTCAAAACTCCCTTAGGTATGTCACCTTATAGGCTTGTTTTTGGAAAGCCTTGCCACTTGCCTGTGGAGCTCGAGCATAGCGCTTATTGGGCTATCAAGTCTTTTAATTTTGACATAGGAGAAGCGGGTAAGCTTAAGAAATATCAGTTGACCGAGTTAGAGGAGTTAAGAAATGATGCTTATAAGAACTCTAGAATCTATAAGGCAAAGATGAAAGTGTTTCATGATAAAAATATTTTGAGGAAAACATTCAAGCCTAATGATCAGGTGTTCTTATACGATTCTAGACTCCATAAGCATCCAGGGAAACTTTGGTCGAGGTTGACCGGTCCATTTATAGTGAAGAATGTTTTTGCAAATGGAGCGGTGGAAATTGAGGACACTAGAGATGGTCGGATTGTTAAAGTAGATGGTCAACGTCTTAAAGTCTTAATCGATAGGCAAGATTCGGAAGTGGAAGACATTCCACTTATGGATCCGGTCTATTCCCCTTGACCACACCACACAAGTACGTTTTTATTTATTTTTCTTTTGTTTTGTTTGTTTTGTTAAGTTTATTTCAATTTTAATTTTTAGTTTTTAGTTTAATCTGATTTTTAGTTTAAGAATTATTTTTATTTGGCTAATTTTATTTTATTTTTTTGGCAACAAACAAGTTTTTTTTTATAAATTAGAAACAGGTCCAAGCAGCTGTGCGCCTAGGCCCAGCCCAAGGCACGCCTCGCCCCACAGCACCAAGCCCATCTCGCCCTAGCCCGTGCAGCACCCCAGCTACAACCGCACTGCACCACCCAGTAACCCAGCCAGCATGCCCACGCCTTCAAGCCGCGGCACTCACTAAGCTGAGTCATGGCACCAGCTGCTACCTGTTCTGCACCAAAAACAAAATCTGGACTATTTGAACCACATTTCTGCACTTTCTCCTTAATTTCTACCTTACGAAAATAGCAGCTCCTTTCTCTCTCTCTCTCTCTCCTCCTCTCTCAAAACCCTCACTTACCCACTCACTTTTAATCAAAATTTCTTTATTCTAACATCATTTCTTGGAGGATTTAGCACTAATATTGCAGATTTTGCTGGAAATTTCTCCAAAAAGCTTGGTTCTAAGAGGATTTTGGATTCTTCAAGACAACTTCAAATTGGTGGGTACTCTTCATTCTCTCCAACATTGGGCATCAAGTAAGACCAATTTCTCCTCTCTGTTGTTCATTTTTGCTATTTGGGTGGTTGATTTTGAATTAGTTCTATTATTCTATAAATTTGATTCAAATGGCCCCTAAAACCAAGAGACTAAAGGGGGAAACAACCTTAAGAGTACGATGAGAGCAAATTTGTTAGTTTTGAGGCTAGTGAGAGATATGTTAGGATGATGCACACTAGAAAACCTATTCCTGAGAGAGGATTCAATATCACAGAGAGGGAGAACCCTACCTGGTTTAGAATGATCATTGATAGGCATTGAGGTACATTTGCTAGACAACCATCACATTCCCTCACAAATGTGGTTAGAGAATTCTATGCTAATGCAGACGAACATAGGAATGGTATGGTGAGGGTGAGAGGCAAAACAATTTCTTTTAGCAGCACATCTATCAATAGATTCTATAGGCTACATGATATAGAAAACAGTGAGTATACTGCGTATGCGTCTAATATTAATTATGAAGAGATTTGCAATACTTTATGTATTCTGGGCACTACAAGGAAAATGACGGGTGATACCCCTATAACCTTGCCCGGTACTTCTTTGACTGTCAATGCTCGAGCTTAACAATATTTTGTATGTTAGAGATTGATGCCTGCTACACACTATAGTGACCTTACTGTTGAGAGAGCTGTGCTGATTTATGCCATTTTGATAGGATGACTATTGGTGCGGGTCAGATCATATTTAATTTTATCATACACACTATGCAACAAAAGCTTGGATTGTACTTCCCTTCCTTAATTACCCAATTATGCATCCAAGCTGGAGTCCAATACAGTCCTGATGAGGACGCCCAGCAACCAAAGAAGCCCATCGATGATGGCATGCTCACTCTGATTAAAGCCTCAAGGCCACCAATTTCGGGAGAGAGAGCAACATATGCAGCCCCTCCTCCCTCTAGGCATTTCACTGTTGCAGAGCACCTTGAGCATTTAGAGATTCTTTTTGACAAGCATAAGAAATTCTTGCATGATAGGTTTGATCGTCAAGAACCATTCTTGGCTAGGCAAGCTGATTATCAGGTGGGGGTATACTCTTCTTTTGGTCAGATGTACCAACACCTTGCCTCCGCTACTAGTTGTGACATGGATCACTTTCCCACTTTTCCACCCTATTCGGGTTCATCTTTTGATCTAACTACAGAGGAAGGTGAAGAGAATGAAGAAGAGGATGAAGACTTAGAGGATTAGTTTTGGGTTCTGTCTTGTTTGTCCCCTTTTATTTTATTTTTTTCTTATTGGATAACTGTACTAACATTTGTTGTGTCTTTCTTTTCGTTATTTTATTTTGTTTGTCATACTTTATTTTAGTTTTTATTTATTTCCATTTCATGTTTTAACCTAACATACGGTGGGAATCTTAATGTTACATCGCCGTTGCTTTCTTTTTGTTTGTTTTTTTCTATGTTATAGATCGAAATTTTAGCAAGAAGCACGACATGCAGTTCAAATGGTGGTGCACAATTTTCAGCTTCTGTGCACTTTTGCTTACAAAGGGAGTTTCCTTTACCTTTTCTTTCACATTGAGGTCAATACAATTTTTAAGTTGGGGATGGAGGAAACATATTTCTTTTTCCCATTGAACTGCTTGGTATCATTTTTCTTTTTTATCGTTTTTAGCATGCTTTGTTTTAAGCCTTGGAGTTAATTCACATGTCAATGGTATGAACTTAATTGAGATAGCATATAGCATTTAGAAGAAATTAAATCTTACTTCGGTTGGAGAATGATTTAAGTGTCAATCTTCATTTGGTTTGAGACTCTAGTTTGCAGTAAGATTATATGATTAGTCTAAAACATTTAGAGAAGTTTTATGTGTGATTGCTTGTGAATACTTTTGCGGTCTCGACAAGCTCTAGAACTTATTTGATAATCACTTTCGGCAAATTCTTAGAATGCACATTACTTAGGATATGAAGTAGGCCATTTTTGGAGCGTTTGAGCCTTTCAAACTTACCCTTGCTATATTCATCGCTAGTCACCTATTTGAGCCTTTTCTCGAAAAAGAATTTGAGCCTTGTTTCGTTCGATAACCCATTTACTTACTTTTATGAGCCCAAAAATATTTTATCCTTACCCTTCTTTTAAAAGAACTTAGTTATACACATTTGTTGAGAAGCACTTAAGAGGAGTAAGGATGGAAATATGAAAAAATATTACTGCCATAACCCAAGTACATTAAAAGAGATAAGTTAGAGGTTGTGGAAAAGAAAAGAAAAGAAAAGAAAAGAATGAAAAAGAAGGTGAATGGTCTTATGCCAAAGTAAAAAACAAGTGAATTATGGAAAAGAAAGAGGAAAAGAAAAGAAAAATGGTGACTTATCGAGAGATATGCTCTTATAAAAAAAATGGTTAAAAGAGTTGGGTGTTGAAGTAAGGTTATCCAGTGCTTAAAAAGAAGGTTGTGTTTAAAACTAAGAGATTAAGTTCTTTTATTGATTGAATCCTTCCCATTCTTTCTTAACATTTACCTTAGCCTAATGTTACAAGCTTATTAAAGACCTATTGATCCAATGTAGTGTGATTTTTCTACAATAGTGGAGAGTGATTTGAAAAATAAGCCTACGGAGCTTTATTTGTGATTGATGTCACGTAATTTATTACGTTTTTAGAGGCCAAGACTTGTATTCATGAATGTTATGCATAAAATCATCCGGGTGTTCGGATTAATAGATTGTGGTTTATGGATGTTAAGAGTCAATAACGATTTTAAGATTGATGTTTGGATTACTTTTGGACTTGGGTGATATTTAATGATTCAATGTGCTGTGTGTTATGTGCGATTTTTGAGATAAAAAGTGAATTGCTCCTAGTTTAACACTAACACTGTTTTACTTTGTTTTGACTCCTACCGTAGAATTCATCTCTTGTTTTCGCTTGAATTGCTGGGGACTAGTAATAAGCAAGTTGGGGGTTGTGATGCGAGTCATAAAATGTACCTTAACAGTACTTAAATGCTAGCATTTTAGGGTTGATCCATGTTTTAATTGCAATTTTATACGTTAACAACTCTAAAGTGTCATACTTTGATCATTGATCTATTTCGGTGCATTTTCAGGTACTTTAAGTTCAAAAGAGGAGGAAAAGTTATTGTTTCTTGGAGCACAAAGACTCGAGGCATACCGAAGTGAAGGCATGGTTGTGGAATGACAAATGAAGAGAAATCAAGTCTTGAGTGTGTGTGCTGCGGCCTGAAGAAGTCAAAGCCTTGGCCTCCAGAAAGAAGCACAAAAGAACAAGGAAACCAACCAATGTACGCCGCAGCCTGGACTAGGCAAGGCTGCGGTGCCCAGAAGCTCACCCTCAAAGGCCATCAGGCAGAGCTATGGCCTGGATTAGGCAGGGCCATGGCGCCCAGAAGCATACCCAACCAAGAACAGATAGAGCCGCGGCGCGCACACGAAACTTTGTTTCCGAGTTATGACCTAATTAGGACTTTAATGATTGTTTAAACCCTAGAACACCCTTGGACCTCTTGTATTATAAATAGATCACTTAGGGTTTGAGAAAAGGCATTTATTGAAGGCTAGAAAACTCATCAAGGCTGCCACATTCTCCCCCATCAAGTATTCAAGCATGAGCCCTATGGCTAACTAATCTCCAAGCAAGGCGAAGGGATGAATCCCTAGGTGTAGTTGTTCTTATTTTCCATTATTGATTCAGTTGTAGTTTGGATTTATTATCAAAACATTGTATGAGTTACTCTTTAATTTAATTAGAAGATTTTTCTCTTAATCCGGTGATTGTATCTTTCTTCTCTATATAAGTCTAGTCATGCTTTTCTTATGTGACGTTGTTTGGGTATGATTGAATCCGGTAGATTTATCTTTTAGGTTTGTCCATTACTGCAATATTGTCATTAAAGATATATTGTCGTTTCTTGATAAATCTATAGGATAGGTCATGTGTGCTTAACTCGAAAGTAAAGAGTAATTCATATCAATTACATTAGGGTTTATATATGTTCTTGATTGAATTTTTGTCGATTGCTTGTTTGGGATGTGAAACTTGCAATCGAGATAAAAACAACTGAATTGAGATTGGAATAAGGCAACAAACCTAGGGAGGATTCCCGGAACCTTGTTGCTTCCATTATATTTTTCATTACAATTACACAATTTTCTCACATTACTCAGATTCTGTCATTTAGATTCTACCGTTTCATATTAAAGTTTACACTTTCCTTGTAGTTCATGTTTCCCTGTGGAATCGACACCCCAAAGCTGTGCTACAACTACTGCGTTATACTTTGGGCGTAATCATCTACACAGAGCAGTTGGATCCCATCAAACGATCTCTTATAAAGTCTTCTACTACAAATGAAAAATGAAAACTAGTGACTATATCGCTTGCTTGTCTCTTTTTTCACTATTGGTAGGGAATTCCCTTTTCTGCAAGAAGTTTTGGATATCAGTATACCATGATAAACCATCAGATGATCGAGCTTGGATCTTGTTAGTTACGCAATAGGCCAGTTCATCCTTCTGCTCAACCACTAACGAGATTGCCTCAATCCCTCTTTGCATTTCCAACATTGAAGCTAGAGTGGTTAGTGCATCAATGAACTAATTATGAGCCTGTGGTAGATAAGCGAATGTTACCCTATCAAAACACTAAACCAAATTCTCAATATGACTCTTATAACTCTTCATCTTCTCATCTTTTGTCTTTCATTCTCCATGAAATTGAAAAATGACTAAGGAACAATCTCTATACACTATGACCTATTTTTCCCTAATCTCACTGAGTGCTTCTAGACCAGTAATACAAGCTTTGTATTTGGTTACATTATTGGTTGATTCAAAATTTACACAAATTGATAAGGTTGTGATGATTCTTTTCGGAGAAACTAACACTGCCTTGATCCTACAAAATTTTTGATTAGCCGCCTTGTTGAAGTATATCTTCAACTCATAATTTTCAATTTCTAGAATTTATTCACCCGTGAAGTTGAATTCTTTAATCTCTTTCTTTAATTCAAGGAAATCTACCAAGAAATATGAAATTATCCTCCATTTAGCTTACTTCTGGATCATATACTGAAGATCAAAATGGGAGAGAAGGACTATTAATTTGATCATCCTTCCACTTAGGGCCGAAGCCTCAAATAAATTCTTTGGCGGATCCAGGTGAGAGATCACTTTCGTTGAGAATGATTGAAAGTAGTGCTAGAGTTTCTCCACGGCCCAAACTAGAGTGAGATAGGTTTTTTCTACCCAAGAGTAATTCAACTTAAAAGCCACGAGTATCTTACTAAGGTAGTAGATGACCCTTTTTTTTGTCTTCATTATATTAAGCTTACATTGCCCCCATGGAGGTGCTAGTGACAAACAAGTATAGAAAAAAATGCTAAGATCAAAGAAGAAATCCTCAAGTAACTGTAAGCCAGTTTCTTGATGGTTTCCAAGTATCCTCAATGGGTAGAAAATGTGGTAACAGTGCCTAAAATGGATGGAAAGATAAGAGTATATGCGGATTACAAGGATTTGAATCGGGCCAACTCTAAAGATGACTTTTCCTTGCCTCATATAGATATCCTTGTGGATAATACAGCTAGCAATGCCTATTGCCATTCATGGATGACCATTGGAGGTATAACCCAATTCTCATGGATCTTGAAGATAGAGAAAATACTATTTTTACTACCAAATAAAGGACCTTTTGCTATAGGGTCATATCGTTTGGATTAAAAAATGCTAGAGCAACTTATCATAGGATGGACACCACTCTTTTGCATAATATGATCCACAAAGAGATGAAGGTATATATGGATGACATGATTGTTAAGTATGGAAGCAGAGAAGGACACTGGATGCCCTCCGGAAGTTCTCTGATAGAATTCAAAAGTACAAGCTACAGTTGAATCATTAAAAGTACGCATTCAGAGTCACTACTAGCAATCTTTTGGGCTTCATAGTCAATGAGAGGGGAATCGAGGTAGATCTGAAGAAGGTTCCTACAATTCTAGAAATTTTAGTTTAAAAGACATAGAAAAATGTTAAAGGATTTTTAGGAAGAATTCAGTATATCATCAGTTTCATTGCTCAGCTTACCCATATTTGCGAGCCCATTTTTAAGTTACTTAAAAAAGATTAGTCAGTTGTATGGAATGAATAATGTCAGGAATCCTTTGAAAAGATCAAAGACTATCTCAAGAACCCTTCAGTATTGGTCCCACCCAAGCGTGGTTAATTTGATATCAATAAGTTTCCTAAGGGTTTAGAACCTAGTGGTTATTTGGGCTAAACTCAAGAAGCCCAAATAAATGTTAAGATTTCCCCTCACATGGATCATTTCACTTGATCCTTAGGCATCCATTCACTTTCATTTAAGATTTCTTGGGTTAGGGTCCAAACATCATTAGTTTCTTTTAGTGGGATTCTTAATGATGTCAAGCTAACAAGACTTAACTGAGGGAAAGTCCTTTACTTTGGTCTAAACTAGGCTTAATATAGGGCTCAATTAATTTGATTGTAATTTAATTAAGGGGAACCCAACCACAAAATATGTTATCATATAAGTTTATTTTATCATATCTTTAACATGTGAGGTAAAAGCAAACACATGAAAGCAAACAAAGGGATAGAGAGGGTCCATGTACTAGATGGGAAGCTTCTAGAGTTTTCTTAAAAGGTGGGCTTCACCTTATAACTCTGGTGGGCTTAGGTACCCCATGGCTAGAAGGATATGATTATACTCCTCGAGTGGCCTAATAAGTGGACCACAAGAGTATAAACACAGTGGCAAACCTTCATTACAATAACAAGAACCAAGAGGAACTTGTCTCACACCAACGGTTGACATAAGCAAACAAGGATCATACCAGAAACCAAGAGAAAACAAGCCCTAATTTACTTCGTCGTGAGCAAAAGGTAAGCTCTAGTGTGCAAGGAGGAGTATGGAATAATAACTTGAGATTAAAGTTCCAAAAATTTCCAAGAAACACTTAAAGATTAAATCTCCTCAGTAGAGTTGCCAATTATAGTTATCGCTCTTTTCTGCCAATTACCCATGTGTTCGGCTCATTTCCCAATGTCACTTCCTTCAAAGAATGATGATATGATGAGGGTATGGATTACGATGAATGGGCTTATGGAAATGAATAAAATCTACAAAGTCTAATACAATCTATTTATAAGTAAAAAGTAGGCTCTTGTTACGGGTGCACTTTTAATGTATTAGATAAATGGTCATTGTCATCCGAGCTTAAAGTAAGGATGGTGGGTAAGGAACCACCATTTGACTTTGAAGGGGGTAAAATCCTTTGTTATTGGTCCACATGAGCTAAGGCTCAAGATCTTTTGGTACAAGATAATGAGGATTTAAAGCTCCCTCTCTTACTTTGACCGAAGTCTATCCTTTTATGTTTCTAGAAAAATTATACAAAACTTTAATTTAAGTTTTATTACCATACACTAATAAAGCAAAGTACACATTCAAAATTTATATTCAAATAAGATGACACTGAATATCGTGTTAACAAATAAATAACTAAGACAAGAAAAAGTGCTTTAAACATTGAAAAAAGGAATGATCAAAATCACTTGTGAGTCATGGATTAAGAAAAAGAAGTAGATTAAAGCTTGCAAATTTAAATAAGCAAACTAGATATGTAAGGATTTAATGTGTTAAACAAAACTACCTTAAACAAACGGATTCAAATGAGTGGATTAAAATAAGTAGATTGAACATGCAAATTTAAACATATATGGGTTAGAACTAAGCTAAAAATGCAAATTTGAATAAATGAACTAAAACTAGGCATGTGACAAAGGAGAGATTCAAAGTCCCTTGTAACATGCATGTGCGGATTAGAACCAAGCATATGCGGATTGTTGAGAAAATCATCACAAGAAATCCTACGTTGTGATCTTTCCCAAACACCCAAATCCAGAATGATTTGTACAAAACTAAAACAAGAATCAAAGCATAAAAGAGAACACAATAAATTGTTATTGAGGTTCGACAATGTGCCTATGTCCCCGTGAGCTCCTCCGAGCTCTCTGCACTAAATCAATTGAGTTCTTACAATTACAGCAACATCCCTTCAAGAAACCTCTTGTTCTTGAAGAATGAAAGAAGAGAAAAGAAAGAGATAAGAACTAAGTGTTTTCTTGGAATTTTCCCTAAGAAAATTCCAATTACAAAGCCCTTGAATCCCCAATCTTGACTACTCTCTCTCACTAGAAAGACCTCTTTAGATTTGAGAATCTTTCTCTCTAAACAACCATCCTCTCTTGAATGAGTCTCTCTTGTGTTTTTGTGGCTTTGCACTCTCACACTTATTGTTATGTCTTTATCTACTTTGGTTGCTCATAGATAACCCTTTATATATAGGGCAATGACCACCTCATCCAATCTTTGAGATCAATCTCAACCCTTAGATCTCAAGAACCAAAGACTCATGGCTCTCTAAGAGTCTAAGTGAACCTGTGCGATTTAACCAAGTCCCACGCACCATCTCAAAGTGCTGATTAATTTGTGTCAGGTGTGCTTCGTGCTGAGGCTTGGAACAGGGCGTGCCGCGGCTCAGAAGTAGGGAAACTTGCTGCCTTGTTGGAGGCCACGACACAGATGGGCTGGGCAGTAGCGCTGCCTGGAGGGGAGGAGCTTCCGAACTTGCTGGAGGTCAGCGTGCCCAAAGCTGGGCCGCAGTGCACAACCATACCTGATGCTGACCATTTTCACTTGTTTAATTCTTTGACAAATCCCAACAAACTCTACCTTTGTCTAAGCAATTAAACTCGAACCCATTGTGTAAAGAACTCAGGATCCAAACTCAACTTGATTCACCATATTAACCGACTCTAATCCTAAGAAGTCCAAGGAAATGATTAGACTTTCTTAAAGACAGAACTTTAGTACCTAAATCTGCAGGATTTTCTTTCGTGGCCACTTTGTCCACATGAATCCATCCTTCCCTAACATTTTCCCGAATGAAATGATACCAAACATCCATATACTTTGTCCTCTCATGGAACACCAGATTCTTACACAAATACAATGCACTTTGGCTATCTGAATACACCACCACCTGCTTTTTTAGGACTTTCAACTCTTCCAATAACCCTTTACACCACATAGCCTCCTTAATGGCTTCCGTTGCCACTATGTATTCTGCCTCGGTTGTTGAGAGTGCTACCACCAGCTGCAACTGAGCCTTCTAACTTATAAAACATCCGTTTAAGTTGAAGAAGTAGGAGGTAATTGATCTTCTTTTATCCCAATTCGCTCCATAGTCCAAATCCACATAATCTTCAAGACAGATGGACTTACCTCTCTTCTCGTAAACAAGCCCCACATCTGAGCTTCCCTTCAAGTACCTCAGCAACCACTTCATCCCAAGCCAATGCTCCTTTCCGAGATTACTCATAAACCTGTTGAGAACACTCATTACATGAGAAATGTCAGGTCAAGTGCTTACCATCATGAACATGACTGATCCAACCGCATTAGAATAAGGGACCTTTTCCATTTCCTTCTTCTCCTCATCCAATCTGACATTGATCACTGGAGAACTTGAAATGACTAGCAAGAGGAACCTTCACTGGTTTGCTATCTTCCATAGAAAACTTAGATATCATCTTTTCTATGTAGGAAGACTGAGAAACCTTCAACCTGTTTCTCTCCCTTTCCCGGATTATACTTATCCCAAAGATCTTCTGTGCATGACCAAGATTCTTTATCTCAAACTCTGAACTGAGTTGAGATTTTAACTTTTCTATCCTCTCTCTACTGTTCCCAACCAATAGCATATCATCGACATAGATGAGGATGATAACCATTTCCTCCACCTAGTGAACTTTGTAATGCAAGCACAAATCGTAGTAGCTCCTCAATGAACACAAGCTAGTTACAAAGGAATCGAACCTCTTATGCCATTGTCGAGGTGATTGCTTCAGGCCATAGAGAGATTTCTTTAATTTGCACACCAAATCCCCATGGCTTCCTTCCTTATAGCCTTCAGGTTGCCTCATGTAGATGGTCTCATCAAGCTCTCCATGTAAGAATGCTGTCTTCACATCCATTTGCTCGATCTCCCAATTAAATTGGACCACCATTGCTAACACTATCCTTATCGTCTTGTATTTCACAACCGGTGAGAATATTTCGGTGAAATCTATGCCTTCTCTTTGTGTGAATCCCTTCACCACTAGCCTAGCTTTATACTAGACTTTATCCCATGGAGTGTTCCCTTCTTTGATCTTGTCAATCAACTTACAATCCATAACTCTTTGTTTTTTTGGTTTGGGCACCAATTCCCAAGAGTTGTTCTTCCTTAAAGAATGCATTTCCTTCTCCATAGCTAGCTTCCATCTTGACAAATCCTTACATC
Organism: Bretschneidera sinensis; assembly: GCA_023935145.1. Lineage (NCBI taxonomy): Eukaryota > Viridiplantae > Streptophyta > Magnoliopsida > Brassicales > Akaniaceae > Bretschneidera > Bretschneidera sinensis. Next base: position 112,413,553 of record CM043698.1, read on the forward strand.
CTATGGCATCAATGTAAGTGTTTGGTTCACTCCCTCCTTCCGAATAAGGAGCTGTTACATTATCATCCGCAAAACCATATCTCAAAGGTGGTCTGACCAGCCTCCTTTCCCAGTCCCTTGTGAGTTGATAACCGTTTTGATTCCCTGCATCATCCTCTTCTAGTTCAGCCTACTCTTGAGTATCTTGAGCTTAGCCTTCATCAATGGGCTCTACATGGTCCAAACCCTCTTGCCTTCTTTGCTCTACCTTAACAGAATTTTCCTTGAGGCTATACTCCACATAAACCGGGCTGGTTTGCCCACTTTCCCCTGTAGGGTTAGTTTTCTCCAAATAAGGAAATAAATACTCATTAAAAATGACATCCCTACTTATTATGAGTTTAGTTCCTTTTTGTTCTAAGGACCACAACCTATACCCCTTAACCCCCTCACCATATCCTAGAAACACACATTTCCTAGATCTTGGGCTAAATTTATCATCCTTTTGATGTGCAAACGCAGCACATCCAAAAGTCCTAAGGTTGCTTAACTCAGGGGGTTCTCCACTCCACATCTCATCGAGAGTCTTAAGGTCCACAACCCTAGAGGGTGATCTATTAACCAAATATGCAGTAGTTGACAAAGCTTCCCCCCAAAAACATTTGGGTAATCCGAAGCCTATTATCATGCACCTAACCTTGTCTAGGAGGGTCTTATTCATCCTCTTAGCAACTCCATTTTACTAAGGTGTTTTCACAACCGTTCTATGTCTTAGAATGCCATTTAACTCACAGAATTTGCCAAATTAATTATTAAAAAATTCTAAGCCATTATCGGTTCTTAACACCTTAATTACCTTACCTGTTTGAGTTTCTTCCAGCTTTTTCCACACCACAAATTTATTCAGAGCATCTGATTTATTTTTAAGCAAATAAATCCAAACCTTTTTAGAATAATCATCAACTAAAGATAGAAAGTGAAAATTACCTCCCTGTGTTGGTGTTCTTGCTGGTCCACAAAGATTAGCATGAATGTAGTTAAGAATCCCCTTTGACTTGTGCACTTCGGTGTTGAAGCTAACCTGATGTTGCTTCCCATGAACACAACTCTCGTAAAAATCTAGTTTTTCTACCTTGTCACTATCAAGGAACCCATCCTTGTTGAGAACTTGCAGCCCCTTTCACTCATATGTCCCAAGCGATTGTGCTAAAGTACTGCCTTATCCATCTCAGCTATCAAGCTTGCTACTTGATCCTTGATGTCCGTCTCTCCAATCATCTCATAGAGACGTTCTTGATTGCTGCTTTGATTACTATAAAATATCTCTTGGTTACCTTGATCTTACCTCCCTCTGCTTTGTATGTGTACCCTATGAAATCTAGCTGCCCCGATGAGATCAAATTTCTTCTCAAATCCAAAATATATCTCACATTCCACAGCAGCCTTGTAGCTCCATCAAACATCCTTAATTGGATGTCTCCCATGCCCCTCACTTGGCAAGAAGTATCATTCCCTAAGAAAACCTTTCCATCATTGGTTTCTTTGAAATTCTTGAACCAATCCCGGTGAGGGCACATATAATAAGTGCACCCGAAATCCAAGATCTATTTCTCGCTGCCTTGCCTCCTGCTCACATTTGAGCACACAATAAGAATATCATCTTGTTTTTCTCCCTTGGCAACCAAAGCCCCTCCATTGTTGGTATGGCTTCTTCTTCTCTCATCCCTCATTATCTTCTTGCAATCTTTCTTGAAATGACCCTTCTTATGGCAGTAGTAGCATCTCTTTCCTCCAAATCTCGATTTAGAGTGCACTCTCCCATGGCTTTGTCCTCTACCTTGTGGTTTATCCCAGTAGTTGCCATTGATGCTACTGCCATTCTGAGTTGCAGGCCTTCCTTTAACAAACAAACCTTCCCCACTTGATGCTTCCCTCATATTGGCTTTGAAATCACGAGCTCTTATAGCATTAATCACAATTTCTTTGGTTAGTGTATCTCTTCCATGTTCAATAGTATTAATCAAACTTTCAAAATAACTAGGAAGAGAATTCAATAACATAACAACAAGTTGTTCATCCGGGAATGTTATACTACAACTAGCCAAATCTTGAACTAGTTTATTAAACACATCAAGATTATCTTGCAACTCCTTATTAGGATCCATTTTAAAAGTAAAGATTCGTTTAAGAAGATATAACTTATTAGGGAGAGTCTTGCTAAGAAATAACTCATCTAGTTTCTTCCAAATGACAGCTGGATCTTCCACGTCTCCACATTCCCTTGTCACACTATCCGATATGTGCATAAAGATGGTGATGTATGCCATCTTCTTCATCTCATTCCGCTGGACCTCTGTGATACTTATTGGAAAATCATCATCTTCTCCAATAGCCAAGTCCACCTTTTGTTGCATAAGAACAACCTTGATTTTCTACTTCCAAAGGGTAAAGTCTCCCTTTCCATCAAACTTCTCAACAATGAAATTTGAACCCATCTTGCGGAAAAAATCCCAAATTTATGCAGCACCGACAATTGCTTTCCAACTTCTAAATCTCAAGAACACGATCAAATCTGGATCCTAGCACCGTTCTTGAACCTCAAGAACCCGATTAGATCTTGATCTCAACTCCGTTCTTGAATCATCTAAGAAGTTTCCTTTGATTCTTGGAGCCTTGCTCCGATCTAGCTCTGATACCACTGTTGAGAAAATCACCATAAGAAATCCCAGGTTGTGATCTTTCCTAAACACCCAAATCCAGAATGATTTGTACAAAACTGAAGCAAGAATCAAAGCATAAAAGAGAACATAAGCAATTGTTATCGAGGTTCGATAATGTGCCTACGTCCTTGTGAGCTCCTCCGAGCTCTCTACACTAAATCAATTGATTTCTTACAATTACAGCAATACCTCTTTGAGAAACCTCTTGTTCTTAAAGAATGAAAGAAGAGAAAAGAAAGAGATAAGAACTAAGTGTTTCCCTGGAATTTTCCCCAAGAAAATTCTAATTACAAGCCCTTGAATCCCCAATCTTGATTGTTCTCTCTCACTAGAAAGACCTCTCTAGATTTGAGAGTCTTTCTCTCTAAACAACCAGCCTCTCTTGAATGAGTCTCTCTTATGTTTTTGTGTCTTTGTACTCTCACACTTGTTATGTCTTGAACTACTTTGGTTGCTCTTAGATAACCCTTTATATACAGGGTAATGACCACCTCATCCAATCTTTGAGATCAATCTCAACCCTTAGATCTCAAGAACCACAGACTCATAGCTCTTTAAGAGTCTAAGTGAACCAGTATGTTTGAACCAAGTCCCACGCACCATCTCAAAGTGCTGATTAATTTATGTCAGGTGTGCTTCATGCTGAGGCTTGGAACAGGGCGTGCCGCGGCTCAAAAGTTGGGAAACTTACTACCTTGCTGGAGGCCCCGGCGTGGATGGGTTGGGCGGCGGCACAGCCTGGAGGGGAGGAGCTTCTTGACTTGCTGGAGGCCGCAGTGCCCAAGGTTGGGCCGCTGTGTACAACCATACTTGATGCTGACCATTTTCACTTGTTTAATTCTTTGACAAATCCCAGAACGGATTAGGGGATAAATGGACTAAAACTAAGCATGTGATAAAGGAGAGATGCAAACAATTTTTTAGAAAAAAAGAGCATGTGATTAGTATAAAAATTGAAGGTAAGCACATAACTTAGAAGAAATAGAATAAGCATCATAAAGGAACTAAGATGAAAAGTGAACATTGAAGCTACAATGGATTTCATAAAAAAGAAAAGTAAGCTAGATTGATTACTCCATTTTCAAGATGGTTCAAACATATAAAACATGTTAGCAATTTTATTTCACAACGAGAAGAAGTTTGACCAACCTTTATGGCTAACGAAAGTTTCCACGTACAGGGATAATCCTTGAAAATTTTGCGCATATTTGTAGATTTGGTAAGTTTGGAGGATTGGTTTGATTATGGATTAGAAGACCATGTGCAAGTGTATGGTCAATTTTGATGAACTCTCTCTTGTTCTTCTTTTTGTTCCACTTTCCACTTTTTTCATACTTTTTTGTGTGTTCTCTTCTCTTTTGTTATGCTTCTCTCTTTTCTCTTTCTATGCTTCTCTCTTTGTTCTCTCTATTTAACGACCTATCCCGAGTGGACCTTATATGAACGACTCCGTTACTTTTCAGCACTGAGTCATATTTTTAGATTTGGTAAGTTTGGAGGATTGGTTTGATTACGGATTAGAAGACCATTTGCAAGTGTATAGTCGGTTTTGATGAACTCTCTCTTGTTCTTCTTTTTGTTCCACTTTCCACTCTTTTCATACTTTTTTGTGTGTTCTCTTCTCTTTTGTTATGCTTATTTCTTTTCATTGTTATGCTTCTCTCTTTTCTTTTTCTATACTTCTCTCTTTGTTCTCTCTATTTAACGACCTATCCTGAGTGGACCCTATATGAACGACTCCATTACTTTTCAACACTGAGTCATATTTGTAGATTTGGTAAGTTTGAGGATTGGTTTAATTACGGATTAGAAGACCATTCGCAAGTGTATGGTCAGTTTTGATGAACTCTCTCTTGTTCTTCTTTTTGTTCCCCTTTCCACTCTTTTCATACGTTTTTGTGTGTTCTATTCTCTTTTGTTATGCTTATTTCTTTTCATTGTTATGCTTCTCTCTTTTCTCTTTCTATGCTTCTCTCTTTGTTCTCTCTATTTAACGATCTATCCCGAGTGGACCCTATATGAACGACTCCATTACTTTTCAGCACTGAGTCATATTTTTAGATTTAGTAAGTTTGGAGGATTGGTTTGATTACGGATTAGAAGACCATTTGCAAGTGTATGGTCGGTTTTGATGAACTCCCTTGTTCTTCTTTTTATTCCACTTTCCACTCTTTTCATACTTTTTTTTTTTTTGTGTTCTCTTCACTTTTGTTATGCTTATTTCTTTTCATTATTATGCTTCTCTCTTTTCTCTTTCTATGCTTCTCTCTTTGTTCTCTCTATTTAACGATCTATCCCGAGTGGACCCTATATGAACGACTCCATTACTTTTCAGCACTGAGTCATATTTTTAGATTTAGTAAGTTTGGAGGATTGGTTTGATTACGGATTAGAAGACCATTTGCAAGTGTATGGTCAGTTTTGATGAACTCCCTTGTTCTTCTTTTTGTTCCACTTTCCACTCTTTTCATACTTTTTTTTTTTTTGTGTTCTCTTCACTTTTGTTATGCTTATTTCTTTTCATTGTTATGCTTCTCTCTTTTCTCTTTCTATGCTTCTCTCTTTGTTCTCTCTATTTAACGACCTATCGCAAGTGGACCCTATATGAACGACTCCATTACTTTTCAGCACTGAGCACCTTGATTCAAGATGTAACCATACAAAATTTACAAATCAAAAACACTCTTTCAAACGTAACAAGTCTCTACAAAAAAAATTTCTTTACATTACAGAAAATTTTTAATACAATAAACCAACTCTTAAGATTTTTACTAGAAGCACAACTAAAAAGAAACTTCTTCAATTACAACTAACTTGTACACCTTTTTTACAAAAGTAGACCATAGCAAAGACTTAGACTCCAAAATTACCCAAAGAATGAGGATGTCGTGGATGAGAACTTTTCTAAGTACTCCTTCCACTTTAATCAAAAACCTTCTAGTACTTTCCTGAAAAGTTAGTAAAAAGGGAGGGGGTGAGCTAAAAAGCTCAACGACATTTCAAAATACTAAAAGTCATCATTTTAAAAGTTTTATTCTCTATTTATTTAAACCTTATATTATAATTTATTTATTTCTAAGTATGTAAATAATACGGCTTACAAGTATATACCTTTTAACATAAATTTCTCATTTCTTGTTACTAAAGGAGTAATCATTATGAGAAATACGTATTCCTTTATTGAAATAAAAAGTATGTAGTTCTTATCACTTCGTATACATCATAAGATCAATCTTTTATGATTAATATCAATCTCAATATTTTTCATACTACAAAAATTAACATTTCCTATCCTTCACCGGGCCAAATACATTCAAAACTCCTTAATGGGCGAATCTCATCAGATGTCCTTCATGGGCCAATCACAAAAAGTAATCCCTTAGTGGACTAATTAGAACACATGCCCCTCATTGGTTAATCATTTAATCACATCAATCATCAATGAATTGAATGCAAGGCAATGAAATGCGTATTTATATCTCAACTAATCTTATTATATATCATTGCCCCTCGCTGAGCTAATCTCATAACAACAGGGACGTCTTCCCACGTAAAAATACATTAATCATCAAAAACAACTTGGATTATCCCCAACCTTTTACTGGGTGAGGTCTTCTCTCAGCATATACATCTAGGATCCTTCCCTACCCCTTACAGAGCGGGGTCCTTAATAATTTGGATAGAATGCAATGAATTGAATGCAATGCAATGAAATGCATATTTATATCTCAGCTCATCGTATCATATGTCATTGCCCCTCACTGGGCTAATCTCATAACAACAGGGACGTCTTCCCACGTATAAATACATTAATCATTAAAAACAACTTGGATTATCCCCAACCTTTATTGGGTGAGGTCTTCTCTCAGCATATACATCTAGGATCCTTCCTTACCCCTTACCGGGCCAGGTCCTTAATAATTTGGATCCCCTCCTTTCCTTTTACCGAGCGGAGTTACATCTTTTCAACAATTAGGATCCCCTCCTTACGCTTTACTAGGCAGAGTACTACCTTCATAAGATTAATTTATTCATTTAACTCTATCGCAACATCAACAAGAATTTATATCACATGCAATGCATTCGCAGCACAATAAGTTCTCAAGAATAATTTCATCAAATCTATGACATCAGAATATTTTTCAAGCATAAGCTATATCGAGTCATTTCTATACTCAATTCTCATACGTTCATAACTCTATACATACATACAATCTTTATAACATTATTATTTGTATTTTCATAATCATTTACTAAGTAATTCGTATCTTCACTTTCCTTCAAAGTATATCATTTAAACAAATTAACAATTTCGCAAACATAAGATTTATCAATCAATCATATCACAACAACTTATCAAAAATAAACACATCAAGACTTATTTGCACTTATTTCCTTATATGTTTATTTGTACACTTTATGTCTTTGGTATTCCCTTAGTCCTTCATTAAGTTAATCATATCACAAACTTTATATATATTTCTTTAAATCACCCTTAATCATGTTTCCATAGTCCTTCATATTTATACACTTTTAACTTTTCATTTCTATCATATAAGTTACTACGTTTATTAATTGTGAGATGAAATACACCTTTGTCGTATAAAGCTCCAACCTTGGATTACTTCCAAGTCTTTGGTGTTTTCCTCCGATCACACCTAATGTATTTAATTACTTAGTACACTCACTCAAGAAACATACAATTAAATACACCCAAACATACCATAGAATTTATATGAGCATACAAATCTAGGAGTTAAGTCACAACCCTTTTTCCTTTCATTTAAAACTTTTATAAAATTTGTTCTAACATGGTCTAAAACAAAAGAAAGATTTTCAAGATCTTAACTTTCAAAACTTTATCATGAAATGAAGTTCAAAATAATTTGGAGGAGTTGAAGATTGAAAAACTTTATTTGAAATGATTTACTTTAGAAAAATAAGGTTGAAAACAGGTTTAGGAGAAGGTTTAACTATAAAGGTTTACTTTGGAAAAATGATTTACCCAGAAAGGTTACACAGTCGATGGTCAACCAGAAGGGCCACACAATCGACTATGCATACGGGACAGTTGACTGTCTAGTCCAAAAATAAATTTTTTTGGTGAAAAACCTTACTTTTCTTCAAAATCATTTACTTAATTCTCATAGGACTTCCAATTCATTCAAAACATAAGTTCCCAAGGGTTTTAAATCAAAGATTTTATACTACCCACAAGAGATTTATACTTAAAACCCTCAAATCAACACATTTGGCACCAAAAAAAAAAACTCGTTTTTCATGAAACAAACATTTTCTCAATCAAATCTTCACATTTAACCTTCCCAAAACTCAAATCTTTATATTATTGTTGGAAATCACCTTTGACGCCCAGGTGCTGATATTCTAAACACTCAGGTCTTGAATGACTTGTAATAACACCGAAACAAAACAGGAATCAAACCAATCAAAGAAAGAACACAAGCAATTGTTATCGAGGTTCGACAATGTGCCTATGTCCCCATGAGCTCCTCCGAGCCCTTTGCACTAAATCAATGGGTTCTTACAAGTTACAGCAACACCTCTTCAAGAAACCTCTAGTTCTTGCAGAATGAAAGAAGAGAAAAGAAAGTGATAAGGACTTGAGTTACCCTGGAATTTTCCTCAAGAAAATTCCACTTACAAGGCCTTTGAATCCCTAATCTATACTACTCTCTCTCTAAACAACCAGCCTCTCTTGAATGAGTCTTTCCTGTGTTTAGTGTCTTTGCACTCTCACACACCCATGTGTTCTATTTCAAACACATTCACATGTCATTCCAATCATACCTCTCTTGTTGAGATGATTGTCACTTTCTTACTTGTTGAGATTGAAGCTAGGTGACCCTTTATAGAGGGCAATGACTTCCTCATCCAATCTTGGAGATCAATCTCCACCCTTAGATCTCAAGAACCAAAGACCCATGGATCTCTAAGATTCTAAGTGATCTTGTGCATTTTGATCATGCACCACGCACTAGAAGAAGAGTGCTAAAAATTGCCATCAGGTGCGCCTTCGCGCTGTAGCTTGGAACAGGGCAAGCCACACCTTGGAAGGAGAACTTTTACTGCCTTTCTGGGCACCGCACCTTGGGGAGGCTGAGGTGCGGCACGGCCTGAAGAGCTATCTTCCTGAACTTGCTACAGGGTGAGGCATGGACTGCCTGAGGTACGACGCACACCTAGTGCTGAAGCTGAATTTTTTCCTCTTTAGTTTGTAGACAAATCCCAACAATTATTAACCAAGTCTGATAACTAGAAAGAAATAAGAACAATAATTTTTACCTTGATTGCCAAAATTTCTTTTTCTTTCCTTTATCTTCCTCTATTTCTTCCCATTTATCTTCTTCTCTTATTTTTTCTGTTCTATTTCTCTCCCCTCTCTTTTTCTCTAGAAGGATCCAACACAAGTGTTGGCCTTCTCTCTCTCTCTCTCCTCCTATTTATAGACAAACTTCTCAATTATTACAAAGACACCCCCCCACTTAACATTTCTTCCACAACTACCCACTACAAATTAAAATTTTTGGAGTTCCCCTAAGACATTTTATTTATTTATTGACTCCAATTTTATTTTTTTTTCCAAGTTTTGCAATCCCTTGAACAAATTTAGTATAACTTAAATCTAAGAAGGTACACAATTTACGCATCAAAGCACAACCCCGAAATTAGAATATTCTAATTAAAGTACCGGGCTCCACTATTCTCCCCTGCTAATAAAATTTCATCCTCGAAATTTCTTTGGCTAAGGTTCACAAACATTAGAGATAATACTTTTCTAAGTCTGTTTCACATTCTCAAATATACTACTTGAATCCTTCATTTTCATCAAAATTTATCAATACTAGGTTAAACTTTTGTCTCACCGTCAATTTGAACTTTCTCTATTTTGATGTCAACCAACTATTTAATTACTAGAATGATCTAACATACTATTTTAATAAACTCCATCCGACCATGCCAGAAACTCTCTTTATTCAATTGAGTGGTTCTCGCCCTTTATAAATTACTCATCCTTGTATTTCACTATTTTTCCTCCACTCGGTTCACCCTACTAGTTCCTCAAACTGAACATTCTTAAACAAAAAGTATTTTTCAAATTGTCTCACATTCCTCCTCGAATCCTTTTATTTCTATCTCAACTTCATTCTTTAATGGTATCAAAAGTGTACAGTTTTAATCCCTAAAATAAAATGGCTCATTTAATAATTCACCCTATTTCTTCAACACGTCTCTTAACTTTAACTAAAAATTCCTCACTTATTGTTTCCATCTGAGCCTTAAATTATCCATCGCCAATTAGGGTATATTTACAAATAAATTTTTATATAATTAACTAAAGCAGCAACAGTTAAGCACCTTACTCCACACTACAACTCCAAATTGACTAGTCTTTCTTTAATCATAGTCCTTACGTTATAACCATTTTATAGCATCGCTTGAGCATTCTCAAATCAACCAATTTTTTTTTTATATTTTTTATCTATAGTTAGCAACTCCCTTTTTCAAGTTCCTACTCCAACTTCATCTCTTAATTGCCTTCGATAATACCTACCTAATATGCCCTTAATCTTTAGTCGCACCTCCCAATGATTTTTATCCATATAAACTTTTTCATTGATGTTGATCAAACTTCAATTTATCATTCTTTTAGAATCTCCAAATTCCATTACATAATTTCATAGATTAAATCTTCTATTCTTTCCCTAAGTCATATACTCTACACCTCACTCCCTAATAGAATTTCTCTTACTCAGAAAACTTTCAAGATACACTTAAGATGATTCTCCACTCCAAAATTTCTAAGAGTGCCTCACACATTAAGCTTATAACTATTAGAGTTTGCATCAACAAATTCTCACTACTACTTCTCAAACGAACACTTTCTCCAAATTCCAACCTTCTACTTAGTCATGCCTATAGCACCTCAATTCATACTTAGACTTTTATTCTAAAACTTGGACATTCATCTCTTTCCCAACTCATCTTTTTTATATTTTTATTTCTCTTCCTTTTAACCATTCCATCTCGAATATTATCAATAGCCTCAAAATCTTCAAGATTATATTGCATAGAAGTTTTCAATTGAACATAAAAATCAAATACTAATCCATCAGTTCTCATACCAATTAAATAAACTCTTAGTGTCATGTTTTATCAACCAATCGTTAATTCTTTCGAGTTATTACATCTCTATCTTTCTAACAAACCTTTGCACACTCAAATTACTCTTTCAACTCAACCACACTTCCAACTCATTTTCTTTTCTCGTTTCTCCGTCATACACTTAGTAAAATTTTATTCTCATCTCCTTAATGCTACCTGATAACTCCTTGATTAGCTTAAGATCTTCCTTTCACTTGACATTAAACTTCCTCACATAATCACAATGTTTGAAAATCTCTAATCTCTTTAACTATCTCCTTATTTAAACATTTCTCCTAACACTATCCCTTCCTAAGGTATTTTGAACTTCAATTACTCTCAAATTATGACTTCCCACTTGAATTTCTTCTTCTCTCTTCCATTTTCCTTGTCCAACTGTCTTTCGACCTTACATCCCATGTCTAATTGTCTTTTACCATAATTATTCTAATTCTCTCATACCTTACTGAGCCCTTGGTTGCTATAAAACATCTGTTTAACATCTCTATTTACATAGTAATATTTTTTGCTAAATGTATCTCCTACTTTCACTAATCACCCTTCTTTCTAATACTCCAATCACATAAAAAACAATTCATCCACTAACCTTTAGCTTTTCAAGCACTTCAAATACCTTAGTTCTCTGTCACACATCTCTCAATAGATTCAATTTAGCATTCCTCATACTTATATCTCCAAGTAAAGCAAAAAATTTAGGCTCACTCCACTAGCATCAACCAAACAATTACTTATTCTCAAATCTAAACTCAAGGCTTTCTAGGTTTTGATAAATCTGCAATCTCTTTGTATTTACCTTCGCTTAACGTTGAGACCAAATCCAAAATTTACTACATCTTTCTCCATTACAAATTCTACATAAAAATTTTTACTTTCTATCATACTTCTTTTACTATTCTTCTTAAACCTAAGATATCATAAAAACATCACTTAAAATATCTCTCATTTAATTTCAACTACTCCTTACTATACCTTACTCCTCACACTAATAACTTGTTCAATAATTTTCTCTTACTCCCTTTTATACTCATCAATCCATCTACACTCTTTGCAATACTTAATTACCCTTCTCATGTCTCACTTGCTAGTGACATACTTACAATTTCTATTCTTCTGTACTACTTCCCAACTCTCAAACTTCCCTCATAATTTCAAATGGATAACAAAACTCAAACTTTCAAGTACTTCAGTCTGATATTCTATCAACTACCTTTTCCCATTCTTATTTCTCAACCATACACACATACAAACCCGCTATGCACGACTTTATCTATTTCAAATTTACAATTTCTATACTAATTATTTCTTAGACCAAAACTACACAGTAATCACACAATCCTTATTCATAAGAACTTTTGCACACAGTATGAAAATGAAATCATCAATGAGACATGTATACATAATTCAATTTAGTTCACTAAACTAGTACAACTTCTTTCATCTTACGACTTTAGGAAAACAATTCTTAACGATATCTCCAAATCCTTTTAACTAACAACTCATTAATAATTTAACAACAGTAGCAAAAATCAAAATAAACTTTCAAGGAATTAAAACTCCTTAAAGGATCATTTCTTATATTTCATTTTTCATCATTAACATCAAACCACCAACCACATATTAATGCTTTCACACATATGACAATATATCAATCAAAATATTTCATCGTTCCAAAGCAATCACACCCATAATTCTCATTAAAAGGCATCACTAAGGCAATTCACAAATATCATAAGTTCACTCCAAACAACACCAAATTCACACAATAAACATTTAGAAGTCGACTCGACTTCAGTCTCAAGAATATTACCCATCTAAACTATTAATAGTTTCCACTCCTAAACGACATCCTATCTAACTGTACACAACAAACTTTCTACAACCATCCCATGCACCATGAATCATGCAACTAAGTCTATAGAACCTTAAAACTAAAGTTCTGACACCAAAAAGGTATTGACCCATCTCGAGTTAGTCCTACTCAAAATGACTCCATTACTTTTCAACACTGATCACTTGACTTACCATACAAAATTTACAAATCAAAAACATTCTTTCAATCAGAACAAGTCTCTACAAACAACTCTTAAGTCAACTATTAAAAGCTTTTAAACTTTTGAATATAATAAACTAACTCTTAAATTTTTTACAAGAAGCATAGGTAAAAAGAAACTTCTTCAATTACAACTAACTTGTACACCTTTTTTTTTTTTTTTTTTTTTTTACAAAAGTAGACCATAGTAAAGACTTAGACTCCAAAATGACCTAAGAAATGAGGATGTTGTGGATGAGAACTTTTCTAAGGACTCCTTCAACTTTAGTCACGAACCTTCTGGTGCTTTCTTGAAAAGTTAGTAAAAAGGGAGGGGTAAGCTAAAAATCGGAGCAAAGTTTCACATTACTAAAAATAATCGTTTTAAAAGTTTTATTCTCTATTTTCAAACCTTATCTTATAATTTATTTCTTTCTAAGAACATGAATAATACAGCTCACAAGTATATACTTTTTGACTTACTTTTCTCATTTTTTGTTGCTAAAGTAGTAATCATTATGAGAAATATGTATTCCTTTATTGAATTAGAAAGAACATAGTTCTTATCACTTCGTATACATCATAAGATCAATCTTTTATGAGTAATATCAATCTCAATATTTTTCACACTACAACAATTAACGTTTCTTACCCTTCATCGGGCCAATTAAATTCAACACCCCTCATTGGGTGAATCTTATCATATACCCTTCATGGGCCAATAACAATAAGTATCCCACAATGGACTAATCACAACATATTCCCCTCATGGGCCAATTATATCATCACATCAATCATTAATCATCAATGAATTGAATGCAAGGCAATGCAAGGCAATACAATGAATATTTATGACTCAACTCACCTTATCAAATGTCACTACCCCTCATTAGGCTAATCTCATAACAACAGTGATGTCTCTCCATGTACAAATACATTAATCATCACAAACAACTTAGATCCTCCCCTATCCCTTATTGGGTCCTCCCTCAACATATATATATAGAATCCCTCCCTACCCCTCACTAAGTCGGGTCCTTAATAATTTGGATCCCTTCCCTATCCCTTACCAGGCGGAGTTACATCTTCTTAACAATTAGGATCCCCTCTCTTCCCTTTATTGGGCGAAGTTCTACCTTCACAAGATTATTCTATTCATTTCACACTATCATAACATCAACAAGAATTCATATCACATGCAATGCATTCGCATCATAGTAATTTCTCAAGCATAATTTCAACAAAACTATCACATCATAACATTTTTCAATCATAAGCTATGTCAAGTCATTTCTGTACTCAATTCCCATACATTCATTCCTCTATACGTATATACAATCTTCATAAAATTATTTATATTTCCATAAAAATTTACTAAGTCATTCGTATCTTCAATTTCCTTCAATGTATATCATTTAAACAAATCAATGATTTTTCAAACATAAGAATTATCAATCAATCATATAACAATAACTTATAAAAAATAAACACATCAAGACTTATTTGCACTTATTTCCTTCTATGTTTATTTGTATACTTTATGTCTTTTGTATTCCCTTAGTCCTTCACTAAGTTAATCATATCACAACCTTTCATCAAAGTAGAACCATGTATTATTATATATATTTCTTTAAATCACCCTTAACCATGTTTCCATATTCTTGCATATTTATACACTTTTAACTTTTCATTTCTATCATATAAGGTTCTACACTTACTAAGAGTAAGGTGAAACTCACATTTTTCATATCAAGTTCCAACCTTGGATTACTTCAAAGCCTTTGGTGTTTTCTTTTAATCACACCTAACGTATATAATTACTTAGTACACTCACTCAAGAAACATACAATTAAATACACCCAAACATACCATAGAATTTATACGAGCATACAAATTAAGGGGTTAAATCACAACCCCTTTTTCATTTAATTTAAAAATTTTATAAAATTTGTTCTAACATGGTTTAAAACAAAAGAAACTTTTTAAAATCCTAACTTTCAAAACTTTATTATGAAACCAAGTTCAAAACACTTTGGAGGAGTTTAAAATTGAAAAACTTTATTAGAAATGATTTATTTTAGAAAAATTAGGCTGAAAAATAGGTTTAGTGGCTCGAACAATCGACTATCATTTTGGGTAGTCGACTGTTATCGCCCAGAAAGCTTGCACAGTTGACTGTCGACCAAAACGGCCACACAGTCCATTGTGATACGGGACAATCGACTGTCTAGTCCAAAAATAAATTTTTTTGGTGAAAAACCTTATTTTTCTTCAAAATCTTTCAATTAATTTTCATAGGACTTCCAATTCATTCAAAAAACAAGTTCCCAAGGGTTTTTAATCAAATATTTTACACTACCCATAAGATATTTGAACTTAAAACCCTCAAATCAACACATTTGGTACAAAAACCCATTTTTCATGAAACAAACATTTTTCTTAACATTTTCTCAATCAAATCTTCACATTTAACCTTCCCAAAACTCAAATCTTTAGATTATTAACCAAGCTTGATAACTAGAAAGAAATAAAAACAATAATTTTTACCTTGATTGCCAAAACTTCATTTCTTTTCCTTTCTCTTTGTCAATTTCTTCCTCTTTCTTTTCTTCTCTTCTTTTTCTCTTTTCTTTCTCTCTTTCTCTCTCATTTTCTCTAGAAGTATCTAGCATAAATGTTGGCCTTCTCTCCCTCTTTACTCCTAGTTATAGGCAAACTTCCCATTTATTGCAAAGACACCACTCCACTTAACACTTCTTCTATAACTAACCCATTACACTTTAAAATTTTTGGAAAACCCCCAAGACATTTTTTTATTACTTGGCTTTCATTTTATTTATTTATTTCGAAGTTTTACAATCCCCCCAACGAATTTAACAAAAATCAAAACTAAGCACGTACACAATACGCGTCAAAGCGCGGCCCAAAAATTAGAATATTCTAGTTAAAGTACCAGGCTCCACAATTCTCCCCTACTAATAAAATTTCATCCTCCAAATTTCTTTGACCAGGGTTCACAAATATTAGAAATAAAAAAATTTGAAGTCTATTTCACATTCTCCAATTCACTACACGAATCCTTCACTTTCATCAAAATTTATTCATATTAGGTTAAACTTTTGTCTCACTATCAATTTGAACTTTCTCTATTTCGATGTAATCCAACTATTTAATTACTAGAATGATCTAACGTGCTATTTTAATAAACTCAATTCGACCTTGCCAGAAACTCATTTTATTCAAATAAGTAGTGCTCGCCCTTTGTCAGTTACTCATCCTTATATTTCACTATTTCTCCTCCTATTGATTAATCCTACTAGTTCCTTAAACCGAACATTCTTAAACAAAAGCATTTTTCAAATTATCTCACATTCCTCTTCGAATCTGTTTATTTCTATCTCAAATTAATGCTTTAATGGTTTCAAATGTGGTACACTTTTAATCATTTGCCTCCCCCAATATGCCTCTTCATATGGTCACTTGCCAACTAATCACTTTCTCTTATCATTTAGTAACTTCTTCTCCAACTAGATAATATACTTAGGATTCGTAAACAATCTTACCAAAATTTTCATACTTACTTTAGCTTAGTTCTTTGCTCAACTCCTCAAATCATTCACTACACAGTTCCATGTTCCTCTAAGAAAAAGAAATAACCAATTACAAATAAACTTCTTAATCATTTACAATAATTTCTATCATCTCTCAAATAAAATGATTCATTTAGTAATTTACTCTCTTTCTTCAATGAATCTCTTAACTCTAACTCAAAATTCCTCACTTATTGTTTCCATTTGAGCCTTAACTTATCCATCACCAATCAAGGTATGTTTACAAATAAACTTTTGTATAATTCACCGAAGTAGCAACAGTTGAGAACCTTACTCTTCACTAGAACTCCTATTAGACTAGTCTTTCTTTAACGATAGTACGCACGTCATAACCATTTCATAGCATCTCTTGAGCATTCTCAAATCGACCAATAGTTTTTTTATCTACAGTTAGCAACTCCCTTTTTTAAGTCCTACTCCAACTTCATCACTTACTTGACTTCGATAATACTTACCTAATAAGCCCTTAATCTTTACTCGCACCTCCTAATGATTTTTATCCACATAAACTTTTTCTTTAATGTTGATCGTACTTCAATTTATCATTCTCTTAGAATCTTCTCATTCCGTTACATAATTTCATAGATTGAATCTTTTATTCTTTCCCCACGTCATATACTCTACACCTCATGGCGAAACAAAATTTCTTCTACTTAGAAAGCTTTCAAACACACTTTAGATAATTCTCCACTCCAAAATTTCTCAGAGTGCCTCACACATTAAGCTTATAACTATTAGTCTTTGCAAAAACAAATTCTCACTTCTGCTTCTCAAACAAACACTTTCCTCAAATTCCAACCTTCTACTTAGTCATTCCTATAGCATCTTAATTCATACTTAGATTTTTATTCAAAAACTTGGACCTTCATCTCTTTCCCAACTCATTTTTTATATATATTTATTTATGTTCCTTTTAACCATTCCATCTCAAATATTATCAATAGCCTCGAAATCTTCATGATTATATTTCGTTGAAGTTTTCAACTGAACATAAAAATAAAATACTAATCTGTCAGTTCTTGTATTAAAAAATAAACTCTCAACTTCGGGTCTTATCATCCAATCGTTAATTCTATCGAGTTACTCCATCTTTATCTTTCTAACAAACCTTTGTACACTCAAATTGGTCTTTTGACTCAACAACACTTCTAACTCCTTTTCTTTTTTCGTTTCTCCTTTATACATTTAGTAAAAGTTTATTCTCATCTCCTTAATGCTTCTCGATAACTCCTTGATTAGTTTAAGATCTTCCTTTCACTTGACATTAAACTTCCTCACATAATCACAACATTTGAAAATCTCTAATATATTTAACTATCTCTTTATTTAAACATTTCTCCCAACATTATCCATTCCTAAGGCATTTTGAACTTCATTTGCTCTCAAATTACGACTTCCCTCTTGAATTTCTTCTTCTCTCTTCCATTTTCCTTGTCCAACTGTCTTTTGACCTTGAATCCCATATCTAATTCTCTTTTACCATAATTATTTGAATATTTTCATACCTTACCGAACCCTTAGTTCCTATCAAACATCTTTTTAACATCTCCATTTACATAGCAATCTCTTTTGCTAAGCATATCTCTTACTTTCACTGATCATGCTTCTTTCTAATACTCCAATCACATCTAAAACAATTCATTTACTAACTTTTAGAGTTTCAAGCACTTCAAATACTTTAGTTCATCATCATACTTCTCTCACTAGATTCAGTTTAGCATTCCTCATACTTATATCTCTAAGTAAAGCAAAACTTTTAGGTTCACTCCACTAGCATCAACCAAACAATTACTCATTCTCAAATCTAAACTCAAGGCTTTATAGGTTTTGAATAAATTCGTCATCTCTATGTATTTACCTTTTCTTAACATTAAGACCAAATTTAAAATTTACTACACCTTTCTCCTATATAAATTCTTACATAACAATTTTTACTTTTCAGTATACTTCTTTTACTATTCTTCTTAAGCCTAAGATATCATAAAAAACTTCACTTAAAATGTTTCTCTCATTTAATTTCAACTACTCCCTATTATACCTTACTCTTCACACTAACCACCTTTTAAATAATTTGCTCTTACTCCCTTTTATACTCATCAATCCATTTACACTCTTACCAATACTTTAATTACCCTCCCCAAGTCTCACTTCTTAGTGATATACTTACAATTTCTATTCTTCGATACTACTTCCCAACTCTCAAAGTTCCCCATAATTTCAAATGGATATCAAAACTCAAACTTTCAAGTACTTCAATTCGATATTTAATCAACTTTGTTTTTCCCATTCTCATTACTTAAGCATATAAACATATAAAACCACTACGCAGGACTTTATTTATTACAAATTTAAAATTTCTATACTAATTATTTCTTAGACCAAAACTACATAATAATCACACAATCCTCATTCATAAGCACCTTTGCACATACAGTATGAAAAAGAAATCATCAATGAGACATGTATATATAATTCAATTTAGTTCACTAAATCAGTACAACTTATTTCATCTCATAACTTTAGGAAAATCGTTCTTAACGATATCTCCAAATCCTTTTAACTAAAAACTCATTAATAGTTTATCAGTAGCAAAAATCAGGATAAACTTTCAAGGAATTAAAACTCCTTAAAGGATCTTTTCTCATCTTTCACTTTTCACCATTAACATCAAACCACAAACAACATATTAATGTTTTCACAAATATAACAATACATCAATCAAAATACTTCATCATACCAAAGCACTCACATCCATAATTCTCATTAAAAGGCATCACCAAGGCAATTCACAAACATCACAAGGTCACTCCAAACAACACCAAATTTACACAATAAAGACGCGCAAGTGGACTCGACTTTAGTCTCAAGGAATTTTACCCATCTAAACAACTTGGATCCTCCCATATCCCTTACTTGGTGAGGTCCTCTCTTAGCTTATATATCTAGGATCCCTCTCTGACCCTTACCGGTTAGAGTTACATCTTTTCAACAATTAGAATTCCCTCTCTACCTTTTACTAGGCGGAGTCCTACCTTCACAAGATTATTCTATTCATTTCACACTATCACAACATCAACAAGAATTCAAATCACATGCAATGCATTCTCAGCACAATAATTTCATCAAATCTATCACATTAGAACATTTTTCAAGCATAAGCTATATCAAGTCATTTCTATACTCAATTCTCATACATTCATAAGTCTATACGTATATTCAATCTTCATAACATTATTATTTGTATTTCCATAATCATTTATTAAGTCATTCGTATCTTCACTTTCCTTCAAAGTGTATCATTTAAACAAATCAACAATTTCTCAAACATAAGATTTACCAATCAATCATATCACAACAACTTATAAAAAATAAACATATCAAGACTTATTTGCACTTATTTCCTTCTATATTTATTTGTATACTTTATGTCTTTTGTATTCCCTTAGTCCTTCATTAATTTAATCATATCACAACCTTTCATCAAAGTAGAACCATGTATTATTATATATATTTCTTTAAATAACCCTTAATCATATTTCCATAATCCTTCATATTTATACACTTTTAACTTTTCATTTCTATCATATAAGTTACTATGCTTACTAAGAGTAAGGTGAAACTCACATTTGTCATATCAAGCTCCAACCTTGGATTACTTCCAAGCCTTTGGTATTTTCCTCTGATCACACTTAACATATACAGTTACTTTGTACACTCACTCAAAAAACATACAATTAAATACACCCAAACGTACCATAGAATTTATACAAGCATACAAATATAGGGGTTAAGTCACAAACCCTTTTTCATTTCATTTAAAACTTTTATAAAATTTGTTCTAGCATGGTTTAAAACAAAAGAAACCTTTTCAAGATCTTAAATTTCAAAACTTTATCATGAAATCAATTCCAAAATACTTTAGAGGAATTTAAGATTGAAAAACTTTATTAGAAATGATTTATTTTAGAAAAATTAGGTTGAAAAATAGATTAAGGGGCTCGAACACTCGACTGTCCATTTAGGCAGTTGACTGTGATCTATTTAGAAAGCTTGCACCGTCGACTAACCATTGACCAGAGCATGCAATCAATTTAATTATATTTTTTTTACTATAAATCCATTTTCTCATTTTCATCCCCTATTGTTATCTCAATAAAAACCTCAAGTTTCCTCTTCTCGTTATTTATGGATGAGATAAATATTACAGACCATATTAAATTTAAACAATTATTACAACATCCCCAGAAAATAATTACAACAACTAATAGCTTAAGGAGAGGATGCCAAAGATATCATCTAAATCAGAAGATGCTCCTAATAGGAAATAGGACGTCTAATACTCTTCGAAACTTGGCCATTTCAACAAAGAAACGATCAGTCAGCTTTTAAAACCGATATATGTTTAAACTATCAAAATTTAATTCTCACCCATCAAGAATGTCACATTTGGTATATAAAACATATAAACACATTTAAGAAACATTTAAAACATAAATTTTGCATTTAATCCAAACATGAATCATTATTTATCATTTTAAAACAATTCATCATAAATCAATACTGAAGATCATCAAATATTTCTTTTCATCATCACAAATCTCACAAGTAATCAAATCATCTCATTTCTTAGGTTGGTTTCCAAAGAGCAAGTATGCACATAATTAATATATATATAAATGTGTTATTGTAATGACTCTTACACAAACAACCACTAGTTAAGTACAATATCTTTTAAAAAAAACTGGAATTCAAAACCCTGTCTAGAAAACAACCATCAAATCATCTCAGTATACCACCAACCATAAATCCAATTTTATGCCTTATGGCTCATAAAAATTCCAAAGTCACTTAGAATATTTACAACCTTAGTAGGTCTCAACTCAAAAAAAATAAAATTAAATAAAGAAATTAAATTCCCAGTTACAAAACTTGACAACCACTACTCAAAATTAAAAGATAGATGGCTTGAGGATGCCAAACTTCTACTTAGAACATTCCATCCATCACACAAGTTGATTGAATATTTATGAACCTATAATACACTAAAGGAAAAGGGGGTAAACTAGATAGATTAGTCAGATAAAGGTACTTCCTCCTGTAGATAAAACCACATCTAAAGATCTTTTACACACATCATATAATTACATAAGAAGTACGGTGGGGATACACACACACACACACACACTTGTAAAAAGGTCACTTTCTCAAATCAACAATGAAATTTGTCAACCACGCTTCAAGATAAACAAATTGAAAAAAATACAAAGAAACTTATATAATTCAAGCAAACCACTCAACCAACACAAGAAAAGACTTTTCCACTTTAAATATACAAATAAAGTTTAGTGGAAATAAATTTAAAACATGAAATCAAGGGTCAACATAAACGACACCCCTCACTGGGCCGAGCAAATCACATCACCCCTCACTGGGCCGATCAAATCATATCACCAATCATCGGGCCAATCAAATCACTTCTCCCCTCACTAGGCTAATCACATCGGCCCTCATTAGGCCAATCAAACCATTCACGCCTCTCAGTGGGAAACAATCACAAACACACCATCAACGGGAAATATTTCTATTATAATTCCAAGTAAACACATTTTTCATGAAAACATTTATGAACATCAACTTTTTCTTAGTTTCCAAAAACTCTTTTTCAAGCAAAGCATAACAAGTAAATATCAAATTTTCATCACAACATAACAAATCGATTTATCAAACTATCAATACTCAATATACAATATACTTTGAAAGCTTGGGTGCTAGTAATTATAGGATACGTGTAGAAAACCACTCACCTTGACAACACACAAAAGTTATGCATTGAAAGCTTGGGTGCTAGTCCCCTTGTTTGCCCCAAGATCTAAATGCGAAAATCATTCTAATTAAGAATTAATACTACTTCTAAGGAAATCCAAGATGCATGAATGCATGTGTGTAATAAATCCAAGTTTTTGAAATACTTTAACCCATATAATTAGTAAGAAAATGCAACCTCAAAGAATCCATTGAAAAATTCTATATTTGTCGCTAGGTTCAATACTTATTTAAAAGAATAAATAAATCTTAGCTTTACCCAAGTTAAGTGACTTCCTAAAATTTTCTCTATTTTCTATCCTTTTTGATATATTTTATAAGCTTTCTCTAAATTTTTATAAAAAATTTCGAAAATGTATTCTTTATCTTTGAACATTTCCCAATTTTTGTTATTAATATGCAAAGCAAACAATTCAACAAAAAGCAGTCTCATTTATTCTAATATTCATGCTCCTATTTCAACATCACAAATCCAACTCATCCATAATTATAATCCAATACTAACCCAACCATGAAAATAAATTTTTTACTTAAGCTCTCCTAAAAATTATAAAAGCATATAGCTAATATCATTTAGCCTCAACGTATCCTATATTGAAGTAGTTTACTCACACAAATCTTTCCTTGTAAGTTTTTTAAAAATATGATATGTCATTTCCACTTTAGAGGTAAATTCATTATCGAGATTGCATTTCCAAAATAACTTCATAACTAATTGTAAACGGCAAGGGAAAATCTGTCCTTTACGACTTATCACTTAATTTTAATCATCCACATGTTACCTTTTGCTTAATATCTTCTTTTAGGCTTATACATATGTATACACACTATTAAATACACCCTATTAAGACTTCAATAATACCAAAAATTTCTAGCCTAAGCCTATATTTATCTCTAATACTTAGTTTTCAAATCGGTTTATAAGTTTACGTAACCATATACTTCTTCTCGAAAATAGCATATGAATGTGTATATTAACAAGTTCCTTCTAATTAGATTGTGACTTAATAAATTTCAATACACTTACTAACATAACTAACTTCTAATAGACTCCTATATTAAAACTTTGAATTAACACAATATTCTCCTTTAATATATACACACTATAATAAAATACTATAGGTAAAGGGAATCCAATTTGTAAGAACTACTTCAAGATATAAGGTTATACATATATAACGATGATCCACCATATGCAAATCATATGTTAACCACCATGAAATTAATTGCATATTAATAACCGACCCGTTGAAGTTGCAATTAAAATTTCAGTTCTTTCATTCTTTCTTATGCAAATTTCTCTGCTAAATGTGTGCTATTACTTCATCTATTACTCATCAAGCCAACTCAATTATTTCCTCATAATAACAATGAATTTTAGTCTCATATAGACTAGTCTCCTTACCACTATTTGCAATTGATCACTTAATATCCACAAATCTATATCTTTGACTCTTGACCCATGTTTTTTGAATCTGCCACTAATTGTGATGACCCATCTTGAGCGGGCCCTACTCAAGATGGTATCCTTACTTTTCATAACTGAGCACCTGAACAATTACAATATGAATAGAATTTAACATAGACGTAGAATAATATATGTAATTGTAAGCAAGTACGGTTTCGAACTATAATACAATCCTTTAACTTTACAAAAGGGTGTCTCATAAGATGTAAACTTCAAAATATATAACTTAATACAAAATATTGACTTCTACTACAAAAAGGGGTTGGGAGAGGATGCCATCACATGGACCCACCTAGAGACTTCTTCTTCTTCACTTAAGATTGAAGATCCTCGAACAACCTTCCTGAAATATTAAGAGGGAGGGGGTGAGCTAAAAAGCTCAACGAGTAGTCACATAACTCAGAGTAATCAAAGAAATTCATTTATATGATCCCTTGCATGTAATGACCCACCTCAGGATAGCATCAATTACCTTTTAGAATCGAGCACCTGGACACATAATTAATATAATAAAATAGTATATATATATATATATATATATATATATATATATATATAAACAAGTTAATGTTATACAATTGTTACAACCATAAAGCTTTAACTTTACAAAAGGTGTCTCATAGGACACTACATTCAAGGTTATAACTTCACATACATAATAAAAAATATAGACATCTAACAAAAAAAATGACTTGATCAAGGATGCTTCGCTCGAGGACCCACCTAAGAAACTTCACCTAATCTTCAAAACTTCACCACTTAGGATCCAAGATCTTCTAAAAACTTACCTGAAAAATTATAAAAGGGAGGGGAGTGAGCTATAAAGCTCAACGAGTTATCACTCTACACAAAGTAATTGCTTTTTAGTATTAACTTAATAACTTAAATTGAATTCTTATATAGTTATATAACATTTTGTATATCAAACTATTGTAGTAAAATAATACGATTCCTATAGTGCTCACAACCAATTTCATTCACCAATTCATAGTTAATCAAAATACCACAAGTTCTCCACATAACCAAACAATCCACATGCCCTTTACGGGCCAATCAAATCCATTCGGGTATAATATACAATGCAACATGATGTAATACATAATGTCTAATCTCATGATCAATCATAATCCACCGAGGACATCTCCCCACGTACTGGTACATTTCATAATAGAATAATCACAATCATCAAATCTTTGGATCCCCCATTGGTATGGACGGGATCCTTCAATTCTGTTGGTTCCATTCAATCAGGAGACATCGAAATAGGAGTTGAGTCGGGTGCTAGATCAATAGAAAATTTAGTTTCCCTATTGGGTGGTAAACCCGGTAATTCCTCTTAAAAGACATCTAGGAATTCTCTAACTATAGGCACTCCTTCCAACTTCACACATTCCTCGGAAGAATTAATCACATATACCAAATAAGGCATTGTGAAAGTATTCTGTGTTCTCCCTGAAAAGCAAATCCTTCTTCTCTCGGAATTCGAAAAGTTATCATTTTCTTGATGCAATCTATCGAAGCATGATAATTAGCTAACCAGACCATACCTAGAATCAAATCAAAGTCCTTCATCGTTAAAGGCATTAAATCCACCCTAGGTTCTCTATCTCAAATATTCAAGACACAATACCAAAATATCCACTGGATTTCCACCTTCTCTCCTGTAAAAGTCTCAACAATCATGATATTATGCAAATGTGTTCTAAGTACATCAATAGATATCATAAAAGAAGTAGAAACAAAGGAATGTGTTGCACCAGGGTCAATTAACATTCTAGCATTTCTACCCAATAAAGAAATCATACCAGTCACTACATAGGGTGAGGCTTGAGCATCTTGCTGAGTGATTATGTAAACATGGCTCTGCCCTTGTTAACTTTGACTAGCATCCCTTCTACCTGTCGTGACCTCTCGGCCTTGAATTCCACCCCTACTACCTCCAACTACACTACCTTGATCCAATTGGACCCTTCCGGAACCCCTAATTGTATTCACATTACCAACTGGCTTGAATCTTGACCAACAGCCTACACCTACATGACCACTTTGACCACACACAAACCATACATCACTTTGTAACATAAGGAAATCCTTTAGAAGATGTTCACCTGAACCATAACGATGACACAACTTAACATTGCAATCTTTAGATAGATGACCCATTTGACCATACCGAAAGCATCCCTTAGGATTTAATCCCGATATAAAACCATTTTCTCTACCTTGAGTTCTTGATGGCTATGATTGTCTTGAAATTCTCTGAATTCCCCCTGCCAAACTTTGCACTATAAATGTTGCTGGTTCACCCTGTTGACCTTGGTTCACTTTGAGCAGTTTACTTTCCACACTTTTCCCTCCTTGAGAAACTGATATACTTCACTGAAAAGGACGACCACCTTAGAGCCCAAACCCATAATTGCCTTTTTTGGTTCCCTCCGAACTATTCCTCTTTTTTCGTTCTCTACATCCCTTCGGTTCCATTACATCTTTTTCTACACGTAGTTCTTTTTCCAAATAAGAATGCGGAGTGCGAATTTCATAATTCAAACCATCAAGGAACCTCTTACACTTTCTTTCTTCAGTGCTTACCAAATTTGGTGCAAATCTAGACAAGGTAATAAACCTCCCATCATATTGGGTCATTGACATAACATTTTGTCTCAAGAAAATGAAATCTTTCTCTAATTGAGCCTTAACAGATTCTGGAAAATATTTATCGTAGAACACCTCCTTAAACCTTTCCCAAGTTAATGGTTTATTAATGTCCCCTGATCGCCTAGGAAGTATGTATTCCAACTAATTTTCTGCTTCTTCCTCTTACTTAAATGATGGAAAGATAACTTTCTGTCGGTCCGAAACTGGGAATACCTTAAACAAATGTTCCATCTTCTTAATCCATGCTTTGACATCTAGAGGGTTCTCAGCACTTCAAGAATTTGGTGGCATTAACTTATTAAACCAATTAAACATATCTCTTTCCATTTCCCATCTCAAATTATCCTTCCTTATTAGTTCAAGTAAGTCCAGAACTTGTCTATCTTGTTCTTCTAATCTACACTCTAACTCCTCAATTCTACCCAACACCTGGGCTAAGGCTTCTCACAGTTTATCCCTTTTTGCAGTAGCATCTCTCACGCTGCTACTAGAAGCACCAGACGTGCTACCAACAAGTTCCTCTTCAGGAACTTCAAGTTCAACATTTACTTCAGCCCTACGCAATGAGGGTCGTCCATGCCCTAGGTTGGAACATTATGTAACGACCAATCCTGGGTTGGCCACCCTCGAGACAATGTCGTCATATTTTGAAAATCCCAGCACGATACATATGTGCAACAATAAAAATTTATCAACTGCAATTATTTAAATCAATCTTCAACCCTTAACAGGGGAGATACATCATTCAAGTCTCAATTTAAAGATTGTATACAACATAATATGCACAAAATTTACAAATGTTTTTTTTTTATCATTAGTTTGAGGATGTGGACCACATGGCTTATAGATAATATATCCGTTTGAATCTCAGCTCACCAACTATCTGTCCTACCTGCTGCCTGAAATCATTTAACATTGAGGGATGAGCTTCACAAGCTCAGTGAATTAAATTTACTAGAAGTATTCAATTCATATAATTAGTCTTTTAATATTTAATCATTTATATCTCATATGACTTGATATAGTATTTTACTATCACTGCACATATCATAAGTCTCATTCTCTATCAATCTCTTCTTCTTATATATTTGTTCACCTTAAGACCATTAATTATCTTATAATTACCTCGTTATGAGGTTTACAACATATAGTCTACCATTTAGATGGTTCTTATGATATTATACTTCAATGTTTCTTTCTCACCATAACTATCCCTCTATGAGACTCATTCATCTATAAATAAATTTACAATAACAAAACAACACTTCAGCATTCCAGTAATACAATCAATATTTAAAACAGATGCAATGCATGAATTATTATTAGGGAACGTGTTCCCACATGTCGACATGGTTTTATCTTAGACTGGTTTCCTTCTCAGTTCTTTTGTTTCATTTAGATCGGCCTCCTCCCAGTTATTTTATTTCCAGCATATACCGGCTGTCACGGTTTTCATTTATTTCCAGCATATACTGGCTGTCATGGTTTTTCATTTAGACCATCTCCCTTCCAGTTCTTTTATTTCATGCATATGCATATGAACAATGATATTAAATATGCATATAAACAATAATATAACAACAAGTATGTATTCATACATTAAATTTAGCTATCCTACCTTTTCTCAAATTACTATTTGATCAATTTCACTAATTTATTCTCCTCATATATCACATCAATTTATCAACCATAACTCATCAAGAATTTTATTTATCACATTCATTATTAAATTGACTCATTATTCTAATATAATTACTTCTCATATAATAACTTTCATCTATTATAAAATCATAGGTTAATAAGTTATTCAAATATTATCACTATATATTTCATATTTATCTTGATTACGTAAAGTAAATCTAACTCACCACGTAGCACTTAAAGCTAGTCGTGGATCACCTCCTTGCCTTTCCTACTCCTCTCAGCAATTTCCCCCAATTGCTAATCGTCAACACTTGACATAATATTCATATTAAATTCTAATTTATTCTTCAATTCTTCCATAATTCACACACTTTGAAAATTCCCCCATTGAATTCCGGGAATTTCATGTATGCTAAATTTCAAAAATAAACTTCACGTTATTACCTTCTGTTTTTCTTTGAGCTTACTGTGATTCTCTATGAAATTCATCTGTAAACCCCTTCAAAATTTTACTCTTTCAACTTTCTTTTGGTCCCCAAGTGTTTAAAGAAATAGAGTAGTTTAGATTTTAGATTTGAAGAAAACTAAACAAGATTTAGTAAAACTAATAAAACAATTCAATGTATATATAATAAAAATTTTATGCGGCACCGTCACCGTTTTCTTGCTGTGTAACATGCAAGAAATGTGAACTACTTTGGCAACACCTAGAGCCAGGTGTTGCCAAAGTAGTTCACATTTCTTGCATGTTACACAGCAAGAAAACGGTGACGGTGCCGCATAAAATTTTTATTATATATACATTGAATTGTTTTTTTGCCACGTCCAAATTGTT